>CM042247.1:55002972-55602972 GCA_023566225.1 Romanogobio albipinnatus
TCATATATCATACAATGTGTACCGGGTATAATACATGTCATTCTTGGCAGCCATCTTTGAAACTCCTCTTTGGCAGCTATTTCAGACATGAGAGTACAGCTTGTATCTCTTAATGGGAAAAAATCTAATTCTCCAAAGCTAAATTTCATATTTGAATTCACCAATGAAATCTGACAAGAACGAACATTCTAAATGTTCAAATCATGACAACACTGCGTTTTTCAGGCTAGACCGGTCAATGCACATGTGCATCTTAGGACACTTTCAGTTTCAGTTTATTTATAAAGCACAATTAAAACAACAGAGCGTTGACCAAAGTGCAAAGTACAATAATAAAATGATTCCTATTAGGCTTGCTACGATAGTCGGTGTTGCCGGTGTTACCGGTGTCCAGACTCAACACCGGTTACATCACTTGCCCACCGTGGCACCGCCCACCGTCTTTTTGATTTTTTTATAGTAATAAAATAATTTAGTTCAGTTAGAGAACAGACAATACAAATAAAAACTGAACGTATCTGCTTAATAAAGCAGGATCCGACCGTGAGTCTCGGCAGCGGCAGGAGTCATTCATCAGATTTAAGAGTGAGGAGCAGACTGAGATGATCGCGGAAGATTTGGTTTCAAAGCGAAACGTAAAAGCGTCTATTTAAGGGAGTTTGTCATTTGTTTTGTTGTTGTGTTTTTCATTAAAAATAATAGGCTAATGAACCCACAATTCAAGCAACCCGCAGCCGAATTGGCGCTAATTCAAAACTGAAAGTAAAATGTGCACAGCCGCACAGAGCGCGCATTGTTTACTTTCGCCTGGCTCCGCGCATTTATTTTTTGCCGCGCGCACCCTCGCGCTCGTGCGGGCGTGTCGAGTATAAACAAGGGGACGAACTGTCATTCATTCATGGTGTGCATCTCAATCATAGACTGATCAATGCTTGATCAGTGCCCTGACTACTGAACTAGGGAACTGATTGAGACGCACCCATGGCCTCACAGAGCGCGCATTTACAGACGAGCTGTCATTCACGGTGTGCGCGCACTGGCGCGTTTTCAGTTCAGAGCGGTAGTGTGCATGTTACTTTAGATTTAAAAGCCTCCGCCGGTGATACCGGTATTACCGGTGTTGTCACACATCAATTAACCGGTGGGAAAATGTCCTCACCGTCACATCCCTAATTCCTATTAAAAGAAAACAACAACATCATAACACAGACAATGCACCTAAAAACAGTACAAACAAAACCAATGCCTCAATACACTGCAGTCGCGAAAGCTAGGAGTTGGGCGATTTGTTTGAATTACACTAGTAGTATAATCAAGAGAAATCAAATTGGCCTCGACCTTTTGACATATTAGAGGTCTTTGTACTATTAAAACATCCTAAAAGTTTCATAGCTTAAATCGTCCTTTTGCATTATAAACAAAGCATTTATTAAGCTCCAAAAAAGTCCCCGGATGACCTACCACTTCCTGTGAGATACTTCCTGTTCCTCTGAAGTGTGCATTCGATGGACACTTTACTATCCCATGGGGCCATGGGAGAGGATTTATGAATGACAGTGAAGCGACACCGTAGATCATGTGACCGTAACAACATGACGGATGTAGTTAGCGCGCCCGTCTCCCGCGCTGGAGACCCGTTCTGAGCGGGTCGAGTATACCCGGTTACATCTGCAAGACACCAGCCCTCCAGTACAGGAGTTGAAGAGCCCTGATATATATTATAGATTGTATGGATATTTAACATGCAGTTTTGATTATACTATTTACTCTCATCGTCTTGTTTTTGTGTTGATGTAGCTGTTATGGAAGGAGGCGCAGACATACCCTCTCTTCTCATTGCTTGGGGAGATGGAGGGTCACATGTTCGAGTGTGTGAACCAGGCAGCAGTGCACGAGGAGCTGGAGGATGAGACCAGGCGACTATGCGATGTGCGACCGTTCCTGCCTGTCCTTAAACTGATCACACGCAACTGTGGACGTGCAGAGCGACTACTCGACTCTAAGATAGGAGTCCTCATTGGGAAAGGTGACAAATATGCACTTAATCACATGCATAATGAGAGCTATACTTTTGGCTAATATCCATTAGATAGGATGTGACCCTCTGGGATTTTTTACAGTGACCATTTCTGCAGGTTTAAAACAACAACACTGCTTTTGTCTTACAGCTTTTTTTAAATGTGGTAATACCTCAAATGTTTATTTTATATTTAGTGTTTTTTAATGTACAATATATAGTATATATTTATATCGCTGTGCTTTGTTTTGAAAATATTGGCAATAAAAATCAAAACACTTGAGTTGGGAGATTTGTTTGAATTGCACTTAGTATAATCTGTATTTATTAGAGGAACACACCGACTTTTTGGGACTTTAGCTTATTCACCGTATCCCCCAGATTTAGATGTCTTCATGAGTGGAGCACGCTGGCAAAGAGTGTATTATTGAGCTGAGCGTCACACCTCTCCGCTTCGCTCATTACAGGATCGTTCTCGTCATAACGCCCACGTATTAAAAAATGGTCGGGATTAAATTGGCCTCGGGCTCATAATTACAGTTAATGTGTCAGGCCGGGCCAGGCTCGACATAACGTGCACGGGCTCGGGTAGGGTCGGGCTTGATTTTTTAGGGCCCGATCTAAGCTCCACACCATAGGCCCCGCCCACTGGCGTTCAGTCTCTTAACAGCTGACATTTACCTACACTGGATGTGATCGTTGTGTCATGTCTAAAGCAAACAGTCACTGATTATAATGGCTTCTCTGTTTACACTGAATATAGTATACAGATCACAGTATACTCCACACACAAATCTGTCGACAACAGGACAAATGGAGCAGTGAAAGAACATTTGCTTTGACACCAGAGTGATGCTGATGGTCTGTTTATATGTATGCAAGTATTAATCATCATAAGGCTATGATGAGATGTCAGGCTCAACCCACGAGGCTTACGCACTCACACACTCCACTTCCCTTACTCATTCACTGGCTCTGAATTGCGCACACACACAATATGGGCAGTCTCTCTTAGTGGAGAGGATCAAATGAATTTTTAATGCTCTTTAAATGTCATCATGTGTGTTATCAGGAAGCCATTTGAAACCTTTCCCTCAGAGCTCTGTCTCACAACAAAAAACACTGTTGTCATTCAACAGAAACAGACGCTAGTTAAAGGAATAGTTCAGTCAAAAATTGAAATTGAAATGTTTTAAGTGAAACACAAAAGGAGAAATCTTGATGTATTTTTATGTAATCCCCATGCCTAGTGTTCTATATTGCAAGCCTTTTTTAATTCGTTTTAATACAGGGTTCCCACTCTTCTTGAAAGTACTTGAAAGTACTTGAATTTCTACACATGGATTCAAGGCCTGGAAAGTACTTGAAAACAAATATAGGTCCTTGAAAGTGCTTGAATTAAATTTGAAATGCATTTTGTTTAGAATGGTGTTATTTCATAAATTGTCCTACAGTAGGCCTATATGCGCTATCAAAGACAGAACGAAATGTTGCTTATGTTCGTATGTAAAAAGGCATTTTTGATAAGTTGAGGTTAGGCTGATCGTAGGCACTCGCAAACGAAACGGGCTAAACAATATAAACAAGAAAAAAAAAACATGCAGGTTGTCTTTACACCTCTCCGCAAAATGAATATAAATCCGATCTTCAATTCCAGCGCTATATGCATATTTAATGGATATCACGTCAACGAAAACAACAGATAGCCAATGAGCTGCATTTTATTCATCTGCTCATTTCAAGATCAAAGACCGCAATATGAGAGAGCAAGCTAATAACTGGTGAGATAATTTAGTCTCATTCGTTTTAATGAAGATGGTTGTGTTTTTGAGCATCTAAGACTTAGGCCTACCTTCACTTTCACTTGCGGCAGTTTGCGTGTTGCTTGCTTCACTCATTTGCGGCGATGCGATGCAACATATAGCCTATAACATCCTCTCACACATTTATTTTTTAACAATTTGCCGGGAGTAAACAACCATTATGCATACACTTGTCCGGTTTCGCCTGAAATGCGTCCCAGACCACCTTCTGAATTGGTTTGTTTGAGTGATCAGATTTAAATCCATCTCTAAAGAATTTCAGAAGGCATTTACTCCTGGTCTTTTCACAATCGGATAGATATCTGGTCAGAGAAAATGAATGAAGTGACCAGGTGTAAAAGGGCCATAACTCTCCCAGCTGCACTGAAGGAACTCTCGCTGCTGCTGGTGGACACTAAACACCGTACTACTGCTTGATTTGAAGACTGTTGCCCTGTTGATTACAATAAATAGGTCTAAAAATTGTTTATTGTGTTTGACTGTTCAGTACTTTTCATATTTACATTTAAAAAGTAGACATAAAAGTAACTTAAAAGTTACTTTCCCTAGCAACTAATTACTTTTGATATACAGTAATTGGTAAAGTAATTCAATTACTTTTAAAAGTAACTAGTAACTGTAACTAATTACAAATTTTCAGTAACTTGTCCAACACTGGCTAGGAACTATACTCTCATTCCTGTGTAATAATCCAGGAACTTTGCTGCCGTCCCGTGGGTGCAGTGGAGCAATGATAATTCAGCACCTGAAAATGGGCTAACTAAACCTGCTTACACAGGGAGCGTGCTGGGGACTATTTTCAGGCACTGTGTAATATCGTTGCGCCACTGCACCCATGGTACAGCAGCAAAGTCCCTGGATTACTACGCAGAAATGAGAATATAGTTCCTAGCCATATCGGTCTAGAAAATCGCAACTTTTCATTTTCTGTCAGTCTTAGTACACGATGCAACTATTCTTGTGTCGGGAATCGGTTAAAAAAATGTATCAAATTTTTTCTGTAATCGCAAGTTTTAAATATATTTGGAGTTTTTAATATTTTGATATTGTATTGATTTCAGTTACTCTCCAAATTAATGTAGAAACAATTTAAAGACGGCATATTTTAAATATTTGTTGTAATGGCATCTTTTTATAAATGAAGGCCAGTATCACTGATACTAATGTCTCTATGAAACATCGATGACATTATATTACAGTATAACTGAAAGCTACCAATTTCAACATTTATTAGGCTTAAAAAACAACAACTTTTAATTTAGGTGAACTGAAAACAATCTTTAAATAAACCCATTATAATAAATGTTATTTTTACCTGTGGCCTTCACTGTTAGACATATACAGAAATGTAATAGTTATCAAACACCTTTCTTAACTGCATAAATAATAAATTAAATATAGAATTAGAATATCGTGTAACATACATTTTTTTCAACTAAACATCGAAATAAATCTAAATAATAAACTAAATTAACCATTTAAACTAAATTACTGATCGAATTATTGATCTAAAGCCCACACTGTCACTGTATGATAATTGAAATGAACGGATGACATCAGCGTTTTTTCCAGAATGGCTATACAGCTGAATAAAATTATGCTGCATTATTTTCCTGTTTAACACTGTAAAGCTGCTTTGAAACAATCTACATTGTTAAAAGCGCTATATAAATAAAGTTGACTTGACTTGACATGAATGTGGCCGACTCCCTGATCAGTGCCCTGACTACTGAACTAGGGATCTGATTGAGACGCAGCCACACACACAGGACATTGACATACAGCGTGTTCTCTTTTGTCTTGTCGCATATATGGTTTAAAAGCATTTTCATGAATAAGAGCGTGATCATATAATGTAACGCTAGGCAAAAATGGATATAAGAACAAACGCTGCATTAATTGCGTTAAATATTTTTAATGTGTTGGTGTTATTTTTTTCACATATTGAGCAGTAGGCTAGCTGGAGCCGTTTACCTCCAGTCTTTGTTCTAAGCTAGGCTAGCGGTGGGTGAGTCAGACAGAGTTATGGCACGCACTGAGATGAGAATGGTATTTATGGATTTATCTAACTCTGGGGTATACGTGAATAAGCTAAAGTCCCAAAAAGTTGGCGTGTTCCTTTAAGTAGCCTAATTTAAGCTGTCTTTCGTGATGCTACATATGCTGGGTTGTGAATCTGATAGGTGCTTGATATAAAATAAATGGTGCTTGAAAAAGTCCTTGAATCTGGTGTTGATGAAAGAGTGGGAACCCTGTAATAGTTTGTGTGACTTATCACACATTGTTTTTACTCTTTTATAAAACTTAAAAAAGGACCAGATTTTGGACCAGTGTTGGGGAGGCAAGCATGTTTTTGAAGGAGAAATTCACAGCATCACATATGCATAAGTGTTAATCTGTGACACAGTGGTTTTAATTCAGATTCTATGTTATTCTTTGCATAAACACCATGTTTGCCGTGAATGTTGTTGATATGGTGAGAGTGTGAAATCACTGAACGTTATGCCACATGGCACAGGTCTTCACGAGTTGGACGCCCTGCAAGACCAGGAAGTGAAGGACTTTCGCTCCAAAATGAAGCGAATCAGCGAAGAGAAAATGCACCAAATGCAAATGATGTCGTGGGGGGAGTGGCTTCGGAGCTGTTACTCCCCTCAGCTGGAGACAGGGTTATTGGAGAATTTGATTGACAAGCATGAGGGCGTAATCAAAATTACCATGCACTACGACCAGTCACAGGTGCGTAGTGTTATTTTAGGATATGGTATGCATAGGATATGGTTGCATATACAGGTGCTGGTCATATAATTATAATATCATCAAAAAGTTGATTTATTTCACTAATTCCGTTCAAAAAGTGAAACTTGTTTATTATATTCATTCATTACACACAGACTGATATATTTCAAATGTTTATTTATTTTAATTTTAATTTTGATGATTATAACTGACAACTAAGGAAAATTCCAAATTCAGTATCTCAGAAAATTAGAATATTACTTAAGACCAATACAAAGAAAGGTTTTTTAGAAATCTTGGCCAACTGAAAAGTATGAACATGAAAAATATGAGCACGTACAGCACTAATATTTAGTTGGGGCTCCTTTTGCCTGAATTACTGCAGCAATGCGGCGTGGCATGGAATCGATCAGTCTATGGCATGGCTCAGGTGTTATGAGAGCCCAGGCTGCTCTGATAGTGGCCTTCAGCTCTTCTGCATTATTGGGTCTGGCATATCGCTTCTTCCTCTTCACAATACCCCATACATTTTCTATGGGGTTAAGGTCAGGCGAGGTTGCTGGTCAATTAAGAACAGGGATACCATGGTCCTTAAACCAGGTACTGGTTGCTTTGGCACTGTGTGCAGGGGCCAAGTCTTGTTGGAAAATTTAATCTGCATCTCCATAAAGTTGGTCAGCATTAGGAAGCATGAAGTACTCTATAACTTCCTCAGAAAATACAGTGGACCAAAACCAGCAGATGACATGGCACCCCAAACCATCACTGACTGTGGAAACTTTTCACTGGACCTCAAGCAACGTGGATTGTGTGCCTCTCCTCTCTTACTCCAGACTCTGGGGCCCTGATTTCCAAAGGAAATGCAAAATTTACTTTCATCAGAGAACATAACTTTGGACCACTCAGCAGCAGTCCAGTCCTTCTTGTCTTTAGCCCAGACGAGACGCTTCTGACGCTATCTGTTGTTCAAGAGTGGCTGGACACAAGGAATACGACCTAGTGGTTCTTGAAGCACTGACTCCAGCTGCAGTCCACTCTTTGTGAATCTCCCCCACATTTTTTAATGGGTTTTGTTTCACAATCCTCTCCAGGGTGCGGTTATCCCCATTGCTTGTACACTTTTTTTCTACCACATCTTTTCCTTCCCTTCGCGTCTCTATTAATGTGCTTAGACACAGAGCTCTGTGAACAGCCAGCCTCTTTTGCAATGACCTTTTGTGTCTTGCCCTCCTTGTGCAAGGTGTCAATTGTCGTCTTTTGGACAACTGTCAAGTCAGCAGTCTTCCCCATGATTGTGTAGTCTACAGAACTAGACTGAGAGACCATTTAAAGGCCTTTGCAGGTGTTTTGAGTTAATTAGCTGATTAGAGTGTGGCACCAGGTGTTTTCAATATTGAACCTTTTCACAATATTAAAATTTTCAGAGATACTGAATTTGGGATTTTCCTTAGTTGTCAGTTATAATCATCAAAATTAAAAGAAATAAACATTTGAAATATATTATTCTGGGTGTAATGAATTAATATAATCTACAAGTTTCACTTTTTGAATGGAATTAGTTAAATAAATCAACTTTTTGATGATATTCTAATTATATGACCAGCAACTGTATATCTTCCACGAAATGTCAGTTTTATCCTCGTATTTCTTTCTCTCTCTGTAGGACACAGCTAGCCTGAAAGTGTCATTGCATTGTACAGTATCTGAAATAATGGACCAGGCTCTCAAGAAATGGCAGACCACTCATGGCCCAGAGGAAGACATTGGTGCCCGGAGCGATTATGTGCTGCGTGTCAGTGGCAAACTGGAGTTCCTGTTTGAAGATCACCCTCTTAATCAGTACAAAGTAAGATAAAATGGCTGAAATGGCTTTTGAAGGTCAAACTGTATTTTCCAAGGTTCACTGTTGTTAAAGGGATAGTCCAAAAATGAAAATTAGCCCATAATTTACTCACCCTCAAGCCATCCTAGGTGTATATGGCATTCTTCTTTCAGACGAATACAATCAGAGTTATACTAAAAAATGTCCTGGCTCTTCCAAGCTTTATAATGGCAGCCCAAAATTTGAAGTAAAAAAAAAATGCATCCATCCATTATAAAAGGGCTCCATACGGCTCTGGGGGGTTAATAAAGGCCTTCTGAAGTGAATCGATGGGAGTTTTGTAAGAAAAATAGCCATATTTAACCCGTTAAAATTTTGGGCTGTCATTCAGTGCCATTATAAAACTTGGAAGAGCCAGGACATTTATTAATATAACTGATTTTATTCGTCTGAAAGAAGAATGTCATATGAGATGGCTTGAGGGTGAGTAAATCATGGGCTAATTTTCATTTTTGGGTGAACCATCCCTTTAATATAGCAAAGTACAGTACATACTGTTTTTCGAGCAATGTGCTGTTTAAAGTGTCATGCATTTTGCACCTGTAAAAGCATTTATTCATTCAATTGATAAATTTGTCTTCTTTTCCTCATCATCATGCGGTTTTAAATAGCACGATGATGAGGAAAATAGGACAAAATTATCAATTGAATGAAGAAATGTTTTTTGATTTGTATGACATATTTTTAGGGTTAGGGTACACACACACACACACACACACACACACACTCGTGTTTCACTCGTGTTATATAAATGACATTTAGTGGTTTGACCTCATAATCTTTAATCAAAAGACCGGTTCAACCAAAAATTTTAATTAGCGCGTGATTTACTCAACCTCAAGTCATCCTAGGTTTATATGACATTCTTTTTTCACTTCCAATGTTTTAAAAGCACCAGACTATTACAAGTAATGATTATTATTAAAATATTTCTTGGGTTCTTGGATTGGGTTCTCCATTTAGGCCTGAATTATCTATTGTTTAATTTATTTGTGCATTTGTGCTCACATTTAAAATTCACCATGCATCAAATTACCACAGTGAGCTTCAGTGTAGTTGATTAGCATTTTTACTATTCAAAAACATCCTGAGAAGGTGTACAGTAACGCCCCAGTTGTTTTTCCAAAAAACAATGAAAAGAATTCCGCAAAGTGAAATGTGTCTAACTGGTAGGTCATGTGCAGACATCAATCAAAAGAGTGTGTGCTTTACTTTAAATGTTGTGTGCATAATAGTTCAGTTCCATTATGAGCCTAAACCAGTCAGGTGAGTGATCAGTCACAGCAGCACATTAAAGACATGTGTTTGGATCTTAAGGGCAGTGTTGTTCCAGGAAGTACATTTAAAAACTCAAACCATGCAGACACGTAAACACGCTCAGTTGCTCACACAGAAATCATTTTACAACTTTACAACCAAAAATCTATCTTTACACAGTAGTATCATGGTATTCTTTGAGGTACTTGTTGCCATTTGTAGGGGTAGAATTATAATCTATATTTTCTGTATGATGACACTAATATAACTGTGTGTGTGTGTGTGTGTGTGTGTGTGTGTAGTACATTAGGGCTTGTTTGTTGGCAAATGAGAACCCTCATCTGACAATGGTTCACTGTAACGTTGTGAAGGCCATGTTTGAGAAGGAAATCAGCACCATTGGATCAGTGCTTGCGCGGAAGTCTTCGAACCCTCCTCTACCACTGCCCCCGAAGAAGAGACAGCCAACGGTAAGGACACTGCGAGTGTCTGTGTGTCCTGCACTTCAGATAATCAAATGTTGACTTAGTTTTGCACCCCTAGCAGCACCAAACAGCGCTGCAAAGATTGTGAATTTATTCAAAGATGTTCCTAGCGCATCTCCACCTCGCATCTCGTCTGCCATTGTTCAAACAAACACAGTCCCACCCAAATCTCGTGCCATTGATTGAGGCAGAAGTTGACAAGTTAGACTGCTCAAACAACAGAGCATTGCTTTGAAACCACCATTGGGTCACGGTGTTTACACACTTCGGTTAGCCTAACTACAATCATTCATTTTGCACATTTAAACTGGAATAAGAGAAAGAAGAGACAATTAGCTAAATAATTGAAATGCATTTGTCTTAGCAGGTGTCGTATAAATGCATGCGCATACAAACACAAGTACTAGACAGAGTAGGAAACATTAAACTTTATTTATTTATCATTTCTCTTCTTGCTGTGCTGCTTCTTTATAGTCTTGTGGCACTTGTTTATTGGTTGGTATGTTTTAGCTAATATTTGCTGCGGTGTGGATGAGTAGTGTTGTGTGTATGTATGTGTGTCTGACAGATATATCATGTAAATTGTGGCCTTGTGTAGCGTCCAGTGCACAGTACAGTTTTTTTTTGTTTTGTTTGGGCCAGTGAGTTTCAAAAATGTGTTCCAGGAAGTGAGTCAGGCATTTGTGTGTGTTAGCACTGATCATGTGAGTTATTTTGCAGATGTCAGTGCTGACCACATCAAAACTGCTGATGTTAAACCAAACCCCTAATGGAATGTAAATGTGCATTTGTGTGAGCGTGCAAATGTGCATTTGTGTGTGTGCATTTGAATTTGTCTATGAGGTCACATTGTCACATAGCAAATTGGGACCCACTTTGTTACAGTTTTTCTCAATCCGTTTTGGCACATTTTTCAAAACTGTAAGTTCAATTGTCACAACTGTTTGCTGGAACATTAGAAGTCTATTGAATATCTGCTAAATGTAGTTACTCACCCAAAACATTTAATTTATGCTTCAAAACCTAGTTATTGTGTCAGTAAATTGGCCAATGCCACCAAGATAAAAAGTGTTGTCATCGTGTGAGCCATACTGGTCAAAATGTTTGGATGTTTTTTCACCATGGATATTTTTTTTCTATAGAATTCTATACAAAAATGTCAGTTTTGTTTTGCTGAATGCTCTTGTGGATCTTTTTACTGTAAATACAGATTCAGACAGTAGGAACAATTTCCTATAGGAACAAAAGTCAATAATGTAGTACACAAAAAGAAAATGAACATTTGTATTTATACAGTACAATTCTTTTTTGAAGAAATGTTATATGTAAGCTTAAAATAATTCACAGTTTGTTCATTTTTACACACTCTATTATGTCTTTCTCTAACACATACATATCTTTGGACCAAATGCAATGATTGGACGAAAAATGTTTGGTCCTGAGACTTCCGCAAAAGATGTTTTATCATGTTTTAACATTTAGACCACTTCTATTGTTGATTGCTATCAGGATGTGGAGTGAGTTTCAACCAGTATAAAAAAGTGGTTATAAAAAGTTGTCTACCCTACCTTTTAATATTAACATCTTCTACTGAACGTGTATAAAATCCATATCACGTTTGCAGTCGTGCTCGTATTCATGAAAACCACTCTCTCGCTCTTGAGATATTGCTTAATTAGATATATCATATGTTATTATATATAAAAAACAAGATATAAATAGCTTTTGCAATCATATCCTGTATTTTTTGGGCATTTGTATTAATAATGGTCATATTTCGACACCGTTGACCAATCATTTCTGACCTGGCACAACAGTAACAAAAGAAATCAAATTAGAAATAAGTTATTGATTGCATTTGAGTTTTACACCAAGTCACAGTAATGATGTCAACAAATAAATCAGACAATGCACTGGCAATTTACTGAAGTTACAATTTCCCTAACGTTGTGATTTTGACCAGTTATGAAATAAAATCCTGAATCCTCTTAGTCTGAATCTAGACAGAGACAAGGCAGAGACCTTATATAAAAAAAAGTTCTCAAGATGGGACTCAAGTACTACAACCCACCCTTACATTTATTGTATCCCACTTCAATAGCAGCAAATGTGTTTTGCGATACGTGTATTAACAACATTACAATACAACAATATAGCATTTAACACAATAAATACATTTTTTGGGATGCAAGTACACAGTAGTTATAGACAGCTAATATAAAATGTGACTGCAAATTGTATAGTGATTTAAACTTAAGCCTCACTTAATATCTAAATGTCATCGCATTAGATAACAAAATAAATATCAAACCAAGAACCATATGCAAAGAAATGCAACTTTTAAAAAATGAGCCATTGACTTTTCTAAGCCATTTTAGAGGATCAAGATCATGTCCCAGTAGAGAAAGAACATATATAATTCATCACATTAACCGTTGGTATGTTCCACTGACGTTTGACAACCAAAACATGTCCGACATTTTGATGTTAAAACCTAGTTGAGACCATTTTCTTTCTGTAAAATGTTTTGGTTTCATACTTGGTTCACACTTGGTTTCATATTTTGTTACACAATACACTGACAATACAGTGTGTATATGTAACCATAATTTCATAATTTATTTACATTGCCCCTTTTATCTTTCTCTCTCCTCAGCAATTACATACATGTGTTTGGAAGGTTCAATCTTTGTTCAGAATTAATCTTGTGAAAGGTAACAAGGTGAACGCTGACGATGCTGCTAAGGTAAATATTGTCAACACCTCTGAATTCAGCATGATCTCACTAACACTAACCTTTATCTGCCTCCTGGTGGCACAGAATCTGTATTGCATTACAATTAAAACATGTTTATTTAGAAGCGCAGTGTGTCTTTATGTTCCATTCCAAAGTAATGACTGTTTCCAAACAAAAGCAGACCTTTAGGGACAGGAAATGTGAAATGTGCAACCTTTTACCTCAATCAGCAACACACATTCAGATGTCAGCAAGAAAAGTAGTCCTGCCTCTAAACGTTTACAAATAACTGAGAACACAGCACACATTATTTTACTGAAGTATTCATGCAAGTGTTTTACCAAAATTACTCCTAAAATAATCCTTATAAATACCTCCTGCAAGATTGCCTGCTAGGCATTTCATTGTACCTGAAATGTTCCTTAAAGCTGATCTTTCCTTCATATGTTGATCTAAAATTACCCATTTCTAACAAACTTTTAACCCTCTGGAGTCTGAGCTCTTTTGGGGCCCTTTAGACGTTTTGACATGCTCTTGCATTTGTGTTTTTTTTTTCAGTTGCTTATAAACACATTAATGGCAAAAGTGTAATTACACTGCATTCAGCACAAACTGGGCAAAAAGCACAACAATTTGTTTTTATTGTGACTGTACACAAAAAAAAATAGAACCTTAACAGATTATAATGATGTATAACACTTGCCTGAATGATAAAAAATGACAGTTATTTGAGTCTCTTTGGCACTGATAAGAAAAAAAGCAAGCCAATCACGCCGGCACGACGGCCGACTCGAGAGGATTAAACCAATGCCAATACCTTTTCAGTCAGACAATCACACAAAGCAATCAAATCACTAACAATGTCAGTCAAGTCACCTTTATTTACAATGTTCTTAATAAAATCCAGATTGTTTAAATGCAGCTTTACAGTGATAACAGGAAAATAATGATTCAGTGGTTCAAACAGAATTCGATTCTGCTGTAAAGCAGCTCTAAAAAGACAAAAGTGAACAGTCATTATTCAGCTGAAGTCAGTTCAGTGTTGATTAAGTTCAGTTCAAAAACTGTGTGAAGTTCATCAATTGTGAAATGAGCTCAATTCATCTATAAAGCAGCTCTGAGGAAAACAGTGATCATCAGCTCATTTCAGATTTCATCCAGTAGTGTTGAATGTTGACGAGTATTATTCAGTCAGACAAATCTGTTTTTGTCAATTACCTGGAGAAGAGTATCATTTCCATCCTGCATGTCGTGATGATTTATTTTTGTAACTTGTATACGTATAGATCCAGGTTCGAGCAGGGCTGTTTCACGGTACAGAGATGTTGTGCAAGACAGCGGTCAGCAGTGAGAGCAGCAATCGATCTGAACATGTGTGGAACAAAACACTGGAGTTTGACATCACTGTTTGCGACCTGCCGCGGATGGCCCGCCTCTGTTTCGCCATTTATGCCGTTATGGACAAAGTGAAGAAACAGAGATCCACCAAGAACCCCCAGAGCAAATACCAGACTATCCGCAAGGCTGGGAAAGTGGTGAGATCAACACGCACACAAACTTTATTCATAGCACACATTTTTAAGCAAACACATACCAGTCCTTGATTTTCCTTTCCTATTGGGTGGTTGCCAAAACAATAATTGGGGACCCACCCAAGTCTTTTTTATTTTTTATTTATCCCCCACCCCTCAACTCAGCCTAATAATGCAGCCTAATTTTATTCAGCTGTATAGCCATTTGATGTCAACAGTTAATTTCAATTTCCATACGGTGACAGTGTGGGCTTTAGATCAATAATTAGATCAGTAATTTAGTTTATATGGTTAAATTAGTTTATTAATTAGATTTATTTCGATGTTTAGTTGAAAAAATATAGTGTCCCCAACTGAGCACGCCAAGCCAGAGGCAACAGTGGCAAGGAAACCAAAACCCCATCAGGTGACCTAATGGAGAAAAATAAACCTTGGGCGAAACCAGGCTCAGTCGGGGTGCCAGTTCTCCTCTGGCCAATTAACAAAGGGGAGAGCTAACACTAACACAAGGGGAGAGCGGGGCACTACGCGGGGTTAGCTGTAACACACATGGTTTAAAACTTTCCACACATGCCAGGATGACGAAACTTGGTGTATTTACTAGTTGCCATATCGACATTATTTAGAGAAATTTTTTTTTAAATCTTTTGACGATATCACTGAACATTTATTTAACCATAGCAAAAGTAAAGTTCTTACTTTTAGTTTATTTTTCATCTCTGTTTTTTGTGTTTATTTAAAATAAGACAAATCTGATATTATTGTAATCTTATATCTGTTATTTAACAGTTGAGATTGTTCTTTAATGCTGATCTAACCAGCAGAAAACACAAGCCGTGTTTAAATCCCAGTTGAGCAGGCGGGGCACAGTGAGCCCCTATTAGAACTGTGCTGTTATATTCTATACTTTTATTAATTATTTTGAGAAACAATGAGAAAAAGGTGAATAATGACTGAGAGTCAATGTTCAGAGATGATTCATTATTATTATGTTTTAGCTATGATGTATAGCTGTATTTAGCGATGTGTTTGTTGTCAAACTAAAAAAAACGTGAATAAAAAATGCCATTATTTTATTTAAAAAAGTGAATAATTGTATTTTATTGACAAAATATTTTAGTTTGTCTTGGATATTTTTTGATTATATCAGATAACATTTTTAACTGTCATTTGGTCATGTTACAATTAGCCTCTCACATGTTACAATGTACCCCACCTGTGGGGCATGTTGTCACATTTCACTTCCATTCTTTAGGGGTAAAACAAGAAAAAAGTATACACTGTATTAATGAAACAAAACCACATAATTGTACTAGACGTGTGAAATTGTGGGAAAAAATAAATACCCTGTACCCCAAGTGGATTTACGCAAACTGAGAAAGTAAAAAAGCCTTAGGTTGTGCCCCGCTCTCCCCTACACAGTAACTAATCATCTGTTTTATTTATGTTTTCTGTCTAGCACTACCCAATAGCGTGGGTGAACACAATGGTGTTTGACTACAGAGGGCAGCTGAAGACTGGTGACATTATCCTTCACTGCTGGTCCTCTTTCCCTGGTGAGAACACACACATTCTTATGCGCCAACAATGGCCGAGCACCCACAGAAAAATACCAGATATTCTGTATTTATTTTTAACCAATCAAAAAAATTGATTGAGATTCGGGAACCTCTCTGATTGTTGGATCTCACAGAGGGATCCCGACGGGACGTAATACACACAATTCTACTCGTGTTCAACCTAACGCAAAAGCTTGTGCTTTTAGATTTTTTGCATGATGATAAATTGTATTTTAAGTAATTAACTCATCAGGTATTACAGCGAGAGAGCGACTCGCTCATGGAAAGAATATGTGGTTTTGTTTGATTGGTAATGTATGTGTGTTTCTCTTCACGAGACTCTAATAACTTGTGTAATGAATTCATCAAGCGCACCATCATAAAGAGAAAACCCTCTCAGCTTACTGGGGTGTGATTGTGACCTATGTGGTTGTGTAAACTGCTGTGTAAATGTGTCATAGGTTGTGTGTGTGTGTGTGTGTGTGTGTGTGTGTGTGTGTGTGTGTGTGTGTGTGTGTGTGTGTGTGTGTGTGTGTGTGTGTGTGTGTGTGTGTGTGTGTGTGTGTGTGTGTGTGTGTGTAGAGTTAGAAAAACTCTGTGAGTTATCAACTCATCTGTTAGCAGTACTTAATTTTGTGTAAGGTTGTGCACTAATGTCTTGTAAAGGAAGGAAATGTGTTCAGGAAATGCCTTTTTTTCTGTGTGTTGCAGATGAGCTGGAAGAGATGTTGAACCCTATTGGGACGATTCAGACCAATCCATACACAGAGAACGCCACAGAACTACATATAAGCTTTCCAGAATACTCAACACAACCAGTTGTATTTCCCGCTTTTGACAAGGTATCCATATCTCACATATCACACTCACAAATGTGAGCATGATTAATTACACACATACCGTATACCCACACATGTACATACGACTACTTGCACACATTATTCTTGTGTACTACTGAACTTCGAAAACCCAATATACAGTTTTTAGTGTGGATATCTAGTAACTAGTTTACTAGATATTACAAGTTTATAGCCCCTCAAACGGTCCACATTCATCCACAAAAAATAGCAGATTTATCAGATATCAAATTGATTGGCTTCTACACGATTACTGAGACTTAAGATGCACTTAAGGGTCCTGCACACTGTGCGATTTTTCTAAATCCTCTGCGAATGTTGCTTGTCAGATTGTACGAACATGATCCCCGATGTAATACATGTCACACTGTAGGATCTCAGTTGTCATTATGTCAGACTGTACGACAGTCAGATGCGAAAAACGGACGCAAGCAAGAGACTCGTATGGACAGAGTTTTACGTCAGCAATCCATGAGACGTTCGGTAACGGTGAGCGCATTCGCAGACACAATGGTAGTGTTCAGCAAACAACAAAAACAAGCGGTGGCATTTTTCATTCACCTGACTCTTTTCGACATGTTCCCTGTTGTGATTTGATGTTGTCGCACGAAATGCGTCATCAGGTTCTGCGCTCCTATTGGTTCTTGATTTAACGGTCGTCCTAGGAGAAGTCACACTGCAGGATTGCGCCTCAAATCTTCTGACACTGCCAGAATTTTGTCCGAGATGAAATTTGATCGCAACGGTCATTAATCGGTTGTCGGTACACATGTCAAACTAAGGATCAAAGACTTCAGATTTTAGAAATCTTTTAGGATTTCAAAATTTGTCTCAGACGGCCGAATCGTGCCCAAATATACTTTTGTAAACCCCATTTTGGCTTTTTAGTTTGTACTTTAAAGCGTATTTGAAAACAATGGCACATATTTAGTCATGTGCCGCAAATTTTTATAGAGATCTATGGTTATACCGGCATTGTTGTCTGCTGTATACTTTTATAATGTTGCTTAAGAGAAATGTTTATTTGTACAGTCTTCATATTGCATTCCTGCAAAGATGACTAAAACTGTACTCCAATTTCTGTCCTGCAACAAAACATGATGACAATTGCGTTTTAGACCATGCGATTTTGAGTGCAGCCTGGACGCAACACTGAGTGGTGTGATATTTTGCTAATAAAATGATTGTGCCAGAAGAATAGCGTGAGAACTTTGTCTGCTCTCTCTGTATCATCTCATTAACTTTTAGTATGTTTTACGCATGCGCAGTAACTGTTATTTTACATTACATTTACATTTAGTCATTTAGCAGACGCTTTTATCCAAAGCGACGTACAAATGAGAGCAATAGAAGCAACTAGAACAGTCAAGGGCAACAATATGCAAGTGCTGTAACAAGTCTCAGTTAATCTAACACAGAACACACAGGACTTTTTTTTTTTTTTTTTTCTTTTTTTTTTAAATAAATTAGACAGACAGAGAATGAATAGAGTGATAAGTGCTATTCTTGATTGATCAGGTGCTGCTGGAAAAGACGTGTCTTTAGCCGTTTTTTGAAAATGGCTACAGACTCGGCTGCTCGAATTGCGATAGGCAGGTCATTCCACCAGGTGGGGGCGGTCCAGGAAAAGGTCCGTGAGAGTGAATTCATGCCTCTTTGGTATGGCACCACAAGGCGTCGTTCACTGGCAGAACGTAAGCTCCTGGAGGGTGTGTAAGTCTGAACAAGCGAGTTTAGGTATATTGGTGCAGAGCCAGTGGTTACTTTGAAGGCGAGTACCAGTGTCTTGAATTTGATGCGAGCGGCTATTGGCAGCCAGTGGAGATTGATGAAGAGAGGTGTGACGTGTGCTCTCTTCGGCTCGTTAAAGATCACCCTCGCCGCTGCATTCTGGATCAGTTGCAAGGGTTTGATAGTGCATGCCGGAAGGCCTGCTAGAAGAGCATTACAGTAGTCCAGTCTGGAGAGAACAAGAGCTTGGACCAAGAGTTGTGTGGCCTGCTCTGATAGGAAGGGTCTAATCTTCCTAATGTTGTATAATGCAAATCTGCAGGACCGGGATGTTGCAGTGATGTGGTCAGTGAATTTTAGCTGATCATCAATCACAACTCCAAGGTTCCTGGTATGAGTGTGCATGAGTAACTTTTGGAAGACGCTTGAAAATGCCATTTTTAAATGTATCTGAATTAATGTAGGCGTAGCCTGAATATGATTTAAAGTTTGTTTGTTTTGAACTTTTATATTGTTGTCAAGTGATAGTTTCTGGAATATGGCTGAAAACTGAAAAAACATTTTATGGGTCAGCGCAAAAACCCTCGTTTGGCGTTAATAAATGACTGTCTGGATTTACTAAATACACGCAGTGATTTGCATATGCATTTGTAGGAGTTTCCCTTTCAGACGCAAAATGTATGGGAGGAGAGTATTGAAATAAATCATGCAAGGTGATTTAATAAGGTTTGCGCTTGTCAATTTACTGGTGTTTGCGGCATTAATTACCGGCCAAAAAGAGCATGTCTTAAACCAGATGCTAACTGGTAGATTGTGTTGGTTATAATGGAAATAATCCGGCTCCATCTGTGATCATTAATATGTGCGTCGTCAGTAAATCACATGCTGAACTTTACACTCCCATCTGCACTTTTTTGGTATTGTGCTCTCACATTTGCCCTGTTTAGTAAATCTGACAAGTGAAAAGTTGCAAAAATGTAGGCAAAAATTGAGAGTTACCAAAAAAAGGTGTCAAACAAAACGAAAACAAAATGTCTCAAACAAAACTCTGCTTGAAAAAAGCACACTCATACCCCAAAAAATAAGTGTTAAAACCATTTTTGTGTGCGACATGCATTAGGCAGTGAAAGGTCTGTGAGTGTACACTTACATACATAATAAAACATGAGGCAACATTTGTCATGTTCTGATATTTTTCTTCCATAGATCCTGGAAAAAGCTGCAGAAATAGCAGGATCCAATGAGACCATGACAATGGTAAAATGGTGACATCCTTAAACATTCAACATCTAAGGTTATATAATGTTGAAATAATTTCCCAGCTTCTTGTTTTGATGTAATTGCGGATTCTAGTTTTATCAGATCCATTGATATCATGCATTATTTATCATAACCTCCACATAAATACCATTATTTCATGCGATATTTCTTGACTAATGAATTTAAATCAATGTCTGCAGGGTCGTGGGGGTAAGAAGTTTTACATAGAGCTGAAGGAGATCATGGAGAGGGATCCGCTCTCTCAGCTGTGTGAGAATGAGAAGGATCTGATCTGGACACTTCGCTACGACTGCAGAGAAAACTTTCCTCAGTCTCTCCCCAAACTGCTGCTGTCTGTTAAATGGAGCAAACATGAAGACATGGCTCAGGTATACGCACACACAAACACGCTTACACATTCCCCTGTAGATGTGTTCAAACTCAAACAGTGTTTTTCAAAATTCTCTCTCTTGTACTGCAGCTACAGGCTTTGCTGCAGATTTGGCCCAAGCTAAGCCCTCGAGATGCTTTAGAACTTCTGGACTTCAACTACCCTGACCAGTATGTCCGAGAATTTGCAGTCATCTGCCTAAGAGATATGAGGTGAGCAGCCCACGCTGTCTGGGAGCACCCTGTCATATCAAGGAGACCTTATGAGAAATGCTGAAATCCTGAATGTTTGCTTATGTGTGTGTTAGTGATGACGAGCTGTTGCAGTATTTGCTGCAGCTTGTGCAGGTGTTGCGCTACGAGCCATACTACGACTGCGCCCTCAGCCGTTTCCTCCTGGAGCGCGCTCAGACCAGCCGCAAAATCGGCCATTTCCTATTCTGGCATCTCAGGCAAGTGTGTACATGTGAAGAAGCCTGAATATGTAATACTTCAGTTCACCTGCAGACCTAAAGCTTATGATTGTGTGTGATGTACGTTACAGGTCTGAAATGTACATGCCAGCGGTATCGGTTCATTTCGCTCTGATTTTGGAAGCATACTGCCGAGGCTGCATCCCACACATAGAAGTTCTCAAAAAACAGGTGCAACGTTTTCATTCCAGCTTTTTCAAGCATTATCTGTTTCAGTCAGAGATGCACTGTATTTCCAAAAGTATTGGGACACCCCTCCAAATCATTGAATTTAAATGTTGCAATCACTTCCATGGCCACAGGTGTATAAAATCAAGCACTAGGCATGCAGACACTTCTACAAACATTTGTGAAAGAATGGGTCACTCTCAGGAGCTTCAACAATTCAACCAATTCAAGTGTGGTACCGTGATAGGTTGCCACCTGTGCAATAAGTCCATTCGTGAAATTTCATCACTACTAAATATTCCACGGTCAACTGTTAGTGGTATTATAACAAAGTGGAAGCAATTGGGAACAACAGCAACTCAGCCATGAGGTGGTAGACCACGTAATATCACAGAGCGGGGTCAAGTCAACTTTATTTATATAGCGCTTTTAACAATGCAGATTGTTTCAAAGCAGCTTTACAGTGTTAAACAGCAAAATAATGCAACATAATTTTAAACCATAGAAAACGGTTCCAAAGTTCAAGGTTTTGAAAAAGTTCCCTCTACCGTCTCCTTGTTAACAACAAAATGTGAACTTTTCAAAGTGATATCGCTAAATACCGGCCTGCGCACTGTAAAAAAATATCTGTTAAATTTACTGTAAAAAAAAAAACCTTATGTACATAACGGTTTTCCTTTATAGTTTTTCTTAGTTTTTTTTCTAATCAGTTATTTCAACAAAAATACATTAAATGTGAAGTGTCATGCAGAGAATTCTGGGAATGTCAATTTACATTTTTTCACTGTAAATTACACACTGACTTGCTCTTTTTCACTTTAAAAACGGTCAATTTAATGGTATTTTACTGTAAAATTACATTAAATGTACAGTTAGATCTATTACAGTTATTCACCGTATATAGTACAGAAACTTTCACCGTAGCATTTTTACAGTCTTTTACCGTTAAAATCTCAGAACTTTTAGTTGTATTTGCAGGTCCGTGTGAACGGAGATCACTTTGATAAAGTTGTCATCTGTTTTTAGTACATTGTTGTAAACATACCCTAACTTTTTTTATCTCTTTATGGGACTTTGTTGGATGAATCACTTTTGTTGTTGTATTTTTCATTAGTAATTTGCTTTGGATCTTCTATTATAACATCTTTTGAGCAATTAAATGTAAATGCGTTTAAAAAAAAATTCAAGTCAGCAGCCTCCTAACTCATACCTTATAAAAATAATTAAACATTTATGGAATTAATTTCTAGAGTGCAAAGTGTACAAATGTATCCAAGAGAACAAGAGCAAGCAAATGACCAAAGCAAAAAACAGATTGTTTCAAAGCAGCTTTACAGTGATAACAAGAAAATAATGGTTCAATGATGCAAACAGAGTTCAAATGTGCTGGAAAGCAGTTTTAAAAAGACAATTTAGACAAATCAGTGTTCAGCTGAAGTCAGTTCAGTGTTGATTCAGTTTGGTTCAATACCTGAGATTGTCAATTATGAAATGAGTTCAATTCGTCTATAAAGCAGCTCTGAGGAAAACAGCGATCATCAACTCAGTTCAGTTCTCATCCAATAGTGTCAGTACAGTCAGATCAATAATATTGTTGAATATTAAGTGTCCCCACCTAGCAACAGTGGCAAGGAACCCAAACTCCAAACTGACAGAATGGGAAAGATGTTTTTTAATGCATTTGCATCATTGTTTTCTGTGCATTTCTTTTTTCTGAATAAAATGATCCACTCTACATGAGCGTATATGTATTTTATGATTTTACTTGCATCTTGATGTTTCCATTGCATTTGTGTGGGAGAGATATCCCAAAATGTGCATAAAAATATGTTGATGGAAACCCAGCTGCTTTCTCTCTTCACACAGTTTTAAAGCAGTCCTAGGATTGAAGCAGTTTTGAAGGCAGGGATGTATGACCATACAGTCTGGAATTTAACAGTATGATGTGTTGTAATTATTTTGTAGGTTGAAGCACTCAGTAAGCTGAAAGCAGTAAATGAGCTGATTAAATTGGCCACCATAAAATCTAAGACAAAACAAGCTCATCTTAAAGAGGCCATGATGACATGCCTTCGACAGACGGGATTCATCGAGACTCTTTCCGACCTGCATTCACCTCTCAATCCCAACTTATTGCTTGCTGGAGTCAAGTAAGATTTCTTTTCAAAGTTCACTGCACATGAGTTGAATTTTCTGGGGCTAATGAACTAAATTAGTTGGTGACGGAATTGTTTATTTTCATTATTATTATTAAAGTAAACATGCAACAGCCTTTTTACTTCCAGTAATACTACAGTATAGTAGTCAAACATTTTGATGTGTTGAGCATTCTCTTTTATCAAATTGTCATGGAAAAATTCTGCATACTAAGAAGAAATGTCTAACTTTTTTTCTCCTCTGCCAGTGTTGAGAGGTGCAAGTACATGGACTCTAAGATGAAACCTCTGTGGATTGTTTACAACAACAAACTGTTGGGAGGAGACACAGTGGACATCATCTTCAAAAATGGAGATGGTGAGCGACAGATGGCTCGGATGATATCAAAAGGCTGTCACAGAATGACATTACAATGACATTGCTTTTGAAAATCTGTCTTTTTCAGACCTGAGGCAGGACATGTTGACTCTACAGATCTTAAGGTTGATGGATCTGCTATGGAAGGAGGCCAACCTTGACCTCAGGTATAGAGAGAGCGAGAGAGAGAGAGTGCGTGCACGCAGGGGTGTTGCTAGCAGAGGGAAAGGTGTTACTGAGGAAAGGGGCCCAGAGCTATGATGGCCCCCATAGCGATCCCCCTTGAGGGCCCCTGCGATTTCTACATGTGGTTAAAAGGTTGAATGTTACAGAATGTCAGAAGACGCAATCATGTTCACTACTTCCTTTTTCACTGAACACATTGTTTTAGGTGCTTGCAAATGCTTTTGGACACAAGCCGATATTTTACGAGTCAATATTTTATATTTTTTTCAATCTTTGACAAGAACACTACAGACCACTTGACCTAGCAGTGAATTGTTGTCCTTGAATGCCTATCTACATTGGAAACGACTCCCTCTAGAGTTTCAGAGTGCTCTTTGGACTTGTACACACAATTTTGGGAATGACAACTGTAACATTAGTGAATACCCTAAAAATCATTACATAATTGTACTAATATTTTATTACAGAGTTATTCCCTAAAATACAACGATTAACAATAATAGTAAAGTTTTGACTTGTTTCAGCCATAAACTAGAAACATGAATTTCAATAATTCAGTCTGTTTGGTTGAGCTGTTTTTAAGTATTATTCATGACCAGAGATGTTTCATCATCCAGCAGTTATTAGTAATCTGCTGCGGACAGAGGCTTTATGAAAGGTTTTTATGTATGCTCATTAACATCTCTTGGAGTACCTCCATAATTTAGGGCAAACCACAAAAATTACATATTCAAACTCAGTTCCTGAGCCTTTTGAGGAACAGAACATTTGTATTTTAAAAGAAGATACTCGGGACTTCATTAAAAGGAAATGCATTCCTTAATTACTTTCTCCTGGTGTGTGCCCGAGCATCAGACTTTTTCAGACATTTTACCTGCTACAGCTGATAATAACTTTTATTAATACTTTTTGAGACTTTGATCAAAACCAACCAATATTTAAATCTCTTAAAGGTCCCATGGCATGAATTTTTTATTTTATTTTATAATGTATTCTGAGGTGTACTTATATTGTTAGTATGATTTTTACATCATAAATGTCATAATTTAGAAATAAAAGGCATTTTTTCTATACTGATGTTTGCCCTCTGGCTGAATGCCCTGTTTCAAGGGGCGTGTCTGCTGTGAGACTTCAGTAAAAATGCCCACTGTTGTGATTGGCTAACATCTTTGCATTTGAAATGAGCGGAGGGGGCGTGGTTTAACGAGGTCTACGAGGCACAAGCTTGCTGCCAAAGAGACGGATGTCACTTCTCATCAGTTCTCTCAGCACGTCTCAATTCAGTGAACTGTTACTAGTAGTTACTAGCATATACTTCAGGTTATTTGTTTATTTCTAGTCGGAGGGACTGTCACTCATGTCAGAAAGTTAGTAACTATAGTAAATGATGGATCAGCGCTGACTCAAGACGAGAACCGTTTAGAGCGATTTGGTGAACTGGTTTGACCGGTTCACTAAAAAGAACCGGTTCAAAAGAACGATTTAATTCGCAAACCGGACATCAATGGACCAGAGACGGAGAGATTGCTAACAAAGTGATATTGTACTGAGTTGTGAGAGCGTTGTCAGCGCGAGTTTATTTTGTTTGTATCTGAGAGTTCTGAATAAACACGAGTCCCAGTCCCGCCGAGCCCGTCTTCTTCCTTATTCTACCAACTTTGTAACACATGTAATGTACTATTACAGGAGATGAACGAGTTATGAGTAAGTGTTGATTATAGCATTATTTTTTGATATTTTCCTATCATATGAAAAGCGTCAGTGACGCGCATTGAGTACACAGCGCAAACAAAGACACAACAGCAGTAATCGAATGTAATCCAGTTTATTATGGGGATAGCTCGCTAGCCTAGCCCGGAGATCACGCTTATCTGCCTAATCTCGCGCCGCATATGGTGCCTCCGCTGTGGGCGAGATGCAGTACTGGGGGTCGGTGATGCTGACGGCTGACCGGTCAGTGCAGCCCGAGCTTTGGCGTGTGTGAGGTTTATCTTTAAAGATATGGCTCTGCCAATGTTGAGCAGAAACTCATGGCTGTATGCACATTTTAGAACAGATAGACACGACGAGGACGTACAAAAACACTGACTCACAAGATAGAAAACACCATTCTGTCGGGAGAGAGAGAAGCCGCAGCACGAATAATAAAGTTCTGTGTGAACTTGAATAATTAGCTACACATCAGAAATCACTGATCACAGATCAGAAGGAACTGAAAAAAGACTTCTGTTTTCATTTGTACATCCAAACACTGAGAAACTGCCAGCATTCACTCGTTCACAAGCCATGATCTCTTGAGGACAAACAAATATGGCGCTCGCATAGGCGTGCCAAATTCTCTGAGCGGAGGAAAGGGAGGTAACCGTTCTTGATATGATGTCATAACAGGAAAATTCAAGATCAGCTCGTCTCGGCTGTCATTTTCTCAAAGGCAGAAAAAGACAGCCAGAACTCGGTTTACACCGATCAAAATTTCTAGCCACTTGGGGACAATATTCAGGCTAGGGGAACTCATATTAATGTTGAAAAACCTCATAATATGAACATTTCATGCCATGGGATCTTTAAAAATCGTTTCCTCCTAAATTACCCGGAACAATTTGTCCCAG
This sequence comes from Romanogobio albipinnatus, assembly GCA_023566225.1. Classification (NCBI taxonomy): domain Eukaryota; kingdom Metazoa; phylum Chordata; class Actinopteri; order Cypriniformes; family Gobionidae; genus Romanogobio; species Romanogobio albipinnatus. The sequence goes on from CM042247.1 coordinate 55,029,192, forward strand.
GGACTTTTTCCCCCCAGACCTTAATAAAGCCTGAACCTCGTCGTCAGTCCATCGGCCGTATTTTTTAAAACTCCATTGTTGATCCGAATAGCAAACAACTCTTACTGCCCACACCGCAATAGACTTTTAAAAATAGTGGTCGAAATAAAATGCTGCTTGAACTCAACCAATCAGCATGTTCAGCGCCCCAAGTTCAGTCAGATTTAAAAAGAATAATAATTAATTCAAAATAAAAAATAATTAATTAATAGACTGCAGCAATCACCCTGAAATGTTTTCATCTACTAAATTACATGTTACATGTTATATTTACAGTAAAAAATACAATAATTTATTTACAGTAAATTACATTTTATTTTGTTTAGTTGTTTGTTCAGAATCGTGGGAGAATCGTGATCTCGATGTAAAAAACAAAACAAAATTATGATTCTCCATTTATCCAGAATCATGCAGCTCTAAAACGATTCAGGCTCTTGCATGGGGGTTAAGGTGTTTCAACTGCTGTTTTTAAACAACTGCTCGCTCTGGACTGTTCTATATGGGTTTCCCTATGAGAGCAGTTCTGGTGTAGAGAGATAGTGTCAACATTTTTTAATGAGTCAAGACTGTTAAGACTGTGTTAGGTTTTTATTTTATTTTTTATTTTTTTATTTAAAGCATCTATAATGACCACAACTACCAACGTCCAAAACAGTGTGATTTTTAGTATAGTTTTAATTGAGTTTGGTTCTATACTCAATACACACATTTGTTTAAATGTGGTTCTCATTGCCTGGAGTACATTCGGTTGGCACTCAAAAGTACTGTGTATATAACAGGATTAAGCACATGGAGTGACAACTGTATTCAGTTGCAATTAATGGCTTTAAAGATCATTTTTTTCAATTTGTCTTGTAGAATTGTGCCTTATGGTTGCTTGGCAACAGGAGATCACTCTGGTCTGATCGAGGTTGTGTCTTCAGCTGATACCATTGCGAACATCCAAAAAACAAGCAGTAACATGGCCGCTGCTGCCGCCTTCAATAAAGATGCACTACTGAACTGGCTTAAAGACAAGAACTCTGGGTGAGTTATACTTGCCTACTATGGGGCTACTTCTGACATATCTTATGTACAGTATTTGATTATTTCAATACATTCGCTTTTCATGATTCTAAAGCCTTTGGATATTGATATTTACATTGTTTAGGGCCCTATGTTTTCCGCAAAATAGTAAAATCCAATCATCGTGAAAACCAATCATAAAAATGGAATTTACAGTATAGCACAGAATGTCAAAAAATTTTGCAAATCAAAAGTAGGGCTGTACACTTAGTCAAATTGTGATATAGATTAGAGGCCTGCACAGGCTTTAAACTGAAACTGAACTAGGCCCGTATCCGAGATTGTTTAACCCAACCCGACTGGTAGAGTTTCCACTGCACACGGCAAACGACAGCTGATGGCCCGGAAGTGATTCATTTCACACAGCGGCTGCGTGAGGTGCCGACCATCTGTAGATGCAGAATTTTCGTATCCTTTTTGAGATTTGGATGCATTAAAAAAAATTTAACTTGAGTGACTACACCGTATACAACACACTGGCCAGATCAGTTCAGTGTGAAAATGCTTAATACTTTTTATAGCATAGCATAGCTGTTTATTGTTTGCATTAATTGATTTATTCCAAGTTCGGAGCTCTTGCTTTTGCATTCAGTACTGATGTAGTCAGTGTGGGCAAAACATTACCTGGCTCGAGTATCACCGTTTAATGTAAGAGATGCACTAAAATACCAAATATTCTGTATATTATGATTGCATGCAACGATCAGCAAACAAATACATGTAAACCAAGACAGTTTACTCAAGACACAGCAGCCTGCTCAGCAATCAGCACACTGGAGCAAAAGAGAAAAAGCACATACTTACCAATAATGAATATCGAAGCATGAAAAGGCTGTTATTTAAATATCAAGTTTCTACTACACATATTCAAGCACTGTTTTCAGTGTCTGTCATCTCACTCCAACTGTACTTAAAAGTGTTCACCAGCATTTCACCTTTTAATTTGATTAAAGTGCTATTTTGAAGGTTCCTAATTTTGTTTTTGAGGTCTACTATGAAAGGTTTAAATGCATCAAAGGTCAAAAAACACTTTCATTTTCTCATAATATACATTGCACATCACCACAGTGTTCAATGATTCTCAAACGACTCAACATATGATTCAGCGTCTCTAAATCCCTCCTTTCCACGAGCCTACTGTGCTCTAAAGTGCCCAGTCTGTTGTGATTGGCCAGGAACAAAACGCTCATTACCATAACTGAACTTCAGCTCCGGAGTCTTCCTCAGTCCTCAGCGATTGTGGTGATTGAACGTGAATTATTAAAACCTAATTATTTTAAGGATTATCACAATTTTAACAGTAAACCTTGTTTGCCAAATAAAATAGATTTTTTAATATATTTTATACCTTAATTTGATTACTACCATTTCATAGTACATTTCTGTTAAATCATAAATCAAGAAAAATTCAAACGACAACTCAGAATTTCTGAAAAAAATAAAACATTTCATGGTTATTTTAATTAATTAGACATGCCTTTTGATTACTAAAATTTTATTTAAACATTAAAATGGAATCCAGAAAAAAGTAAAACAGAAAATCAGAATTTGTGAAAAAACGAAATGGATTGCATTGGGCCCTAATTGTTGTTGTGTTGTTGGATACATTATCTGTCTGATATTTGGCATTTTGAGATTATCGATTATTCATAGATTAACGGAATCTATTGATAGATTAAGGTCCACTTCTGTCTTTTACAAAATCTTGTCAATGGATAATACCCATTTTTTGAGCTTTAAATTGAGGAAATTTCATGTAAAACTCTTTATTTTTTTACAATTGTGTTTGTCTCGTTTAAGTCTCACAATCATTAAATTATAAATATGCATGGAAATTGTACAATACTGACCTCCAAAATTTTTGATTAACAGCCCACACTTGGTTGTCATCTCTTATTATTTTTTTTATTATTTTTTTAAAATATGGTAAAACTTGTTGCAAAATAAACTGCTAGATCTAGCCTCCTAGCAGTTCTTAATGATATAGAAATGATGGGTGGCAGTACTCCTGTTCTTATCAAATTATATTGCTGTATTATTATATTCAATTGAAAGTTGCTGTTTATGTCAAAACTGATTAGTGATGTGATGTGTTGACATAGAGATGCTTTGGACAAAGCCATTGAGGAGTTCACTCTATCATGTGCTGGTTATTGTGTTGCCACCTACGTCCTGGGCATTGGTGATCGTCATAGCGACAACATCATGGTTCGCAGTACAGGGCAGGTAGGTTGGGAAACTGTTCTACACATGAAGCCACGTTAATGTATAGTTTTCCTACAGAATGTATACATTCTATAGTCTCTTCTGTTGATTAAAATGGTATTGAAGTAGATTGACAGGATATTTACAAACCGTGTGTGTGTGTGTTTGCGTGTGCGTGTGTGATTCAGCTCTTCCACATAGACTTTGGCCATATCCTTGGAAACTTTAAGTCGAAGTTTGGAATCAAGCGTGAGCGCGTTCCTTTTATCCTCACACATGACTTCATCCACGTGATTCAACAGGGAAAAACGGGCAACACTGAGAAATTTGGAAAGTTAGTGACTGACTTCTTTAATTCACTTTATCTCTCTCCCTCATAATGCACAATTCCATTTCTCTTTTTCAACATTTCCATAGGACACTAATCTAACAGTTCTTTGTGTATATATATGTATGTAGTTTTAGGCAATACTGTGAGGACGCGTATCTGATTCTGAGGAAGAATGGAAATCTGTTCATCACACTCTTTGCTCTGATGCTCACAGCAGGCCTGCCAGAGCTTACGTCTGTCAAAGATATCCAGTATTTAAAGGTAAACAGACACGCACAGCACAGAGATCTCCTTCAAGGGATAGTGCATCCAAAAAAGAAAATTGTCATTTATTAATTCTCAAACTGCTCAAACAACATATGAAATGGTTAGTGAATATTAATGGGGCTGTCAAGCTCTAACAAGACTGACAAGCACCATAAAATTAATAAAGGGTTAAAGGGTTAGTTTACCCAAAAATGAAAATCCTGTCATTAATTACTCACCCTCATGTCGTTCCAAGCCCGTAAGACTTTGTTCATGTTAGGAAAAACATGAATGAAGGGGGTGGCGGGGGTTGGTTTGCACACAAAGTATTCTTGTCGCTTCATAACATTAAGGTTGAACCACTGGAGTCATATGGACTATTTTAACGATGCCTATGGATGGTTCAAACCTCTAGGATTTCATTAGAAATATCTTCATTTGTGTTCTGAAGATGAACAAAGGTCTTACGGATTTGGAACGACATGAGGGTGAGGATTTAATGACAGAATTTTCGTTTTTGGGTGAACTAACCCTTTAAGTCATGACATATTGAATACTGTTTCCTGACACCAATAACGATTCAGCCACTGAAAGTTTGGCCAACTGAGATTTTAGTGTGGCGATAAAGGTTAAGATTGTGATTTTTCAATAGTACAACAGCGTACCATGAGTGTATATTAGGACCATTTGTTGTTTTCTTTTGGAAACAGTGGCATGAGACTTAAAAAAACAGGTTCATATGGTGTTTTTATGGTATTGCTATATCCTTTATGGACCTAGAAAACCACTGGTATCCTTCCACTTTTATTGTATGGCAAAGACCAGCTTGGATAATCTGCTAAATATATCCTTCCAATAACCTTAATTAGTGACCATTAGTAAACAAAAACAGGACCAGGTTGACTAAATATGATAACAAAAAAGTACTTTTGACACAGGACCTAGACTACAACTGAATTAAAAAATAGCTGAAAAAATTAACACTCAAATTGGCATTAGTGGAACTGCATTGTCATTAGAGTCGATAGTATTGAATGCAGCGCAAAGTAACTAGTAACACTAATAGCAAGATACAACCACGATCGGATGATAAGAGTAAATCATTTGTAACTCTAATGAGAGCAGTCTCAGTACTATGATATGGTCTAAATCCTGACTGGAAATCCTCACAGATAACATTTGCAGATTACCATTTTTTTTTAGATTACCATAAATTTTAGATCGGTAAGATTTTTTTAAAGAATGTTTTTAAAAGAAGGACCTTATGCTCACCCAGGCTGCATTTATTTGATCCAAAATAAAATAGTTTTACATTTTAAAATAACTGTTTACTCTATTTAAATATATTTTAAAATGTAATTTATTCATTTTATCAAAGCTGAATTGTCAGCATCATTACTCCCAGTCTTCAATGTCACATGATCCTTCAGAAATCATTCTAATATGATGATTTTCTGCTCAAGAAACATTTATGATTATTATCAATGTTGAAAACAGTTGTGTACAATTTGTTTCAGGATTCTTTTAATATCATTTAAAAGCTTCTGTAACATTATACACAACAGTTAAAAAATCTGGGGTCAGAAATATTTTTTTAATGGGAGAAATTAAAGAAATTAATACTTTTATTCAGCAAGGCTGTATTAAATTGGTCAAAAGTGACAGTAAAGACCTGTTTAATGTTACAAAAAAAATGTAAAAACATTAACTGCTTTGTGGCAATTGGCAAATTAATAAAAATGAACATGATTTCAAACCACACATCATCTCACTTCCATGGCATAGCCCTGACTCAATCCCTGATATCAACAAATCACCATTTACTATTCTTAGATTTCTCAGGTATTACACAATACTCCACTAATAATAAATTCATTATGCTTACAGTTAAGAAACAATATTTTTACAATTACTTTTATTTACAAATTGAAAATATTTAAAGATAGGACTTTAGAACAACCACCACTTTTAGAACCCATCAAAAACATTTAATTCAGTAAAATTCTGACAAAATTATACACTAATTTCATTCATACTACTTCAGTATCAGTGAAGGATCAATGAACACTGAAGGATCTTAACATCACCAGGAATTCAAGAAACTAGCAGAAAAACATTCAACATAACTACGAATGCAAACATACAATGGATCCATTTAAAATCCAGTTTAGTCAGTTATATTTAACATGCTACTATGTTGATCTGTGTCTTTGTTTTATATATCTTTCGCTGTCGTGTGTATGTTTTTGAGTTGGTGTTTTGCAAAAAGGTCAGGGTCCAAAAAATTAAGAAAAAAACATCACACAAAACAGAATGAAACCATTATAACACTGAATTAGGTCAATGCATTAGAGGAGTAGTTCACTTTAAAATGAAAATTAGCCCATGATTTACTCACCCTCAAGCCATCCTAGGTGTAAATGACTTTCTTCTTTCAGACGAACACAATCAGAGTTATTATAAAAGAATATCCTGACGCTTCCAAGCTTTATAATGGCAGTGACGGGATCCATTGAGTTTGAAAATCAACCCCCCCCCCCCCCCCCCCCCCCCCCCCATAAAAAAACATAATCCACACAGCTCTGGGGGGTTAATAAAGGCCTTCTGAAGTGAATCGATGGGGTTTTGTGAGAAAAATATCCATATTTAGCACGTTATAAAGTGAAATATCTAGCTTCCGGCAGATTGCCTTCCGTATTCAACCTACAGAAAAAGTGTAACTGGCGCGATGTATCTTAGACTATACCGTAAGCGTTTTGAACTGCGAGAGGTGTTACACTTTTTTCGTAAGTTGAATACGGAAGGCGGTCTGGTGGAAGCTAGATATTTTACTTTATAAAGTTTTAAATATGGATATTTTACTTACAAAACCCCATCAATTCACTTCATAAGGCCTTTATTAACCCCCGGAGCCGTGTGGAGTATGTTTATAATGGATGGATGTGCTTCTTTGAGCTTCAAACTCGATGGACCCCATCACTGCCATTATAAAGCTTGGAAGCATCAGGATATTTATTAATAGAACTCTGAGTTCATCAGAAAGAAGAAAGTCATATTCACATAGGATGGCTTGAGGGTGAGTAAATCATGGGCTAATTTTCCTTTTTAAAGTGAACTACTCCTTTAAGAGTGTTAAATGAGATGTATGCTGTTAAATCAGCTGTATGTTTGTTTTCCAGGACTCCCTGGCGTTAGGTAAAACTGATGAGGAGGCCCTCAAACAGTTCCGGCAGAAGTTTGACGAAGCTCTGCGAGAGAGTTGGACCACCAAAGTCAACTGGATGGCGCACATTGTGGCTCACCCTTCATAAACACTAACATCTGGCCACACAAACATCTCTCCAAACTGAAGTTAGGGTTCACCATAAAGCATCATTACGTGCAGAAAAAGTTTTTACTACAGTAAAACCAGCTTATTTATGATCTTAGAAAATTGATGGCCAAATCACATGGGTCTAAGCTTTTACCCGTTTGTTGGGTTGGACATCAACTGCCTCTGACCATAGTAGAGCCATGCAAAACCCTGACTTGACATTGGATGTAATGGCCTTATAGAAGGTGACAAAAGAAAGAACTTCTGCATTTTCTTCCTCCACTGAAAAATCAAAAAACTGTTAATAACTCCAGCCTGTCCTTCCGGAGGGAATGAAGAGTTCCTAAACCTTGAAACAACAAGGCAGGTTTTGGCCATCCAGAAATGAATTTTTATGTGTTAACGTATCGGGACTTTTGAAAATGGACCAATCAGAGCGCAAGCTCAGAGGAAGTGCATCTTATCAGACCAAAAGGTAAACATGTGCCTCACTGCACAAGAAACGTGTTGTTTGTAATTGCTTTTGAATTTGTTTTTTTAAACTGTATGTGCCAGACTACTTTATTATGAGAAATAGTCTTAAAAACACTGGAATCATGTTATAAATATTTTATTAGTTTTAAACATTGTAAAGGTAAAGCACTGTTCCTATATGCCACAGTGCTACTTTATGTACAGTATAGCATAAATTGCTGTAAATTGAAGAGGCTTCACACAAATATTGGATTGAGGATCACTTTGAACAAACACTGTGAAGATTGAGGGCCTTCCCCTACATCGCTCTCATGTAGTTTGTTCTATGGTGCTAGCCATAAAATATATTCCTCATCTAAATGTAAGCACAGCATTGTAGCCAAACCTGTTGTTTAATGGTACAGTCCATGAAAATTGTTATTTTGAGAGTAATTCACAGATTTAAATAGGCTTAAAACTGTATATGCCTGCATATCAAAACTCGAGATTAGATTTCAATGGCCTGTTTAGACAGAATATCTGCACAAAAGACTCAGTGGACCAAAAAGGGGAGGTCTAGCTGTCGTGACTGGTGGCTCAGGCAATAGTAATCACTGGTAATGCCTGTATTTTAAAGCACAGACAGTAATTATCAATGTCTCTAGTGCTGCTTTTCTTGTTGGCTGTGTGACTAGAGATGTGTAGATGCACTGAGCATGTTATTTTTACACTGAATATGCGAATGTGTGAATGGGAGGAAAGACTGTGTACTGTGATATAGTGAGTTATTAAGAGCAATGCAGAGAGTATAAGACCAACATTCCAGAGAATTATACGTTCATTTCCTGTGCTGTTATGCTATATGAGAGAATAAGAATTACGATTTGTGTCTAGCAAAGAAATTAGAGTACAACCTATTCTAGTATAAATTGTAATGTCCAATGGCCCTACTCCATATGCTATTAGGGGATGTTTTGATGCCTTGGTGCAATATGCAAACGTAAATGTGCAACTGTAAACCTATTACGAGAGTGTATGCGTGTGCGCTCGTGCTGCTGTATGTTACACTGATGACCTTTGATTTCACTGAAACGTTTAATACAGGCTTTGCTCTGTCTCGCCCATTTCATAGAAATAAAAGTTGTTTTCGTTGAACTCTTTTTTTATCATTTCGGTTTGATTTTTCGGGAGGTGTATTATGTAATTAGACAAATGATATACAGTACTGTGTAAAAGTCTTAGGCACATTAGTATTTTCACCCCAAAAAAAATTTCTTTTGCTGTAGTGTGTCGGTAGGAAATATCAGATTACATTTCCAAACATTTGTTTGCCATTACCAATATAGTGAGTTTTATCAAATTACCCAAGGAAACAGAAAAAACTGACACAGAGACGTTGCCGCAGTTCTTCTGGATTTCCTTGTGTAATCCTAGATGATGGTGAGATCTGGGGTCCATTCTTCGTATGTCGCTAACTCAGTTAGCTGGATTTGAGCTCATCCTGGACTTGCTGTCATAGCAACAGGTCCGTAAACTTAAACCTGCTCGGGAGCAGCTTATTTAATGTAAACCAGATTAGATTGCATCTTGAGGTGATACTTAAAATCTGTCCCAGCCACTGCTACTTTATTACAAGAGTTCATTACTGAACCAGGGGCAATAATAATTTTAAATAATAATAATATAAAATGTATTTGAAAATAATATTATAATGTTGTGTATAATACTATAGACACAGCCACTTGATTGAGAGATTTATTTTTGATAGAATAATTACTTTATAATGTTATTGGAGTCTTACACACATGCAGTAACGTTACTCTGAGCCGTGCATTCATTTGAGTGATGACGGATTTTATGGGATAGCTTGATGTTGACCCTTAAGACGGCTAACAAATCTGCTTCAAATTGAATTAAAAATTAAATGAATTGCTAATTACAACATTGAAATAAAAATGTAAAGGGTGTACAAATACTGTAAAATCGTGAATATAAATAATTGGGAATCATGTTTAAAAAAAACATTTTATTTATCTATTATAACTTTTATGTTGTTTCCTTATAAAGGTCCAGAAATAAGTTTTTTGTTTTGTTTTTTTATTTGTCAAGTTTTTCGCCAGGTGTCTTTTTTTAATTATATGATGTCATTACGACTTCATATAGGGGAGATCGGGGCACAACCTAACACTTTTTGACTGTCTCAGTTTGTGTAAATTTATTGCGAGTATTTATTGTTTCCCACATTAATTTCACACGTCTAGTACAATTATGTGGTTTTGTTTCATTAATACAGTGTATACCTTTTTCTTGATTTACCCCAAAAGAATGGAAGTGAAATGTGACAACATGCCCCATAGGTGGGGTACATTGTAACATGACCAAATACTTATATATTTTTTGATTATATCAGGTAACATTTTAAGACAAACTAAAATATTTTGTCAATAAAATACAATTATTAACTTTTAAAATAAAATAAGGGCATTTTTTAATCATTAAAAATATACTCATTTTTGAGTTTGACAACAAACACATTGCGAAATACAGTTATACATCATAGCTAAAAACATAATAATAATTAATCATTTCTGAACATTGACTCATGGTTTCTTAAAAGAATTCATAAAAGCATTGAATATAACAGCACAGTTCTAATAGGGGCTCATTGTGACAACATGCCACACCTGTGCAACTGGGATTTAAACCCGCCCCATGTCTTCTGCTGGTTAAATCAGCATTAAAGAACAATCGCAACTGTTAAATAACAGATATAAGATGTCTTATTTTAAATAAACACAAAAAACAGAGATGAAAAATAAACTTAAGAAATTTACTTTTGCTATGGTTAAATAAATGTTCAGTGATATCTTCCAACATTTTTTTTAATTTTTTCTCTAAATAATGTTGTCTAAATATGGCAACTGGAGGCTGGTGGCTCTCATACCAGCTGTTGTCAGACTCTGTGCGCATACACATATCTCACTGGATTATTACAGTTAATTGCAAAAGGAATGTTTGGAAATGTAAACGGATGTTTCCTACAGATACACTACAGCAAAAGATATAAATAAATATCTGACTTAACACAGTACCTTAGATGCATAGAAATAGTATTAGAGTATTTTAAGACTTGAAATCTGTTTAAAAAAAAGGAGAGTCTGATTACTTTTACCTTACACAGCTGCACTGGTATACAGGTGCTGGTCATATAATTGCACCTGTATTAATATTATATTAATATCATCAAAAAGTTGCTTTATTTCACTAATTCCATTCAAAAAGTGAAACTTGTATATTATATTCGTTCATTACACACAGACTGAAATATTTCAAACGTTTATTTCATTTAATTTTGATGATTATAACTGACAACTAAGGAAAATCCCAAATTCAGTATCTCAGAAAATTAGAATATTGTGAAAAGGTTCAATATTGAAGACACCTGGTGCCACACTCTAGTCAGCTAATTAACTCAAAACACCTGCAAAGGCCTTTAAATGGTCTCTCAGTCTAGTTCTGTAGGCTACACAATCATGGGGAAGACTGCTGACTTGACAGTTGTCCAAAAGATGACCATTGACACCTTGCACAAGGAGGGCAAGACACAAAAGGTCATTGCAAAAGAGGCTGGCTGTTCACAGAGCTCTGTGTCCAAGCACATTAATAGAGAGGCGAATGGAAGGAAAAGATGCGGTAGAAAAAAGTGTACAAACAATAGGGATAACCGCACCCTGGAGAGGATTGCGAAACAAAACTCATTCAAAAATGTGGGTGAGATTCACAAAGAGTGGACTGCAGCTGGAGTCAAGAACCACTACACACAGACGCCACTCTTGAACAACAGACAGCGTCAGAAGCGTCTCGTCTGTGCTAAAGACAAAAAGGGAAAAAAGTGGTTCTCTGATGAAAGTAAATTTTGCATTTCCTTTGGAAATCAGGGTCCCAGAGTCTAGAGGCACACAATCCACGTTGCTTGAGGTCCAGTGTAAAGTTTCCACAGTCAGTGATGGTTTGGGGTGCCATGTCATCTGCTGGTGTTGGTCCACTGTGTTTTCTGAGGTCCAAGGTCAACGCAGCCGTATACCAAGAAGTTTTAGAGCACTTCATGCTTCCTACTGCTGACCAACTTATGGACTTAATTTCCAACAGGACTTGGCACCTGCACACAGTGCCAAAGCAACCAGTACCTGGTTTAAGGACCATGGTATCCCTGTTCTTAATTGGCCAGCAAACTAGCCTGACCTTAACTCCATAGAAAATCTATGGGGTATTGTGAAGAGGAAGATGTGATATGCCAGATCCAACAATGCAGAAGAGCTGAAGGCCACTATCAGAGCAACCTGGGCTCTCATAACACCTGAGCAGTGCCACAGACTGGTCGACTTCATGCCACGTCGCATTACTGCAGTAATTCAGGCAAAAGGAGCCCCAACTAAGTATTGAGTGCTGTACATGCTCATACTTTTCATGTTCATACTTTTCAGTTGGCCAAGATTTCTAAAAATCCTTTCTTTGTATTGGTCTTAAGTAATATTCTAATTTTATGAGATACTGAATTTGGGATTTTCCTTAGTTGTCTGTTATAATCATCAAAATGAAAAGAAATAAACATTTAAAATATATCAGTCCGTGTGTAATGAATGAATATAATATACAAGTTTCACTTTTTGAATGGAATTAGTGAAATAAATCAACTTTTTGATGATATTCTAATTATATGACCAGCACCTGTATATACAGTGTTGCAACAGTTAAAAAAAAGTTGAAAAAGTAATCTGATTACTGATTACTCTTTTAAAAAGTAACTTATTTACTTTACAGATTACTTGATTTTAAAAGTAACTAAATTAGATTACAAGTTACTTTATTAGTTACATTCAGCAGTTGCAGACAACACCCCTGCCGCCTCAACATAAAAATGACAACCGTTTTTGCCAACACTCACTTTATTGGAAGTGCATTTTTAACAGTAACGTTCAAAAATGTATCTCCTGACATTTTAAGTTGAAATAACAACTATTTCCTGAAAAAAACATGTTTTAATAAAAAAATATAAAGACAGTCTTTCTTGACTTCACTTAACATAAATACTCTCCCCAAGATGCAAGAAGAAAGCAAAAATATATATTTTTACTAAGGAAAATGACAAAAATAGTAACTCACAGTGACTTGGATAAATTACTTTAATCTGATTACTGGTTTGGAAATAGTAACGCGTTACTCATTACAGGAAAAAAGTACTGGCATCACTGTATATATGCAGATGTAAAGTATCATGGAATAATTTTGTCTTTCTAATGCAGGTCGTGGAGAACCTATTCTTCACTATGCCAGCTATTTAGTGAATGTGAAGCTACATCACGCTGCGTTGCATGATGGGATCGCCATTAAATTAATAGACAGATAAACAGATTATTGCACCTTTTGTTTTGTTTTTGCCTTTAAATTACATATTTTATAGAGAAGCTATTTTATTGCATCGCACGATCATTTGTTTTCACTAGATTTGCAGAATTCTGTTTACCTGTTACCATTAAAGCAGCCGCTGCTGCTTCTGCCGACACATGGTAGAAATGTCCAAATAAAAATGTGTTCAACCAGCTGAATAAAGTCAATCCATTTATTTGTTGGAAACATTTAAATGTGAATAAAGTTTTATTGTTGTCATTGTAAATATCCTTTCCCATCGCCACAGAAGGGATTCAGAGATTGTGGGTTTATTTATTTCAACACACAACAACCAAAATTAAATCCCAAAAGCTTGTGAACAGTTTTGTCGTGGATGCGTGCAAGTTCTAAACAAAATACAGCGAACCAAACAAAATACAACCCCAAACCAAAAGTTGGGACATTTTGTAAAATATAATAACATCAAGAATCTGTTATTTGTTCATTCTCTTCCAACTTTCAGAAGAACAAAAAGTGCAATGTTTTCACTGACCAATATTTTTAAATATAAACAAATTTTGATTTTGATGGCTGCCACACACACTCTCAAAAAAGAGTACAAAATTGTACCTTTTAAGGTAAATGTTTGGGAATTGAGGATAATTATTGAAGTTTTACATGTGGAATATTTGCCAAATCTCGCCTGATACAAGACATCTGCTCAACAGTCCGTGGTTTTCATTTTCTGATTCTCTTTTTTATGATGGGACATACATTTTCATAGGAGACAGATCTGGACTGCAAGCAGACCAGTCAAGCACATCCACTGTACGGTGAAACCTCTCTGTATATGTAGAAGGAGGCCTGGCATTGTCTTGCTTCCCAGGAAAGATGTCATCTTTGTGTCATTAAATGTCTCTGTACAATTCCAACATACGCCTCCACGTCACACACCTGCAAGTCACCATTGCCATTTGCAATGATGCCATGGTGGCACCCCCACCATGACAGATGTTTGCTTTTGCCCCTGTCGCTGATGGAAATCTGGATGGTCCTTTTCGTCTTTGGAACTGAATACTTGATTTCCGTTTTTCCCAAAAACAAGCTGAAATGTGAACTCATCTGACCGCAGCACACATTTTCTTTTAGACCATCTGAGTAGAGCTCTGGCCCAGAGAACTCTGCAGCATCTCTGCATTGAACTGATGTATAGCTTTCTCCTTGTGTAACAGGGATTCGAGTTGCATTTCTTGACGCAGCGGCAGACTGTGTTAATTGACAATGGTTTTTCAAAGTACTCCCGAGCCATGTGGCTGTATTTAACACAGTAGCATGATGGCTTCTCATGCAATGCCATCTGAGGGCACAAAGCCCTCACAATAAGCACATTCAACAGATGTTTCCTGGCTTGCCCTATACATTTACTGAGATTTCTCTGGGTTCCCTTAATCTTTCCACAATATCATGTATGGTAGATAGAGAATGACTTAAAGTCTACGCAATCTCGCATTGAGAATTTTTTTTTTAATTGTTTGACAATTCTCATGATATTTCGCACAATACCCCATCTTTGAGTGTAAAAAGAGCATCTCAGTCTTTGCAAGCAATCACAATCCCCTTACATACACTATATTGCCAAAAGTTTTGGGACACCTGCCTTTACATGCACATGAACTTTAATGGCATCCCATTCTTAATCTGTACGGTTTAATATGGAGTTGGCACACCATTTGCAGATTCAACTCTTCTGGGAAGGCTTTCCACAAGGTTTAGGAGTGTGTTTGTGGTAATTTTTGACTATTCTTCTAGAAGCGCATTTGTGAGGTCAGGCACTGATGTTGGTCCAAAAGGTGTTCTATCGGGTTGAGGTCAGGACTCTGTGCAGGCCAGTCAAGTTCCTCCACACCAAACTCGCTCATCCATGTCTTTATGGACCTTGCTTTGTTCATGTTGGAACAGGAAGGGGCCATCCCCAAACTGTTCCCACAAAGTTGGGAGAATGAAATTGTCCAAAATGTCTTGGTATGCTGAAGCATTAAGAGTTCCTTTCACTGGAACTAAGAGGCCAAGCTCAACCCCTGAAAAACAACCATAATCCCCCCTCCACCAAAGTTGCAGTCACAATGCAGTCAGGCAAGTACTGAACTCCGGGCAACTGCCAAACCCAGACACGTCCATCGGATTGCCAGACAGAGAAGCGTGATTGGTCACTCCAGAGAACACGTCTCCACTGCTCTAGAGTCCAGTGGTGGCGTGCTTTACACCACTGCATCCCGCGCTTTGTAGTAGTGAAGAAATTTCACAAATGGACTTATTGCACAAGTGTAAATGATGACAGAATTTTCTTTTTTTTTGGTGACCTGTACCTTTTGATTTTTTTTTTACAATTATTTTAGGTGCAGACTCTTTATGCAACTACCATTTAATAAGTTTATTTACATTCTACAGGGACCTGCTAGGGATGGATTATGACTTGTAAAGGCCCTGGGACCAATTATCACCAAAGGCTCCCCATTTAGTGTGATTATAAAATCTCGCAGGGTCAGTTGGGTTTATTCGGTTATGAGATTTCAATGATGGTTTTGTTCGGTTACGGCTTTTGTTCCTTGCTGAAATTTCAAAGACGTTTTGTTTGATTACGAGATCTCAATGACATTCGGTTTTGTTTGGTTACAAAATTTAAATTCAATTTCGCTTTCGTTTCATTATGAGATTTCAATAACAGAGTTTTGTTCAGTTACAGTTTTGTTCTCTAAAGAGATTTCAAAGACTCAGTTTTGTTTGGTCATGAGATTTTAATGATGGGCGGTTTTGTATCGATATGAGATTTCAATGATGGTAATTTTTCGCCATTTTTAAGTCACCATTATGGTGGTCAGTGTTTGCTGTAGTTGGGATCTTTGGCTTTGACTTTTTACTGTTAGTTATTTTCTGGCAATTGTAACTGTTTGTGCAGCATGGCACTTTTGATTGTCAACATTCATGTGCTGATTAACTTTTTGTGCTCATGTTAAAACCTTTCCACTGATTGCTGCAGTATGGATATTTCATACTTCAATTACACAGGGATTATGTGTATTATTAAGTTTTGAGATATTAAGTTTTAGATGGTGCACAATTTTTATATTCAAATGGAATTATTGAATCAGGCTATTCCACTATGAGCATCAAATCATCAACAGTGAACCATCTTTACATGATCTCATTGCACTTCAATTTTTGTTGCTACAGCAAACATGTTCAGCACACAGTCACAGACACTAAAAAAGACATAACAGTTCAACTAATGGAAACACTAATTCGTAATTTCATTACGATTCGATTTCGTAACTGAACAAAGGCAAATCTCATAACCAAATAAAACCAACTGTCTTTGAAATCTCATACTGTAAAGATCATTTTAATCTCATTAAAAACTCATAACCGAACAAAAATGTCCATCATTGAAATCTCATAATCGAACAAAACTGACCGTCATTGTAATCTCGCAACCAAACTAAACATTGAAATCTCGAAGTTGAACAATACCGACTGACACTGACAAACCTACCGTCATTGAAATCTTATAAAAGAACAAAACCAACCATCATTGGGATATTGTAACAGAACAAAGCTGACTGTCATTGAAATCTTGTAATGGAATACAACAGAATGTCACTGAAATGTTTAAGTCAAAAAGACGAATGGGCTTGAACAAAACCAACTGTTACTGAAATCTCACAACCAAACTAAACCGACCAACATTGAAATCTCCAAATAAAACAATAAAAACGAAGCTGATCGTCATTGAAATCTCATAACAGAACAAAGCCAACCATTAGTAAAATCTAATAATGAAATGAAACTGTCTGTCATTTTGAAATCTTATAAAAGAACAAAACCAACCATCATTGAAATGTTATAACAAAACCGAATGGCCTTCAACAAAACCAAACCAACTGTCATTGAGATCTCACAATGGAACAAAAACAACCACCATTAACCCCTTAACTGTCACTGTCCCAGCGGGGCCTCACATGAGTTAGCCCAGATTAAATAAACACTGCTCAGTGTGCACACTACAGGCTGTTAAATGTAAAACTTGTGTTGGGGTTAATGAGACACAATCAATATAATATTAACTTTGTTTTATTGTGATTCTAGAAAAGATCCAGCACAGTTTTATTCAGAAAAGATGAATAAGTTTTAAAAAAGATTACACACTTTGAAGTATTGCTAAGTTTACTCACACACAGACATAAAGAAAAAGCCTATGAATCTCAAAAATGGTGACATGTTTCATGCCATAATGCATTCTGAGAGCCATGGATGAGATTTGCACGATGCTTCCAGAATGCATTGTGGCATGAAACATGTCACCATTGTTGAGATTCATAAGCAGATTCATAATGTCTGTGTGTGTAAATCTTGCAGAAGTTAGTATTGCCTATTGTTATTATGTGTTATAAAACCGGACAACAGAATTAATGTAAATGTTTTAAAAACCTTGTAGTTAGTCTGATTAAAACACTGCTGGATCTCCTGCTGTAGAGTTACAAGTCTACTGTAATCAATGGCTTTCAGGAGATCAGCAAAAAAGGCTACAATATGATAATAACAACTGCATCATCAACAACAAGCCAATATCATGTGTTGTCATCATCAATTTTCTCTTGCTGTTCTTGCCATAACACACAGTTTCAAAAGCCACAAAACTAATGTTAATAAGTCAAGGGTCAAAAGAGCCCAACTAAAGCAACCACTAATCACCAGAATGGTGACTTCAAACGAAAATATTATTTTCAATAATCAATAAAAAATCAGTATCTAAACCTCTGTTGATCCTCAATAAGAGTTTCTGTAGACGTCTGACAGAAATAAAATCAGTCTGGTTAGTAATGCGTGAAGCTGGTAATGAGACCATTTTTAAAATCTGGAAATGAAACTGACCGGCTTGATATCTGCAGTGTATATATTTTTGTTACATAAGGGGTGGTTGAAGTGGTTGAAGAGATGCTTGAGGAGGCCAGCAGCACCAGGAGCTGTCAACCTGAAGCTTTCGCATGTAACCCCTCCGAAACTAAGCAGGGTTGAGCCCGGTCTTTATCTGGATGGGAGACCTCCTGGGAGACTGGGTAGCTGCTGGAACAGGTGTTAGAGAGGCCAGCAGGTCTCATCAGCCTGAGGTCTGAGTGGGTCCAAACGCCCCAGTTACAGTCGCAATAAGCTGTACCTGGTTCCTACAGCACATCACCCAATGCCCCAGTACAGTAGCCATAAACTGTACTGAATAAAGGGTTAAAATAAACCTCAGAAAATAAGGGGTGTAACCCTGGGGCAAAAATAATCTCTGACATCACATGCAGTTAGTTAATTTCACATTGCATTATATTACATATATTTTTGTGCATTTGGCAGATGCTTTTATCCAAAGCGACTTACAGTGCCCTTATTACAGAGACAATCCCCCTGGAGCAACATGGAGTAAAGTGCCTTGCTCAAGGACACACTGGTGGTGACCGCTGGGATCAAACCAGCAACCTTCTGCGTATCAGGTCCATGGTTTAACCCACTGGACCACCATCTCACATCGCACCATCTCACCATTTCACCATCTCATCTCATCTCATCTCATCTCAACTGAACACACTCAAAACACTGGAGATGATTGTGGACTTCAGGAGAAACACCCCAGCATCACCCCTACTCGCCATCATAAACAGAACTGTGGCCACAGTTCCTGAGCTCTACCATCTCTCAGGACCAGAAGTGGGACAATAACATTGACTCCATTGGCAAAATCACTCTGGACCCCTCACACCCAGGCCATTTCCTCTGGTTGACGCTACAGAACACCAGAACAACCAGGCACAAGAAAATGTTCTTTCCTCAGGCCATCTACCTCATGAACAATGAAATGCTCCCACTGGGCAATAAACATGTTCACTACAGATCACTATTCATACTCATGTTTATGTACCACAATATACCTCTTATTCGCATTCCCTTGCATTGTAAACAGTACATACCTGTACTGTACATATTGTATTTTGTATAATTACGTGTATGTCTGATGATTATATTGCCTGTGTGTTGAAAAAACATAGATTAAACACACTGGCTGAACTTTTTTAATTTAATGATTTAATGTTGTGGTGGCCGGGTACTTCTCCTTTATATATGTACATTTATTTATTTCACAAATTTATTTCAGTTGAGGTATCTAATTTTGTGTCTCTGGAAAATAGTGATCTTTCTATGACAGTGTGTTATGTTGAATATCAAGGTTTTTGTCTAACAATGGTACATTTAATGAGAGTAGAATATTAAAAATAAATTCCCTATAATATTTTTTTTGTTACTGTTGTAATAAAAGTACATTTTATCTGCATCTCAACTCAAGCTCAGTGCTCTACTGTCAAATGTGCATTTCCAAGAAATAAACATGTAATATTGACTACACTTACTAATGAAAAACAATAGTTTTAATTTTATTTTTTTTATGATTAAACTACCTTTATGATGAATCAGGTCTGTAAAACTTAGTGGCACTGGTGCTGCTGCTTTTAAGTGTAGCCTGGAGCCCTGCAAAAGCAAAGTTAGTAATTGTGTCCAAGCTGTTCATACTAATTCAAGGGATGTTTTCATGCTCACAGTCAGTATTATTCTCCGCCCCAGTGAGGTGCTCTGAAATACTATTGGGTGTCTGAGCCAGTCTTATGTATGTGTGGGTGTGTCTCCTGTGGTTATACAACAGTGAATGTGTCAGTCCAAACCTACAGTTTATGGTCCAGACTATGTCTTCAAAAATCTTTTGATGTCAATACATTGTTTAGAGCATAAGAAACAAATTGAAACTTTTTTTTGTTATGCTATGTCCCCGTAAGTGGACACCAGGAGTTGTTTATTAAAAAATAAAATGACATGAAATGACAGGTACAAGCAAAAACAATGGGAAGAATTTTTCTTTGTTTTTTTTCACCAATTCATTTTCAGGTTTCAGGATTTTTTTAACCAAACTTTGTTTAAAGATGATTCTTAACTGGGTAAAATGGCCTTGGTTTTCCCATTCAATGCAAAGTCTCTACACTGTCACTAATTTGCATATTAATGTGTTCTTGGAGCAACAAAAGAAGTGTAATAATGGGAGTAATAATTGCCAACATTTTCATAATAATATCTAATATTTTATAGGAACATTGATATGTAATTGCCTTCCCTATTCACTTGTCGTGTCTCCCGAAATGCCTGATAAACATGCTTTAAGTCGCGGTTGAGGACATGTATGAAATCATGCCCTGTTTTGTAAAAGAAAGTCATATTTTGACATTTTCCTGAGATGTTGTTTTCAATTTTCAAATTGAAAATGACAAAATATTAACATATTTCCATTAGAGTGCTAAATTTTATCATTCAGTCATTTTACCAAGGAGAAGTTGTCATGGCGAAACCTCAAAACATTTGGTATCCCTGAAAAGCCCTGACGGTGACATGTAGGGGGATATCAGCTAAATTGGGCCACTTTTTGGTAAATCGCTTGGGACAATAATACAATACCATATATGCCTTTCCCATGTGTTTTTATGATTTTTAATGACTGTTTTTGATAATGTTGTATTGAAATGATGTAAAAAAATATATATTATTTAGGCCCTATAGTTCTTAAAACATCAGCTGTGCCACCTTTTTTTGCATGAGCAGTTTCAGGTAAAATGGGCCGCTGTTTCAGGTAACCAATGGGCCGCTGTTTCAGGTAAAATGGGCCACTGTTTCAGGTAAAATGGGCCGCTGTTTCAGGTAACCAATGGGCCGCTGTTTCAGGTAAAATGGGCCGCTGTTTCAGGTAAGCAATGGGCCGCTGTTTCAGGTAAAATGGGCCGCTGTTTCAGGTAAAATGGGCCACTGTTTCAGGTAAAATGGGCCGCTGTTTCAGGTAAAATGGGCCGCTGTTTCAGGTAACCAATGGGCCGCTGTTTCAGGTAAAATGGGCCGCTGTTTCAGGTAAAATGGGCCGCTGTTTCAGGTAAAATGGGCCACTGTTTCAGGTAAAATGGGCCGCTGTTTCAGGTAACCAATGGGCCACTGTTTCAGGTAACCAATGGGCCGCTGTTTCAGGTAACCAATGGGCCGCTGTTTCAGGTAACCAATGGGCCACTGTTTCAGGTAACCAATGGGCCGCTGTTTCAGGTAAAATGGGCCACTGTTTCAGGTAAAATGGGCCGCTGTTTCAGGTAACCAATGGGCCACTGTTTCAGGTAACCAATGGGCCACTGTTTCAGGTAACCAATGGGCCACTGTTTCAGGTAAAATGGGCCGCTGTTTCAGGTAACCAATGGGCCACTGTTTCAGGTAACCAATGGGCCGCTGTTTCAGGTAACCAATGGGCCGCTGTTTCAGGTAACCAATGGGCCACTGTTTCAGGTAACCAATGGGCCACTGTTTCAGGTAAAATGGGCCACTGTTTCAGGTAAAATGGGCCGCTGTTTCAGGTAACCAATGGGCCACTGTTTCAGGTAACCAATGGGCCGCTGTTTCAGGTAACCAATGGGCCACTGTTTCAGGTAACCAATGGGCCGCTGTTTCAGGTAACCAATGGGCCGCTGTTTCAGGTAACCAATGGGCCGCTGTTTCAGGTAAAATGGGCCCCTGTTTCAGGTAAAATGGGCCGCTGTTTCAGGTAAAATGGGCCGCTGTTTCAGGTCAAATGGGCCACTGTTTCAGGTAAAATGGGCCACTGTTTCAGGTAACCAATGGGCCAGTCAAACTGCAAAGGGAAATAGTGATTTATCATCAATTTTAATTTTATGTAGCCACATAAATTTAAACTGCATTAATCAAACATAAAAACATGTAATTAAAAAAACAAAAAAAACATTTTGGGTGCAAACCCACAAATTCAAATGTACAATTAAAAAAGTCAATTTTGTAACAGCATAGATCATTGGTCAGTGGTTTGTGTGTGTGCGTGCGTGCGTGTGTGTGTGTGTGGGTGTCGGTGTGTGCATAACACAAATTTGTATAATGACATTTACCAATTACACTGGTATTACAACATCAAGCTGGTTTATGAGGACTTTCTAAATGTCCCCGTAAATCAAATTGCTTTACTAAACAATGTTTTATTAAAAATGTAAAAATGCAGAGTGTTTCCTGTGATGGTTGTGTTTATGGGTAGGGGCAGTGTGTGTGTGTGTGTGATGGTTGTGTTTATGGGTAGGGGCAGTGTAGGGGGATAGAAAATACGGTTTGTACGGTAAAAAAATCATTACGCCTATGGAGAGTCCTCATAATGTTGTTGCACCAACATATGTGTGTCGGTGTGTGTGTGTCGGTGTGCGAGTGTGTGTGTACACACATACACACGCACCCACACACTTGCACACCGACACACACTCACACACATGTGTTTGTGAGTGACACAGAGGATGGCCCATTTTAGCTCAGTGGGTTATGGTAAATTGGGCCGTCAAGAAAAACATAACTTTTCCAAAAAATATGTTCATATACCAAAATAACAGCATTATTTCTGATGGATGCCATTATTACTGTCACTAATTTGCATATTAATGTGTTCTTGGAGCAACAAAAGAAGTGTAATAATGGGAATAATATTATGCTTGTTTTTTTTTTTTTTATAGATTTATCATCCTTATAATAGTTTAGTTATATTTGGTATGACAGGCTAGTACTTGCCATGCAGCTTTCTGGTGCAGTCTTGATTTGAATTATTGCCCCGCCCACCATCGCAACCATAAACTAATCAAATCACCTGTTACTTGTCAAGAACAGTTATGACAACAGTTTGAAATCCTTTTCAGTTATTGGCTCTAAATTCCAGAGGGGCTGGGACCCCCAAACCTTCAATGGCCCATTCTACCTGATATCACCCTATGGCGTCAGAGAAATTCTCTAAAATATAATGGCACCCAGGAGGTTAATATTATTGAGAACATTAGTACTCGGAATAACGAATCATATTTTCTCTTCATATAGGGTAGAAACGGCACCGTAGTTTTGAACTTTATGTGGTTACTTTCCCGCGACATAACATCAGCGTGGGATTCCACGTGCAGTTTACATAAAGAGACTGGCGGAGCCATACACCAATGAGCGTGGATTAACGTCACTCAGCGGTGATTTCCATGGGAACCCTTGTGCAGCAGCCAATAGAAAGTGGAAGGGGAGGAGCCAGAATTGAGGTCAGCGCGTGAGCCACTGCTTTCAGAGGTAATCGGGACCGGCGGTGAGGAATTGTACAGTATGCCGGGATTGTTGCTTGTCTCACTCTGACAAAAGTATCCCTGGAAAACATTGATACGACCAAATACCTGGGATAAAACGTGGATAAAGCGTGCTCTTGCAGGTTTGTGACATTAGACTCCTTCTTTTTTATAACATAGACATTCAAACAAGAACTGTTGCATAACCTTTCGCGTACTGCGCATGCGCAGGTATTTTAAATCGTTGTGTTTTGTTTAGTATTCCTATGTTTTTGAGGTGTGCTGATTATAATACACTATGTATACAATATAATACGCGTTTTTCCGTATTTCTGCGTGCATGTCACTTAAGAGCATCTGTAAAACGAATCGTATCGGTGGTAGCACGACTTTTACATAACTGTGTCAGTGTACCGTGCAGTGCATCGCAGGTCAACGTGTGTTTAAATCTGTAAAACCATATTCAAAAACGGTGCTAATGTTTTCATGCATAGTCTTTATCTCCATTATATTTGCATTGGTATATTAATAATATTATTAATGTAATTTATTTTTGTAAATTGCAGTTCTACGTCTGTAAGATAACTAATTTTGATTGAAAATGTAAAAATATATATTTTTACTACTTGTTATAAAAGCAGTGTATATTCATTGCTTGAATTAATTGCATTTTAATGTATTTTTGAATAAATTAATTGATAAAATAAAAAATAAAGGCTTGTAATCAAGACACGTAATCAATATTATCGCTTTGACTTCCATTATCAATAAATATAATATCTTACCATATGTCTTTTTCACAGCTACAAGAATGTAATGGGTTCTGGGGACTTTTGACCTGAAATGTAAAGCTCCACCGTGTCCATGTCAGGTGAGAAAGAGCCTAAGCCCTACATGTACAGGGGAGCATCTGAGGAGGGGGAGCCGGAGGCCCTGTGTGGCTCCATGTCTCACCTGCACCGCATGGGCGGGACCTCTGAGGGGAGTGACAGCAGTCATGACCCACCCATGTCTCCCAGACCTCAAGCACACGAGGACATGGAGATGGGTGGAAATGGCTCCAGTGGAAGTGGCACAGAATCTCACAGTAACGAGTCGCAAAGTAACGAATCCCACGGAAATGAGTCTGTGGGGAGTTCCAGTGGAAACGGAAAAGATTATGGAACCATGGCATCATCAGGGAGTAACAAAAGGTGAGATTAATTTAGTGTTAAAGTCTTAAAGGTGCAGTAAGCGTTTCTGTGAAACACTGTTGCTGTTGAAAGTGAAATCGACACCCCTCTCTTTATTGCTCAGCCCGCCAAAATAGCGAATACTTTACAACACAGGCGACGACTAAAGCCACGGTCACACTTTAAGCATGCAAAATTTCTTTGGACACCGCAACAGTCGTGATATGACTGCAGTGTCTTTTTCATAAACATGAATTCAGCATATAACAAATTGTAATACACTCAAAATGTAAAAAAATATACAATCTATTTGACTTTACTGCACAAATATATATATTTTTTTGTGTAATGAGGTCATACCTTGACGTATCGATCTTCTACTGGTCACACATCTTCACATGATGCAGATTCGTAGCTCAGAGTTCCCCAGGCTTGAACTTTGGAATGAGCATGAGCTTGTGTTTGCGATCTGATGCCTTTGCATTAGGGATGCACCGAAAGGAAAATTCTTGGCCGAAACCGAAAAAGAGGAAACCAAGGCCGAAACACCGAAAGAAATTATGCCAATTATTAGTACCATTGCATTTATGGCTATGACTGTGTACTAACTTTACTCAAATCAAGGCATTGCAATTGCATAAATTAATATTGAAGTTTCAAAGAATAAATCAATTACAAATTATGCCAATATTTATTTAGCACATTGCAACAATGCACAGTATAAAATAAAATTCAAACTAAAATGTTTAACTTGACCCCACTCATTTGTACATTAAATAATAATGTACAGGCCAACAGAAAGGTTTTAAAATTAAATGTTCTCATAAAAACAAAGTGCATTTAGGTCAAGTGCATTTTACATTTTTCTCTGTAGGACTACTACAAGAAAGTGCATTCAGAACAAGTGCAACTGATTAACTATTTTCTCTGTAGGCCTTCAACATAATAGTGTATCAAAACAAAGACTGCCATAGCCCATATGTTAACTGTAGAATAGGGGTGTAACGGTACACAAAACTGACGGTTCGGTATGGGTTCGGTACAGCAGTTTTACAAAATGGCTTTTTATTTATTTTTATTGTTTTACTGAAGAAGAAAAAAGTATCTCTCCTTAAATGAATTAAATTATAACTAAAAGTTTATTGAAGATATTGCTGTAAACTATATAGGGAGCCCTCACTTGCATATTAACATTAAAGGTTAACAACAGAACCAAAACTATTAGCCTAAATTCAGTTGCTATTTATTTTTAGGTCTAATAATCAACACTCAAATAACAGTACGCAAACATGTAAACTTCACATAAGGCAGTTTTTGCAATAACTTCTAAATCTAATTATAAAATAGTTTTTTATCCAATTCGTTGTTGAAATATAATAATTTATACACAGTGTCTGTCATTTTCATGACAGGTTTATTTAAACATAGGCTGCATTAAATAATCAAGATATCAAGCGCCCGCTGCCGCTTGAACTGTGATAAGATCAGTGATGCCACATTAAAGAGCGTCAAAACGGCATTTATCGTTTGAATTTTGTGATACATGTTGATCGATGTTGGTGTGAGAACTCTGATTGAAGTGTGTTCCGCGCTTAAAACATGCCCACTGTTAAAGATTGCATTCGGAAACCATCCGGTTTCAGAGTGAAGTCTGGTCCTCTTCTCATGGAGAACATGAGCTGCTGCACTGAACAGCTCTTGCTGTCAGTGCTTGTGCATGGAGCAGACGTGGGTGTTTCTCAGATATACTGAAATACGTACACACCGCAGACATGTTGCTTCAGACACATGCAGGTCGCGGTTTCTGTTTGCGTCATCAAAACATTTCGGCCGTGTTGTTTCGGTGATAAAAGTCTTTCGGTGGCCGAATATTCGGCGCATCCCTACTTTGCATGCGTATGAATGGAAGTCAATGGAACAAAAAGTCAATGTAACCCCCCTTTAACAGCTGGCACTCACGCAAGTATGGATGAACCAGATGTGATGCAATAATAACAACAGCATGTCTTGGTTCTGTGAAACAGCAAAAAACAAAAAAGCAACCTCCTTTTTTCAGGCCTTCCTGCTCTTTAACGTCTCTCCAGCACTGGAAAGCTTTTCCAATATGAGTGGTTCTTGGTGGATCGATCCAATCCACTTTGTTTGTACTATAGGAAAAAATACATTCTGACAGGGTGGTCAGGGATAATGTACAGTTGTAGCGTGGCCACATAAGGTTGTTACATTGCATAAAGATTAGCGAATGTAGCACGGTTCCTGTGTTGTGATTCGACAGCAGCTTAGCGCACGTGGAAAGGTCACGCCTCTTAACGGGAGATGTATACGCTCAATGATCTCTACAGCGTTCCTGGGAAAGCCAAACAAAGGTGATTTGACTCCGGGATGAAAATAACAGCGTCTCGACGACATGGCGACAAACACACTCAAACGCAACACTTCCTCTTCTCCACGCAACACTTCCTCTTCTCCACGTGGGAGAGCAACAAGACCACGCCCCCTTTTTCGCGTATTCTTGTGGGCGGAGGTTAGTCAACAAACTGTTCTACTGACGTCATTAAAGCAGGCTGTACCAGGATGTAGTCCAAGCCGGCCGTTCGCTGTAGGCTTTGAAAGGGAACTTCTGTTAAATAAAATATCTCGCTTGGCATTGAACTTTGAGCTTTATAATTGTACAGGTATTATTTATGCTCTAACAGCAACATTACACACTAACTAAAGTTTGAACAATGGGATCACGAAGAAGGGGACCTTTAAATATATAGTACCGGCAAAGCCGGCGAAAGGGAGCGCGCTCATTCATTCATTGATACGGACCCGATCGTATCGGATTGCCTGGGTTTTTGCTGGCTGAGTTTTGGAGCTTTTACAGCCGATCTTCTGTGGAGTATAGTATACCCGTTTCATGGGACTGTGGATTACTCATACCGGAGGACTTTAATCAGCTAGACAACACACAGATACTGCTCACGGATTTGTCATCATTGCCGGTGAGACATCTGACTCTGTACATAGTACACGCTGGACATAGAGACATATGCAACTTATCACACACACACATTCACAATGTTGCAAATGTTATGCTGGATATTATATGTTGTCTTGTAAATACACTGGTGTTTTTGGCTATACGGCTTGGGTTGTCTTGTGTTTTATATCCCTCCATATTTTTGATTTATCTAAAAGGAACGAGGGTTCCCAATAATTAGTGTAAACTCCCTATAGCTGTGTAGTGGATTGTTACACAGTGATCTCATCTATTGCACAGCTTCTCACCAAATAAATGATGTGTACATGCGATACTGCATGTACACAAGATAACAAAAAAAGTGTAAAGAAGTGGCATTCTCTGTCTTTTCCTCTCCCCTTTAGTTTGAGAGCCTGACAAAACAAGCAGTCTAACATAGAATAAAGCATTATATAAGCTCTTGATAATAATACCCTGACCTGGCCAGAGGAGAACTGGCCCCCTGACTGAGCCTGGTTTCTTCCAAGGTTTTTTCCTTCATTCTGTCACCTGATGGAGTTTTGGTTCCTTACCACCTTCGCCTCTGTCGCTTTTGGCTTGCTCAGTTGGGGACACTAAATATTAAACTATATTACTGATCTGCCCGCATTGTCACTATATGATAATTGAACTGAACTAGATGACATCACAGTTTTCTCCAGAGTGGCTGTACAGCCGAATCAAATTCTGTTGCATTCTTTTTCTGTTACCACTGTGAAGCTGCTTTGAAACAATCGGCATTGTAAAAAGCACTATATAAATAAAGGTGACTTGACTTGACCTCTCCAGTTGTTTTGTGTGTGTCTCACTTATATTTGTTCTCTTCACTTCTTATTTTTCTTCTATAGCTCAAACTCTCAAAGTATTTCCCCTCCCAGTAGCAACAATGCTTTCAGCCTGATCAGTTCAGAGCAAGACAACCCTTCAACCAGCGGCTGCAGGTAACCACCACAGTCATTAAATAGCTATAATACGACATATGCAACCACTTAAGTCAATTATCTCCTCTTTTTGGACTGGTGAGGGAGTCTTCATTTCTGTTTCACATTGTAAAACATGCAGTGACCCCTTTAAGTACAGTGGGATTAATAGTTATCATTTTGCATGTGTGTTGTCTCTGCAGTAGTGAACAGTCAGCAAAGGCTAAGACTCAGAAGGAGCTTTTTAAGTCCCTAAAAGAGCTGAAATATCACCTCCCTCCCGACAAGCGCAGCAAGGGCCGGGCAAGCACACTTCATACTCTCAGATACGCCCTGCGCTGCATCAAACAAGTCAAAGGTCAGACAACCACAAACAAATTCATTTCTACAATTTGTATGTGTCTGTGAAAAATTGATATATATTGATATATATGTGTAAGCTTGGCATGTTTTTCTTTTCTTTTTTTTACAGCCAATGAAGACTACTATCAGATGCTTATGATCAATGACAGTCAGCCCTCAGGTCTGGACGTGTCCTCATACACCATTGAGGAAATAAACAGTATTACCTCAGAATATACACTCAAAAATGCTGTGAGTTGCACACACACACACACACACCGTTAAACAGTTCTTACTTATGTGCTCAGAAACCAGAGGTGGGTAGTAACGAATTACATTTACTTCGTTACATTTACTTGAGTACATTTTTTGGGTAACTTGTACTTTTAAAGTATATTTAAAGATGGGTACTTTTACTCTTACTCAAGTACATTTCTTGTGAAAAAACTGTACTTTTACTTAGTTACATTCGGTGGCGTTCCTCCGATACTGTCAAATGGTAATAATTATATTATATCATATTTTTAAATAAGTTAATATGACTTTCGCAAGTCCCGCGAAACGTTGGAGAGGCTGCTTCGCGAGAGGTGGCTATACGCATCACCCGCTTATAATTAGCTCGCGTTTAGTCGGAAGATGATGGCCGAAGCAGAGGAAGATGTGTGTGAGCTACGGGAGGCAGATCACCCATGGCCTCAAGTTCAGTCTATGTTTTCACTCCAAGATGTCTAAAAGAATAGTTACATAATGCAATGCATGCTGTGTGCACCAAAACGAACTGACATCTCGGCAAGAATTCCACCCTGAAAAGAACATGTAGCTGTAAGTGTCACAATGATGCCTATATTTGAACACTATTAATGGTCATTTGGTAACTATGGGACATTTTCCCTTATTGTAATACTATTTCACATACTCTCCGAGTATTTTCCTCATATGCGCTCTTGTGCAAGCAATGACAAATCGTTTGAATCCTCCAAACAACACACGTCCACGAACAAACGTTCACATCTGCACATTTACATATCGTTTTCTTCACAAAACGAAACAAATAGAATAGCCTAATGTGACATCTTGCATTTATACACAAATCCGGACAGACACCTGTCTGAAGTGTAAAAAATACATACAAACAAAAACACTATTGTATTTTATTCCTGCCTAAAGAATATAGAAATCAGTGCCGCCGCTCCCATTACGCGCACCACGCGCTGCGCGTAGGGCACCACAAGAAAATGCTCTCTATCTTTTTATGAACTAACATTAACAAAGATGAACTAATGCTGAACAGAGGTGTTGTTCATGGTTAGTTCATGTTAACTAATACATGAACTAATGTTAACTAATACAACCTTATTGTAAAGTGTTACAGAGAGGTGTGTGAAAGCTCTCCAAGTAGTCTGAAATTCAGGGTTTTTGCTTCTTATCAATCAGATCGAAAGTAACTAGTAACTAACTACTTGAGTAGTTTTCTCATCGAATACTTTTTTACTCTTACTCAAGTAAATATTACGATTGTTACTTTTACTTTTACTTGAGTAAATATTTCCTTAAGTACTTGTACTTTTACTTGAGTACAGATTTTGGCTACTCTACCCACCTCTGTCAGAAACTCTCTGCAAACATAAGTGTCCCATTGTCAAAATCATTTAAAACACAATGGCCTGGTTTCACAGACAGGGCTTAGATAAAACCAGGATTCTGCCTTAGTTAAATAAAGACATTTAAGTAGCTTTAATAAACGTGCATATTTTAAGATCTGTCATTGCAAGTTGTTTTCAGTTAAAACAGCTCAAACATGCATTTTAGTCTGAGACTAGGATTAAGCTTTGTCTGTGAAACCGGGGGAATAAACATCTTTTCATAGTCCTAGACTACATGTGATGGACTGCATATGCAGAGCCCAGATCCCAGATAACATACAACAGTGTTCTTACTCTAAAATAAGACTTGTTGGGAAGTATTGTATAATTTCTATATATTTATTTTTAAAAATTGGCTTACGTTTCATGTTTTTAAGTCCACCATAAAACAGGTTTTTGCATTTTGGTAGTTTAGTTGAACTTGGCAGCTGGACCTAGACACTTCATTATGTGACAGAAGAACATAAACGCGATGTATGAAACTGTTTCTGTGTTTTTTTGTGTGAAGGATATTTTTGCAGTTGCGGTGTCCCTGATCACGGGGAAAATCGTGTACATTTCGGAACAAGCTGCAGGAATCTTGAACTGCCGAAAGGATGAGTTCAAAGACAGAAAGTTTGTGGAGTTTCTGGCACCTCGTGATGTCAGTGTGTTCTACAGTTTTACAACTCCATACAGACTTCCATCTTGGAGCATGTGCACCGGAACAGGTCAGTCTACCTATGTGCAGTGCACTGAATTGATATATACTAACTATTGTAGTGCTGTCAATGGATTTAAAAAAAAATATTAATCATGCATTTCCTGTAATTAATAGCAATTAATTGTAATACATAATTTCACATTGAATCTCCCAATCAATGTCAGTGAATAAATACATAGATTTGCATTTAATGTTCATGTGTCCTAATGGTCTGGTGGTAGAATATTTGTTATGCATTCCAGAGGTTTGGGGTTCTAATCTGATTAATCTGATTACGATTACTAAACTAATTACGATTAATCGCACAGCCCTAACACTGCATAGTCTTCACTGTATAAATTAAGTATAGATTAATCCTTATTAAAGCTACAAAAGTTGATGGGTGAAGAGCAGTGATTAATTTTCTTTTCTTCTTTGATTAACATTGATGATAGACAGCAGCAGGTATATTAGGCTGCTATCACTTTAAGACCTGACGTGGACTGTGCTTACAAAGATACTCACCAAAAACAGGCATTTTGACATAATTCTTTCTGCTTTTGTCCGTTCGAGTGCATGAGACGCAAAAGAGTAGTCAATTCGACACTGGGGCGCAGTCTGAGAGGCAGCTTTCTGTGCATAAGTTTTGGGTAACTTACACAACATCAAAGCAAATGCATAAAAATATAAATGTAAATGTATACATAGCCAGTGACAAACAATATATTGTAATATACACTGCCCGGCCACAAAAAAAAAGTTGCTGTTTGGATTTAAATAGGCAAATGCTTAAGAGTCAATGATTTGATCATTATTGCAGTGATTATTATGCTCTTACATTGTCAATACAAGATCTTTACCAAACATTGATGCACCTCTTGATGGAAATTAAATCATAAATCCTGGAATATGGCCATGATGTGTCTTCCTACATGGTTGTTTAAGAATGTAAAAGCTACACACTCCATCAATTAGGGTTAGAAGAACTGTTGCCAAACATATTAGAAACACAAAAATCACTGCAATAATGATCCATTTGCCTATTTAAATCCAAGTTTCTTTTTGTTGGCCGGGCAGTGTATATGGATAAAATAGCAGCAAAATGAACAGTAATTCCAGTGAAACCTTGAATCCAACTATTCTAAAATTCTTATTATTGGATTGGGGCATCTCTTATTTGAGGTCAAGTATTAGTAAAATGATATCTTGTTTTGTTCTTCAAATAGTCTAAACACAAGATCACGGTTCCTATTTGCCTGCCACAGTACATAATAGTGACCTTTTTCAGTGATCTTGGTTCCAGATATTCTTCCCATTCATTTTCTCCCCAAATTTTCAGTAGCGAAATCTAAGCCTTGAGCCAAACCAACCAGCTCTTATTTGGAAGAATCACAACTTTACAATATTTGGTTTGAGGTAAAATAGAAATAGACTGTCTGATTAAAACAGTAACTCAAAAAACAAAACAGTTTTAAACACTGACAAATTCTGTCTTCAGTATATATGGTTGTGTCTGTGAGGAGATTTCCTCTTTCTCCTTATCTCTGTCCATTTCTTTCACATTCATCTCTTTTGTTTTCTTGTTTTGTTTTTCAGAGTCGTCATCCACTGAGTTCATGCAGGAGAAATCCTTTTTCTGTCGCATCAGGTAAAATACATTTATTTTAAGCTTTCATAATTGTAAGTGCAAAATTGTCATTATTTAATAGATTTTTACAGAGGTTTAGTACCAATGATGTATGCTAAAAGAGGGTTTGTGTTGGTGCAAGCTGTTTGTAAAAAAATGGCCCTAAGTGGGGCTGTTAAGCTGTGAACTAGAGCAGTGTTATTAGCAGTGTCAAAAGGCTGGTGACGCAAGACTATAAATTATTTTAAAAAATGTGTGTGTGTGTGTGTGTGTGTGCGTGTAGTGGTGGTAAAGAGAAGGAAGCAGATCTGCAGTACTATCCCTTCAGGATGACTCCATATTTGATGAAGGTTCAAGATTCTGAGCTCTCTGAGGAACATTTCTGCTGCCTCATACTGGCTGAGAGAGTTCACTCTGGATACGAAGGTAATCACACGCAATGTTGCCCTCATGTGGTTACGTTTCAAGCTCTTTTTGGTGAATTGGCGAAGATCAATTTGATGATCAAATATTAGGATAATAAAATGAGTTGTCTTTATGTTTTTCTAATTTGCAGCACCAAGAATTCCACCTGATAAGAGAATCTTCACCACAACACACACACCAAACTGCGTGTTTCAGGATGTTGATGAAAGGTTTGAGTCTATATTAACTATGATTGAATAAAATATTAGCCTAGTTTGTTGTCTGTTCTTTTTATCACCTGCAAGTACTGTATCATGCATCATATAAGATTGATTGCATTGCAGCAATTTTCCATTACATATTTCAATTTTTCCTCTGGTTAAAACAAAAACTCTTTAGGACACACATCATGGCATTGTGTTTGGCAACTTTGTCAGGTGGTGTAATGCTGCATTTTTAAATCTCAGAGCTGAAGAGATTTTATAGGAGACAATTGCCTCAGTTCCAGCAAACCACTGTTTGAGGAAAGGAGGTTGAGAGAGTCCATTTTAAATAACTGTTTTCTCCAAATAACAAAGTTTTGTCTTAACAGGACAGCAACAACTGAGGTAGCTTATGCCATTTAATGTGGATAAAGCACTTGATGTGAATGTTTTAAAAATCTTATATGGAATGGATTTTATCTTGCTATGTTGGTATCCTGCCATAATTGTTAAGGATAAGGATTGCAAATCAGGGTAGAATAAAAACAAAAAGCATACCTAATACCTGCTTGCATTGTAGGGCAGTGCCTCTGTTAGGATATCTGCCTCAGGACCTGATTGGTACACCTCTTCTGTTACACCTGCATCCCAGTGACAGACCTAGAATGCTGGCAGTGCACCGGAAAAGTAAGGATACAAAGTCATACACAAACACAATTGAGATGTGTTTATTTTGGTAAAAGTGGGATTTCAATGTCACTTCATTTAGAGGCTGTTACAGTGAATTGCTGGTTTGTTATAATGGTTTAGTTTATTCACAAAAAAAATCAGTACAATGACAGTTATCCAATGAAACACACTTATTTTAAACAACGATTGAAAACCTTCCATCTGCTGGCGTCTTTCACATTTCCACAACTCCAATTACGTAATTAACTAGGGATGCGATATTTAAACAACTATTCATATGCATAACATTCTTTAGCCAGCAGGTGTCACAATATTGACATTAGCTAATTAATTTGCATGGCTCATACACCCAGTATTGTCCTTGCTTTCCTAATTGTCTCTCTTTCTCCTGCAGTTCTGCAGTTTGTTGGGCAGCCATTTGATCACTCTATCCGATTCTGTGTGAGAAATGGAGAATATGTTACTCTAGATACGAGCTGGTGTAGCTTTGTGAACCCATGGAGCCGCAAGGTGTCCTATGTTATCGGACGGCACAAAGTTCGCATGTGAGTTTTCACCAGTGCTTATGTAGGCCTGTACAAGAAAGTTTATTTAATCTAGATAAGGGTAGCTATAACATACATTTTTATTTTTGTGATTCCTTTTTTATATATACTTTACGTGTAGGGGTCCGATGAATGAGGATGTGTTTTCAGCTCCTGCTTTAACAGAGGACAAGATCATTGATTCAGATATACAGGAAATAACTGAACAGATTCACAGACTGCTTCTACAGGTGAAAACTCTCTATTTCACACACATAAACACATAACCGGCACACTCTCTCTTTCACTCACTAGTAGCATACTGCAAAGAGAGGTTGTCATGCATTTGTATGGAGGTTGGAGAAAGAAAGTAATGTTATTTTGGACAACTAAACCCTCTCTTCGATACTTTTCTATTCATTGGCCTTTTGATTTCTGTCATTTTTGGCAGTTTAAATTTGATGGGTTACAGCAAGTCAGGTTTAAGTTTCCACAAATAGCCTCACAGTCTCCACAAACACTTTTTGGTAT
This sequence comes from Romanogobio albipinnatus, assembly GCA_023566225.1. Classification (NCBI taxonomy): domain Eukaryota; kingdom Metazoa; phylum Chordata; class Actinopteri; order Cypriniformes; family Gobionidae; genus Romanogobio; species Romanogobio albipinnatus. The sequence continues at coordinate 55,064,174 of CM042247.1, forward strand.
AATGTGGAATTCTTAGTTGACATTACAATAACAAGTTTGCGGGGCCCCAAAGCAGAAAACGCACCTGAACCAACATTTCCAAACATGACATTTGGAATTGTGGTCAAGCAAATCCACTTTGACTTATCTGTCCTGTTCTTGTTTCTAATGTCAGTGTTGAATAGCAAACTTCAGTCTTGTCTTGACATTCTTTTTTGAGAACCAAGACAGATCTTGCTTGTAGATCAGATTTTTTTCTCTTTCTATTGACTAGTGCACATGCACATTGACTGTTGCTAGTTTCAGTTTAAAGTCTAAAATGAAATGCACTGTGTAATTCTGTCTCGTAGCCGGTCCACAGTATGGGGTCCAGTAGTTATGGCAGTCATCATGGCAGCAATGGCTCCCATGAGCATCTGCTGAGCATAGCGTCCTCTAGTGACAGTAATGGAAATGGAAAAGCAGCAAACAGTGGGAACGGAAGCAATGAAAATAGCAGAAAGGAAGAGGGGATCAAAAGCAAACCGGTAATTCTCAACACACACATACTCATCCAGAACTCCCGCTCATTTAATGATGAATGTTTTTAAATAGCTGATAGAAGAAACTGTTTCATGGTCATTTATGGTGCTAAAACCCTCTTAAACAAAGACAAACTTATCAATATATAATAGTATTTTTCTTCCCTGAATACTATTCTCCTATACAATAACTTTTATTTATATTTTTAGTTCAAGTGTTCACTCCTCACCATCTAAAAACTTGTTTTTCAGAGGTCATTTCAGGAGATTTGTAAAGGGGTTCACATGTTGAAAGCTCAGGAGCAGCAAGGCTTCTCCTCCAAACCGGAACAGAAAAAGACCTTGGACAGTGAGTATGTGTGTGTGCACATGCGTGTGTGTGTGCATGTGTTAATCTGTGCCTGTATAGTACAGTAATAAAGTCAAAGCAACATTCTCGTTTAACTGACAGACTAGTCTTAGAGCAGCTACCAGTGAGCAACAGTCATACCTGAAATTACTTGTGAATAGAATGCAGATTCTCTCTATGAATAAGAATTCTTAAAGTTTATTTGCTAAAGACTTTTTGTTTTATCATCTGAGTATGAATGCACATTTTTGCAGAAATAATATAGGATACTTTATCTTTTATAGTTTTTTGAATGATTTTCACGTTCATTGACACTTTAAATAGGAACACCATTAAAGGTATAGCAAGACTTAGATAGGTAATAAACTGCATTTGTAAACTTACAATGTAAATTGTAATTTGTGGCCCTATGTTGAGTATTAAATCTGTCCCTCGTGGCCTTTGAACTTGAGGTCCCCTGCCCTAGAGTAACACTTATTTTACAGTATTACAATGTCTAAATGTTCATGTGATTATGTGTTTGAGTATGCACTGTGTCTTTAGCAGAGCTCAGGTCACCTGTTGTAAAGCAGAAAGACTCTGCACTGCTGATCAGAGATGCACCGGCCACAATGGAGGAACTCAAGGACAACACAATGTACTCGTACCAGCAAATCAGCTGTCTGGACAGTGTCATCAGGTGTGTGTTTTATACAGCTTGAAGAGTGCATGCTCATTGATTTATATCGTCTGGAAGGTAGAAGACATTTCAGATATAAGCATAGTACTGTTTGAATATGTAGGCAATTGTGAATTGTGTATCTCACAGATATTTGGATGGCTGTAACATCCCAAACACAGTAAAGCGAAAGTACCAGTTCTCCTCAAACACCACCTCCTCAAACTCGGACGAGGACAAGAAAGCCTCTGATGGTACAGTCTCATATTTTGCCTTTGTTTTTTAAACAACATTAGAAGGCAAATGTTTTAATAAATAAATAAACAAAGATACTTCTTTCGATCACTATTTTCATTTTTTTTTGTTTTTAGATTCTCTAGTTATAGTGGCGCCATCATCTATGTCTGTAAAGACCAATGAAAAGCCTCCATCATGTCCTGCCCCAGGTCGTGTTGTGGGAGGGCCTTTATCTACTTTGGACCTGCCCAGCAAAGCAGATAGTGTGGTGTCTCAGTGTTCCTACAGCAGCACAATTGTACATGTGGGGGACAAGAAAACACAGCCAGAATCAGGTACCAACGCATCACACACAGCATTTTGAATTAATGATTAATCCTACACAACTGATTTATTTTATTGAAAGGTGCAGTGTGTAATATTTATGAGGATCTATTGACAGAAATGCATTATAAAATACTATGTTTTCAGTGGTGTATAAAGACCTTACATAATGAACCTTTATGTTTTTATTACCTTAGAGTGAGCCATTTCTATCTACGTACACCGCAGGTGCCCTTACACTGAAGCCACCATTTTGCGGCGCCATATTTCTACAGTAGCCCTGAATGGACAAAGTTCTCTAAAGAGCGCTAGCTACTCTCTGCTGTCTCAGCCCTATGTCTCTTTACTCACCCCTAAAATGTATATGACTTTCTTTCCTCAGCCGAAGAGAAATTAATGTTAGAGATGTTTTTGAGGAAAACGTTTCAAGATTTGTATCATTAACATTAGATGCATCGTAATGCATTGTAGTCCATTTTTGAATGTCCAAAATCCATATTAAGGCAGCTTCCAAGTAATCATGTGGATTACTTGGAAGCTGCCTTAATATGGATTTTGGACCGATTTGGATTTTGAACACCAACTGATAAATAAGGGGTAAAACAGTCCAAAACAACTATGTTGGACGATTTTGAAGTTGGAGGAAAAGAAGAGATAGAGTTTTTCACCCAACCCTACCTCTTTGAGCCCAAGTACACGGACAAAGAACTTTCAAAATGTGAAGGATCAGTTTGAAGGATCATGACATGTAGTCTTTGCACATTTTCCTTGTAAACAGTGGGGTGATTCTTGCCACCTACGTCATACATTACCTTCTCAACATATGTCAAGCAAGAGGTCGTTAACGCGAACATCGCAGAGCTGGGCCGAGGCGAACATTTGTAGCTAAAAAGTATATCAATTAATGTTTATTCAGAAAATGACTGATCGTTTCGCTGGAGAAGACCCTTATTTGTCAGCTGGGGTTGTGTGGATTACTTTGAAGCTGCCTACATATGGATTTTGGACCATCAAAAATAGACTACAGTGAGCTTCATTCCCTTGCATTAGATGGAGAAAAATCCAGGAATGTTTTCCTTAAAAACCTAAATTTTTTTCCTTAAAAACCTTAATTTCTCTTCGGCTGAAAAAAGAAAAATCTTGGATGGCCTTGGGGTGAGAAAGGAATAGTTCACCCAAAAATGAAAATGACCTGATTCTTTAAAGTGGGATATGGTAAATGTATTGATATAGCAACAAATTTCTTCCATAAGCTCAGTGTGCACATTTTTATTGAAATAAAATCTAGCAAAATCTCAGTGCAGGCATCGTCATGCACGAAAATGTTAGATATTTGCAAGTGACAACAATATGGGGAACCGCTAGTGTTCTTTCCACCACAACAGTGCTGGTGTTGAGAGGAAGATCAAATAGTTTTGTGTTAAAGTTGTCTGTGCAGTGTCATCAGGTGTCATTTGACTGTTATTTGCAGAGATCATTGAAGATTCTGCAGAAAGCCCAGCCCCTTCTGCACCTGTCAGTGTGGTTTCCCCACCCACAGTGGAGCAGGAAGCCTATAAGAAGCGGGGACTCACAAAACAGGTATTGGCGGCACACACACAGAAGGAAGAGCAAGCATTTCTCAGTCGCTGCAGGGAACTCCGATATGGCCAAGCCCTCCAGAAGGATTACCCACCTAGCACACAAAGAAACCGAGGACAGGCTGCTGAGGGTATGTAAACATTAAAACACATGCATGTTATCACTGGCAGGGATAACACATCTGGATCTTTACTTCTGACAGCAAACAGCTCCAATTAATCATGACTGTATAATACCAGATACTATTATCTATTAAACAAAGAATCCTGAAAAGAATGGATCACGTGTCCACACAAATAATATGCAGCTACTATTTTCAACATTGATAATAACATTGATAATAATCATTCTTCATATATCTAATAATTCTTAAGATCATGTGACACTAAAGACCAAAGTAATGGCATCACACACATGTATATATATATATATATATATATATATTTGCATTATATGCATTTTTTTCTTAGAAATAGCCCATAGAATACTCTCTACACGACACTAATTTTCAACTTTTTTTGGTTTCTTTCTACGCCGCTTCAGGGGTTCATGGATCCAAAGCTAAACCGGGTGCCCCTGTTAGAGAGACAACCACCAAGAAAAGTTGGCGCACCAAAAAGTCAAAGAAACCACGCACAAAACATCCTGATTCCTCAGATAATGCTGCGTCTCAGCACAGACCTCTCCCACCCTTGCAGGGTTTAAACCAGACATCTTGGTCCCCCTCCGAGACATCCCAGTCTGGGCTTTCAGTTCCATTTCCCACTGTGGTTCCAGGGTACCCTCTTTACCCTGTAGTTCCCTCTGTTGCCCCGCCCCAAGCACCTACAGGAGTAGCAGAGTCCCAGAGCACTCAGGCCACGCCTTCTGTGGCTGCATATCCTACCCCATTAGTCACGCCAGTTGTAGCGTTTGTTTTGCCCAGTTTTATGTTGCCACAGATGGGCACTCAGCAAACCTACAGTGCTCTCTTTCAAACCCAGCAAGCCTACAATGCCCAGCAGCCCTTTCAGCCCCAGCAACCCTTGCAGTCTCAAGTCTACACCAGCCAACAAGCACTTCAGCCACAACAAGCCTATACCAACACACAACACCTTCAAAACACTCAAGGCTGCAATAATCACCAGTGCTTTCAATCCCACACCTCCTTTACTTCCCAGCAGCCAGCTTTTACACCCCAGACACATTTCCAGTACGGAATGACATCTGACCCCAAACCCTCCGTCATTGAGTCTACAGAGTGTCCTTCTCCTTTGCCACCCCCTCACTCCCCTCCACTGTTTGAGTCTCGCTGTAGTTCTCCATTGCAGCTGGACCTGCTTCAGTTGGAGGAAAAGCAGGACTCTCACACCCAGGGTAACTGCAGTTCAATACAGGACAAAAACAACACATCCATCAATAGCACTTCTGCAATGGAGGACTTACAGCAGGTAAAGGGCTACAAACAAATGAAACATTTAGAACACACACACCTTGCAAATCATGAACTTGATGAATTCCATCCTTTTCCTGATTTTCTCCGGCTCTTCCAGGCATGTTGTTCAGGTAACGGTGGCCCCTGTGGTGACCACTCCTCATCCAGCAGCGTGTTGGAACTGTTGTTGCAGGAAGACTCTCATTCCGGCACAGGTTCTGCCATGTCAGCATCTACTGGCTCTACATCCAATGATTGCAACACCTCCAACAGTGGAACAGGTCTTCACATTTAACTTATAACTATTTAAAAAATACTAAGCACATGCAAGCTGTCATCATACATTATGTAAGAAATAATTTACAGCAGACCACTGATTTGACACAAAGGGCCATATCATACACCCGGCACAATGCGATGCCAGGCGAGTGTTTTTTGCTAGTTTCAGCATGACGCAGTTATCATTTTCACGTCCAGCGCCATGCTGTTTAAATAGCAAATGCACTCACGTCCATCTGTTTGCCCATGCTGGTTGAAAACGAGGTGTGTTCAGGCGCATTGTTGGTTCATTGCTATTTTGAGAAACTGAAAACAACTGCGCCATTGACCAACAAAAACCTGGTCTAAAGTCAATGCCACAGTATTTTTTGTGTTATTGTTAGTAATGTGCGTCTACACTGTAAAAAAAAATGTATGCAATTTAATTCACAGAAATTCAATTTGGCCAACTAAAAAATTTAGATGTGATCAGTCACTTGAAAATTTTCAAGTGGAGACCTGATTTATTTATTCATTTATTTATTTTTTACAGTGTAGGCGCACATTACTAATGCGTCCTTTAAATAACAAAAAATACTGTGGCATTGACTTGGCATTGATTTTTTGTACAGTGTATAGGGGGGTGCACAACATGCGTACACTTTGCTTATTACAAACACAGGGCAGCAGCGCTCAAACATTTTTAAATATTACAAATTAAAGCATTTCCGCCATATAAATAGCGAATCCGCCATGGTGCGAGGTGAATGGGAGATGAGACTCTGGTTTATTGCACGTTACGCCCAAAACACACCCATGACTCATTAAGAGACTAAGTACAACCCTTTTAGACCATGCACGGTTTTTCATTGTTAAACTAGCAAAAGTGGATTTGAACATGCCCTAAGTGCACCTGCGCCATGCGTTTCAGACCAGATCGTTAAAATAGGGGCCAAAGTGGTCAATCTGGACCATTATTCTTTTTTTGTTACCTCCCAAGACATTTTCTTCCCTAAAGCACTTGTGTGTAGAACTATTGTCGTACACCAGTGATGTAAAGACACAAGCAAGTATATTGCTTAGAAACAGTCTAAGCCACCTATAGTTGCTGCAATTACAGTTGCATATCACTTTCCCATGTAATAATTGGTGGTTAACGCCATTCCAATCTCTAAATGTGACTCGATTGCAGTTGCTTTTCTAAACTACCAGCAGGAGGTAAAGCCACCTAATGTGTGGCTTCATTGACCACAAGAGGGCGACAACTACTGACAACTAGGCGATTACTTGACTTAAAATAAGCTCTGTGCTGCATCAATGTGTTTAAGTAATGGTTACTGTGGACATCTGTAATGTTTATTTTCAATTCGCACAGGATAAACAACATAGAAATCACCAAGATGGGTTCTAGATTTGCACACTGCCGACATGTCAATATTTAAATAAATGTTATATTTCTCTGCAGTTATGCTGGAAATATTAAATATGGGTTTATTAGTAGAAATTGATTCAAATACTATATAAATATAATGTAACACTGTATTTAAAGCCTTTATGTATAATGCATTATAAATAATGTATGTTAAAATGCATTATATCTTTTCATAATGAATTGTAACCAAAGTTAACATGCATTATAATATTTGCACATTCCTTGTTACATATGAAATTGGTTGTTTGTCATGTGTTTTAATGCATTATACTTTCTAAAGGTGTGTTCAATGAATAGATAAGTATTATAACTGCATTAAAATGATTCATGAGTCCATACAATGCATTATGAGGTGCTTTACAAGGCATAATTAATGCATTAAAAATACTTTTATAATGTATTATATATAAAGGCTTTAAGTAAAGTGTTACCAAATATTATAACCCAAGCCTGTAAAACTATACAAAAACACGATCATCATGACATCATAAATTAGAACATAATAAAGGATAGTATTTAAAGAGCTACAGGCAGGAATTTTATTTTCATTTTTTCTTGGGTTACAGGAAGCAACACAAGCAAGTATTTTGGCAGTGTGGACTCCTCAGAGAACAATCACAAGAGCAAAGAGATAATGAAGGAACAGGAGCAGAATCTTGCCAAGTATGTTCTTCAAGACCCAGAATGTAGACTTATGGCTGATGATGATGACTGTGTCATGATGAACTATCAAGTGCCACCAAGGTGAGTGTTAGTTCTGTCTGCTATTGAGAGAAGAGGGAATTGGTGTTTAAAGGTATAGATGATCCAAAAATTTAAATTCTGTCATTTACTCACCCTCAGATAATTTCAAATCCATAAGACTTTCATTCATCTTTGACAAATGAAGATGTTTTAATGAAACCTACGAGATTTCTCTCTCTCCGTTGAAAGTCCATTCCACCAAAATGGTCAAACTTCCAAAAGTTCATAAAGACATTGTAAAAGTAATACATATGAATCAAGTGGTTTAATCCAAGTCTTCTGAAAAGACACAAGATAAACGTTATATGAAGAACTGTTTTAAAGGGGTCATATGATGCTTTTTAATGTTTTCCTATTTCTTTAGTTTGTAATACATCTGTTTGTGCATGTATAAAAGCCACAAAGTTACAAAGCTCATAGTCTCCCACAAAGTGATTTATTCTAACAGAGAGCACTGATCCAGACGTGTTATCAGAAATTCCTGCCCATAGGCATACGCAAAGAAATTTGAGTGTTGTCACCATTTTGTGGAGACACTGTGTGTTGCGAAAGCAAAATCGCTTTGTTTGGCCTTCCAAAAATTGATTAAATTAGGAATCAGTGGTTAATATTTATTTATAAAGCTGTTCCTGAGCAGTACAACCCACAAGTTTGCTTGTGTACAGCGCATTTTACAGGACAGCTTCCTGAACCTGGAAAAGTACAACGCTGGCTCTACACAAAGACTACTTGTCATTGTAAAGCATTCTGCTCAAGTTGTGCTTTCAAAGGTTGATCTGTTTGATCTTTTGCATTTTCAGAATTTGACTCTGATACGGTAAAACCAATAACACAATTGCATTAGATAGATTACATAGAAGCCTTGGAAGCTGAAGCTCACGATTATGGTAAGGGTCGTTACATTTCCAACACACGCTTGAGGTGTTTGGCCAATCACAGCGCACTGGGTCAGCTGGCCAATCAGAGCACTCTGAGATTTTCAAAAGGAGGGGCTTTTTACAGGGAATAGAGGAGCTGCAATAATGTACAGTATGTGAAAAATAATGTTTTTTGAACATTAAAGCATGTTAAACTATTCTAGTACACCCATAAACAAAATAACCTTTTAAAGGCCCCTTCTTCACATTTAAAGGCTTATATTCACATTGATTCAGATACATAGAACACATTGAATATGGCAGCTCAACCGTACTTGCTTGACGTGCGAGAACCAAACATGCTAAGCACATTTGAACTTCGCCTTATCATACAGTATATAAAGTGCTCTATGTATGTGCATTTATAAATGTTTTGTTAACTTTTTGATGGTGGAATGGTGGACTTTCAATAGAGAAATTTTTTTTTTTACTGAACTCATCGTACCTGAGCGGATCAATGAGTAATAAATGATAACAGAATTTTCATTTTGGGGTGAACTATTCCTTAAAGTGTATTTACTCATCAGAAAAGCTCTGTCGTAAGAGTGTGGGTGTTATGGGACAGGGACACGGAAAAGGTTCTGGTGGAAGATCGGGAGCGCTTAAGGCGTATGCAGAAGAACCAGCCCTGTTTCACCTCAGAACAACGTCGAGAACTGATTGATCAGCATCCCTGGATAAGGAGAGGAGGCTTACCCAATGCTATCAACGTCATGGTATGTGGCTCAAGGGCTGAGCGATATGGAAAAATATCTTATAATGATTCTTTTTCATTTTGGTTTTAAGACTATTTTGCAGCTTACTGTGCAGTACAGCCAAACTAATTTTCCTGTTTAAAATTTAGCCTTACAAGGTAACAAAACATAAAAGAAAAAAGAATGGTAGATCGTTTAGGCCAAAGTAGAGGCGGACGATATGACCAAAATCTTATTTCACTTATTTCATTATTTTATTTTTGTTATTAAAAAAATAAGAAGATAAAATATAAAGATACAAAGATAAAATAAACTTGTTTTTTTACAAGTTAACAAGTAAACAGATCTTTTTTGTGTCCACCGAGCGGTACGGTTCAGTACAGGTCAGTGCAGTACACAATTATTTCCGTTTCGATAGTCAGAAGTTGTTAATGGTACTATAATCCCGAACTGTACCGTACCATATTTTTGGGACCCTTCCGTTGGGGAACCTAGCACAGTAGTCCGGTACTAAAGGGTGGAGCTAGACTGACTGAGAACGTTGATTGGCTGACACAGATTCGTCACTTGCGCCCGTTTTTTCGGCTGTGTTTTTCCTTGCAGCCTTTGCTTGTCGTCTTCTTGTAACAAAAAGCCTAATGCCGAGAAGCAAGAACAAGATCTGCTGTATGTCTTCCATTTTTGTTTACTGTGTGGCATTCTTCTTCACGTGAGAATGATGTTGAACGCTACACCACGCCTACCTAGTAAGGCGGTGGAAACGCATGCAGACCCAACACGAAGATGTGATGTTCGAATCTCTGTTGACTTTGATTTTTGCAGTTGCGCAACTCATTTGAGTGTACTGTAACATGCTTTTTTATTTCGTTTTCTTTGATCTTTTGGGCTTTTCCATTTGGACTACTGTATTTTTTCTAGTATGCAAGTGCTGACATTCAACACTATACAATATTCAATACAATACTGTACTTGTAGTATACATACAGTATACAATAAATTCACCTTTCTAAGTTGCGATTACTGTACATTTTTATGTAATTGCAAATTTTGTTTATACAATATTAGGCTACATTTTTCTGTAACTGCATGCTCTGGATGCTGTGTTCTCCAGTTTTTTCATGTAGTGTCTAATGAATCTGTAGTGTTTATACACTATATTACCAAAAGTATTGGGACACCCCTCCAAATCATTGAATTCAGGTGTTTCAATCACTTCCATGGCCACAGGTGTATAAAATCAAGCACCTAGGCACGCAGACGTATAAATCACAGTGCGCAGAAGTCTGCAACTTTCTGCAGAGTCAATAGCTACAGACCTCCAAACTTTGTGAGGCCTTCAGTTTAGCTCAAGAACAGTGCATAGAGAGCTTCATGGAATGGGTTTCCATGGCCAAGCAGCTGCATCCAAGCCTTATATCACCAAGTGCAATGCAAAGCGTAGGATGCAGTGGTGTACAGCACACCGCCACTAGACTCTAGAGCAGTGGAGACGTGTTCTCTGGAGTGACGAATCACGCTTCCCTGTCTGGCAATCCGATGGACAAGTCTGGGTTTGGTGGTTACCAGGAGAATGGTACTTGCCTAGTGTAAGGTTTGATGGAGGGGGGGATTATGGTGTGGGGTTGTTTTTCAGGAGTTGGTCTTGGCCCCATAGTTCCAGTGAAAGGAACTCTTAATGCTTCAGCATACCAAGACATTTTGGACAATTTCATGCTCTCAACTTTGTGGGAACAGTTTGGGGATGGCCCCTTCCTGTTCCAACATGACTGAACACCAGTGCACAAAGCAAGGTCCATAAAGACATGGATGAGCGAGTTTGGTGTGGAGGAACTTGACTGGCCTCAAACCGATAGAACACCTTTGGGATGAATTAGAGCGAAGACTGCGATGCGAGCCAGGCCTTCTCGTCCAACATCAGTGCCTGACCTCACAAATGCGCTTCTAGAAGAATGGTCAAAAATTCCCATAAACACACTCTTAAACTTGTGGAAAGCCTTCCCAGAAGAGTTTAAGCTGTTATAGCTTTAAAGGGTGGGCCAACTCCATATTAGACTGTACGGATTAAGGAGCTCATGAAAAGAATGAGGAATTTAGAACAGAGCCATATCGCCAAATGTAAATTTGGCGAAATATGCTAGTAAAAAGTTGACTAAACGTTTGTCTATGGTGTTTTTGACGTAAAATAAGACGCAAAAGAGAAATCAGTCGACTTTGTGTGCACACTTCGGGTGTGTGCTTTCAAAATACCATATGTCAGACCAGTGAGCGTGTAAAATCGTTCAAAAGTTGCAACGCTTTAAAACTCATGCAAATAATAAACTTTTGTGATGACGAAGAACATTGTCACGTGAGCATAACAGCAATGGAGATGATTATCAATAAACTGCAACTGATAGAATATGCTCTGTACCACAATACTTACAATCTCTTGATAAAGGCAGATCATGGAGACATATCGTCATATCGCACAGCCCTACGTGAATACTATGTGAACACTCAATACTTGTGCAGATGATTCTTTTTGGTCAAAATGTACAGCAGCATTGCATGGCTTTTTGTGGATAAGAATGCATTAAGATTACCTTAATATTCTTTAGAAATCTTAATTAGTACTGAAAAGTGTTGACATACAATATTTCACCCAGTATTCTTAGCTTAGTGACATGCTAAGGCCACACTGAGTCTGGTTGGTAGGAGTGGTAAAAGTACAATTTAACAACTCTTGCATGTGTTTGTGTAGGATTGTATGTACTGCGAGAATGATGTCTCTGCTCTGCCAGAAGAAGACCTACCTGATGAGGAGCTGGGAATTTTGGGAGGAGAGGTACAAGAGAGGAGGATCTCAGTCACAGAAAGAGAAGGAGCAACCTAATGGATAATCTGCGTCTTGACATTGCACTAATCTCAGCCAGCAGAGGGCAACAGGACAGAACAGGATTACACCTGTACACACTGAGTAAACAGTCTGGGGTATTTAATCAGATATCCTTTGTCATTTGTTAAAGTGTGTGTGTATGGGGGGGGGGGGACAAAATGTCCCCACAAAGATGGCAATATCCGAAATCCTCATCCTTGTGGGGACATTTTTTGGTCCCCATGAGGAAAACGTCTTGTAAATCAGACTAAGTGATGTTGAAAATGTAAAAATGCAGAATGTCTCCTGTGATGGGTAGGTTTAGGGGCAGGGGCAGTGTAGGGGGATAGAAAATACGGTTTGTACGGTATAAAACCCATTACGCCTATGGAAAGTCCCCATAAAACATGTGTGTGCGTGCGTGCGTGCGTGCGTGTGTGTAAAGACAAAAGTATGCCATAGCTGACTGATTAACCCAAAGATTCTGTTCAAATGTGCACTCTGTCTCTTTATAGTTTTCTATTGTTCTGTTTTAATATGTAGCTACAGTAATGTTTTCCTCAATGGAATGGTGCTCTGTGCACATACATCAGAACATATGCATATACAGGTGCTGGTCATATAATTAGAATATCATCAAAAAGTTGATTTATTTCACTAATTCCATTCAAAAAGGGAAACGTGTATATTATATTCATTCATTACACACAGACTGATATATTTAAAATTTTTATGTCTTTTAACTTTTGATGATTATAACTGACAACTAAGGAAAATCCCGAATTCAGTATCTCAGAAAATTAGAATATTACTTAAGACCAATACAAAGAAAGGATTTTTAGAAATCTTGGCCAACTGAAAAGTATGAACATGAAAAGTATGAGCATGTACAGCACTCAATACTTAGTTGGGGCTCCTTTTGCCTGAATTACTGCAGCAATGCGACGTGGCATGGAGTCGACCAGTCTGTGGCACTGCTCAGGTGTTATGAGAGCCCAGGCTGCTCTGATAGTGGCCTTCAGCTCTTCTGCATTGTTGGATCTGGCATATCACATCTTCCTCTTCACAATACCCCATAGATTTTCTATGGGGTTAAGGTCAGGTGAGTTTGCTGGCCAATTAAGAACAGGAATACCATGGTCCTTAAACCAGGTACTGGTTGCTTTGGCACTGTGTGCAGGTGCCAAGTCCTGTTGGAAAATTAAATCTGCATCTCCATAAAGTTGGTCAGCAGCAGGAAGCATAAAGTGCTCTAAAACTTCCTGGTATACGGCTGCGTTGACCTTGGACCTCAGAAAGCACAGTAGACCAACACCAGCAGATGACATGGCACCCCAAACCATCACTGACTGGAAACTTTACACTGGACCTCAAGCAACGTGGATTGTGTGCCTCTCCTCTCTTCCTCCAGACTCTGGGACCCTGATTTCCAAATTAAATGAAAAATTGACTTTCATCAGAGAACATAACTTTGGACCACTCAGCAGCAGTCCAGTCCTTTTTGTCTTCTGATGCTGTCTGTTGTTCAAGAGTGGCTTGACACAAGGAATGTGACAGCTGAAACCCATGTCTTGCATACGTCTGTGTGTAGTGGTTCTTGAAGCACTGACTCCAGCTGCAGTCCACTCTTTGTGAATCTCCCCCACATTTTTGAATGGGTTTTGTTTCACAATCCTCTCCAGGGTGCGGTTATCCTTATTGCTTGTACACTTTTTTTCTAGCACATCTTTTCCTTCCCTTCACCTCTCTGTTAATGTGCTTGGACACAGAGCTCTGTGAACAGCCAGCCTCTTTTGCAATGACCTTTTGTGTCTTGCCCTCCTTGTGCAAATGCAGGTGTTTTGAGTTAATTAGCTGATTAGAGTGTGGCACCAGGTGTCTTCAATATTGAACCTTTTCACAATATTCTAATTTTCTGAGATACTGAATTTGGGATTTTCCTTAGTTGTGAGTCAAAATGAAAAGAAATAAACATTTGAAATATATCAGTCTGTGTGTAATGAATGAATATAATATACAAGTTTCACTTTTTGAATGGAATTAGTTAAATAAATCAACTTTTTGATGATATTCTAATTATATGACCAGCACCTGTATTACTAGACTATGTTTGTACAAGCTGACATTGGAATGAGGAGTAGAGCATCTTTCTATAGTGTTCATAAATGAAAAAGAGAAACAGACCTAGTATGAACACAACAGTATATTGGGCCAATTCTAATGCATCAAACCAGGAAATTAAACAAGACCATACTGTTGGGTTTGGAAACCATTCCAGCCAAATGAGCTGCTGCCAAAAACACATGACCATGGCTCATGTCTTTTTGTCAGATCATGCACAGGAAGTATTTGTTGTGGGTGTTCAGGGACATGTAGTGATGGGAACCAATATTTTTTTAGACATGTTTTGTAGGTCATAAAGAAACTGAAAATTCTACCTTCTCATTTGACTTTACAAATGTTCTGTTCACATTCCAGTTGTCCAACAGGGACAGAAATCCTGTAAACTGTCTTGAGAATTCCTGTACCTAAAATACTATGAAAGTATGAATATACTGGCACTCTCTACATCTCAGTTCCTGATTTGTGAAGTATTGAAGCAAATGACTGTACAACAAGCTTAAAAAGAGCCGTATGGTTGTGGCGACTGTTTGTGGTTGTGGTAAATGGTTCCAGTCAATAAATATTAGTTTATTCAAATTTGTTTGACAGTTTTTATGAGCATGTCTTTGGTTTGTGGCTGTTTTGTTTTGTTTTTCATCATTCTTTTTTCATAAATGTAGTGAAACAAACATGTCACATTATTCCTACCTTGTAATAAAAAGAACTTCTAGTTCTCTGTCAGCAGTTTTAATTGTCTGATTAAGGATAACCACATAAAAGCCTGTGACATTTAAATGATCTAAAATAAAATTGGTAATATGTTTAAGGGGAAATGTTGGCATACATGGTTACAAACAAATCTACTTTTTTTAAATTGTAGGATTTTAATAAACAATGACTATTTAATAGCGTTTACTATTTGACAGATTGTTAATTCATGAAGCAACACCACTTTATAATTGTCATTTAAACGATATATCAATTGTTATTTATTTGTTAAGTATATGCATCCCAATTTTCATAATTAAAATAGTCAAGTCACCTTTATTTCTATAGCACTTTTCACAACACAGATTGCTTCAAAGCAGCTTTACAGTGATAATAGGAAATTCAGTTTGTTTTAGATGAAAAGCTAAAGTAAGTTTTTGATTGATTCATTTCTGTTGTAAAAACTGATTAGTTTGGTGCCACTTAAACAACACCATCCTCAGCTAAAACAGAAAAACCCCAATGCATTCCAAATGGCCATTTGTAGCGCTGTGGGGTCTATAAGAGACCTTTTTTCCCAAAAGTATTACTTATTTATTATTATTTTATTTATTTCTTTTCAAAAATAAACCAGCTGGTCAAGACATAAAAAACGCTTGGTCTCAAGGGATCGGTTTTCTTCACCATCTGTTCTCTCAACAGTTAGCTGACCCCTCACCCACTATTCTTTTCATCTGTTATGCATCCGATTGCTTTTTCAAATGGTGAATGAACTTTAAATAAATTGTTTTAAATTCATTAAATTACAATTAGTCTCTTTTCAATATTATGCATTCTCTGAACTCTAAGGATTATTAAAGTGTTCTGGACTTCAATAAGTCAAGAATATAATACACGGTAATGACCAATAATGATAATAATAACCATCAAGTATCTCTGGAAACACTTTATCTGCAATCTCACTGGAGATAAATGACACTGTAAGTCACTGATATATATGTATATATATATATAGTTCTCCTGTCCTCATGTTCAGAGAAATCAGTGCTGAGGCGTTGTGTGTGAACATGATGTTATTGTAGTTCTAGAATAATGTGAGCATGCATTTACTCATCTCACTTGCACACAAACAGATTCAGTATTACTCAGTGAAATGCATACGCAAAACATTACGCAAACCTGCAATAATTAAATGTGTTAAATAAAACAAATATACTTTTAATCTCACTTTATTTACCAATGTCTTTGCTGCTGCCCGCCGATGATCCACTTCAACCATACTAATAAGCATGACTTTAGATAAACATATTTGTATTTACTTTTTTGGTTTTATTGCTGAAGTAAGAGTGTTGAACTTTTTTCTCCTGTCTCCTATTCTTCTGTGATCCAGAATGACTACAATAGCTATTTGCTTAAACTACATGGGCTCAAGTTGATAGATATATATACACATAACAGTGTATATAATAGAGCTGTAATCATTTAATATGTAACTCTATGGTTAAATCCATATATGCGCTCTCCTCCCTTCAGTATCCTCAGCTTTGATCTGTCAGGTGAGAATAATGATCCTGTTCCTTCAGACAGTCCCTAATTTTGAACACACACTCCGACTCTTCAAACTCATGTCCCCTGGGAACTGGGAACCTTCTGCCCCAAACTTCTGTCCACACCTAACCCATTGACAAATGAACATGAAAGCTTTTAATTTACAAATCAAATAAATTCACAGATCACTATAAGCCATTAAAATATATATATATTCATAAGAGCATAAGCATGAAATTTAGTGCATTTAAGGTCAAGAGAAAAATGAAAGGTGTTTTCCCTATACTTGAACAGACAGCTGAACAGAAGCAACTACTGCAATACTATGATCTAAAACCAAACTGAAGCTTAATTATAGTACAATTAAATTATATCTTTTTTAATATTTATAATCCCTAAAGTACATAATCAATATTAAAACATACTTTATGGCTACTACACTTAATCTACTCAACAGTCTCTCAATATGACTTTTAGTGTGTTTTTTTAACTAGGTCTACAAAGACACAAAACAAATGTCTCCCTACTAAAACAAAGCACATAGTGTCTATGTAAATCATTACGGTTCACTCTTTAAGGCAATTCAATCTAAAAATTCACTTCTAAATAAGCTTTTATAGTCATCTGAAGAAAAACATCCAGAAAAATGTCCAAGTCGCTCTGTTTTCCAAGATGATGTCATATAAAATCCTAAAGCTCTAGCCATTTCCTCATGAAAATCTGAATCATGACAAAAGAATTCCAGCATTCTCCAATACAGGATTAAGTGGATTATGAAGGAAGATTTATGGTCTGTCAAGAAGTGTTTCTACCATGGCCTCCACATAAACTTAGAGTGTGTGATGATGGAGGAGTTCAGGCTGTCCTCAGCTGATGCTGAGCTCGCTTCGGTCTCGGTCTCATCTAGGTCAGAGCACAGATCCTCACTGGACGGGTTGGACGGGGACGGGGACAGTGCCGAAGACAGGTCGGACACACCTCCTGGACTTAGCGCCTCTCCGGCTGGCCATGATCCACTGGAGGAGGAAGGCTCTGATATGAGATCCATGATCATCTCCTGAAGGTGATCCTCATTTAATGGCATGCACTCCAGCAGGTGGTTGAGCAGCTCTGCAGCCACCATGGAGTCGATCCCCGGGCATGTGGACACAAAGGTGTGCACCTCATGCATGCACTGGATGTAACCTGCTGCGAATCTCTCACTGGCCTCTTGGTTCAAAGATTCAGCCTCTGGAAGTCCAGACACACAAGCTTTAAATAAATCATTTCCACTGCAACCAATTGCCTCCATATATTTAAATCCATATACCTTGAGAACGGTTCTGTAGGATTTTCTCAACTCGTTTCACTGTTAGTTCAAGCACCTCTGCGTTCTCCATCTTTGTCTGCAACTGAAGGAAAAGTGAGATGTATATCTTTAACATTGTCCTTCAGTGATAGAGGCAGTAAAGAGGAGATACACTTACATCATTATCTGTGAGCAGTGTCCTGAGATCCTGCAGGCTTTCATTAATGCGCGCTCGCCTCTTTTTCTCCACTATAGGTTTCCGAGTCTAAAGAGAAAAACATGCAACGCGCGCTGTGTGTTTAAGCATACCACACACTCCGTTTTCTTTTTTGAAATGTAATGACAATGCAAAATGGTCTTACCTTTCTGTCACCTTTAGCGGCGTAAAATGCGTCCTCCTCCACACCGAGCTCGTTTCTGAGTCTAGCCGCGGGGGCCATTCCGAACCAGGTGCTCCGCCGTCCTGAACCGCGCGTTCCGTGAAAACAATCCAGAGCAAAGACGCAATATTTGATCTTCTTTATTGTGCGCGGTGTACAAACCAAACGGGGCTATTAGTTTATCGATGTGAAGCTAGAGTGAGGTTTTATATGAGCTCATTTGCATATGAATGAAACATTCGCGTGCTCGCTCCAGCCAATCGGCGCGCGCGCCTTTGTCTCTGACTCAGAGAGCGCACATAAGCGAAGCTGCGAGTTGAGTTCTTTTTGTTTATAAAACAGGTTCGGCTATACTTTCTCTTATGACGCTCTTATGAGTCTTGTTTACATGACTGTGGGATACAACTGATCTATATACATCCATGTGTACTACTATTGCACCACTTTTTAGTTTAGTTTAGTTTTCTTTTATGCAATTATTATTTTATATTTTATGCACACACCTTCCTTTATACACACATATACTCTTCCTTTATTTACCTGAAATGTTTTTTTCCAGTATTTTTCCAGTTCAACTCATCCGTCTAAATAATAATAATAACTGAATGAATTAAATGAAAACAAAGTTTCTTTTAAAGGAAGTACAATTTTTATGCACAATTTTGGGTATAAGACTTAAGATAAAAAGGGTTTTAAGATCATGGGAAATCTGTTCAAAATTGAGTTGTGATCGTAGAGGTCGAGGGGTCGCGCGGATGTAACGTAATGCCGTCAGTTGGCAGCTGCACGCGGCAGTCAGGGTTGAATAGAATAGACTAAGGAGAGGGAGGGGTGGCGGGGGGCGACAGGTGTCCAACTGTTCCTCTGGCGCCCGATGGTGCTCTCGACTGACTACAGAATAGACAACGTTCAACATTCATCATGACTATTACGAAAAGCTGTCCAGGTAACAGTTCAATCCAAAATAATAACAAAAATAATATATATATATATATATATATACACTCACCTAAAGGATTGTTAGGAACACCATACTAATACCGTGTTTGACCCCCTTTCGCCTTCAGAACTGCCTTAATTCTACTTGGCATTGATTCAACAAGGTGCTGAAAGCATTCTTTAGAAATGTTGGCCCATATTGATAGGATAGCATCTTGCAGTTGATGGAGATTTGTGGGATGCACATCCAGGGCACGAAGCTCCCGTTCCACCACATCCCAAAGATGCTCTATCGGGTTGAGATCTGGTGACTGTGGGGGCCATTTTAGTACAGTGAACTCATTGTCATGTTCAAGAAACCAATTTGAAATGATTTGAGCTTTGTGACATGATGCATTATCCTGCTGGAAGTAGCCATCAGAGGATGGTCACATGGTGGTCATAAAGGGATGGACATGGTCAGAAACAATGCTCAGGTAGGCCGTGGCATTTAAACAATGCCCAATTGGCACTAAGGGGCCTAAAGTGTGCCAAGAAAACATCCCCCACACAATTACACCACCAGCAGCAGCCTGCACAGTAGTAACAAAGCATGATGGATCCATGTTCTCATTCTGTTTACGCCAAATTCTGACTCTACCATCTGAACGTCTCAACAGAAATCAAGGTTCATCAGACCAGGCAACATTTTTCTAGTCTTCAACTGTCCAATTTTGGTGAGTTTGTGCAAATTGTAGCCTCTTTTTCCTATTTGTAGTGGAGATAAGTGGTACCCGGTGGGGTCTTCTGCTGTTGTAGCCCATCCGCCTCAAGGTTGTGCGTGTTGTGGCTTCACAAATGCTTTGCTGCATACCTCGGTGGTAACAAGTGGTTATTTCAGTAAAAGTTGCTCTTCTATCAGCTTGAATCAGTCGGCCCATTCTCCTCTGACCTTTTCGCCCACAGGACTGCCGCATACTGGATGTTTTTCCCTTTTCACACCATTCTTTGTAAACCCTAGAAATGGTTGTGCGTGAAAATCCCAGTAACTGAGCAGATTGTGAAATACTCAGACCCGCCCGTCTTGCACCAACAACCATGCCACGCTCAAAATTGCTTAAATCACCTTTCTTTCCCATTCTGACATTCAGTTTGGAGTTCAGGAGATTGTCTTGACCAGGACCACACCCCTAAATGCATTGAAGCAACTGCCATGTGATTGGTTGATTAAATAATTACATTAATGAGAAATTGAACAGGTGTTCCTAATAATCCTTTAGGTGAGTGTATATATATATACAGCACAATTGTCCCACCAAATTCTCATTAATGCGTAATACTTCAGCAATGAATTTACAAGAATTCATTTATCCTAGTTCGAACGTAAAATGTATATATTTTACAAATACAAAATAATCAAACCAACTACAAATCTATAAGTGAAAAAAAAAATAGATTAGTGATGAAAGGTTTGAAAGGTAAATAAAAAGAGAAACATATAGGCCTATAAAAGTACACATCGTGATCATGGTGGAAGAGAGGCTCAATAATACACTATATCTACTCAACAAAATTGTGGCAACAGATTACAAGCAATATTATTAATTAAATTTAACAAATAAGTTGGGTTAGAATTAAACAAATGAGTTCTTTAAGACTGTTAATCACAAACAAAAACCACAACCTGGCTTTAAAAAGTCAAGAGTCAAACAACCAAAGTAAACGAAACACTAATCACCATAATGGTGACCAAATATTTTCAATAAAAAATCAACATCTAAACCGAACGATGACAGAAATAAAGTCAGTCTAGTTTGTAAGAGATATGTAATGTATTTTCATTTGATTACATCTAAGGCTGTGGCTGAAGTCAGTTGTCATTCTTGTGTTTCTCTTTCCTTCAGCTGTAAATTGTGTGCTCTTTGCATTTACTCATTTTAAATGGTTGAATTTTATGGAATTAATTTGATTAATTCCAACTCAATTCTTATTTGTTGAATTTAATTTACAATATTGCTTGCAATCTGTTGCCACAATTTAATTGAGTAGATATAGTGTATTATTTTTCACATTGTACTCAGAAATGAATGAAAAATAGACGTCAAACCCCGACTTTTCACTAGACCTAACTAATAGGCTACAAAAGTGTCATAAATGATGTTTCTCTTTAAATCTAGTGATGTGTGCATGTGTATATAGGGTTAGGATATAATATCATTAACCATATGAAGATATCATTAGTGTTCTGGTTTGACCTGACCTAATATTTGCATACAAATATATGAAATTGGAATTGGATAGATATATAGACTGCTTGTTATTGGTTTGTCTTCTGATGTACAGTTAACCAGTCAATCCAAAAAAGTGACAGTATCAATGAAATTCAAATTAAGTATGTCTTAATATTTGATAATGGAGTGGAGGATGACTAACATTATCTAAATGTTAATAATGGTCTGTTTATGCCTAATATTTATAATAACGTCTAATGCCTAATAAACAGCCTGTTTATGATGCTGTTATTTAGTTCACACAAAAATGAAAATTAGCCCATGATTTACTCACCCTCAAGCCATGACATACTTCTTTAAGACAAAAACAATCAGAGTTATATTAAAAATGTCCTGGCTAATCGAAGCATTATAATGGCAGTGAATGGCTGTTTCTGTTTTGAAGTCCATAAAAGTGCATCTATACATAATTAAAGTGCTCCATATGTTAATAAAGGCCTTCTTAAGTGATTTTGTGTAAGAAAAATATCCATATTTAAAACTTTACAAACTGTAATCTCAAATTCATGAGAGACTGGCGTTCCAGTTCCAGTATCCATTCTTTTATGATGGATAGATGCACTTTTATGGACTTCAAAAACGAAACAATTAACTGCCATTATAAAGCTTGGAAGAGCCAGGACATTTAACATTTTAATTTAACTAGAAAAACTTAATATATTAAGAAAGTCATATACACCTAGGATGGCTTGAGGGTGAGTAAATCATGGGCTAATTTTCATTTTTGGGTGAACTATCCCTTTAATTTGACAACTACCGTGTTGGTGATTGGAGTCATTAATTATCAAAACTATTTTCATATAACAGGTGCAGGTTTTTGGACTCTCCAATTCCAACATCTCCATATACAAAAATCAAACCTGCAGCAATCTTTTATTGTTTTGATATTGATGTACATACTCTCCCCAAAAATGTCTCTGAAGATGAAGATTGATATATTTGTATGTGAATAGGTAAATATTACAAAAAGAAATGTTGCATATGTTACAAACCACTGCTTTATTAATAATTGTTAAAAAAAACTGTACATGGAAGCAATAGGGAATCAAAGGCTACACAGTATTAGTAGCTAAATAATGTGTTTAACTTAAAAAGGATTCTAACACTGAAAATTCTTTCATTAAATATATAGTGCTAATTAAATAAATAAAATGATTATTAATAGGGGCCTTCTACAATGCAGGCTACAGTAGCTTTACTTCTGCGAGGAAGTAGACAGGGTCTGAAATGGGAGCTATTCTGGACTAGATCCACCTCACACACACGCGTGCAGTGAAACATATCTATAAGATACATATTAGAGGAGGGTCTACCACAGTCAGCGAAAACTGGGTGTGTACAGCACTACACTGTATGTCAATTCACACCGAGACTGGCGGCATACTTCACACATACATTCTTGGTCGACACATGTACAAAGCGATACATACAATTGTCCAAGTAAGTTGTATGGATAAACATACATATGCAGACACCATAGTAAATGACAGATATTTCACCAGGGCCTCCACATGTCTAGAAGATGAGGGCTCATTCTCATGGGAGTAGAACACTGATCTTGAGACTGGGCGGCCCTCTCGTACAAGACAGGAGAAGGAGGGCAGGTTTTTGGACTCTGCAACTCATCACTAGTTGGGGAGTTATTGGGGAGCTGAGGGCGGTCCTTAGCTGATCGAGGTAGAGATTTGAGCAAGTGGTTGAGTAGGCGGGACCCCAGGGTTTTGTCCATCCAGTCGCAGGAAAGTAGCAGGTTGTGAACTTCCTGCATGCACTGGATATACCCAGTACTGTACCTCTGTTGAGCCTCTGCATCCAGAATGGGGTCTTGAATGGAGACAGAAAAATTATGAGAAAATGTTTTTAATCATTAATCTGGACATCGCCAATGAAATGAATGAATCAGTGAATTGGTTTTGGTGTTCTATATGGTATCCTTAACAGTAATCCAGAACAGGCCAAAGATTCAATTGGAATTGGTAAACTTAACTTTTCAATTTCAATGCAATAAAACAAAACAAAACAAAACATACAGTAAACACCGTTAAATAATAATGGCTATTGACATTTACTTACCAGAATCTCTATTGCTCTGGATATTCTGCAAATGTTTCACCGTCATCTCAAGAATATCAGCCTTCTCTAACTTCGACTGCTGTTTATATATTTCAAAACAGAAGAGGTTTATGATGAGTCTAGTGGTATTGCCACAAGATTACCTGGTTTAAACAAATATTTGTAGCTTTATAATCTGTAACATGCAAGAATGTAAGGACATTTAAAACATGTGTTTTAACTTACATCAAGCCTAAAAGCACCAACTACCGTCTCTCTCAGCTGATCTAGACAGTGATTTATTCTTTCCCTTCTCTTTCTCTCAATGAGGGGTTTCCGTAGCTGAACAAAAGACCAGCAAAAGTCAAAAGGAAAGTAGGTTAAGTTTATGCATTTCATATGCTCAAGAACATTTTGTAGTGATTTTCTGCAATAATACCTTTCTCTCCTCTTTGGCGCTGATGTGCCTTTGGCCTGCATTCTGTTGGAGGTTGGTAGCAGTCATCTCCAGAGAAGATCTCGTGCAGTATAGACCGAGTTTCACTCACTCCTGTCTCAGTGTTGGGTGTTTCTAAGGCCCTCCGCGCTGCACATGCCCTTTATTTATAGGAGGGACATTAGCATCTCAATGCACAAGCTCTTTGCCTGAGATATTTTCCCACACGCTCACTCCCATCACTCACAAATGACAGGTCACCGCCTCTATTCAATGCATGAGCCCCCAAACACACACACACATAGGCCCACTCAAAGCAAACAACAGATGTCCAGCCTAGAGGCGTTCCACACACAGAAACTACACGTTTTGTGTGTCACATGAAAACCCAAGATGGTTTTCCAAGGTGGCTCGGCATTCCCAGGATTTGTGTTCTGTTACAGTCAACCACCTGAGACTCAGAGCGTATTCATGCCCTGTCCTTAATAGACCCAAACGAAACCAAATCCAATCCCAGAGGTATACAGAGCCAGCACTCTGAACCGTTGCTTTCAAGTAATATGGCTGAAATAAATAATAGATAGATAGATAGATAGGCATTGTTTGGCAAAAAAAAAAAAAAAGTCTAATTATTAACTGATAAATAAATAAAATTAATTAACTGTATAAAATATAAAACATGAGACAACTTTAGTACATGCATTTGTATTATATAAAAGTCCATATAGTTGATATAGTTGTATCGTTTCGTTCTACAGCAGTGAATGTGAGCAGATGTCAGAGGGCTTTCGGCCACGGGCAGATGTTATTGAATTAGTCTCTGATCTGTTTGACTAGAGCCACGCGACTGCCAGCAGAGCACACAGACGTGGGAAACTCCACTGGACAAAACCGCTCATTGATCCACGGCTAATGAGAGTGACCCGGTGCGAGCAGGACGAGGAGGAGGAGGAGAAGGGGGAGCTGGAATTGGGAAGTGCCCAGCGCAGAGCTGTAGGCAGGTGCACAGTTTTCTCTCTGTGAAAATGTGCTGTGCATTGACAGCGGCTATACATTAAGGCAGCAGCACGTTCATCAAAAATGATCCAAAAACAACAATTTCGCAATGCCAAACACGGTTCCGTTTACACATCATTTGGTTACAACAAGTGTGTCTGCCCTAAATTAACTCGCTCCCACAGTTTGAACAAATTCGTGTGCTGTGTAAAATTTGCCTATAATATATTTGTTTTCATGTAAGGAAACAAATTCACATACAGGGTATTTACATAATTATTGGTACTCATAAGCTCCACGCTCATAAGAGAATAATTAGAAAGCTCCTCCTGTTAGTGAATAGCTACAGTTGTCAATTTCTCTCTTTTCCCCCCTTTTTTATTGCAGATACATAAATACAAGATCAGGGAAATGAAGCATGGTTGTATCTCTTACAATGAACAATCATGAGGATAATAAAAAAAAAAAACATGAATATCCTGGATTTGCATGCATCAAAATATGTAATTACACACAAAAAAGAAAATCATAATAATAAGGTTGTCATATCTTTGAATAAATCGTCATGCATCAACAATTTTGTACATTTGTATTATTTATAAGTCTAAGGGATGAAATAAAAGAGTTAAATTCAGCAAGAAAAAGAGGAAAGCTTAAAGGACACAGGCCAATTTTGCTTGTGGATAAAGAATTTTGCATACAAGATAAAGAAATTAACAATGTATTCAAGGGACAGCATATGGGACATTCAATGGTTTTCATAATAAAAGATAACCTATTTGAGAATGAATGTATGGGTCACATTTGTAGAACAAAAACAAAATTACTTAATTCAGCCCAAAATTTACAGTTGTCAATTTCAAACACTGACATGTTTGGGGTGTGACCATTATTATTTTATATATATTTAGAGTCCTTTTATACTGCAGTCAATCAGTCATATGAAATAGCCACATTAGGATTATTACTATATTATAAGGGGAAATTTACATTTTTAACAATATCGAGAAAGTCTATAAATTCAAAATACATTTAAATCAACTCAGTGTTGTCCAAATACACATTTTTTAAATGTATAATATATTATCACAATATCAAACAAAAACATTATAACATAACATAAGATTATCCAAAAACAACAATGCATTTAAAAAAAATTAACCCATAAGGTACAAAGGGGCTAAATGTGCACTGGGGTAAAAGGTGCCTTTCATTTTATTTTCCTCTAAACCACTAGATTGCCCAGCATCCACTTTTAAAGATGAATTTGCTAATTTGATCTAATATTTGATTTATTTATTTTTTAAATGTTGTAGATTTAAGTGGCAAATGAGAATCACTAAAATTAATGATTATATTTTGAGGCAAAGGTCTTAATGATTTCCAGTTGTGTTCCAGCTAATACATTTTTTTTGAAAGGCACAATAATTAACGTGATAATAAACAGCTGGCTGACTTTTCCATTTGTTGGAATGACATGGTTAGATTCAGATGGTAAACATCGTAAGAGTTTCCACCAGAGATAATCACCATATTTATAATGAAACCATCATATTTAAACAAAATATTAATCATATCATATAATAAAATATTAATTATTGTTACTACTGTAAATCTATATTAAATTATTTTGGGTTCTTCAATGCTTTCAGAATATTTTTTAAATAATTTTGTTTCTGTATTTTTATTGAACAAAAAATAATGTATCAAAATAAACAAAAAATATTGCAAACTTTGCTAAAGTGATTGTTTTGAACAAATATTAACTTACATATTGAAAACATATTATTTTAGCTAATCTATTTATTTGTATCAATACTTCATGCCATGCTGGTGAGCCTTTTACCCCATGTGTGGGGTAAAAGGCCCCCCTTTCCACAATAGATGTTTTACTTTTATGAGATGTTTTACTTTTTACTTTTCACAAAATCTGTTGCTCCATCAATGTTCAATGCAAAAAAAAAATGTCCGCAATAATACACTATGGGAGGAGTGAAAAGCACATTTGTAATGACGCTGGAGCTGAAAAGATGGCAGGCGAGGTGGATCTGTGTGCAAAGGGTTTATTGAAGAAACAAACATAAACAACAGGAACACAGAGAGCACATAGGGAACAGAACCATCAACACCAACAGCAAACATCGACTGACAAAGCACAAGAGAAACACAAGGGCTATATACTGTATACACAGGGTATACACAAGATAACGAGACACACCTGGGTAGACTAATCAAGGCGAAAAACTACAAGGAACTACAACATTGCACTCAAGAAAGGAAGTAACACAAAGGTCCCAAAAACTACACAGAGCACATATTACAACATCTTTCTTAAGGTGTGCCTTAAGGTGTGCCCTGTTGTACCATACTAAATGTAATATATATCATATCCAAAACCTACACAAGAATAATGTAGTAAATTACAAAAAAGTCTAATTCGCCATTTAAACCTGAAAATTGAGTTGCTTTTATTTTGTATATCCAGAAAGACTCTCTCTGTACCTCGACAGCAAGCCGCCATTGAAACAATGTTAAATCAATGTTAATGTCAATGTTAACTGCATTGAATCAACATCATGCTTGCACCTGCAATTAATGTTTAAAAAAATAATAATAATTTCATCCAAAAATCAATGGTAATGGCATCAAATCAATGTTACAATGTGATTTTGGTTAATTTCATGCTTGCACTCGGAAAATGAAACACAACAACAACTGACCTAAAGCCACACAAACTGAAATCAACTGAAGATAAAAGAAGACAATAAATATCTCAATATTTCAACAGAAGTTATTTTTGAGAATTAACAGTGTGATGTTATTTTGAAAATGTTTGGTCACCATTATTGTGATCAGTGTTTCATTTAGTTGGGCAGTTTGACTCTTGACTTTTAACATGAGTTTATGGTCCTTGCAACACTTAACCATACTTAATTTGTTTGAAAGAAAACTAGAAACAAAGATGAATAGGTTATATAGCTTTCAGCATCATAAAGTGGATTAATTAAATTGCTTGCACTCGAAAAATGAAACACAACAACAACTGACCTAAAGCCACACAAACTGAAATCAACTGAAGATAAAAGAACCTGACCAAAAGTAAAAGGTAAAATACCTGACCAAAAATGGAAATGTGTTATAAATTTGCACATAAATCTTGTTTTTGCCCTAGATCAGAATTCACATTCTGAATTTTTAATTTTAAATACATTGTAGGTTTACTTTTCACACACACAGACATCAAGTATCAGCATATGAATCTCAACAATGGTGGCATGCTTTATGCCGCAATGCACATGTCACCATTGTTGAGATTTGAATGCTGATTCTTTATGTCTGTGTGTGTAAACGGTTTAATTCTCCAAAAAAAACTTCTGCTGAAATCTTCTGATGAGATATTTATTGTCTTCTTTTATCTTCAGCTGATTTCAGGCTGTGCGGCTTTAAGTAAGTTGTAGTTGTTGTGTTTCATTTTCTGAGTGCAAGCATGCTGTTGAACCAACATCACATTGTAGCATTGATTCAATGCCATTACCATTTTGTATTACCAAAAACACTAATTGCGGGTGCAA
Organism: Romanogobio albipinnatus; assembly: GCA_023566225.1. Taxonomy (NCBI): domain Eukaryota; kingdom Metazoa; phylum Chordata; class Actinopteri; order Cypriniformes; family Gobionidae; genus Romanogobio; species Romanogobio albipinnatus. Next base: position 55,092,429 of record CM042247.1, read on the forward strand.
ACATGATGTTGATTCAATGCAGTTAACACTGACACATTAAAATTGATTTAACATTGTTTCGATGGTGGCTTGCTATCTGGGTAGTATTTCATTTATCCTATCTCCTCCTCTTATTGACCAAGAACATGTTCTATACCTATTATTTTCAATGTAGGGCCATGGGGTATTTCGGATTACAAACTTGAATGTCATTCTGCTAATCTACACTGTACAACTGTGATGTACAAAAACATCCAAATTCTACAGTAACATACCAATTTCCATTAAAACAAAATATAGAAAACAATGCATTCTGGGTAACTTTTGTTGTTTTTGATAAAATAGCCTATACTACAATATAACTGTGAATGATCAGTGTTTAGAATCGACAGGCTGTGTTCCAAATCACTCCCTATGCCCTCATTCACTATTCCCTACACTAATGTACTGGTATGGCAGAGTGATTCCAGACACTGATGAACACCTGCTGTTAACAAGATCACTGAAGAATCACTGAAGGACAGGGCCCGTATTTATCAAGCTTCTCAAAGTGCCATTTGAGTCTTAAGTGCTAAGAATTCATGAAATGTACTCCTACTTTCAAACTTAAGTATAAAATCAAGTTATCAAATTTCTTAAAACTAAGAATCACTCTTACTCTCCCAGTTATTTAAGACAGCTCGAGATGTCTCTTAAGTGGTTAGGAGCAGTAGGGGCTTGTGATGGCACTGAGGAGACACTTGATGTCTCTGTGTGTTTGGCTAATTTCAAAACTTTTTGTGAACAGTGTGTTTGAAAATCTTTATAATTGACTGCTGTGGTATCATAATTGTGGTAATGTGACGTTAAAGGGATCATCAACAAATAAGCCACATCATAATCACATCTTCTCTTGGCATTTTGTTTTTCTATAGTACATTTAAACACATTTATAAACACATCACTGCAGCCAAAATAACTAATACTAAGAAACCAAAGGACAGTAGCCAAGCTAAAGGAAACACTGATATTTTCAATAAATCATCACCATCTAAATCTCTGGTATTTCTCACTAGGAGCTTCTGTAGATTGACATATGACAGAAATAAAGTCAAACTGGGAGTGTGCTTCCCAGAGCCAGCTATGGGCGCAAGTTCTGTCGTTACTTGGAACTTGCGACCATAGTTTGCTCCAGTCAACTCCAGTCCGGGGCTGGAGTTGTTCAAACCTCCTCTGCTGAAATGTATTTTAACAGTAATAAACTGTAAATTAAGTTTAAAGCAAGCAAACTATAAATTAAGTTTACAGCAAGCAAACTGTAGAAAACCATGTAGTTTACTGTACAATTACTATGGTCAAATTGCACTTAACAAAAACGTATGTGAACTCAATGACTGATCAGGGGAGTAAATGATGAACTGAAGTGTTATTTTATGTGTTTTTCCACAAATGATAGAATAGGGGTGACCTGTTTGTGTTTAATGTTGTTATGGCAGAATTTAAAGTGTTTCTGAGTTTTTTGTGTCACCTTTGTGCTGAAGAATTGAGTCTGTGCTTCAGTCCAGCAGAAGACCAGGAATCATATGCTGTATGTTGCTTTATTTAAAAGCAGTGACTGTGTAGTTGCTGATGCAGTGATAAGTTTGATAGTTAATTAACAAGTTAAATTTATGGTTTCCAAAAACTTTACAAGTTGTTCACTTTACTTTAAGATTTTTTCTTAGACAATTGAGATCAAAAAAGTTTGCAGTTTTATATACAGCACTGTTGATCTCAAATTAAGATTTGAACACTTAACAAAACACAAACACACAAACACACACACACACACACACACACACACACACACACACACACACACACACGCATAAATGTGCACAAATACTCAACTAAAGTAAACTACAATAACAACGACCAAATGTGTACTGTGTGAGTTCTGCACAAGAGGAATAAAAGTACAACAAAACAAAAACAAAATCCACATTAATGTTATCATTTCATGGGTAACAAGCACTGTATTGGTTTACAAACTTAAATGGCAATTGGCTGTTTTATGGCAGCCAGTTTCTGCAAATAAAGTCAACTAACTTTAAGTTTCAATTTAGTGCAGCTGTGCTGCCAGCATTTTGCAGATAAATTGGAAAAAAAATATACAGTAAAAACTTTACATTTGTAAAGTGTAAAGTAATCATTTGTAAAGTAATCCAACACTGTATAGGACAATCTTTGCTTCTAGCATTTAAAAATAAGTGCATATATATTCATATAAGTGCACATACAAGAATGCTTCACTTTCTATCCTGCAAGATGGTATTACTGCCACCATACACTGATCAGCCACATACATTAAAAACACTGGCAGGTCATTATATTGTTATGGTGGTTGTATATTGATTATATTGTTAAAATGGCACCTGTCAATAGGTGGGATATTTTAGGAAGCAAGAGCAGTCAGAAGATCAAAAGATCCGAGTGACTTTGACAAGGGCCAAATAGTGATGGCTAGACAATTTGTTCAGAGCATCTCCAAAGTCTTATGGAGTGTTCCTGGGACACTCTCAGAAAAAAAGGTACAGTGGAGGTACAATTTTGTTCCTTGGGGATCTTTAAATGTACACTTTTGTTCCTATCTTATCTTTAAAGGTACACAATAGGTCCTTAGGGTACAATTATACCATTGTTTTGTTCTACTTAGAGCAGGAGAAGGCAAGTTCGGTCCTAGTCCTAGAGAGCCACTGTCCTGCAGAGTTTGGCTCCAACCCTGAAAGACCATAAACAAATATTATAATGAATAAAAATTAAAGTCATCACTGACTAAAATATTAATAAATAATATTCACCTACACCACTTTCTTGCTACAGATCAGACTTTCTGAATTCTGATCTTTAAAAACATTCTAAAAGGAAAAATGTTTGGATGCACACAGATAATCTAGAATCAGCATATGTACAATGTCAACAATGTCAACATATCAACAATGGTGACAGATTTAATGCTGTAATGCATGCTGGGAGCCATGAGTTTTATATTGTGGCGGCTTAGTAGGGTTGGAGCTAAACTCTACAGGACATCAGCTCTAGGACCGAACTTGCCTAACCCTGACGTAGAGGTACAAAAATGTACCCTTAAGGGTACCACCCCAGTGACTGGCACTTGTACTTTAAATTTAAATTTTGTAGGCTACTATTTTTTTTGGAGAGTGTATGCAGAAGTTAGTACCTAACAAAAGTGGTGCAAGGAAGCATATACTGGCATCAGGGTCATCATGGGACAAGGCTCAGTGACGCAATTAAAGAGTAAAGGCTGGCCCGTCAGCACAGAAGAGCAAATTACTGAAAAACGTAATGCTGCCCATGATAGAAAGGTGTCAGAACACACAGTTTGCTTTGTATTGGGCTGCATACCTACAGACCGGTCAGAGTCACATTATCTTTTAGATCAGGTGGATGGTCAGGTGTGTGTGTGCATTGTTTACCAGGGGAACACATGGCACCAGGATGCACCATGGGAAGAAGGCAAGCTGGTGGACGCAGTGTGATACTTTGGGCAATGTTCTGCTGGGAAGCCTTTGGTCCTGCCATCCATGTGGATGTTACTTTGACATGTACCACCTACCTAAGCATTGTTGCAGACCCTTTCATACAATGGTTTTTCCTGATGGCAGTGGTCTCTTTCAGTAGAAAAAAAATGTTCAGGAATGGTTTGAGGAACATGACAAAAAGTTTAAGGTGTTTGCCTTGGCCTCCAAATTCTCTAGATATCAATCCAACTGAGCATCTACAGAAAATAAAGTACATAATTGTACCTTTAGGGGTACAATGGCTTGTCACTGGGGCTGTACTCTTAAGGGTACATTTTTGCACCTCTAAGTCAGGAGTAGGCAAGTTCGGTCCTATAGAAAGATGATGGGCAGAGTTTAGCTTCTACCCTACTAAGCCACCATAGTATAAAACTTATGTCTCCCAGCATGCATTGCAGCATTAACTGTCACCATTGTTGAGACTCATATGCTGATATCTGTGTGCGTCTAAACGTTTACCCCCTAGAATGTATTTAAAAAACAAAATTCAGAATGCCTGATCTGTGGCAAAAAAGTATTGATGGAGAATATTATTTATTAATAGTTTTAGGCAGTGATGAGTTCAACTGAAAATTTTTCTTCATGACAATTTTTGTTTATGGCTTCTTTTAATATGAACAGATTATGTGTTTTATTAAAACTCACAAAAGATTCAAAGTGCCCAACTAAAGGAAACACTTATCACCATAATGGTGACAAAATATTTTCAATAAAACCAACATCTAAACCTCTGTTTATTCTCAATAATATAGATGTCTTTCAGGGTTGGAGCCAAATTCTGTAGGACAGCGACTCTCTAGGACCGAACTTGCCTGCTAATTGTTTAATTGTACCCTAAGGACCAAGTGTGTACATTTAAAGATACATTTATACGTTTTGTTCCGGCAAATTGTACCTCCACTGTACCTTTTTTTCTGAGAGTGTATGGGACGTGCTAGACCAACAAATCAGATCCATGGAGGCTCCACCTTGCACAGGACTTAAAGGATCTGCTGCTAACATCTTGGTGCCAGATACCACAGCACACCTTCAGAAGTCTAGTAGTCAACACATCAGAGCTATTTTAGCAGCACAAGAGGGACCTGTACAATGTTAGGCAGGTGGTTTTATTTGATGTGCCTGATCAGTGTATTACCCATGCTGAAATCTTATATGTTTTTCTACCTGGCAACAGAAAATGTTTAGCTGAAAACCAAAATAAATCAAAATTTTTATAAACTGAGTGTCAGATAATTTTTTACATTTCTTGCTGCCTAATTTGTGTAAAATAATTGACCCTTTGTGTGCAATTTATCTCTACTTGTACTTACTACACTGTAAAAACTGATTAGTTCAGTTTACTTAATTTAATTGTGAAAACTTCTTGTCTTAATTCAATTAAGTAAGCATTACTTAAGCCTTACAATATCGCCACCCGAAACCGTTTCTCCCCTCTTCTCGAGACGGAACGCGACGCTGTGATCATCGGCGACTCCATTGTCCGGCATGTACATGCTACCTCAGCTAAAGGTTAGTTGCGCAGTCACTGTTTTCCTGGTGGTTCTCGATGTCGCTGCCCAGGTACCAGCGATTCTGAATGGTGACGAGAGCATCTGTGCTGTTGTGCTTCACACGGGGGTGAACGCACTCAAAAAATTATTTTATGATGCTGTTCACTTTATTTAAGCAATTAATCTTGATTTAACACAATTATATCAGGTTTCTGGTTCAAATGTAATTGATTCATGTTAAACTGATTAAAACCGTTACTCTTTGACATAACTTGATGTGTTCACTTTGAAATAACATGTTCCCTTTCGTTCAGTCACTACGACGTACGTTAGTGACTAACGAATGGGGGTTTCGCTTAGAAGCCTATCATCTTCGAGCATATAGAAAACGCCCAATGGCGTGCCAATGCCATGGGGCATGCGAATTTTGCATACGTAACTCCGCCTCACCGCGTGAGTATATAAGGAAGTACGTGGCAATATCGCATTATGTTTCTGCTTTCGGAGCCAAGAGTACCTACCTCTTCACTCCTCACAAGCCTTCTGAGACTCTGTCAGCCTCTTCGAGACGAGCAGCTTTCCAGTCGGTGTTGGTGTGACGGCGCGTTCCAGTGATCGCATACCTCCTGCCTGCTGATCTGCGTCTGCTAGACAGCTGGTGTGTGTTTCCCTGGGCGCTTCGGCATAGACTGCGAGGTTTCCTCTCACAAAAAGAGCTTGCGCGTGGCACGTCTTTTTCAAGACGGTTTGCCCGTGCACTTCCGGGTGCAATCGATCTCTGTTGCTGTCTATGGGCACATTCACTGTTCGACGTGTTTGGGCTTCAGCATGTTCGGGCAGTGATTGTGGATGTGTCATGTTCCCACTGCGGGAACGTGACCATCGCGATGTCGCAGTCGAGACTCAGTGATCTCCGCGAGGAGAGAGAGTCCCCTCTGCCACACCCCAATCTACCGTCTCTGAGAGAGGTGGTACTTTGGCTGGTGGCCAGGGTGACCTGAGGGCGGTGCTGTGGTATTAAGAACCCAGCCGATACGTTCCTCGGGCCACGCCACCCTCTCTGACGCCTCGTTCGTTTCGTTCACACTCCAGATAGCAGCGAGATGTCAATCGCCGCATCCCAAGGTGGGCTAGAGTCCTTTGGGGATGACGATTAGGTTGCCGCCCCTTTGCACATACACAAGGGTGGAGCTGATCCAGGGCTCTTTTTTGAGCTGCGTGCCGCCACTGATCTCGCCCTCTGGGTGGTGAAGGTGGCCACATGCTCCCTCGGTCGGGCGATGTCCACAGCTGTGGTCCAGGAGAATTTCCTGGCCTTACCTGGTGATATGGGGGGGTTGACTGAGCCCGCCTCCTCAACTCGCCCATATCCCAGGCTGGCCTCTTCGGCGGCGCGGCTGAGAACTGCACCCAACGGTTCTCGGCCGCCCCAGAGCAGACTGAGGCTGTAACACACATACTGTCGCCTCAGTCCGCTCGCCGCCGAGGGCGCCCTCCCTCCTCCCAGCTGGCCCCAGCAGCAGCCTTCACCGGGCCGCGCCGTGGAGGTGGTTGCAGGATGTCGCCCAGTCCGCTCCCCAGCCTGGCTAAAACGCCGGGCTGGAGGCGGACAAACCCAGAGATGGGTCCCAGTTCTTTCCAGGGGATGGTAGCAGGGCCTCTCCTTCCCCCGGTGGAGGGCCGGGGGAAAATCCTTCTGCTGCTGGCCCCCGGGCTGGCAACACTTGGAAAGAACTGGTGTCCCATCTCTGAGGTCACAGAGACCGGTGATGGCAGTGTGCCGCCCCCCGGGCCGTGCCGCTCTCGTCCCTCTCTGTCGCCAGCCTCCTCTCAGAGCAGACCCCAGTGGAACGTGCGTCCTTCCCTTGTCTCCTCTGTCAGGACGCAGCCGTTAACCGTGCCCCCACACCGGGACACTACGCCTCCCATGTCCGGGCCGGTAACGCTGCCTCGCTGCCCCACCCTGGGTATGTCTGTGGTACGAACGACCCCGTTGGTCAGTTCCTGGAGCCTGGCTTCAGCTTCAGGGGCTGTCCGCTGGGTCGCGAAGACCATCAGGCTCGGCTACGCGATTCAGTTCGCGCAGGCTCCTCCCCGCTCAGGGGAGTTCGCTGTACCGAGATCGGGGCCAATGCCCCTGTCACACGTGCGGAGGTTGCCACCCCGAAGGGTGCAATTGAGCCTGTCCCTCCAGCCGAAATGAAGTCGGGCTTCCTTAGCCCTTACTTCATTGTACCCTAGGAAACCGGTGGGTTACGGCCAGTCCTGGACCTGCCTGTCCTGAACCGATCCCTTCACAGGCTTCCGTTCAGGATGTCGGTAGTGAACGCCTCCTCAGACGCGTTCGTCTGGTAGATTGGTTTCAGCGTTCGACCTGAAGGACGCTTACTTTCATGTCTCCTTCCTCGACCCGGACCGTTCCTACGGTTTGCTTCGAGGGGCGAGGACTGCGACATCCAGTACGCAGTGCTCCCATTCGGGCAGCTCTGTCCCCTCGTTACTCTACGTAGTCTATCGAGGCAGCCCTTGCGCCACTCAGGCAGCACGGGGTTCGCATTCTGAACTACTTCGATGACTGGCTCTTACTGGGTCACTCTCGTAAGCAGGTCTGCGGACACAGAGTCCAAGTGCTCCGGCACTTAGCCCGTCTGGGCCTTCAGGTCGACTGGGAGAAGAGCGACTCTGCCCCGTGCAGAGCTGTCAGTCTACAGCGATCTATCAGACACATTAAAGAGTCACAAAATGGTATTTATTGTTTAAATGTCTCTAAAAAATGACTACATTTGAAAGGTGAGACTTTGTTTCATATCAAAAGTACTTGTCTGTCAGCGCGCAGTCTTTTCTCTGATCCGCAATGTATTTTTCACTGCGTGAGAACTTGGTGTGGTGTGAGAGTGGCGTCGCTTGTCAGACATAGCAACAGTAACTAAAGTGGGCGGGTCTTTGCGAACAGTCATTGACAGTATGGACGGGGATTCGCCAGTCCCAATTCAAAACAAATTTAATCACAATCCATCATTATTCATTTCAAACGTGAGAGCATCAAAATGATCCATGGGTGAAATTGATTGGATTTAATTTATTTTTTTGTCAGTTTCTATCATAATTTTAACATTTTGGCGTTATTGTTTAGCTATTTACCTATGTTTTCAAATTTCCTTTGGTTTTTTTTTGTTGTCTCGATCAGACTAACGTCTTTGAAGATAACCACAATTTTTTAAAGCTCTAAATGACACTTACAAAAACCATAAGGCGAAACATGGCATGTTTGGTATTGTTGGACTCGGCAAGGATTCTTATGAGGTCACTCCTGTGAAAAAAACACGGGCTTGAAACTTCTAAGGCTCCTTCAAGGCATTGTGCCAATGACGTATACTGAGTTTTTTGAGATACACCAATGTTCTCATAGACTATCATGGCACCCTGGACAAAGACACTGCATGCCAATTTTCAGTAGACTAACGGTTGGGTGCCCTTATAGCTATTTTCATGATTTTTTTCACTGTTTTAGCGCCACCAATTGGCCAATTGTCACGATTTTTTTTCATGTCAACTCAGATTGAGCTTATGAACATGTGTCCCAAGTTTAGCGAAAATATCTCTTTCCATTCACAAGTTATAACCATTTTATAGTGCCATCTAGTGGCCAATTGTTGCGATTTTTTTCAAGTGATCTCAGATTGAGCTCACGAAGATGTATCCCAACGATATAAGACACTTTTCAATAATTATTGATCTACAGAGTCCAGAGAATTGTCCTAGACTGGTTTGGTTCCAATCGGGCAAAAAACCAGGGACTAGTTCGCAAAAGTAGGTTTTGGACAAAATTCGACATAGCAGAAAGCTTTCCCTGCCTAAATCAAAATATGATATAGATTCCAACGATATAAGACACTTGATCCTGGGACAAACAGTCTAAGAGTTATGAGCAATTTTGAACTTTTGGTTGCTGTAGCGCCACCTATGGGCCATTCGGGGTCATACTCTGATAGGTTGTCCCCAAACCCGGGCCTACCATCTACCATCTACCATCTACCATTAGGTTTCATGTCTCTAGGCCTTACGGTTTGGCCTGCACGATGCATTTTACGAAACCTTACAATTACAATAGGGTTTCAGCATTTCATGCTTGAACCCCTAATAAGAATGAAGGCTTTTTGCCAGGTATAGCGCCACCTATGGTCCGATCTCCATGAAACTCTGCATGCTTCCTCACCATGTTCTGACACATATTCTCATCAATTTTGGTGGAGTTCTGAGATTTCATTTGGGATTTATAGGCTTTTTAGTGTATTTTGCCACACCCCTTTTCTAAATGACCCTGTTACAGCCACCCACATGCAAAAGTTCAAACTGAGGCCTACCATCTGGCCAGGTTTCATGTCTCTAGGCCTTACGGTTTGGCCTGCACGATGCGTTTTACGAAACCTTAAAATTACAATAGGGTTTCAGCATTTCATGCTTGAACCCCTAAAAATCCCTATTATCTTTTGCTTTGGCTACCATATAAAGACCGCCAGGGCCCTATGTTGATATTTTTTTTATTTTTTTATTTTTTTTATTGACAAAAAACAGCAAAATACAAAACTCTCGTAGGAGAAAAAGAATATACACACACATGTAATTACAAATGTTGTCAAAATACAAAAGTTAATAATTAAACAGAAAACAACAATAAAACAAAAACAAAAACAAACAACAACAAAAAAAACAACAAAAAAAAGAAAGAAAGGAGCTATTTAAAAACACAAGTCAATGTGAAAAGGCTATTTTCAAATCCTTTTTTTCTTTTCTTTTTTCTCTCTTTTGACCTTATACACAACTCTGACTTTATACCACACAATTTAAATCTGATTATCACACAATTCTGACTTTATACACACAGTTCTGACTTTATACCATACAATTAAAATCTGACTATCACACAATTCTGACTTTATACACACAATTCTGACTTTATACATGCAATGCTGACTTTATACACACAATTCTGATTTTATACACGCAATTCTGATTTATACACACAATTCTGACTTTATACACGCAATTCTGACTTTATACATGCAATGCTGACTTTATACACACAATTCTGACTTTATACACGCAATTCTGATTTTATACACACAATTCTGTCTTTATACACGCAATTCTGACTTTATACACACAATTCTGACTTTATACACGCAATTCTGACTTTATACATGCAATGCTGACTTTATACACACAATTCTGATTTTATACACGCAATTCTGATTTTATACACACAATTCTGATTTTATACACGCAATTCTGATTTTATACACACAATTCTGACTTTATACACGCAATTCTGACTTTATACACACAATTCTGACTTTATACATGCAATTCTGACTTTATACATGCAATGCTGACTTTATACACACAATTCTGACTTTATACACGCAATTCTGATTTTATACACACAATTCTGTCTTTATACACGCAATTCTGACTTTATACATGCAATGCTGACTTTATACCCACAGTTCTGACTTAACACACAATTCTGACTTTATATCACACTTCTGATTTTATATCACATAATTCAAATCTGACTATCATACAATTCTGATTTTATACACACAATTCTGACTTTATACACGCTGTTCTGACTTTATACCCACAGTTCTGACTTTATACATGCAATGCTGACTTTATACCCACAGTTCTGACTTAACACACACAATTCTGACTTTATATACGCCATTCTGACTTTATACCCACAATTCTGACTTAACACACACAATTCTGATTTTATACACGCCATTCTGACTTTATAAACGCAATTCTGACTTTACACACACAATTCTGATTTTATACACGCCATTCTGACTTTATAAACGCAATTCTGACTTTACACACACAATTCTGATTTTATACACGCCATTCTGACTTTATACACGCAATTCTGACTTTATACACACAATTCTGACTTTATATCGCACAATTCAATTCTTACTTTATACCCACAATTCTGACTTTATACACACAATTATTATTATTATTATTATTATTACCACTATTATTGTCTCTTTTTTTTTTCTCCTTTACCTCCTTTTTTTTCTTTAATAGACAGACCAAAATAGTGCAGTATTAAACAATCTAGTAATTCCCTAAGTCCAGAAGTCAAATAAAAATGTGTAATTGTATAGGTGTGTTGGTGGGTGTGATTGTGAATGTGTGTGTGTGCATAAGCAAAGTAACCATTAATTATTTATTACCATCCTCATTACCATCACCACCACCACTCATCACTTCCATCATATTGTCTTCATTGTATTAGTTTAAAAAAATAAAAATAATAATTCTGTTTCTTTCTCTCTGTTGTTTTTTTTTTTTCTTCTTCTTCTTTTTTCCCCTCTTTTCCTTCCTTTTTCTCTCCTCCTTCTTCCCTTTCTCCTAATGATTACCATTGTCACCACTCTCCATAGATAAATCAATTTTAGATAGTAAATTACTAATAGAGGATAATATAATAAGTGAATATAAGATAACCCTCCCCCCAAATCTATTCAGCCCCTATTTTGTACTATACTTTTTTTTTTTTCTATGTTTTTTTTTTTGTATGTTATGTGCAGTGTCTATGGTGCATTAAAAGAGGGGGTACAGTATGAGAGTGTCTCCACTTGGGACAGAGAAGATGTCCTAGGGAGACCACTTCTCTCCTGTCTTTCCTGCCTGAGTGTTTATGAGTTTTTTCAGTGCATATATATATATATACATATACACACATACATACATACATACATACATACATACATACACATATATATACATACATATATATATACACATATATATACATACACATATATATACATACACATTATTCTTCTTTTAATTTTTTTTTTTATTTATTTATTTTTCCCCTTCCTTCTTTCTCTCTCTTCTACGTTGTGGTGCATTAAAAACACATGAAAAGATTAGGGGGGAATTGGAAATAATCAATTGATTTAACTACAGCAGTAGTTATAATAATAATAATAACAATGATGGTGATGATGGCAATGGTGCTAACAATGATGAGAGCGACAACAACAATAACAACAGCAATTACAACCATAAAAAATAAACAATAACAGTAATGAAAATAATGACAATGATGACAATAATAACAAAAATGCAGTGATATCAGTGGGTTGATTAAAAGGTGGAAGGAATCAGAGTTGAGAGGATAGACGGGATTCATAGTTGTAAGAGGTCAGAAAGTGTTGGATGGCAGAGGTCGGTTTCAGATGCGTAATTATAAGGGATATGTGTATTCCATTGAAATGAAGTCTATAATAAGGTTTTTCCAGTGGTTAATCTGTATTTTGTTACGAGTTTTCCAGTTCATGAAGATAGTTTTCTTGGCGATGGTTAGAGCTGTGAGGAGCATTTTAGAGTTTATATTTTTATTAGAAATTATTGTGAGGTCCCCCAGCAAGCAAAGAGATGGCGATAGTGGGATGCGGCAGCCCACTGTAGTGGATAGTGACTGTGTGACCTCTTCCCAAAAGTGTTTGATTGGGGTGCAGTGCCAGGTTGCATGGATGTATGTATCTGTAGCTTTCTGATTGCAATGTGTGCAGACTTCTGATGTGAAACCCATTTTAGCTAATCTATTTGCCGTGTAATGTGTTCTAGATCTGTGTAATGTGTTCTAATCTGTGATAGATGTTTTTACAGATTTGGGTCCAGAAGTTGGCATCAGGAGCTATTGAGAGATCGTTTTCCCATTTTATTGTTGGTAAGTAAGTAGTCTGAGGTTGATTTAAAATTATTTTGTATATTTTTGAGAGAAGTTTCTTTGGAGAGGAAATGTTAACCAAGTCTGATATTGCCGGTGGAAGTTCTAAATTTATGGCTCTGATATTTATTTTTGCCAGAACAGAGGATTTTAGTTGAAGCTATTTTAAAAATTCATTGCTCCCGATGCCAAACTCCTGGGCCAATTGCGGAAATGTTGTGAATGTGTTAAATTTGAAAATATGGTTAATGTGGGTTATGCCCTTTTCAGCCGAAAATTCTGTATTTTTTAATTGCTTATGAAGTCACGGTTGTTCCACAGTGGGGTGAGGTTAGATGGAGCTAGTATAGAATTAGTGATTTGGTGAAATTTCCACCAGGCTGTCAGAGTGGAAGCTATAGTTACAGCATTAAAACATGCGTGTTCTTTGATTGTTTTGGTGAGGAATGGTATGTCAGCTATATTTAATTCTTTGCATAGTGATTGTTCTATATCTAGCCATATAATATCGGATTGGGTGGGGTGGATCCATTTGTATATGTATTGCAGTTGGTTAGCCATTGAGTAGTAATGAAAATTTGGTGCTTATAGTCCTCCTTGAACCTTGTTTTTTTTGTAGTGTAGTCAGTTTTATCCTTGGTGTTTTATTTTTCCAGTAGAAATGAGTGATAATCGAATCTAGTGATTTAAACCAGGTTAGTGTGGGGTGGGTTGGAATCATTGAGAATAGGTAATTGATTTTTGGTAAAATTGTCATCTTTATTGCTGCTATCCTGCCAATTATGGAGATTGGAAGGTTGAGCCATAGAAGCAAGTCATCTTCTATTTTTTTTAGCAGTGGTGTGAAGTTGAGTGTTACCAACTCTGACAGTCTGGAGGAAATCTTAATGCCTAAGTAAGTGATGTGATCATGACATATAGGTATAGGTGATTGGTGGGGTGCCACATCCCATTTAGTTTTATGTAAAGGGAGGATGGATGATTTGTTCCAATTTATTGCGTAATCTGAGATTTTTGAAAAGGACTGGATTGTTTTAATTATTTCCTGAGTAGATGCTAGAGGTTCTTGTATAAATAGTAGAATATCATCTGCATAAAGTGAGATTTTATGTGTTTGTTGTGGTGTTTCAATACCTTTGATCGCTGGGTTTTGGCGGATAGCTGCTGCTAAGGGTTCAATAAAAATAGTGAATAGAGATGGAGAGAGTGGACATCCCTGCCTCGTCCCCCTGTGCAGTGTGAAGCTTCGTGATGTTAGTCCATTGGTTGTGACTGTGGCAGATGGTGATGTGTATAAAATCTTGATCCAGTTAATAAATGACTCTCCAAAGCCAAATTTTTGTAGTGTGGTGAATAAAAATTTCCAGTTGACCCTATCAAAAGCTTTTTCTGCGTCTAATGTGGCAATGAGAGCATCTTTCTGTTGAACTGATGAGTAATGAATTAAATTGTATAATCTGCGGGTATTGTTGGATGCATATCTACCTTTTATAAAGCCTGTCTGATCTGGATGGATGATATATGATATCATTTTTTCAATTCTATGGGATAGTGCTTTGCTAATAATTTTTATGTCGACATTTATGAGTGAAATCGGGCGGTAGTTAGATGTGAGGGTGTGGTCTTTGTTAGGTTTAGGAATGAGTGATATAAGCGCTGTATTCATGTGGGATGGGAATTTTGCATTTTGTTTTATTTCCGTTATTGTTCTACTGAATAGTGGGAATAAAGTTGACCCTATGTTGATTTCTTAAAAGAGTTTGCAGATTTTCTATCAGACCTAATGGTTACTGTCGATAAAGCACTGATTGTCGGTGATTTGAACATACACATAGATAATACAAACGATGCACTAGGGGTTGCATTTAAAGATTTATTAAACTCCTTTGGGGTCAAGCAAAATGTAAATGGGCCCACTCATCGTTTTAATCATACACTAGATTTAATTATATCACATGGAATCAATCCTACTGATATAGACATCATACCACAAAGTGATGATGTCACCGATCACTACCTTGTAACGTGCACCAGGCACGTGCACAGGTAGGGCTCAACCTGTGCAGAGCACATGCCCTTTTTGCCCTTACACTCCGAAGTGCCCTTTTCTTGGCGGTGTTTTTTTTTATTTTTTTTTATCAATGCTATTGGTCACCCTTTACGTCTGTCTGTCTGTTTTAAAAATATTTAGCAAATGAAAGTTCTTAAAACGAACTTGTGTAAATCTTATTCGATCCTCAAGCTGTCAGTAAGCTGATAACTCCGCCCCCTCTATATGCATTGAATCAACTGAAGTTCCACAGCAGCCGCAGTACAACAGCTGAGCTGAACAAAGTTTTGCGAAGGGTAAATAAATATCTTGTTGTTTGATTAAGTACTACTAAACACTATGTCTATAAAGGCTCATATTTTATTTATTTGATGTCTGACTGACTGAGACATGTGGGACGTCGCCTGAGAAAGAGGGCTAGCATTTGCCATCTAGTCATAGCCAATACATAGCCTACACTTAAATAGCCTGTGCATACAGTAGCATTTCATCTTTTATAAAATGCGATTTTGGCCAAATGCATTTTACCACAGGAAAAACTGAGCGCTCCGTCTATATAGCTACAAAAACTAGTTTGTAACCTGTAGATGAAAATGTAATGTGATACCGGCAGCGGCAGTTGCCGTCACCGTTTTAATGACGGACAAAAAAAAAAAATCATATTTGCACACATTCGCTGGTCAAAAACTATATATTGATAAGTAATACAACAACATATAATTTGTTTTTAACATTGGAAAATCATAACAGGTGCGCCCCCGCGCTGTTTCGTACTTGAACTTACACAAAGCGACGAGTGGTCCTCGTCACCTAGATAACATATATTTCTAAGAAATTTCTTCTTTGATTTATGATTGCTGATACACTTAATTTATTAACATTTAGGCTAATCATGTTATGGTATACTCTCCGCTCGTCCTCACATGTATACAATGTAGTAAAACATGGTTTTACTACAGTAATGTTGTAGTAGTAACTAGTAACTAAAAATAATTTACAGAAGATCACTGTGAAATCTTTATATTTTATCATGCAGAATGTAATTCATGATTCATTCCAAGGCTTCATTTATTTGATCCAAAATACAGCAAAAACAGTAATATTGTGTAATATTTTTACAATTTTAAATAACTGTTTTATTTAATAAAATATATATAAAAAATATATATTTTATCAAATATGTTATAGTAAAGGTATGGCTATAGTTTCTTATAATCTGGAATTGAGTTGGACATAATTTCTTAAATTATATTTAAAAAAAGTTTGTCAAAAATACTTGACTCATTGCTCACCTTCCCCTCTTCTCAATGTCATTCATAATCATGTTAACCAAATAATATAAATTAGCTTATAAAACCAAACAGAATAGCTAAAAAAGAGAATATATATAATTTTTTTCTTTGCAAAGTTCATAAAAAAGTGCATAAAGTTCAATAAAAATGATTTTGGTTTCTGTTTGGTTTTATAAGCTAATTTGTATTATTTGGTTAACATGTTTATGTATGAGTCAAGTATTTTTTTTACAAATAAAAAAGGGAGGGGGGTGCCCTTTTTCAGTTTCAGCACATGCCCCTCAAAAGGTCTGTGCACGGCCCTGACGTGCACGCTGCGTACTGCTGATATTTTACATACTGCTATAGACCAGGAAGAACAATTCTCCCAAACACTATTGATAAATTCACAAATAACCTACCAGATTTATCTCAGCTGCTCATTGTACCCAAACACACAAATGAACTAGAGGAAATGACTAGTAATATGAGCACCATTTTCTCTAGTACATTAGAAACGGTTGCACCGATCAGATTAAAAAAGGTGAGAGAGAAAAGTACTGCACTGTGGTACAACAATATTACTCACGCTATCAAGAGAGAAACTCGTAATCTTAAGCACAACTGGAAACAAACACGTTTAGAGGTCTTTAGAATCGTGTGGAAAGACAGCACTTCCCGTTATAAAAAGGCTCTAAAAGCAACCAGGGCTGAGCATTACCATAAACTGATAGAAAATAACCAAAACAACCCCAGGTTTTTATTTAGTACAGTGGCCAGGTTAACAAATAAACGCACATCAGCTGAACAAAATATTCCAAAACATCAGAAAAACTATTATAAATGTACAACTGTTGACAGGGTTTTACGATTCAGCCTCAATTATCACCCCTGAAGAACAACTGCAGTACTTTACAACTATAGGACCGGAAGAGCTAAATAAACTAATAATTGCTTCTAAACCAACAACATGTTTATTAGATCCAATACCAACTAAACTACTGAAAGAGCTGTTACCTGTAGCAGAAGAGCCTCTTCTCAATATTATTAATTCATCTTTAACTCTAGGTCATGTCCCATGACCACTACCATTCAAGATGGCATTTATAAAACCTCTCATTAAGAAACCACAACTAGATCCAAATTAATTGGCAAATTACAGATCTATTTCAAATCTTCCATTTGTCTAAAATACTAGAAAAAATTGTGTCTGCTCAATTATGCTCTTACACTCTCAGAAAAAAAGGTACAGTGGAGGTACAATTTTGTTCCTTGAAGAACAAAACGTACAACTGTACCTTTTAAGGTACACAATTGGTCCTTAGGGTACAAGTAAACCATTGGCAGGCAAATTCAGTCCTAGAGAGCCGCTGTCCTGCAGAGTTTGACTCCAACCCTGAAAGACATCTATAGAAGCTCTTATTGAGAATTAACAGAGGTTTAGATGTTGGTTTTATTGAAAATATTTGGTCACCATTGTGGTGATGAGTGCTTTCTTTAGTTGGCCAGTTTGACTTATATTTTTATGTGAGTTTGTGTTTTTGTTACAGTATTAACAAAACACAAATCTGTTCAAATTAAAAGAAGCCATAAACAAAAATTGTCATGAAGACATTGATATTTTTAGTCAGTGATGAATTTAATCAATCATTTTTGATTGCTTAAATTCATAACTGACTAAAAATATCAATAAATAATATTCACCAACAATACTTTCTGATTTTGAAATACATTCTAGGGAGAAAAAAATTTAGACACACACAGATATCAAGAATCAGCATATGTGTAACGGTCACCAGCTGGAGTGCCCTTGAGAGCCACCAGAGGGTACTCCACACATAAGACTATGATCACTCACAAACTACATTTCCCATAACTCACTGCCCGGACTCATCATCACTGATCACATTCACCTGTACCTCATTCACTGATTGCATTCACCTGTGTCTCACCATCCTGTTAGTCTCTGTCTATTTATACCATGGTCATTCCTTCACTCACCGGGAAGTTTTGTTTATACGTTACCCTGCATTTCTGAGCACTCTCCTGATTTTCTTGTTTCTTGTTTTTTGATATCTTGCCCTGTTCCCTGGATTACTCTCTTGCTTCTGGTCCCTGCCTGTTTTGTTTCGTTGTTTTGACGGCCTGTCTGTGTATGACCCTTGCCTGTACTTTGGATTACGCCTCTGGATTGCCCTCAAATAAAGCTGCATTTGGATCCACCTTCGAGTCCCTGAGCAGTTCGTAACAATATGAATCTCAACAATGGTGACATACTTAATGCTGAAATGCATGCTGGGAGCCATGGGTTATATACTGTGGTGGCTTAGTAGGGTTGGAGCTAAACTCTCCTGGACATCAGCTCTCTAGGACCGAACTTGCCTACCCCTGACTTAGAGTTACAAAAATGTACCCTTAAGGGTACCACCCCAGTGACGGACACTTGTACCTTAAAAGGTACAATTTTGTACTCTTTTTTTTTTTTTTTGAGAGTGTACTTACAAGAAAATAATATCTATGAAAAATTTCAGTCTGGATTCAGAGCCCATCAAAGCACAGAAACTGCGCTCGTTAAAATCACAAATGACTTGCTCTTAGCTGCTGACCAAGACTGTATCTCAATACTAGTTTTACTTGATCTTAGTGCAGCATTCGACACCATAGATCATAAAATACTCTTAGATCGTCTACAAAATTACACTGGTATTCAGGGACCGGCATTAAAGTGATTTAGATCGTATCTATCAGAGCGTTACCAATTTGTCTATTTAAACAGGGAACAATCTAAGATAACGTCGGTAAAATATGGAGTGCCGCAAGGATCTGTGTTAGGCCCTCTGCTATTCTCAATATATATGCTGCCACTTGGTAATATTATAAGAAAACATTAAATTAGTTTCCACTGTTATGCCGATGATACTCAGTTATATATTTCAGCACGACCAGATTAAATCTCTAAATAATCCAAGCTAACAGAGTGTGTTAAAGATATAAAATATTGGATGACCTGTAATTTTCTCCTACTAAATTCAGATAAGACTGAGGTATTACTTATTGGACCAAAAACTGGTACACAGAATCTTTTAAATTATAACTTACATTCAGAAGGATGTACTGTTATGCTAAGATGTACATCTGCTACAGTAAAAGACCTGGGTGTTATATTAGACAGCAACTTGTCTTTTGAAGATCATATTTCAAATACTACAAAAACAGCCTTCTTCCACCTCAGAAACATCGCTAAACTACGAAACCTGCTATCTGTCTCTGATGCAGAAAAGTTAGTTCATGCATTCATGACCTCTAGACTAGATTACTGTAATGCAGTACTAGCTGGCTGTCCGGCCTCCTCAATAAACAAGCTACAATTAGTCCAAAATGCAGCTGCTAAGAGTTCTTACTAGGTCAAGAATGTATATATATATATATATATATATATATATATATATATATATATATATATATATATATATATATATATATATTGCTTCCCTTCTTTTGAAATCATACAACTATGATTTTTTGTTGCATTGCTGCATTAATAGGAAGTTAATTACTATAATATGAATGAAGTTCCAAGTGTCCAACCAAAGGGAACAGTAATCACAATTATGGTGAGAGTCAAGTCAAGTCAACTTTATTTATATAGAGCTTTTAACAATGCAGATTGTTTCAAAGCAGCTTTACAGAGTTAAACAGGAAAATAATGCAGCATAATTTTATTCAGCCATATAGCCATTCTGGAGAAAATGGTGATGTCATCAGTTCATTTCAATTATCATACAGTGGCAGTGTGGGCTTTAGATCAGTAATTAGATCAGTTATTTAGTTTATGGTTAATTTAGTTTAATAATTAGATTTATTTTGATGTTTAGTTGAAAAATGTAGTGTCCACAACTGAGCAAGCCAAGCCAGAGGCAACAGTGGCAAGGAAACCAAAGGCTCAGTCGGGGTGCCAGTTCTCCTCTGGCCAATTAACAAACAGTGTATTATTATTATTATTATTCTGGCAACTTTACAGGTCAGAGGTCATAATAGATCGGAATATTCGAAGGACCGGAGGCAACACGCTAGAGACAGGTTTATTGAGGATGATGTTGATTAAATAATTATTAAAGTGCAATATTCGAATGATCGGAGTCATCACGCTGGAGACGGGTTTATTGAGGATTCCGTGTCGATGAGGCAGTTTCAGGGGAGTCTAATCACGGTCTCTGCAGACACTTCAGGGTCCTGCGTTGGTCTTCTCCGGGGCAGGTCCACCATCTGATCTGGATACGGCTGACTGCAGTACTCCATACTGAACATGTGATTGGTGTGACATCTCTTCATTTACTGCTACAAACTGATAACGGTTGCATAGGTATGATTTAACCCATGACAAAGCAATTCCACTAATACCTACATAATTTTCGAGTCTATTCAAAATAATTTTGTGGTCGATAGTATCAAATGCAGCGCTAAGATCGAGTAACACTAATAGAGAGATACAGCCACGATCGGATGATAAGAGTAAATCATTTGTAACTCATCAGAGAGCAGTCTCAGTGCTATGATACGGTTTAAATCCTGACTGGAAATCCTCACAGATACCATTTCTTTCTAAAAAGGAACATAATTGTGAAGACACTGCCTTTTCAAGTATTTTTGACAGAAAGGGTAGATTTGAGATTGGTCTATAATTGACTCATTCTGTAGGATCAAGTTGCGTTTTTTTAATAAGTGGTTTAATAATAGCCAACTTAAAAGTTTTCGTTACATATCCTAATGACAAAGATGAATTAATGATATTAAGAAGAGGATCTATGACCTCTGGTAGCATCTCTTTTAATAGCCTAGTCGGTACAGGGTCAAGCATACATGTTGCTGATTTTGATGATTTAACGAGTTTAGCCAATTCTTCTTCTCCTATAGCAGTGAATGAGTGTAATTTTTCCTCAGTGACACTACAATGCTCTGTCTGATGTGATACTGTAGTAGACGGCTGCATGGTTAAAATTTTCATCCTAATATTATCAATCTTACATGTGAAGAAGTTCATAAAGTCATTACAGCTGTGCTGTTTACAATCATCAGAAGTTGAAGCTTTTTTTTTTTGGTTAATTTAGCCACTGTATCGAATAAATACCTTGGGTTGTGTTTGTTTTCTTCCAAGAGAGTTGAGAAATTGCTTTAAAGGAGCTTTCCAATTGAAAGGTGCTTTCCAACCTTAGCTAAATTAAGTATACATGATACTAGGTAATGATCTGAGATGTCATCGCTCTGCTGCTGAATTTCAACGGTATCAATATTTATTCCATGTGACAATATTAGGTCTAAAGTATGATTATGGCGATGAGTGGGTCCTGACACGTGTTGCCTAACTCCAATAGTGTTTAGTATGTCTTTAAATGCTAATCCCAATGCGTCTTTTTCGTTGTCTACATGGATATTAAAATCACCAACAATTAGTACTTTATCTACGGCTAGTACTAACTCTGATAGAAAATCAGCAAATTCTTTGATAAAGTCTGTATTAAGCCCTGGTGGCCTGTATACAGTAGCTAACACAAATGTTAAACAGGTTTTATCATGTACACTACAACATAACGTTACATAAAGCACCAAAACTTCGAAGGAATTATATTTGAAACTAGACTTCTGAGTAATACTGAAGATATCATTATAATCAACCCCTCCCCCTTTACCTTTCAGACGCGGCTCATGTTTATAACAATAATCTTGGGGGGTAGACTCATTTAAAGTAATGTAGTCGTCAGGTTTTAGCCAGGTTTCTGTCAAACAGATCACATCTAGATTATTATCTGTAATAATATCATTAACAATAAGCGCTTTTGGGAAAAGGGATCTAATGTTCAGCAACCCAAGCTTTATCAATTGTTCATCTGTATTATATCTTTTGTTTATTTGTTTGACATCAATTAAATTTTTACTGTTGAATGGTTTTGGTGTTTTTTTTGTATTTACTCATTCGGGGAACAGACACAGTCTCTATATGATAATATCTAGGTGAAAGAGTCTCTATGTGCTGGGATTTATCTGACTCCGGTGACGTGACAGCTAGCAGACGGTCGGTTTAGCCAGTTTGTCTGCTTCCTGACCTGGGCCCTAGTGAGTCAAGGTTTAGCTCTAAGACTATGTGCCAAATTACTAGAGAGAAGAGCGGAACCACCCCAGGAGGGATGGATGCCATCCTTCTTCAACAGGTCAGGTCTGCCCCAAAAACTTTTCCAATTGTCTATTGAACCCTATGTTATTTTGCGGACACCACTTAGACCATTGTGCCATTGAGTGATGATAGTCTGCTAACTATCTCATCACTCCTTCTAACGGGGAGTGGATCAGAACAATAAACAGCCTCTGACATCATACTAGCGAGTTCACACACCTCTTTAATGTTCATTTTGGTGATCTCCGACTGGTGAAGTCGAACATTATTAGTGCAGACGTGAATAATAATCTTAGAGAATTTATGATTAGCTTTAGCCAGCACTTTTAAATTTGCTTTAATGTCAGGTGCTCTGGCTCCTGGTAAACAAGTGACTATGGTGGCCGGTGTCTGTATTTTCACGTTCCGTGTAATAGAATCACCAATGACTAGGGCACTTTCAACAGGATACTCAGTGGGTGCTTCACTGAGAGGGGAGAACCTGTTTGATGTTCTAACCGGAACGGAGAGGAAGTGGAGGAAATGAGTGATAAGTCTATAAAAAACTATATTTTTTATAGACTTATAGACCCGCCCGTCCGTCCGCCTGCTTGTTTTTTTGCTTTAGCAAAATGGTACTCAAACCAGTCAAGTAATCTTTACTTGAGTTTTCTAAGTAACGAAGGCATAGCATGCAAATAGTTCAGATTAATTAATTGTTTTAAGTAAGTTCAACAAATTATTGGACATTAAGTAAAGTTTACTAAAAAAGTCTTAAGTAAGAACTGTTGGATTTTACAGTGTAGGGTTAGGGTAGGATTAGGAATTGGTTGAGGGTTAGTAGCATGTAATTATGCATAATTTACTGTTATTACTGTGGTAAGTACATGTAACATATGTAACAAGGACACTGTAAAATAAAGTGTTACCCACTATAGTTCTGTGAAATAACTTTTATACAGACCACTGTGCTTTTATTGTATTGATTTGATAACCAAAGAACAATCAAAACAATAAAATGATAATGGATTTGGAGAATGGAAACCACAACAAATGACTTAAGAAATGGGTAAGACAGTTTTGAGGTGTTTAAAACTAAGGTGCCGTAGATGGCTTCTAGAGAAAACAATCAATTAATTATGCAATTGGATACTGACTCAAAACATTATAGTTATTGACCCCTTGACAATTTCACCATCAGCAGTGTAGAGTTTAACTATCCCCAGCCAAAGAACACAGCTTACTCAATAAAATGGGTGTTTTTTTCAGGCAATTAAAACACACATAATGCAAAGCAGCAGTTATTGCTGTCAAATTGCAGCAAACAAGCTTATTGCAGCAAGTTTGCCACAAAACAAGAAAAGCTCAACAGCATTCAATTATTTAGTTTTACATATAACAATTCCATACAAAAAGAAATCTGCAGTCTCACACAAAATATTTCTCTGAATTATATAAACAGCTCTGAGGAACTTATGAGGCAGCTGATAAATTAAGATGGAAGGGAACTTAAGACATTGAGTATGCAATAAGTAAACAGGCTCGGGCAAATGTCATATTAAAAATGGACAGAAATAGAATTCAGGAATCAACCATCAAATTCAGTGTTTTGGAGGCACAATATTCAATTACAGCTTTTACCTTGCACTTCCTTGGATTTCTTAATATCTCCTTTCTGTCTGTCTGTTTGTGATCCATTACATTATTACACATCTCTTTCTTTATGCTACCTCTAACTTTCTTTTTCTGTCTCACTCACATTTTGTTCTTCACTCCCTCACTCTCTCTGAAGTGCTGTCCTGTCTGTAGGAATGTTATTTGCAGGGTTGTTTTTTCATATAAGGATTTCCACCAGATCTAGGTCAGGCAGGGGCATCTTCTGTCCTCTGCTCCGCTGTGCTCGACCTTCTAGGCATTTAGCCTGTCTGGAAGGAGATTCTGCACATAAACACATGGTTCAAATTACTTGTTTTCAGTGATACTATTATACTAGCATTATTTGATTAGATACATTATTATACTAGTATCTATACTAGCATTAAATACTAGCATTGTTGACTACAATATTTTCAGAGCATCTCCAAAACTGCAGCTCTTGTGGGGTGTTCCCGGTCTGCAGTGGCCAGTATCTATCAAAAGTGGTGCAAGGAAGGAACAGTGTTGAACTGGCGACAGGGTCATGGGTGGCTCATTGATGCAGGTGGGGAGTGAAGGCTGGCCCGTGTGGTCCGATCAAACAGATGAGCTACTGTAGCTCAATGTGCTCAAGAAGTTAATGCTGGTTCTGATAGGAAGGTGTCAGAATAAACAGTGCATCGCAGTTTGTTGCATATGGGGCTGCATAGTCAGAGACCACACAGCAAAATCCTCAGTGTTAAATTAACACTGCTGCTGTTTATATGAGTCCACTATGAGTCCACACTCAGAGTGTTAAAAGGTAACACTGAATCAGTGTTGAACTTAATGAGATAATTAAGTGATGATTGAGCATTAGTGAGGAACACCTGATGATAATGAGCAGACTCACTGATGGAAATAGAAACAACTCCACAAACAGCATTACCAGCTTCACACATTACTAACCAGATTTACTTTATTTCTGTCAGATGACTACAGAAGCTCTTATTGAGAATCAACAGAGGTTTAGATGTTGATGTTTTCTTGAAAATAATGGATTCATAGTCACCATTATGGTGATCAATGTTGGATTTAGTTGGGCTCTTGACTTTTCACCATTAGACTTTCTCTGGCTGCTGTAATAATTTTTTTATGTTGAGAACAGCAAGAGAAAGTTGATGATGTTAAATTTATGATAGAGTTGTTATCATCATATAGTTGCCTTATTTGCTGATCTCCAGAGACTAATTGATTCTTAATCAGGAGATCCAACAGTGTTTTCATCAGATAAACTGAATGATTTGTAAAACGTGTACTTAAGTTTTGTTCTCCAGTTTAATAACACATCACACAATGCTCTAAAGCTATTGTTTTTTATAAACCTAAATGGTTTGATGTAATCGGTGTCCTCAAATGAAATGAGTTAGCTGAATTTGTTGGGTTTTACAGTGTGTTGATGTTTATGTTTCATTTGAAGTCACCATTGTGTTGGGAAGCGTTTGCTTTAGTTGAGCTCTTGGCCCCCTTGCTTCTTGTGTTAGCTTTTTTTTTTGACTGCTCCCGCATAAAAAAAACTATAGTATATTATAGTAAAATTATGCTGTGTTCCAGGCTACCCGTAACCTGTGTTTTTCCAACCTTCTACCCGTGAAAGTGCCCTGGAACGGCAGTCAAACCCGTGACTTCCCACCCGTAAACTCGTACTAGATCGATGTACTCCCTGTTACGAGTTCTGACGTCACATAGCCCGCAAAGCAACAATGGCAGCCCCCATGGACACGGTATTTATGAAAGTCGTACATTAAAAACCAAATATAAAGTATTGCTCTAATGTTATTTATCAGCAAATGTTATGCATTATCAGCAGCTTTTCTAGTGTTAGCTAGTTTTCAGGCCATTGAGTGCAAGAATAAATGAATACCAAATACATTTCCAAACAACGTAAAATAAAAAGGTAAAACAGCTTCATTCTGGCTCCTCAGTGAATATCTTTTCAACATATGCCTCTAGTGACAAAGATGTTGAAAAAACCTCTTTTGGACATAACTTTGCTTAGTGGGCAGCAGCCTGAACTGATGATACAAGGCAGGATGGCCAAATTCTGACTCTACCATCTGAATGTTGCACCAGAAACTGAGACTCAAAAGACCAGGCAACGTATTTCCAGTCTTCTATTGTCAAGTTTTGGTGAGCTTGTGTGAATTGTAGCCTCAGTTTCCTGTTCTGAGCTGACAGGAGTGTCACCGGTGTGTCTTCTGCTGCTGTAGCTCTTCTGTTTCAAGGTTTGACGTGTTTTGTGTTCAGAGATGCTCTTCTGCAGACCTCGGTTGTAGAGAGTGTTTCTTTGAGTCATTCTATCAGCTGAACCAGTCTGCTCATTCTCCTCTGACCTCTGGCATCAACAAGGCATTTTCTTCCACAGAACAGAACTGCCGACCAATGGATATTTTCTCATTTTCACACCATTCTCTGAAATCCCCCGAGATAGTTGAATGTGAGAATCCTAGTAGATCAGCAGTTTCTGAAATACTCAGCTCAGACCAGCCCGTCTGGCAACAACAACCAAAGTTCAAAGTCACTTAAATCACCTTTCTTCCCCCTTCTAATGCTCAGTTTGAACTTCTTCAGATCATCTTGACCATGTCTACATGCCTAAATGCAAAGGGCTGCCATATGATCGGCTGATTAGATATTTGCATTAATGAGCAGTTAAACATGTGTGCCTATTATAATGTGGCTGGTGAGTGTATGTATAGATACAGAAGCTACATTGTCACTTCCTTCACTTACTATAATACTTTCTGGCTTTTTCACCTGTTTTTTCTTGTAATGTGGAGGTTCCGGCACTAAATGTCTTTGGACTCAGTCCTGTTTGGCTGCTGCGGTCTCTGCTGACTGATTTAGAATGAAGGGACAGGAGAGGAGTGGAGGGGAGAGATAATGATAAAGGGGGCAGAAGAGAGACAGATGAGGGTGAGGGTAATGTGGAAGAGGAAGAGAGAGGGAGTGAGGAAGGGCTGGAGCGGGGAACACAGGAGGATATTAGTGATGTGTTTGAACCTGCAGAGGCCAAAAAGGGAAGAAAAGAAGAAGGTAGAGAGGAGAATGATGGAGGAGGAGAGGAAAGAGAGGAGGCAGGGAGAGATGAAGAGACAGAGACAGAAAGAGAGGGAAGAGAGGGAAGCATGTGCTCTTCTTGGTCCTTTCCTAGGAATACATCTGCAAACAAAAACACAAACCATTTAGTAAAACCTCTAGCAACACAGGTCGCATTGTAGTGATGAGTGCTGTAGACATTTACATGTCTTCATTTAACAGAAGCTTTTATCCATACAAAGTAATTAATCCTAAGAAGGCAATAAAATGATAACTTCTAAAATACAAAGTTACAATATTGTTCAGGGGACAAAAAGCTAGAATAGAGAGGCAAAAGAGAAATAATGAAAGTTTAGAAAATATTTATTTTTATTTAATCATTCTTTTTTTTGTTCAAATAAAGAGTGGCATCAACAGGATTCAGTCAAGTACTCATTTAAAATTGTGCAAATTAGATGTATATCTTATGCAATGAGTGCTGGGAAGAAACCAACAAACTGAACTTATATTAAAATAACTTTCTAAATTTTTCAGTAGCATGACAGTTTTTTTTTTTTTTTTTTTAATTTGCAGCTTAATAGACATGACACTGCCTAAGATGTCATTAATAATTAACAAACAATAAGCAGCAATAGAGCCAAAAATGGATAACACCTTCAATAAAACGTTCACTAGGCTTTGTCAAGAATTTAACGCATTATTTAATGTTGTTGATTGTTGGTCCCAGCATTGTGAGTGTGCTGTTAAATACAATGTGTATGTATTCTCGATTTCACCTTTTTACACCTCTGTGCATGGTGTCTGCTGGAATTTTTGATTAAGTAACTAATAGATTTAAGGTGTTTTAGAAGAAAGTATGTTTAAGCATTGTAAATATATTTTTTTTAAGACACTTTTTTACACTACAAACAGGCATACCTAAAAATTGTATTTCATCAATAGACGAGAAGTAAATTCTTCATGAAAATTCAGTACAGTACATACCACATACTTCACAACCAACTACCACAATCACTCATGCGGTGAAGTAAACGGCTAAAGGTCTATTTACACCAAGACCTGAACATTTCTTTTAATAGAAACAATAGATACTGTAGACCTATTCACACTGGGCTCATCTGTCGGCAATGGAGACTATGAAAAGGTGTCAGATTTTTCTCTTTGTCAAACAAATAAAATTGACCATCTGGAAACTGTGCTTTTGCTCCACTGAAACTGTTGTCGTATTACAGCATATGGTTAAATGGATTCCTTTATCTGCATCTGCAGAGGTCTTTGTTGTCAGCTTTGTTGTGAAAAAGGTCCTTGGGGAACAAAATGTATAACTGTACCTTTAAAAGGTACACAATTGGTCCTTAGGGTACAATTATACCATAGTTTTCCTCTACTTAGAGCAGGGGTAGGAAAGTTCAGTCCTAGAGAGCCGTTGTCCTGCAGAGTTTGGCTTCAACCCTGAAAGACATCTAAGTTCTTATTGAGAATTAAGGGGTTAAGATGTTGATGTTTTATTGAAAATGTCTGGTCACCATTATGGTGAACAGTGTTTCCTTCAGTTGGGCAGTTTGACTCTTGAATTTTTATGCAAGTTTGTGGTTTTTGTTACAATGTTAACAAAACACATAATCTGTTCAAATCAAAAGAAACCATAAACTAAAATTATCATGAAGAAAAATGATTGACTAAACTCATCACTGACCAAAAATGTTCATAAATAATATTCACTAACAATACTTTCTTGCCACAGATCAGACATTCTGAATTTTAGATTAAGGGTACCACCCCAGTGACGGCCTTAAAGGGTACAATTTTGTACTCTTTTGTTGAGAGTGTATGAGTCCCTCAACTGTCATACGGGCACTGTTTTAAATGGGTCAATAAGCAGAACATGCTAAAAGATGCTAGAAAGTTGTTATATAACAAACATATTAAGTTACACTCATTCTGATAATGTATGTTTTGTGAAAAATGAGGCATGGTACTGTAATCAGATTGAGTGTAACTGTATTTGTGTGTTGCTGTATACTTGTATACTCACTTGTGCTGTCTTTCCAGTTGTGCTGGTCCCTGCGATCGGCCTGTGATGTCTGCCGTGTGTGTAGTCCAGTTGCTATGGAAATAGAGGGCACAGAGCGGGCAGGACGCAGAGGGGTGAGATCTCTACGGGACCGCTGTTGTAGAACTTGAATCATGGCATCTTTCTCCAGCAACTGAGCATGCAAGTCCTTCATCCTGTGACATGCAGAGCAATTATTAATCTTGGGTACTCAGTTATCAGTGATTCCAATCCCAATTTGGCCCTTGTCAAACTCACACAAATCCTTACACTTGCCCATTTTTCCTGCTTCTAACACATCAACTTTGAGGACAAAATGTTCACTAATATATCCCTAACACATTAGCCTAATATATCCCACCCACTAACAGGTGCTGTGATGAAGAGATAATCAGTGTTATTCCCTTCACCTGGTCATAAAATTATGCCTGATCGGTGTACACTCACCTAAAGGATTATTAGGAACACCTGTTCAATTTCTCATTAATGCAATTATCTAATCAACCAATCACATGGCAGTTGCTTCAATGCATTTAGGGGTGTGGTCCTGAACTCCAAACTGAATGTCAGAATGGGAAAGTAAGGTGATTTAAGCAATTTTGAGCGTGGCATGGTTGTTGGTGCCAGACGGGCCAGTCTGAGTATTTTCACAATCTGCTCTGTTACTGGGATTTTCACGCACAACCATTTCTAGGGTTTACAAAGAATGGTGTGAAAAGGGAAAAACATCCAGTATGCGGCAGTCCTGTGGGCGAAAATGCCTTGTTGATGCTAGAGGTCAGAAGAGAATGGGCTGACTGATTCAAGCTGATAGAAGAGCAACTTTAACTGAAATAACCACTCGTTACAACCAAGGTATGCAGCAAAGCATTTGTGAAGCCACAACACGCACAACCTTGAGGCAGATGGGCTACAACAGCAGAAGACCCCACCGGGTACCACTCATCTCCACTACAAATAGGAAAAAGAGGCTACAATTTGCACAAGTTCACCAAAATTGGACAGTTGAAGACTGGAAAAATGTTGCCTGGTCTGATGAGTCTCGATTTCTGTTGAGACATTCATATGGTAGAGTCAGAATTTGGCGTAAACAGAATGAGAACATGGATCCATCATGCCTTGTTACCACTGTGCAGGGTGGTGGTGGTGGTGTAATGGTGTGGGGGATGTTTTCTTGGCACACTTTAGGCCCCTTAGTGCCAATTGGACATCGTTTAAATGCCACAGCCTACCTGAGCATTGTTTCTGACCATATCCATCCCTTTATGACCACCATGTACCCATCCTCTGATGGCTACTTCCAGCAGGATAATGCATCATGTCACAAAGCTCGAATCATTTCAAATTGGTTTCTTGAACATGACAATGAGTTCACTGTACTAAAATGGCCCCCACAGTCACCAGATCTCAACCCAATAGAGCATCTTTGGGATGTGGTGGAACGGGAGCTTCGTGCCCTTGATGTGCATCCCACAAATCTCCATCAACTGCAAGATGCTATCCTATCAATATGGGCCAACATTTCTAAAGAATGCTTTCAGCACCTTGTTGAATCAATGCCACGTAGAATTAAGGCAGTTCTGAAGGAGAAAAGGGGTCAAACACGGTATTAGTATGGTGTTCCTAATAATCCTTTAGGTGAGTGTATATAGTACTAGTTATAGATCTAGTCCAGTCATGAAACTCTAGATGCAGGCTGATTGGTCCTTCATATGCAATCTGTATGATATCTCACCATTACCACATACCACAAGAATGGGATTATTTGCTCAACATTTTAAAAGTCTGGTTCAGTGTTGTTTTATATTTAAAGACTTAGCTTTTTACATTTTAGGCAAATACAGTATATTATGTATATCTGTGTATATATGTATGTAGTTAAGATTTTCTGCAAACATTCACATGCATGGGCAATATGTTATATACTGTGTATTCATATAAGCATTATGTTTATTAGCATTCACCTTTGTTCCATGTCCTGACAGTGACGACTGCTTGTGATTCTGCTCTCATCCTCATGCAGCCACAGTGAGCTGTCACTGTAACTGCCACTGTGAGAGTGCTGGATTAAAGTTGTATCTCTGAAAACACAATCACACAATCAATCTGTTACTTTGTGGGTAATCAAAAATGATAAGCTCTCTTTAAAAAAAAATCACAAAACGTTTTAATACTTCAAAAACTATATTGTTTATTCTCTTCATTATCATTATTAAAAATAAATGTAAACAAGAGTGTACTGCAGAAATATACTAAACGGAGGTCTGTGAGGAACGAAAGGAAAAAAGAAAATGTGTGTATTGTACCCATTTAAAAATGCATAGGCCTACACCCATTCTCACTCCCAAGGTATAAAAAACTGAAGCATCTTTAGCACCACTATTAAGATTAGGCATTGTTATTTTGAAAAACTCGTATCTCCATTGCTTTCAATGAGGAACCTTTGGCGTCGATACACAGATGCGAAGGGCATGGGAAAATGTGTCATCATTATAATTAGGCATATAAAAATTATATATTGGGCATATCATTTTGTGATTATGACATATAGTCACATTTCCCCTGTAGACCAAACAATCGGTTTCCACAGCGGCTCATCACCTTGATCCTCGTCACTGCACTCTTCAGCTCCCCTTCATAAGCGCACACACACACACACACACACACACACACACACACACACACACACACACACACACACACACACACACACACACACACACACACACACTGGTGTCCCAAGCAGTGTCTGGCCTACAACTAGGAAACAAACTTCTTAACTTCTTACCTCCTTTACCCACCTTGGTGTTTGGCTAGTAAGACTCCGGTGATCTCCAGTGAATTTAACTACTCACCTGTATACTTACCGGTATCCATCCGGTGTGTGTGTGTGTGTGTGTGTGTGTGTGTGTGTGTGTGTGTGTGTGTGTGTGTGTGTGTGTGTGTGTGTGTGTGTGTGTGTGTGTGTCAATTTCTCACCTGCTCCTCAGTGCGTGTTGATCTTCCGCTCTCCTAGTAAAGATAAAAGAACCAAAGTTAATCAGCAAACATCTTCTCACTGAACTTCTAAACCTTTACTTACCTGCTAAATATCCAATAAACTCCTACACCTGGGTTCACTTATATCTCTGTGTTTAGAGTCTGATATATCCCTAATACATTTACAGTGAGGAAAATAAGTATTTGAACACCCTGCTATTTTGCAAGTTCTCCCACTTAGAAATCATGGAGGGGTCTGAAATTGTCAAGTCAAGTCAAGTCAAGTCAACTTTATTTATATAGCGCTTTTAACAATGGAGATTGTTTCAAAGCAGCTTTACAGTGTTAAACAGGAAAATAATGCAGCCTAATTTTATTCAGCTGTATAGCCATTTGATGTCATCAGTTCTTTTCAATTTCCATACGGTGACAGTGTGGGCTTTAGATCAATAATTAGATCAGTAATTTAGTTTATATGGTTAAATTAGTTTATTAATTAGATTTATTTCGATGTTTAGTTGAAAAAATATAGTGTCCCCAACTGTCATCGTATGTGCATGTCCACTGTGAGACATAATCTAAAAAAAAAATCCAGAAATCACAATATATGATTTTTTAACTATTTATTTGTATGATACAGCTGCAAATAAGTATTTGAACACCTGTCTTTCAGCTAGAATTCTGACCCTCAAAGACCTATTAGTCTGCCTTTAAAATGTCCACCTCCACTCCATTTATTATCCTAAATTAGATGCACCTGTTTGAGGTCGTTAGCTGCATAAAGACACCTGTCCACCCCATACAATCAGTAAGAATCCGACTACTAACATGACCAAGACCAAAGAGCTGTCCAAAGACACTAGAGACAAAATTGTACACCTCCACAAGGCTGGAAAGGGCTACGGGGAAATTGCCAAGCAGCTTGGTGAAAAAAGGTCCACTGTTGGAGCAATCATTAGAAAATGGAAGAAGCTAAACATGACTGTCAATCTCCCTCGGACTGGGGCTCTATGCAAGATCTCACCTCGTGGGGTCTCAATGATCCTAAGAAAGGTGAGAAATCAGCCCAGAACTACACGGGAGGAGCTGGTCAATGACCTGAAAAGAGCTGGGACCACCGTTTCCAAGGTTACTGTTGGTAATACACTAAGACATCATGGTTTGAAATCATGCATGGCATGGAAGGTTCCCCTGCTTAAACCAGCACATGTCAAGGCCCGTCTTAAGTTTGCCAATGACCATTTGGATGATCCAGAGGAGTCATGGGAGAAAGTCATGTGGTCAGATGAGACCAAAATAGAACTTTTTGGCAGGGGCGTAGCCGTCTTTTCATAAGTGAGGGGGACAGAAATGTCAGGTATAATACCTGTTTTTTTCTGACCTCTGTCTAATTGACAGATTTAATTGATCTATTGCTTTTAATTCAGTAAGATATCAAATACACTGCTGAACAATACCCACTAATATGTATAATATTTTCCCCTATATTTTATGCCAATTTTATGATTGGTTTATGCACTACAAACACTTGTGCATTAAAGGGTTAGTTCACCCAAAAATGAAAATTCTGTCATTAATTACTCACCCTCATGTCGTTCGACACCCGTAAGACTTCTGCTCACCAAGGCTGCATTTATTTAACAAAAAATGCAGTAAAAAAAATAATACAGTGAAATATTATGCCAATTTAAAGCAGCTGTTATCTATGTGAATATATAAATGTGATCAAAGCTGAATTTTCAGCATCATTACTCCAGTCTTCAGTGTCACATGATCCTTCAGAAATCATTCTAATATGCTGATTTGCTGCTCAAGAAACATTTATGATTATTATCAATGATGAAAACAGTTGCTTACTTAATTCACTGCTGAAAACACTGCTGCTTAATTTTTGTGGAAACCATGATAGTATTCAAACTTTTGTGGTAAGATTAAAAAAGAGAGAAATTCATACTTTTATTAATTAAACATGCATTAAATTGATCACAAGTGATATTTATAATATAAATAAAGATTTATATTTAATAAGTGCTTTATTTAATGCAAATAAATGCAGTTAATTTAACTTTCTATTCATCAAAGAATCCTGAAAAATAAAATGCATCATGGTTTCCACAACATTTTTAAGCAGCACAACTGTTTTCAACATTTAATAATCATAAATGTTTCTTGAGCAGCAAATCCTCATATTATAATGATTTCTGAAGGATCATATGACACAGAAGACTGGTGTAATGATGCTGAAAATTCAGCTTTGATCACAGGAAAAAATTACACGTTTACTAGCTCAGTTACATAGTAAACAGCTGTTTTATATAATAAATGCAGCCTTGGTGAGCAGAAGATACTAAACATTAAAAAGGATGTCAGTTAGCACTGCATTATTCATATACTTTATTGTCAATAAATACCTTGAGATGGCTTGAAAAACACACACATATAATGTCGAAATCATGTGTTTGTCGTCGCGTTTCATCAGTCATAATTCTCTTTATTTAGCTGCTGGTTCAGCGCTGTGAATGCCTTTGGAACGTGATTACTTCTACGAATCCGTTTTGGACTTTCTGTGAGAGGGCGCCCTCCGGCTTCGAGAGTTGCACGAGAGTGTTAGCACTCCATGGTGTTCAGAGCGCCTTGTTTTTGGATACGAATAAAATGACAGGTCATGTAGATTTATTCACATTGGCTTCTACGTAATCAAACTTGCCCGTGTAACAGACGTAGGCCAGTAAGAGCGGTACGACTAGACGCCGGTTCGAATCCCCCACGGAGCGGGTCGACTTGGACCGGTGAGACTCGGTAAAGTGCGGGGGACGAATTTACGTTTTATTAAAGGTGCGGGGGACCCGTCCCCCGCGTAATCTACGCCCATGCTTTTTGGTCATAATTCCACTAAACGTGTTTGGAGGAAGAAGAATGATGAGTACCATCCCAAGAACACCATCCCTACTGTGAAGCATGGGGGTGGTAGCATCATGCTTTGGGGGTGTTTTTCTGCACATGGGACAGGGCGACTGCATTAAGGAGAGGATGCCCGGGGCCATGTAACAACCTCCTTCCCTCAGTTAGAGCATTGAAGATGGGTCTTCCAACATGACAATGACCCGAAGCACACAGCCAGGATAACCAAGGAGTGGCTCTGTAAGAAGCACATCTGGCGTGGCCTAGCCAGTCTCCAGACCTAAACCCAATAGAGAATCTTTGGAGGGAGCTCAAACTCCGTGTTTCTCAGCGACAGGCCAGAAACCTGACTGATCTAGAGAAGATCTGTGTGGAGGAGTGGGCCAAAATCCCTCCTGCAGTGCAAACCTGGTGAAAAACTACAGGAAACGTTTGACCTCTGTAATTGCAAACAAAGGCTACTGTACCAAATATTAACATTGATTTTCTCAGGTATTCAAATACTTATTTGCAGCTGTATCATACAAATAAATAGTTTTAAAAAATCATACATTGTGATTTCTGGATTTTTTTTTTTAGATTATGTCTCTCACAGTGGACATGCACCTACGATGACAATTTCAGACCCCTCGATGATTTCTAAGTGGGAGAACTTGCAAAATAGCAGGGTGTTCAAATACTTATTTTCCTCACTGTATGTTGGGGTATGATTTGAACAGAAGCAATAATTGTATTACATTACACTATTTTTCAGCATGATTGTTTTGTGTGAGGAACAGACCCATAAAATGATCACCATCTATCAAAAGAGGGCACAGTGGGGGTTTCTGGGCCCTTAGAATCTCAATGGAAAGCAATGGAGTTCATCAATATATAGTAAAGCCTAAGGTTTAGCATCTTAACACGGAATAAGGGTCGCCTTGGGAGTGAGGATGGGTTGTCAACTTACAGTCCCTGACATATACAACGTATGATGGATACTGATGTTTAGTAATACTGTTAAATGGGTTAAAAAAGAAATGTAACATTCTAAACAAATATTCTCTCAAAACAAGCTGTAATAAATTAATTGTGTTTAATTTTTTTAATTTTGTTTTAAAGTTTTAATCAAATATTTGAAGCTATATGAAACATGCAGTAGTTCCTGTGTTACGTTTCTAGTCAGGCATCTCTCAGTTATGTCATATCTGTCTTTTGTTTTTTAACTTTTTTTTTTTTAACCAATAACAGTACAAGGGCGACCTCTATCTACTATTAAGAATATAACACCAAGAATATAACAAAACATGATTTGAGAATTTCATGGCTGTTTGAATGAATGACACACAAAAAAAAGAAAATCGAAGTAGAACATCTATATAAATAAAATAAATAAAATAAAAAATAACAGTAATAAATAAAAAATAACATGCAATTTTTATGATCCCACTTATTTACATATGTATAACATATGTGAACATATTGTATACTGTACATTGTATATTATTACTATAGCTTAATGTATACTGTTATTGTTTAATGTATGTTTAGTGTATATTGTTTAAAGTATATGTATATTGTAAGTATGTGTATATTGTTTAAAGCTGTGAGAACTACACTCACATTGTGTAAATTATTTATTGTTTATTGTAGTGTATACTGTGCTGTGAGTAATTGTGTGCGCATCAGATGTGTAATCTGTTGTTGCTTAAATGTTGTACATGTCATGTCATGACTACTATGTTTGCTCGGAACTGCACCTAAGATTTTTTTTTTTTATTTGATTGATTTGATTTGATTTTGTTAAAATTATTAACATCTTGAATATTCTGTAAACCGAAAAAGGTAAAACATTTTTAATAGTCTGGATGGTGACAGTAACATTGATGACTGATTTGTAGTTGATGGACACAAGATCTTATGTAATTTCATTCTAATTCTAATTGATAATTCCTCTTTAGAGAGAAAACAGGTGCATCCTAAAAAGTCTTGTTTGTTGAACCACTTGACTTACAGATTCTGTGGCTTAATTTCAAACACTGGTGCATATATTGCCCTTATTGGAGATCATTCAGAATGTTAAAATAGAGACACCAGCAGGCAGTAATAGTTAAATGTTTGCCGGTACCCAGAGCATCCAACATCGAATCGAATTTAAAAGTGCTGGCTAAAGGGAAGCATAGATTTTGAAAGATTGTTATTTCCGTCTGCACTAATGATGTCTGGCTTCACCAGTTGTTGGCTTCAGTTATTTTGGTAATTTTGGGGTTTGTGAACTGGCAAAAAAAAAAATCAGTAACACTTTAGTTTGGGGTCCAATTCTCACTATAAAGTACTTGTTTATTAGCATGCATATTGCTAGGATATTGGCAGTTATAAAGCACATATTTAATGCCTTACTTTGTATGAGCATATTCTTCTGTAATTAGGAGTTTATTGATGTAAAAGTCATAGTTAATAGGTAGTTAATAGTAAGAATTAGACCATAAACTTAAAGTGTGACCTAAAATTATTATACTCTGGCACCCTCCCTGCTTATTGCAGTGACAAGACACTGTTTTTGTAGCTGCTTGTGGTGCTTGTCTCTGTGTATTCTCTTTGTATGTGTTTCCCTGTTGCTCCTCCCACTATCCACTCGACAGGTTTCATAGTGCCACTGTTTCATGTTCCAGTTCATTAAGGTGTGAGTGGAGCAGTATATATGAACACTCAGTGATCCAGACAAAGAGAGTGACTGAGGCTTTCCTCTGTTTCAGACTGTCATCTTCCAGTCCCAGCACTTATTGCTTTTATTGTGTATGTTGTGCATGCAGTGATTAACTGAACACTAAGGAAGGTATGCTGTGTGCTAACTACTGTAAGAAATGGTTAGTAGGTAGACCTGAGTTTTAAATAGAGAGAGGGTAAGGTAAGAATTTTGTTGTTCATTCTGAATTTTAATTTTGAAAGTTTAGAAAAGTACTCCCCTCAAAGTCAGAAGTTTTATGTTTGTTATTTCCCCTCTTGAAGTCTTATTTGTTTATATCCCACTGATTATTTAAAGAAAACTTATTATATCTTTTTACTTTGAAATCTGGTGTCTGTGCTTTGTGCCTGCCCTGGGACTTGGAGAAGGAAGTTCTCTCACTCGCTCTCTGTAACTTATTGTTACCCTCCTTTCATGCACCTAGACCTTAGAAAAGGAGCTCGTAACAATACATATAGTAGGTTATCGTCACTGTATGACTGGTTGTTTAAGTGGTGTCCAACGGCTGTCCAAATTTTGGGGTAGACATGACCTGTTGAAGGGAGACCTGACCTGTCCTAGAAAGACCTTATTTTGGCTCAGTAGTGTCTGACTAACTGGGGCCCAGGTCACAAAGCAGGCAGACTGCTTTAACTGACTGTCTCCCAGCTGCCTTGAGATTAGGGCTGCACAATTAATCAAATTTCTTATCGTGATTACAATTACGGATGCCACAATTATGTAATCGTTCAAACATTACTACATTACGATGTGTTGTTTTTATACAGGTTAACGTTTTTTTCCATTGTTTTAATTAAATTTTAGTATAACATTATAATACCATGCTTTTTTTTTATTTTTTATAAGAAATCAAACCTATGTATAGTTAAATATTAATGCTATAGAAAAGCAATAAAAGGTTTTCAGGAATAATGCTTTCAGCTTATCATATAAAAATATAACATGCAGTTGGTTCAAACAATGGTATAAAGCTATTCAAAACATCATTCAATGTAAATTGTGTTAATCATAATAAATAATCGCAATTACAATTTCAGTGGAATAATCGACAATTATGATTTTTGTCATAATCCTGCAGCCCTACTTGATATGTCACATATCTCATAAATAACATCACCTTGGTACTTTGACATTAGAGACTGAATCTCTTCCATGAACTACCAAACACTAAAATCATACCTTGCAAAAACAAAAATGTGATTGTTGTCAAGTTAGATAATGAAAAGAAGGAAGTTAAATGTTTACTGAAGTTTGGGCTTCCAAATATTAGCTCACTTTCTGCTAATGAATTGGATGCCATCTGTTTGACAGAAACCTGACTTAAGATTAGCCTTAACCATATTGGGTTCCAATAAAACATGACAGGTTCTTCTTATTATCATAATCATATGCTAGATTTAGTTTTATCTCTTGGAGCTGATGTTGATAACAGCAGTCTTGCCACAGTGACGACATCTTAGAAGACTTAGACAAGGCCAGTTGCTCATCACTTGATACTTTTTTTTAACTACTTATGCCCAGGACCATTTTGGGGGATTTCCGCCTGGATTTGGCCTACCAAAATTTAAAAGCTTCCCATACCCAAATAAAGTGGTCTAAATACAGAATGTTGGTGTCATTTTACAGGAAACCCTTTGAAGTTACATAAACCACTGCTAAAAGTGATAAACATTTAAGTATATGTTGTCTGAGCTGTAATAATAGATTTTTTGGTTCTAAATTCATCTTTGAAAGTGTATAACTCAGGCCCTGAGTGCTCTAGCACCATGCACTAGATTCCAGAAAATACAAGAAAAAAGAATTTTGTCTGTATCATGTTGTATGCTAGATTTATTCAAATGGTTCTGAAGGGAGGAATATTACCTTTTTTATGTAATTTCACCCCGTCCCCCAATACCCATATACAGTGGTATAAATGCAATATCCCAGTGTCATTAAATTATTATTTCCTGTCTTTGCTGACATGCTGGAAACAACCAAAACTGTCTGCAGGGTGCTAGAACACACAGGGCCTGAGATGTACACTTTCAAAAAGATAAAAAAGGTAATATTCCTCCATTCTGATCCATTTGAATAAATCTTGCATACATGATACAGACAAAATTATTTTTTTCCAGTATTTGCTGCAATCTAGTGGAAAAATGTCTACAGGGTGCTAGAGCACACAGGGCCTGAGTTACACACTTTCAAAAATGAATTTATGACCAAAAAAATCAAAAATCAATCACTTTTAGCAGTGTTTTATGTAACTTCAATGGGTTGCCTGTAAAATTACACCAATATTTTGTATTTAGACCACTGTATGGTGGTATGCTTTTCAATTTGGGTAGGCCAAATCCAGGTGGAAATGGTCCCAGAGTAATTTAGTGTAAATAAAGTTACTTTGTGTAAAACAAATGCCAAAGTGATGCATATCTCCAGAAAGCAGACATTCTAAGCTTTCAACTGGTACCACATATGAGGGTTGAGCTCCTCCACAGACATTAAAAAATGTAAGTACTATATATACTTGATGTCATTCCAGACCCTGATCAGGGTCTGCAGAGTTCAATCATTAAATTAGGTTATTTATTCAGGATTTTGTGTCACAATTACGTCAGTATAGCTGCTCATAAGTTTTAGTGGCACTATCTTCCTGGCACATGCCAATTGTTGCCGAATTTTGTCAGATGACTGTGTTGAACGTCATGATGAACAACAGGCATCTGTTTTCAGTGTTGAATTATAAGTCAAGAATAGACTGTATAAGTAACTATATGAAACAGACTGAAACTCAATATGAGATGATGAGAACATATTGCATAAGAGAAAAGAAAAGAAAAGAAAGAGCCCTAGGTTTTCCTACAATGATTTGGTCACCTTTGGTTTTCTCATGGAGGGCTTTAAGACACAAAGGCATGATTTTCTGTAAATGTGCAAATAAAAATGGACTTTCCTATGCCTTTATATAGAAAGCTGGGTAAATGTGTGTGTGTGTACTAACCGCTGTGCTGCGGCTGTAGCTGCGGCCTCCATGGCGAAGTGTCTCATTGCACTCTCTTCGAAGTACTTCTGCTCCCAGCATGTCATATCAGCCTCCAATCCCAGAATCCTTTCCTCTCTCTCCCTTAGCAGATCCAGTAGTGCAGGAGCACTGGACTCACGCACAGTGAGGGGAACGCCTACACCAGAACGCTAAACACACAGAGACAGACAGTGGTTATGAGTAATGTTTGGCTGGATAATTGCTCTCTAACATTTAGGTCCGTTGCAGTTAACAACTCCCTTCCGTGGCAAACAGATAATGTGATTGGGCATGTTAATGTACTATTCCTACATAAACAGATGTACACCAACCTAAGCACATTTCTGTTATGGAGCACATTGACCTGATAGCGTTAAACAGACTGGACCAAACAAGACACATGCACATCCAAAACCAGCATCAACACATTGACCCTGTTCTTGGAGCCCACCCCTCAAGTAAAGTCAAGACAAGCCTCAAAAAGTATTAGTGAAAATACGATTGGTTGTCCTAAGTGAATATAACTGGGTGTGGAAAAGTCATGTGAACTGATGTGAGGTTTTTTTTAATTGAACTGAATTAGCAGTTTTTATAAAGGATAATGTTTAACACAGTGTATGGATTTAATTTCAATTAGTAATATCTTGGTATAGAGAAAACCTTTAGACGGATATCTATTCTTTCTGTGGCCGCCCACCTCTAAATTGTTTAAACAGGGAGTCAGGGACCAGATAAAAATTCACTTCATAATAATTTAACCCTATAAAGCCTGTATTCTATTTGATATGCAAATTACACCAGGCCTATAAATGATCAATGTGATCAAAAAATTTCTGAAAAACCTGTTGTACATAATCTACTACACTGCTTCTGCCCTCTGATTGAAATTGTATGCTTTTTTAAGCAAGATGTGGTACACGTCTCTTTTTGCTGAATTCTTTACTGATTTTTATAAACCTAACTTAAGAATAACTTTTATATTGTTAGTAATAGTTCAAAATGAACACTTACTGTATTGAAGCAA
Source organism: Romanogobio albipinnatus (assembly GCA_023566225.1). NCBI lineage: Eukaryota > Metazoa > Chordata > Actinopteri > Cypriniformes > Gobionidae > Romanogobio > Romanogobio albipinnatus. The sequence continues at coordinate 55,134,076 of CM042247.1, forward strand.
CTTGATTACTTTTTTGATTTACTTTTTTTTTTTATCGTGTTAAAATGTGAAGATTTATTTGTATAATCATCATTTTATTGCATTAATTTTTTTTTTTTTTTTTTGGATTTAAAAATAATTATTTTGTCTTAAGATTAAATAATAAAAAACATTTGACTTTTTAAAACAAAATTTGTTTTTCTGGCTATTATTTAATGCGTCAGGCTTTACAGGGTTATTCCCACACTGAGCAAGCCAGAAGCATTTTTGTTTCTACTTTTCAAAATTCAAAATAAATAAATGAGTGAAAAAAATTGCCAACCACTTGATTCTGAGCAAGCGATGTACACTTCAGGAAGCTTCATATATTCCACATGTGGATTACACTTAAATTACCCGACCGCACTTACACTCGCTAGTGTAATTTTATAGATTTTCTTCAGCTCAATAATGATGTAATAGTGTCTACTGTAAAATGGTGCATAAAACAAATTCATAAGGAAAAAAATATGTAAATAATAAATCAGCTCCATAGCGAATTCCAAGTAATCAAAGGCAATTCCAATTCAACCCATTGCATGGCTTTCTGCCAGTAGTGTTCACTTGTGCAGTGTAAGTAATGGTGTACAACCAAGTCAATGAGATGGTGGGAAGTTAGCAAGGAAAGGGCATACAAAGTGAAAGTAGAACGCAGCCCAGTAGCTGCTGAAACTCTCCTCAATATTATTACAGCACCCTATCTCAAGGACATGTCCTAAGAACCTATCAAGCTGAGACCACGAGGAACAACTTCTCTCTCTTTATTCCTTATACGGCCTTCTAAGTCAAGGGGCTGGATCCTATCCCAGTTTCTTAGGCCAGAGGCAGGGGAAAGAACCCTTGACAGATGGCCAGTCCATCACACGGCTCTCACACACACACACATATAATCACACACAGACAATTTGGATTGTCCAATTCACCTAACCTGCATGTCTTTGGACTGTGGGGGAAACCGGAGTACACAGAGGAAACCCACGCTGACACAGAGAGAACATCAATCTCCACACAGAAAAGACTCCTAGCTCAGCCAGGGCTCGAACCGGGGACCTTCTTGCTGTGAGCGCTAACCACTGAGCCACCGCATAAATAGTTCTCACTTTAGATTAGTTCACAGAAAATGGTAACGTGTCATTCATTAAGTGCTTTAAACCAACCTTTACTTGACATTAATTGCATTTGTATTAAGTGTCCCTTAAAAAAAACTGTATAAGTGTCCCTTTATTACTGTATACTTATTATTAAGTGTTACCCAGCATTCTTCCACCTTATTGCTAAATTACAAAACATGTTATGTTCATGCATTCAGCTAGCTCATAGGCTCTTTTGTATTTAACAGAACTTCAATCATGCTATAATCATTCACAATTCTTAAGGTTTTAAATATTAGCTACATTAATCAAATGCCCAAGATCATATCTAAGGGGGAAATTATATTCACAGAAACTACACTACTTTCTTTTTTTGCTTTCTTGTTTCTAGTAAAAGAAACTATAGGGCTGGACGATTTTATGTTTTTTAATTTCTTCTTTTTCAAGCATTAAATCATCAAGCTTTTATTTTGGTGAAAAAACATGAACTGTTAACAGGGGCACGTTCAAAGCTCAAACCGGTGCGCAACGTTTTGCTACGGTTTCCGGTTGAACGTTATGTTTCCTGGAAACGGTGCGCAACGGTGTGCAACAGATTTGAGATGCGTTTTATCTCGTTTGGTGGGTGTGTCAAAAATGTCAGCCCAATCAGCAGCAACATGTATATAAACCACGCAGTATTAAAGAGACAGCTCACACAATGGGTCCAAGTAAAGTTGTTTACAAATGTGTCCTCTGCAGCTCAGTATGTAGCTATACGCAACAATTGAAGATATTAGAAGACATGATTGTCGTAAAAAAAAAAAAAATTATATATATCAATCAACATGATGATGTATTTATTTATATTTGTATCTTCATTGCAAGGAAAATTTAATATATGGTAATTAAGTGCTTTACATAAAAATGAGAAAGAAAATACAAGCTATTAAAGAAGTAAGAACTAGAAATAAAATTAAATTAAATAAGAATTGATTACCAGGAGATAAAAAAAAGTTCATTAAATGGGATTGGGATGTTGTCTTTTATTCTGGATGGCAAGGGCAGTGATTGCATGTATTTTGCAGTATTAAACATGTATTCATATCGATTTCATCAGGCTCTGAAAATTCCTCTAAAAGAACACAAAGAATGGCCTTCTCAGCTGCCATAGTTGCAACTCTTGCGTCATCAGAAAAGGGTGTTCAACGCAGCACCGTTCCCGTTTAAAAAACGTTTTGCAACGTTTTGTCGGGGCTGAACGCAGCCCAGGTTTCTCGCTTCTTATTGCAAATCTGGTGAAATGGGTGGTGCACATTCCTTTCCAAATATATGCCATAAGTAACCCAAACTCAGAGCAGAAATACAGAGATGGAGTTTGTGTGGAGCAGCTGACCACATTATCCCAAACATTGTAATCTCTGTAATTAAATCCTTCAAAATCTTAAAGGTCCCGTTCTTCGTGATCCCATTGTTCAAACTTTAGTTAGTGTGTAATGTTGCTGTTAGAGCATAAATAATACCTGTAAAATTATAAAGCTCAAAGTTCAATGCCAAGCGAGATATTTTATTTAACAGAAGTTCCCTTTCAAAGCCTACTGCGAACGGCTGGCTTGGACTACATCCTGGTACTTCCTTCATAAATGACGTCAGTAGAACAGTAGAACAGACTAACCTCCGCCCACAAGACTACGCGAAAAAAGGGGGCGTGGTCTTGTTGCTGTCCCACGTGGAGAAGAGGACGTGTCGCGTGGAGAAAAGGAAGTGTTGCGTTTGAGTGTGTTTGTCGCCATGTCGTCGAGACGCTGTTATTTTCATCCCGGAGTCAAATCACCTTTGTTTGGCTTTCCCAGGGACGCTGTAGAGATTATTAAGCGCATATATCTCCCGTTAAGAGGAGTGACCTTTCCACGTGCGCTAAGCTGCTGTCGAATCACAACACAGGAACCGTGCCACGTTTGCTAAGATGCGGTCAAATCACAACACGGGAACCGCTGGCACAATCAGAACTCGTTACGTATTTCTGAAGGAGGGACTTCATAGAATAAAGGAAGTCATCAACCCGTTTTTAGGACAGTGAAAACAGTGGTATACAGATAAGTACATTGTGTTAAAAATACTGGTTTTTTTACACGCGAAACATGAACACATGTTATATTGCACACTGTAAACACAATCAAAGCTTCAAAAGAACACGAAGAACGGGACCTTTAATTCTATCTACTTTGCCATACTAACACTGAAAAAAAGAATCATGTAATTAATTCAATGAACATGACTTGGCTGTACTATGTAGAATGTGCAAATTCATTGCATTGCAGGAGGAAGATGGCCTTTTTGAAGTTTTTGCCATTTCAAGTCAAGTCAAGTCACCTTTATTAATATATCGCTTTATACAATAATTGTTTCAATCATTGTACTGTAATGAAGAAGTTTCCATTCAATTCACGGACCTGTTGTGTTCGCAATGACTCCAGTTCTCTCTCCAGGCGAGTGCGCAGGCGTCGTTCCAGCTGCTCGCGTTTCTCACATGCAACCTGGAGTTGCGCTAGTGCCTGCTGCAACCTCTCCACTCGCTCCACATACTTCTTCTTTTTACTCAACTGCAGCACACAGGCAGACAGAAGACAGATAATGATTTACTTGGAAGTTACTTAAGTGCATATTTATGGTCTCTCTTTAATCTAAATTATTATAATTTCCTTATTTAAGTATGCGGCCAGATTGTAAAGATAGTAAATAATAGTTTAAGTGATCTATTACTATAAGGGCATGTCCAGTATAATATAACACAAACCCTCTGTCTAGGGATAACAGTTTCCCTTAATGTTGATTGGAGTGCTATCTAATTGGGTGAGCTTTTTACTATTTTATTAGACAAGCCTATTTATTTCTATAGCACTTTTCACAAGACAAAAGCAGCTTGGTTCCACTTATACTGCCAAAACAGCCCTGACCCATCGAGGCATGGACTCCACTAGACCCCTGAAGGTGTGCTGTGGTATCTGGCACCAAGATGTTGCGAGGTGGGGCCTCCATGATTCGGACTGCTCGATTGGATTGAGATCTACGGAATTTGGAGGCCAAGTCAACACCTCAAACTCGTTGTTGTGCTCCTCAAACCATTCCTCAATAATTTTTGCTTTGTGGCAGGGCACATTATCCTGCTGAAAGAGGCCACAGGCACCAGGGAATACAGTTTTCATGAAAGGGTGTACGTACGTGGTCTGCAACAATGCTTAGGTAGGTGGTACGTGTCAAAGTAACATCCACATGGGACCCAATGTTTCCCAGCAGAACATTGCCCAAAGCATCACACTGCCTCCGCTGGCTTGCCCGGCCATCCACGTGATGAAAAAGAAAACGTGATTCATCAGACCAGGCCATCTTCTTCCATTTCTCCATGGTCCAGTTTGGATGCTCAAGTGTCCACTGTCGACGCATGAAATCAAGTAACACTCGCTAGATAAATGTATGTGCAGCAGTGACTTTCTCGCACTGTGACAGATCAGTTGCCCAGTGCTAAATGGGTCATTTGATGCTATTTTAAAAGTTCATTATTTTGTTTATTGGATATACTAGAATAGGTGAACATGCTTTAATATTCAAAAAACACATTCCTGTTCACATACTATTATTGCAGCACCATTTCCAATCTAAAATACACTGATTGAGTTACAGTTTCTACAAAGACTCCTTCCGAAAAGCCCAGTGTGCTCTGATTGGCCAACTATCCCATTGTGTTGTTATTGGCCAAACACGTCTCCTCCTCTACCGGCTTCCCCATGTTTTCTTCCTCAGCCGGATTCCCCGTGGTCTTTTCCTCAGCCGGCTTCCCCGTGGTCTCTTCCTCTGCAGGCTTCCCCGTGGTCTCTTCCTCAGTCGGCTTCCCCGTGGTCTCTTCCTCTGCAGGCTTCCTTGTGGTCTCTTCCTCAGCCAGTTTCCCCGTGGTCTCTTCCTCGTGATCTCTTCCCCGTGGTCTCTTCCTCGTGGTCTCTTCCTCGTAGTCTCTTCCTCTGCAGGCTTCCCCGTGGTCTCTTCCTCAGCCGGCTTCCTCGTGGTCTCTTCCTCTGCAGGCTTCCCCGTGGTCTCTTCCTCTGCAGGCTTCCCCGTGGTCTCTTCCTCTGCAGGCTTCCCCGTGGTCTCTTCTTCAGCTGGCTTCCTCGTGGTCTCCTCCTCTTCCGGCTTCCTCATGGCCTCTTCCTCCACTGGCTCCTCTTTGGTCTCTTCCTCCGCCCATTCTCTCATTTACTGTTCTGCTTGGGGGTCCTGGCCCACCTTCCCACCCACTGTTAATCATCATCATCTCCACCACCATTAAGGTACTGTTTTTGTTTATGGAGCTAGGAGGCACCTACTGGGAAGGGGAGTTATGGTTATGGTTTGTTGATGTATGTTCAAAGACTCTTGTTTTGACACAGTTTTGGCTCTTCTCCTTATTTCCTTCTCATCCCTGTGTTTTTGACATTCCATTCCTGTGCTTCTGTGTTCTTCATCTATTGGATCATGTCTATTTTAATCTACTGCAAAGATCCTTGCCGCTGCTCTTCCAACACCTGTTGTTTAAAATGTTGATTCAGGGTGTATAGACTCACCTCTTCCTCTAGTTTGACGACTTTGCTCTGAGCGTTATTTAAAGCCTGCTCTAAGATGTCAATGTGTCTTTGCTGATCCTCATTGGCTGATCGGAGATTGGCTGCCTCCATCTCAAATTTTTCTAGATCTTTCAGGCTTTCTCTTCCTGAGGAAAAAAATTACAAAATAAAAAGTTGTTTCAGAGAACCAGAGACCAAACGAAACAAGCAAACTGAACTACAAGTATGAACACACCCATAAAGGGTTAGTTCACCCAAAAATGGAAATTATGTCATTAATTACTCACCCCTCGTGTCGTTCCAAACCCGTAAGACCTTCGTTCAACAACAAATTAAAATATTTTTGATGAAATCTAGGCAGCAACGTCATTGCAACTTTCAAGGCCCAGAAAGGCAGTTAAGTTGAAGACATCATTAAAATAGTCCATGTGACTCCAATGTTTCAACCTTAATTTTATGAAGCGTCGGGAATACTTTTTGTGGGCAAAATTTCTCTGAGTCAGTCTCCTACGCTGTTGACGTAGTAAACACAGTACAGCACTTCAAGGTTCTACCACCAAGGTTCTGAGAATGCCGACTCACCATTGGCCAACGCTGTTCACGTGAGCACCACGAGGCATTTGTATGATACTGATGCAGGAGCTAGCCAATGCTGAGCTGGCATTCTAACGTAGAACCTGGAAGTGCTGTACTGTTTTTAATATGTGAATAGCGTAGGAGAATGACGTTGAAGGAAGAGATTGTGGGGAGGGGGTGTTTGCGCATAAAAAGTATTCTCTTCGCTTAATAGAATTAACGTTGAACCACTGTAGTTACATGGACTATTTTAATGATGTCTTTACAACCTTTCTGGGCCACGGATTTCATCAAAAATATCTTTATTTGTGTTCCGAAGATGAACAAAGGCCTTTGAACAAAGGATTTGGAACAACATGAGGGCGAGTAATTAATGACAGAATTTTTATTTTTGGGTAAACAAACCCTTTAAGCTCTTTGTGAAACTAGAGTTAATCATAAACTCTGAATCAAACACTGAGACGACAAAGAATGTTTATTGAAACCAAGGCTGGAATTATATGGTTATGCCAACCCTCAACTCTGACCCTCTTAAAATATACATATTATTGTAGACTTTGGAGGCAAGAACACAGTTTTTATTCACCATGGAATTTTAGTTTTTTCCCCAAAGAGAGAGAGAGAGAGAGAGAGAGAGAGAGAGAGAGAGAGAGAGAGAGAGAGAGAGAGAGAGAGAGAGAGAGAGAGAGAGAGAGAGAGAGAGAGAGAGAGAGAGAGAGATTTGAGTGCAAGCAAGGAAGTGGTACAGGAAGTTAAGGGAGGAAGGCAAGAATTAATTTGGGTTGAGCAGCTAGACAAATATTTTGAACAACAATAAAACAGAAATAGTATAAAAAGCATTTTGTGTAATGATGCACAAAAAGCAGTAAAATCTCACTCTGTGCAAGATACAAGTGTCCGTCTTCTTGTCCCTCCAGCTCCTGACTGGCTAGTTGTCGATTGGCTGTTTCCAAACACTCTTAAAAACACATATGATGAAAATGTTATTTGCCACATGACCCAAGAACAGCTAAGATAAACTAAATAAACAAACACATATATAAAATACTTACAAAGTTCAGCAAATTTGAATTAAACTTAGGTTCTAATCAAAGCATGAGCACTATCTCACCTCTCAAGTCTCTGTTAAAATCATGAAGACGCCTGATCTCTGCTTCTAATTTATTCCTCATGTTTTTTTCCAAAGCATCCCGTTTGGATGTGCTCTTCACTAAACTCTCATGTGCCTCTGACAGGCGCACAACCTCCAACTCCAACTGCAAATACAGCACGAAATCCCATTAATGCTGTACCGTAGTGTAATAATGGCAGTGTCCTCCTGTCAGTGCTGTATTAAAATCACACTGGACAGTGTATCCCAAAAAAATGTTCATCACCACAGTTCATTTCTTCCACGTTCCAATTAAGTTGCAAGATAGATAGATAGACAAACAGAAAGACAGACAGACAGACAGACAAGTACCCGCTCTAGTTTGCTGGCCTTCTCATTTTGCTTGTGAAGTTCTTGTCTAAGGCTTTGGTTTTCTTCTTTTAGGATCTCCAGCATCTGCTTGGCATGGCTTACCATGGCATACGTTTCCCCTGGGAAAGGCTGTCCAAAAAGGGCCACACAAGAAGACAGTCCCTGGGTCTCAGATCCAATCTGAGCTAGAGGAAATCCCAGGGACTGAGCCAGAGATAAAGTCTGATACTGTTGCTGAGAAGCCTGTGAGGGAAGGTTACAAGTCTCTGAAGCCATGGGACTGGTCTGTGTTTGCTGCTGTGATGAAGACAAAGGGCACTGTCTAAAATACAGAAATATACAGAAAATGTGTTAGCACCTGTTCATTATTAATTCTTATAGGTGAAGTGTGTACATTTTCCAGTGTTAAAACAGTTTACCATATACAAATTAAATAGATGGGAGTTAGTTTAATGCAGAGACAACTATAAATTGTGTCACTGATATTCTGGCTTAAATTATAAACACTGAGCCACCTTAAAAACATTGCTTGTTTGAGTGATCAAACATATTAGTCTCTGGCTCAGCCAATGGTTACCTGTAATAATCTGTTTGGGGAAATTTGGAAACCATAATTTTTGCAGTTCCAATTGGTGCTGCTAGTGGCACAGAAATTACACAATTCACCATAAATGTCTGTTACAATTACCTTGCTATATTTCTAAGTGGCACTGTCTCCAACATGGCTGCTGTCAAGGTATCACTGTAGAAGTGTCCCTGTTCCAGAGATTCTGAGTTGGAGTGTAATGTGGGCGAAAGCATAGTCTGTACCTTAAATTTAAAAGGATATTCTGGGGGAGGACCTCTTTGATCCAAAGTCCATTGTGGTACGGGTAATGGTGGTGGTGGAAGTTGTAGGTTACTCAAGGAGGTCCTACTAGTTGGTGAGAGGGAATCTGCTTTATTATCAGCCCCACAATAAATAGTGTCTCGTGAGGTAGGTGAATTGCAAGGTCCCACACTTTGCTTAGCTCCAGTGCATTCTAGACTGAGTTGCATGATCCTTTCACTGAGTGAGCGAACATGACCCTGTTTCAACTCTGACAGACCTTCATGAAGAGATGTACCACCAGTGCCCCCTTGCTGGGCCCATGATTGACCCTCCACAAGGGCCTTCACAGGAACTGCTGAGAGAGAAGTGGAAGAGGACGAAAGAGAAGGAGGGGAAGAGAGTGAGTGTGTATTAGAAAGTGATTGCAGATGGGAATGTGAGCTTGCAGGACTGTCAGACATTGTTGAAGACTGTATCTGCTGAACCTGATTGTGTTGGTGCTGATTTTGGTGTGCATGGTTTTTATGGCCCTCCTTGTGAAATACATGGTTCTGATTTTGTTGAAGATTGTTTGAAAGGTTGTCTGGATTTTGAACACTCTGCTGGTTGTGGCCAGGGATTTGGGCCTGAGGGTCCATCAGTTTTTGCTGTCCTCTGTACAGCTGAGACTGGATTTTAGCCTCCTCATAAGAGGGGAGTTCTAAGGTGTCAAATCCGGACAATGTCTGGGCTGCTTGGACTGCTTTACCTGTATCCTGGCTCACTCCACCAGTCTTTTCCATGGAGCTGCTATCCACTTGATGCTCCTGACCTTGAGGTTCCTGTCGTGATTGAAACTGCAAGGGCATAAGTTGATATGAATGGGCTACTTGACCCTCCTTTTCGAGGAGTAGGTTCTCTGTAGATGTGAAGTTGCTTAGCATCTGAGAACCGTCCTTTTCTACCCCTCCTCCAATTCCACTTGTTCCGTATCGCAGATGTTCTTGCATAAGCCTGTGAAGCACAGTTCCAGACGAACTCTCCTCCTCAGAACTTTGCATGTCTGCTGCTGCACAGGTGGGCAAAATGTAGCACGGATCGGATGAAATCAGATGAAGTACCGATGAATTGGATGATTTTATCTGCAAAAGGAAAAGGAGCAAATAATTATTCAAATACTGCTAAAAAAGAAATCAAGAATGATGACAAATATATTTATATATTATGCTTACAGACAGGGACATGACTAGGCCCTGGCAATTGGGCTATAGTTTTGCTTTTTTTTTTTCAATTGCCTTGGATCTTGAGAAAGAGTCTCTGAAAACTGCCTACCACTTACGCGAAGATTGAAAAGACAGATTGACAGATTGATATTGGACTGTATATCAGCACCGCTCAGCCAATCAAATTCAAACCCAGAACTGTTGCATAATAATTTATGGCTGACACACCATGTCAAGCAAGAATATGGAGGAACTACAAGAATGTTTGATGTCTGTAACCGGAAGCACTTCTGTGGACATGACAACTAAAACACCCAATGGAACATATGGTGCGCATACTATCCGTCCTAAATAGCATTCAAAAATAGAATTAGTACGTCCCAAATCGTAGTATGTTGAAATGAGTATTCCAAAGATATCCAGATGGTCGACTATTTTCTGTCAGAATCCGAAGTGCAAATTGATGCACACTCTAACGGCTAATATTGACCTCAACCCATTGCACATTGGACGAGGATTCGATTAGAACAACAAACACGAGTAAATAAAAATAAAAAATACAGATATGGAGGATGTGCAAGTCTGGCGGTTATGGAGAGAGGTTTAGATAAAGGGGTTTAAGTGATTCATTATCAGTATTCAACCTAACGAAAAAATATTTATTCAATGTTATTCACATTATATTTCATCTGCAGCAGCATTGTGAACTTTTGTAATGACACCTTTGGCCATTACCTTTTATTAGGCCATTATTATACTAAAATTGCAAAGACAACTGGCAGATCAAAGTGCTATAACATTTCTCTCCGAAATGGTAGGAAATGAAATTAGATTGAATGTGGAGGATTTTAGCTGTGACAAGATGATTGTCAGGGCAGTTTTGTGTGACAGGATGCACGTAACTAAGCGACAGAGCTGTCCATTAAAGATGACGAAGTAGTAAGTCCCAAAGCTTGTCTACTGTTCTGCTATACACACAAAAGTATGTACTTTTTCTTCACAAAAAGAGTACATACTTTTAGGGCGTTGTATAAGTAGGTGAACTGGGATGCAGCAATACTCTGGATTAAGCCTGTAGAATTTGTATGGTCTGCCATGTGTTTGTTATCTTTCATGTAAGTTATTCAAACAAGAAACAAACAAAAAAACTTTTAAATGAGAGCCTACTCTATAATAAAAGTTACGCCTTTTCAAATTTTTCATTTAATATTAATACATTTACTTAATTTAGAATAAAAGCCTAGACTATTTCTAATTCCACGAAAATAGGGACTATAACAAGGACAGAGGAACTAAATATTTTTTCCCATATGATGGAGGATAAAAAAAAATTGACACCCAATCACAGATTCGACTAATATATTTTATATATATATATATATATATATATATATATATATATATATATATATATATATATATATATATATATATATATATATACATACATACAGTGAGGAAAATAAGTATTTGAACACCCTGCTATTTTGCAAGTTCTCCCACTTAGAAATCATGGAGGGGTCTGAAATTGTCATCGTAGGTGCATGTCCACTGTAAGAGACATAATCTATAAAACAAAAATCCCGAAATCACAATGTATGATTTTTTAACTATTTATTTGTATGATACAGCTGCAAATAAGTATTTGAACACCTGAGAAAATCAATGTTAATATTTGGTACAGTAGCCTTTGTTTGCAATTACAGAGGTCAAACGTTTCCTGTAGTTTTTCACCAGGTTTGCACTGCAGGAGGGATTTTGGCCCACTCCTCCACACAGATCTTCTCTAGATCAGTCAGGTTTCTGGCCTGTCGCTGAGAAACACGGAGTTTGAGCTCCCTCCAAAGATTCTCTATTGGGTTTAGGTCTGGAGACTGGCTAGGCCACGCCAGATGTGCTTCTTACAGAGCCACTCCTTGGTTATCCTGGCTGTGTGCTTCGGGTCATTGTCATGTTGGAAGACCCATCTTCAATGCTCTAACTGAGGGAAGGAGGAGGTTGTTCCCCAAAATCTCGCAATACATGGCCCCGGTCATCCTCTCCTTAATACAGTGCAGTCGCCCTGTCCCATGTGCAGAAAAACACCCCCAAAGCATGATGCTACCACACCCATGCTTCACAGTAGGGATGGTGTTCTTGGGATGGTACTCATCATTCTTCTTCCTCCAAACACGTTTAGTGGAATTATGACCAAAAAGTTCTATTTTGGTCTCATCTGACCACATGACTTTCTCCCATGACTCCTCTGGATCATCCAAATGGTCATTGGCAAACTTAAGACGGGCCTTGACATGTGCTGGTTTTAGCAGGGGAAACTTCCGTGCCATGCATGATTTCAAACCATGACGTCTTAGTGTATTACCAACAGTAACCTTGGAAGCGGTGGTCCCAGTTCTTTTCAGGTCATTGACCAGCTCCTTCCGTGTAGTTCTGGGCTAATTTCTCACCTTTCTTAGGATCATTGAGACCCCACGAGGTGAGATCTTGCATGGAGCCCCAGTTCGAGGGAGATTGACAGTCATGTTTAGCTTCTTCCATTTTCTAATGATTGCTCCAACAGTGGACCTTTTTTTCCCAAGCTGCTTGGCAATTTCCCTGTAGCCCTTTCCAGCCTTGTGGAGGTGTACAATTTTGTCTCTAGTATCTTTGGACAGCTCTTTGGTCTTGGTCATGTTAGTAGTTGGATTCTTACTGATTGTATGGGGTGGACAGGTGTCTTTATGCAGCTAACGACCTCAAACAGGTGCATCTAATTTAGGATAATAAATGGAGTGGAGGTGGACATTTTAAAGGCAGACTAACAGGTCTTTGAGGGTCAGAATTCTAGCTGAAAGACAGGTGTTCAAATACGTATTTGTAGCTGTATCATACAAATAAATAGTTAAGAATTTTTATTTTTTTATTATGTCTCTCACAGTAGACATGCACCTACGATGAAAATTTCAGACCTCTCCATGATTTCCAAGTGGGAGAAATTGCAAAATAGCAGGGTGTTCAAATACTTATTTTCCTCACTGTATATGCTGTGTAATGTGTTTATGTACCATATACACACACATGATAAGAATACAAATATTCCACTTTTTTATTAATCAAATTGCTCTAACATTTGACTATGATACTATTTAAAAAGTATATATATATATATATATATATATATATATATATATATATATATATATATATATATATATATATATATATATATATATATATAGTAATAGGCTATAATGTAAACAAATAATGTGTGCTCATGTAGAACTTTATATAGTAACATATAAATGAACTGGTTTTATTATCATTATCATTATATTTATTTTAATTTAGGTCAGATCAGATAGAAATACATCTGCACATTTATCACAGCAGCTATAGTATCTAAAAAAGCTAACACATTTTATAAATAATTAACAACAAGACAACACATGCGAAATGACAGGAGGAGTGAAGAGGGAAACATACCCCAGAAACCAAAAATAGAACCACTGACTAGATCAATTTAAGCATTACGTAGCCAGTTAAAGCCCCACCGCAGTCCACATTACAGAAAGACTGCATGAAATATTACAAGACATTTAGAAGCATATTAAATTCATGAATATAGTCCATGCAGTCAGACCTACAAAAAGTTAAAAAGTTCACTTTACTGAGTAATCCAAGCATTTGAAAAACAAAATTCAATAAGCATTATTAATAAATAAACCCTAGTGTTTGGCACATGCAGATATCTAAACTCCTTCTGAGAGCTGGTAAACATGAGTCACGCATCACGTTACACGGATCACATCATCCGCTACATTGAATTCACGGAGGAAACTTTAAAAAACAAGGCAGAGAAGTTAGCAGATTCATGTTGTCACATTTACCCAGCGAGATCTTGACACGGATAACTCAATCTGTCAACGGGGGAGAGTTTTGTAAGTTGGGACTCTCTGGATTTGACTGAAGCGCTGCTGCTGAACACATTTGACTGACTTGCAACAATCATGTCCATTCACTGTGGTATGACAGGAATGTGTGTGTGTGTGCCCCAACCGCTAGCCAACATTTATTCCTGGGTCCTAGCGCCAGTTAAGAATATAAGCGCGTGGACATGAATATTTTTACTTGATGGCAGAGGTGTAAAGTACCAGAAAGCCCCACTTAAGTAAAAGTACAGATAGCTTACAGCGAAAATGACTCCTCCATTAAATGTTACAAGTTACCAACTTGAGTAAAAAAGTCTTAATACACTCTAAAAAAAAAGGTTCTATATGGCACCAAAAATGGTTCTTGGCTCGTAATCATAGGGGAACCTTTTTAAGTGGTGCTTTTTAAGTGGAACAATTTTGGTGCTTCAGTGGTTCTTCAGAGGTTCTTTGACTAAGGTGCTATATAGCACCGCTAACTAAGGTGCTATATCACCGCTACCATATACAGAACATGTTAAGATATGGTGCTATATAGCACCAAAAATGGTTCCCCTATGATTACGACGAAGAACCATTTTTGGTGCCATATAGAACCTTTTTTTTTAGAGTGTAGTATCTGATTTTAACCCCCATACTCTGTTAATTTACCTTCTTTTTTATAGAGTATTTCTCATCTATATACGTTTATGCTGTTTTTTTGTGATATTAAGTTTTTTTAACCTATTTATATATATTTGTATATATTTTTTGTAAAAAAAAATTACCTTTTTATATGCATTAGCATGCATATAAAATATATTACATTTGTATGATGATCAAAATTCAATAAAGTGGTTTCCGGATATTGATATAGGTGTCAGGGGCAGAATTCTGCCATCTGCTGGATAGAGAAAAATCTGGAGGAAATACAGTTTTAGACACACCTAAAGTACACCTGGCTGCAGCCTGCAGATCGAGACGGGGCTGCACTTGTCGTCCCGCCCATAACGCTTCTTATTGGTTATTGGCGAAGTATGACGTCAATCGGGGCGGGGTTGCACCTGGGGCGGGAATTGCACCAGGTTGCACCTGGGGCCCGCAACTCTTCTCATTGGTTAGTGGCGTCAAGTCTGAAGTCGACACCACGGCAAACATGTGGTTAAACAATGCTTATAGTTTCTTATATACTTATGAAGTTCTACCATGTAGAGAACAAAACTGTGAATCCGTTAATTACTTATTATACCTGGTGATAATATATAGTAGGCTATCAAACACAATACATTGTAAATGAGTTAATTTTTGGAAAACGTTTTATGTACTTTCCAAGCAAGAATCCAATTACATTAGCCTGACGTCGTCATACTCAATTCTAGTCAGAATTTGAGTCTGATACTGCTCCGTTGGGCTGTGATTATGGGGCGTGTTTAAACCGAACCAGGAAAGACCTCAATTGGATAGACCAACAACCAATCAGAGCAATGGAGCGACGCATAACGGTAGTTGTCAAATGTCAACAGAACTCAACTGCACTGTGTTGCCAAGTCCGCGGGTTGAAGCGACCCCAATTATGTGATATACAGACCCAGGAATGCGAAATTTAGCAGGCAGTCCAGCCAAAATAACACATATTTTACCCCCCAAATGCCATTTTCCCCGGAGAACCCCCCTGGAAAGCTATTGGGCTTGTTTTTGGCTAGTTTTGAGTAGGAATTGGGCGAGTTTTGCTGTAAAAACTTGGCAACCCTGTCCGCACGCAAGCTAGAATAAGTCACGTTAGAAGAAGAAGAAGATGAGTGTAAACGATCTTTGCCGGTGTTGTAAAAAAAGAATTTAAGGATACACAGAGTACTTACCAACATGATCATCTTTTCTGAGAGAAATAGTAAAGGTGAACGCATATACGAACAAGTTCTCCGTTTAGGATTAGAACAAATTCAACCCAAGCGCCTTTGATGACGTGGATGATTACGTTACTGTTTATCATCTGTCCGTCATCGTCTAAAGCCCGCCCTGACAATTTCATTGGTCCGAACAGTTTCTGTTCGGGCATAATTACTTCTCTATGGATCAAGTCCAGACCGAACTGCCCGTGCAAAAAATTTTGTGGGCGGGGCTAAGTTCGGCTGGCATCCAGGCTACAATTACATTGCAATCGCAATGTAAAACGAATATAGTTTAATAACAGCTTAGTTTTAAGTTATTTTTTTCATGTTGTTTATTTACAACTTATTTGTAAGATATTTCATTTTTTTTATTTCACTATATGCTTTATGGTTACACGTATGACTTATTAACATTTAAATAAACGTTTAATATTCTCATCAAGAGTGTCAAGTCTTAAACTGTTATTAAAATTAGTAGATTATGGATTAAATTGATAATTAAAATGGTTATGGATAAAATACCAGCATGGTTTGTATATGAATAGCATGCCAAGACAAATAGTTCACTGTTATTTAGGTATAAAGCTTAACTAGTTCTGATAAAGAAAGGTGAAATTTGTACATCTATACATACACATCTCTTTTTGTACATATACATTCTCTCTCTCTCTCTCTCTCTCTCTCTCTCTCTCTCTCTCTCTCTCTCTCTCTCTCTCTCTCTGCACATATACATCCTTTACACACTTTCATCATTTTACTGACCCTCATTAGCAAAGCAGTCCAGTGCACAATGATTCACACAAACATGTTCTGAAAACATTCAGTAAACGTGATGGAAGGACCTAAATAGGACCAAAAAACAACATTCTAGACATTCCCCTAAAGGTCCTGAAAACGTTATGGAAATGACCTAGAGACCTAGAGGCAACGTCCTATAGTAATGGTCCCCTAAACATTCCCAGAACGTCCTGAACGTCCCCCAACCCTTTAAAGATCTCCACATCGTGACCATCTCGGAATGCTTTGGGAACCTTACTAGGTGACGTCCTTGACACCAGCGGGGATGTTCTGAGAATGTTTTGGGAACGTAACATTTCTAGCGGGGTAGTCTCTGTGTATATATAGCCCTCATATTCCCATTGTTCCCTGTTTGTTAGTTAACTGCTGTTTGGTGAGTTTTATCTTTCTGTTCAAATTTAGTCAAGTTCAAGTCATTGTTTATTCTTCTCTTATTCTCGCCTTCAGTGGATATGTGACTGGTGATGCTATTGACTGATGATGCTATTGGGTTGCTTCTGTCTGTGACTGAGGCAGTAGTAAAGATAGGAGTCATGAATAGTGCCAAATACCAGACCATTTTGGTACAAAACCTGCAGGCCTCCATTAAAAAGATGATAATAACCTCAGAAATCAGAAATCTAAGTCAATAAAGGAGTGGCTTCAGAAAAAGTACATTTTGGAATGGCCTAGTCAGAGGCCACACCTAAATCCAGTTGAAGAAAAAAATTAAACTTCTGGAATGACTTGAAGAGGGCAGCATCAATTCACAGAAATTCAATTTGGCCAACTGAAAAATGTAGATGTGATCGGTCACTAGAACATTTTCAATCGGAGACCTGAATTTTTTTTACAGTGTAAGAAAAATATTCATATTTAAAATAAAGCTTGGAAGAGCCAGGACATTTTTTAATATAACTTTGATTGTGTTCGTTTGAAAGAAGAAAGTCATAAACATCTAGGATGGCTTGAGGGTGAGTAAATCATGGGCTAATGACACCTTCATTTTTGGGTGATCTAACCCTTTAATAGTGGGGGAAAACATTTACAAATCGGTATGTGCTGTATTAAAAGCAAAGTGTGTTGCAACCAAATATTAGTTGAGAGTGAGACATTTATACTACTTATTTTTATTTGTTTTTCCTTAGAGATTTCTATTTGTTTGTTACTTGAAAATAGATGTGACATGATCCCCCAGTTTCACAGAAAACGCTTAAGCCTAGTCCTGGACTAAAATGGATGTTGGAGCTGTTCTAACTGAAAAAACGATACTCGGTTACTTAACGTAACCTCGGTTCTCTCTAGAAGAGGGAACGAGTATTGCGTAAGTTCACTTACGCTACGGGGAAGTATTCTTTCTTCGAGATTCTCAAAAACCAAAAAATTATCCTTAATTTTTGTCATATTGTCAACGCAGTGCGGCAGCCTGGCAGACCATAGCAAGCTATCCCAGCGTGTCTATTGGCTGCATTGCTGGCAACTGCTGCAGCCTATCGGCGAGCCCGCCTGACGTGGCAACCAATGAGGGTGCTTCGCGCCCCTCACGCCTCATTTGCCTACCGGTAGGGCGTGGCCACGTGTATATAAGCAGGGCTCGCAGGCTGGAAATTCGGTTTTCGTATTCTGAAGCGTAAAGGCACGTGGGGCGCACGGCAAGGAACGCAATACTCGTTCCCTCTTCTAGTAACCAAGTATCGTTCTCTTACGAGAGGTTCTCTCTTATTGCGTAAGTTCACTTACGCTACGGGAACTTATTGTCGATGCCGTGCGCGCCGTGCATACAGCATATGTATCCCAGGGAACCTGGGGAAAAACAAAGCTGGGGCCAGGTGGCTGGTAGAGAAACGGGCCAGCACATATAAGAAACACTTCATTGTACTGATAGGTGAATACAACACCCTATCTTGCGAATAAGGGGAGCGGCGCTGCCGGTCTCCTGCAAATTCACATAAGCACAATACCGAACTTACGACCAGTATGCGAGCGTTGTCTGCACAGAATCACTGGGCAGAGCTAACCGCCCCTTTAAACTGATAACACTTTAGCCTGCAAGGCAGGAACTCCCATATTGTAAAATCTCACGAATGTAGACGGGGAGGCCCAGCCTGCCGCCATACAGATATCGTGGATGGAAATCCCTCTGGCCCAGGCCCACGAAGAGGCCATGCCTCTAGTGGAGTGGGCTCTAACTCCTAGCTCTAACTCGGGCACTGCAGGTGTTTGGAGGCATACGCTGCTGCGATCGCGTCCACTATCCACCTAGACAGGCTCTGTTTCGAAGCGGCGAGACCCTTAGTGTGCCCGCCAAATGAAACAAAGAGCTGCTCAGAACGCCTGAAGGCGGCGGAGCGTGTGACATAGACTCTCAATGCCCTGACAGGGCAGAGGACATTGCCACCTTCCTCCTCATCGGATGCTGGCAGAGCCGAGAGGGAGATTATCTGTGCCCTGAAGGGAGTACCGATCGCTTTGGGGACATAACCATGCCTCGGTCTGAGGATGACCTTGGAGTCATTTGGACCGAACTCAAGACACGCCGGGCTCACAGAGAGCGCGTGCAGATCCCCCACGCGTTTTACCGAAGCCAGAGCTATCAGAAACACGGCTTTAAGCGAAAGGAGCTTTGGTTCCACAGCTTCGAGCGGTTCAAAGGGATGAGCCTTCAGGGCCTCCAAGACCAAGGACAAATCCCAGATAGGAACCGAGGGGGGTCGCGGGGGATTCATCCGTCTAGCTCCTCGGAGGAAACGGATGACGAGCTCTTTCCTTCCTAGCGCGCTGCCGAGCGTCGTCTGAGCGAACGCTGCTATAGCCGCCACATACACTTTGAGCGTGGAAGGGGACCTGCCCAGTTCCAAAAGCTCTTGGAGGAAGGAGAGCACCCGCTGGACCCCACATTGTGGATCCAAACCTTTAGCAGCACACCACTTAGCAAACACAGACTACTTGGAACTATATAGCCGCCTCGTCGAGGGGGCTCTAGAATGTGTGATCGTGTTCGCAACCCCTTCGGGCAGGTCAACGGGTATCTGTTGGTCACCCATGCATGCAGAGACCAGCGCTCCGGATGGGGATGCCAAACCGACCCTTCGGCTTGAGAGAGGAGATCTGCTCTCAGCGGGACTGGCCAGAGGGGTGAGTGCGACAGTCTCACCAGCTCTGGGTACCAAACCTGGTTCTCCCAGCGCGGCGCTATGAGGAGCACCGGGCGGCGCGTCTCCCTGATTTTCGTTATGACCTGAGGCAATAGGGAAACCGGCGGGAAAGCATATAGCGGGAGGCTGGGCCAAGGCTGGGACAGCGCATCCTCGCTTTTGGCTAGGAACATCGGGCAGCGGGTGTTCTCTTTCGTCGCAAAGAGGTCGAGCTCCGCTCTGCCGAATAGGCGCCATAAATGCTGGACTGTCTGGTGGTGCAGGGACCATTCCCCCGGGGGAATGAGGCCCCTGGACAGCTTGTCCGGGCCGACATTGAGGCATCCGAACGGACCAGCACGTGGTGTCCCGTATGAGAGGGAGAAAATGCCTGAGCGCGTTCTCGACCACCATCATCTCCAAACAGTTTATGTGGAGGAGTTTCTCCTGGCCTGACCAGAGGCCAGAGGCCGGTCTGCCCTCGAAAACAGCGCCCCAACCTGAGGTGGAAGCATCTGTCGAGATAACCTTGCGGTGTGAGATGGCCCCCATCGCCACTCCCTGCTGGTACCAGTCGGCTACTAACCAGGGCTTCAGTGCTGAAGTGCAGCTCTGAGTCACCTTGATTTGGAAGCCTCCGGACGCCCAGGCTCTGTGAGGCACTTGGGCGTTTAACCAGCGTTGCAGTGGGCGCATACGCAGTAGACCTAGCTGGAGCACTGCCGCAGCTGAGGCCATACATCCCAGCATCCTCTGAAAAGTTTTGAGTCTGGAAGGACGCAGCCATGCGTTGGACTCGGCGCGCGCGCCGCGGTGACAGGCGGGCTGACATTGCCACAGTGTCCAGATCCAAACCCAGAAAAGAGGTTGACTGCATGGGCACTAGTGAGCTCTTGGTCCAGTTGACCGTGAGCCCCAGGCTGTCTAGATGGCTGAGCAGCGCTGCCCTGTGGGCAAGGAGCTCGGCTTCTGACTGTGCTAGAATGAGCCAGTCGTCCAGATAGTTCAAAATCTAAATCCCCTGCCTTCTCAGGGGAGCGAGGGCCGCGTCCATGCACTTCGTAAATGTATGGGGTGCCAGTGACAGGCCGAATGGAAGGACGGTGTACTGATATACCTGACCGTCGAAGGCGAATCTCAAGAATGGCCTGTGATGGGGTATTATCCTGATTTGAAAATATGCGTCTTTCAAATCGAGGGAGATAAGCCAGTCTCTCGGGCGAACGTGCGCGAGGATCTGCTTGGCCGTGAGCATCTTGAACGGTCTTTTCATGAGAGCTTTGTTCAGACGCCTCAGATCGAGAATCGGTCTGAGCGACCCATCCCTTTTTGGAACGAGGAAATAACGGCTGTAAAAGCCCGACTCGCTCATAGAATGGGGAACCGGTTCTATAGCCCCTTTGCACAGCAGCGTCGCTATTTCTGCTCGAAGTAGGTGTGCTACTTCCTCGTTCACTCTCGTCTCTGTACGCGCAGAAAAGCGCGGAGGGCGGCGAGCGAATTGCAGAGTATAGCCTCGCTTCACTGTTCTCAGCACCCATTCTGACACACCCGAGATGGCTTTCCACGCTCTCGCGTGTGCTGCCAGGGGCAGAATGGCCTCCGGGCTCTGAACTCCGCACTTCGCGGGTTCGATGGCCTGACTGTGAGGGGCGGGCGCGGTGCGCGCGCTCTTTGTGCTCAGGGCCAGCACATCGCTTGCGATGGCTGGCCGCCCTACACACTGTGTCCCTGCCACTACGAGCGGGGAACGTTCGGTGTGTGGCCCTACACTCGGGGTCCCGGCCACCGTGAGCGGGGAACAAGTGGTGTGTGGCGCGGCTGCGGCGCCGGGGGCAGAATGTTCGTGGCAATGTGTGAGCGCGTTCGAGCGGGCACAGCACTTATGCTTGGAACATGACCGGTTAAGATGGGCTGTATAACAGCGCGTGTGGTGATTAGGTGTGGGCGCGATGAGGCGGACACGTGACCTAACTCTAGCACTCGAGCGGCCAGTGGCCGCTTTATGTGAGTGAAAGACACGGGATTTATAGTGCTTGGGTGCAGGGGTGAACACAGAAAAGTGGGCACATTTACTGCATTTGAAACACATACAGCGTGAGCCGTGCAACCAGAAATAATGCATCTTTTGTGATTTCTCTGGTTCGCCGTAAAAACAGCAGTTGGAGACAGGCGAGAAGGCGGTTTTGCCGGCTCATTGGCTGTGTGAGAACCATCTGCAGTAGCCACAGCGGTGGGGACTGACAGGAAAAGGAGTTTTGACGGTAGTCTGGCCGCGGCGGGACTTAACCATTGTTTCTCCCCTCTGGCTAGGAGGACTTTGGAGGCTCGGGCTTCAGCACAATCCTGGGCCGAGGTCCCCGAGGGGGAGGCGGCTTGCCTCGACTGGATGAGCGCGATCTGGGGCGGCCGCTCTGTCTTCGCTGAGAAGGAGGGGGCCGCGCCGGACGCCGGGCAGGGCTCTGCGCAGGCTGGTCGCGGGGACGGCGAGCAGCAGAGCTGGCGCTAGTGTTAGAGTGTCGAGGCAGGAAGAGGTTCATAGCTTGAGTCGTCTTCTGTACCTCAGAGAAGCGGTCGACGATCCCGTTGACCGCTGGGCCAAAGAGGCCGGATGGGGAGAGAGGGGCGTTGAGAAACGCTGCACGCTCTGCTTCTCTCATGTCAGCGAGCGTTAGCCAGAGGTGCCTTTCTGCAACTGTGAGGGAGGCCATGCAGCGTCCGAGGGCCTGTGCAGCGGTTTTGGTGGCGCGAAGGGAAAGATCCGTCGCGCTTCTCAAATCTGTAACCAACTCTGCATCCTCGCTTTTCTCGTCCAAGTCACGGAGCAGATTAGCTTGGAGGATTTGCAGCACAGCCATGGAGTGAAGGGCGGACGCAGCCTGACCGGCGGCAGAGAACGCGCGGCCAATCAGGGATGAAGTCGTTCTGCAGGCCTTGGACGGGAGGGCAGCCTTTGAGCGCCAACAAACGACTCGTTCTCTTATTGATAAAGGAACGTGTGACGCAACGGCGACAACACGTGCAGTAAAAGGATATTTTGCCGCCGGATAGCAGAGTAGGCACGGAAAGCTGAAGGTGGCGAATACAACCGGCTTCTCCAGACGCTGTCCTCTGCTTGCTCGATCTGCCTGATTCGACGGCGGCGGGTTCCAGAGATCCAGCGATGCGTAGGGCTCGCTGAAGAAAAGAAAATCGAATTTCCAGCCTGCGAGCCCTGCTTATATACACGTGGCCACGCCCTACCTGTAGGCAAATGAGGCGTGAGGGGCGCGAAGCGCCCTCATTGGTTGCCACGTCACGCGGGCTCGCCGATAGGCTGCAGCAGTTGCCAGCAATGCAGCCAATAGACACGCTGGGATAGCTTGCTATGGTCTGCCAGGCTGCCGCACTGCGTTGACAATATGACAAAAATTAAGGATAATTTTGTGGTTTTTCAGAATCTTGAAGAAAGAATACTTCTTGTATTGTGAACTTACGCAATACAAGAGAACCTCTCGTAAGAGAACTGATATATCTTAAATTAAGTCAGTGACATTGTCTCAAGATGCACACCAGTAATATTTTCTAAGTCAAGTTTTTAAATGTTATTTAAATGCACGAATTGAACTAAGCCCTAATCCTGTCTTAATATAAGCCGTCTGTAAAACCGGGCCGGTGTATCTTAAAACAAAATGTACATCTGAAAACCCTGCAATTTTTTATGTCATGCAAAAGTGACATAGGCAATGTCTAAAATATCTAAACTCTGTCTAGAGTTACTGATCGGCCTTACCAGAACATAATTGCAGCTTTGTGGCTCTTTGCATTTACCAATGTGTAATTTTATGGTTATGAAAAAATTGTTCATTCTTACATTGCAGTACTATAGTACAGACTGAAGATCTTCTGTGTAAGTGTTACTGGCTTACTGGCTCTATGCATTAGATCAAAACATGATGCCTTCAGACAAATTAAACCTTTAACTTATTCTTTAAGATTGACATAACCTAGGCTTTAGGCAACGGGATAACATGGGCGTATAGCCATTAAAAAAGCATGGCATACACACATGCAAAGATAAAACAAGAAATATTTAGTTTCAAGTCATCATATTAAGCAGAGATCCAAACAGTCAAAGAGACTAAACACTGAGCATTATGTGTGTATGGGATGTGTCAAGATTATACACCCTCAAGCAGCTGAATTGGCTGTTGGCTGGCGTTCTGAAAAGATTCTAAACTGCATTCCACAAATGTGTAGATGTTTAAAATATATATATGCATCATGAATGTTTTATAAAGCAAAATCAAAAATTTACTTTTTACACTCTCCTACAACAAGGTAAGTCACTCTCAAGACAATGTTTGTCATGTACATTGTTCTGTATATAAAAGACTGTAGATGTATCTCTATTTGAGATTGAGAGATATCTCTTGTCTCTTGGAGACTTTTTAAGTCTCTTGGAGAGTTGGAAAGAGAAGGCAGAAAAATGGAGGGAATAAAACATCATAAAAGGTGATTAAAAAGTGTTAGCCTTTTTCCTCTATTACCACTCCATTATATTGCCTGTATCTTTCCTGACACTTTTTAAAACTTCTCAAACTATAAAAGGTGTCCTACCTCTTTAGATGATCCTCTGTCGCTTGTAATGTTGTTGTTGCTGCTGCTGTCTTTGGGTGTTCAATAATAGTCATTAAAATGTGACGTCTTTTGGCTGGAACTACTCAGAAATTCATGTTTTATGTGCGAGCATTTATGATGTTAAAATGACTCGAAATATTTTGCCTCAGTGCATGTGTCTTGACATGCCAGTCCAAGCCTTTACACACATCCTCTGCCCAGACATGCTAGTTCAGCAAACTCTAAAGGCCTTGGAATGGGAACAAGGGAGTGTGAGAAACAGATGTGGGTTGAGGTAGGTAAAAATCTGAGACACAAATACAGACAGACATAGACAAAGGAACAGAGACAGAAATGTCAGAGATGCAAACATCCTTTATGTATAATTTTAAACAAATACAAAAAACAAAAATTAAGCTTTGACATATTCACTGAAGTAATTTAAAAGCCAGGAACTAATTTGCATGCTCAACTTTAGTGATCATACATAAACAAATGCACACACATTGTTTTCACATTGGTCGTCATTTCAAAATTATTTATGAAAGTGACTTTTTGATATCAGTAGATTCAAAGCAAATCATGGTTGGCTGATAATGTCCTCACAAGCCAGTTTTGAACATGTTTTATTGACATTTGTAAACATTTGGCCTTCACAAACACATGTAAGGTTTCCTGTTTTATCGTGACTTTCCATACACGTAATATACTGTACAAATGGTATATTCCATACCCTTACCCTACCTCTAAACCTACTAATCACAGAAAACTTTCTGCATTATTACATTTTCAAAAAACATCACTTGATTGATTTATGAGCTGTTTTCCTCATGGGGACCACAAAATTGTCCCAATAAGGACAAGGATTATAGATATTGCCATCTTTGTGGGGACATTTTCAGTTTACCAGGACACCACACACACACACACACACACTTTTACTATCCAAAAGGGGGCCTTTCCATAGACTTGTTTTTATTGAGCTAATTATAAGTACTAAAACATAAACCTGTCCCTGACTTGACTTGCAAGTACAACAAATTATTAATTACATTAAAGTAAGAAAAAACTACATTAGTCTTTGATACATGCTCAGTAAAAAGGAATAATATGAATAAATAAAAAATCACATAAACAGTAACATAAAGACACACTTTGATGTCAAATAACACAAGTCGATCCCAGAAAAACTAAACATCTCTTTTTCTCTCAGTGGCCATTTTTAGCTGTCCCAGAATTCAATGGGCTCCCACCCTTGACCATAATTACATATTACTGACTTTATGAATACACATTCCACATTATTTGGTCATGTGGGTGTTTTTGCCTCTTTATTTAACTGCAAACAAAAGAAGAAAATTCAGTCTTCAGAATTTGATGCATTATAGCATGTCAGTTTAATCGTAAAATATAATTTAAATTAAGCATTGATTGTATTCTTATATATATATAGCTTATACATATATGTGCTTATTATGGCTTATTACGGCGGCAGTGGCTCAGGGGTTCATGTAGGTTGTCTACAAACCGGAAGGTTGGTGGTTCAATCCCCGGTTCCACCTGACCAAGTGTCGAGGTGTCCATGAGCAAGACGAGCTGGATGGTGCCTTGCATGGCTGACACCGCCGTCGGTGTATGAATGTGAGGCAATATGTAAAGCGCTTTGGATGGCCATGGGTCTGTTGAAAGCGCTATATACTGTAAATGCAGTCCATTTATTAATAATACAACTCTTTGTTCTTTTGCCAGGTGAATATTATTTAGAATATCCTGAATGTATTTTTGAAAAACTGAACTTTTCTAGGACAGTGATATTCAACAATAATACATCTCCTGACCTTGAATCCTCGATAAAAAGCCTTGTTCTTGCACAATGTCTGCTATAATAAAGTGCTGTAAAAGAGTACACTCAGTGAAAGATTTTGTATTTCCTTAAAGGGATAGTTCACCCAAAAACGAAAATGTTATGTTTTTCTGCTTACCCCCAAGGCATCCAAGATGTAGGTGTCTTTGTTTCTTCAGTAGAACACAAATTAAGATTTTTAACTCCAACCGTTGCCGTCTGTCAGTCGTATAATGCATGTGAATGGGGTCCAATTCTATTAAGCTGCGTTCACACCGGACGCGATTCGCGCGAGTGATTTACATGTTAAGTCAATGCAGAGACGCGAAATGGCATTCTGCGGCGCGGTTCGCGCGAATGAGGCGGCGCGAATGACGCGAATTGAGCGTTTTGAACGCGCGATTCACGCGAATCGCTCAAGTTGAAAAATCTGAACTCTGGCGGATATTTCGCGCCGCGTTAACCAATCACGAGCTTGCTCTAGTAGTGACGCATTTACAAGCGGAGGCAGAAATCCCAACAACAATGGAGGACAAGATAATGGTGGCCGTATGTGGAGACCCTGGAGCTGTACAATACATCATCCTATCACTACAGGAACAGGAATAAAAGGAATAAAAAGGATCTTGCTTGGAAGAAAGTGAGTTATTGTGAGTTATTGTGAGCCAAGTGAGCCATTTCACAACGAGACAGGAGCAGAAAAAAAGAGCCAGAGCCAGCGGCAAATGTGAGAAGGACTAGCCGAGGGAAGGCGGGTCTCGCCGGGTACACGAGCGCTGAGCGCCGCCGATGCCTTGGATCTCACAACTCCGAAAACGCCAGATAAAATGCTCAAATAGGCACTCTTTTTATAAATTAACCACAGATTTGAGCTTTAAACAACTATATTATCGCCTGAAAAAGTCTTTAAACTACGTTTTGTCGCACATTAATAGTAGTATTTTTTACAAAAAAGCTCATATAGGCTCATATAGAGCAGAAGCCCCGCCCATGACGCGAATTCGCGTCTGGTGTGTAGTTGTCACACGCGTTTTTCACGCGCGAATGAAGCGAGTGAACTCAAAATGTTCAAGCGTCCACCTTCGCGCGATTAGCGCGAATTATTCGCGCGAATCGCGTCCGGTGTGAACGCCACATTAGAGTAAAAAAAACATGCACAGACAACTTCAAATTAAACCCTGCGGCTCACAGTATTTATGCTATTATTTTACCTATTATCAGACGAATGTCATCAGCTCTCCAGACCGCCATAACTTGATTAAAATGGCACATCGCTCATTAGTGCCTGCGCCGATCGGTCGAATGAGGAATCTACGTATATATTTCTATGATCTTGCAGAAACCGATCGTTTCGTGTCTTAAGACATCAATGTGTCGTCACGAGCCGCAGGTTTTAATTTGAAGTTGTCTGTGCATGGTTTTTTTTACTCTAATAGAATTGGACCCCATTGGCATGCATTATACAACTATCACACTGTAACGGTTGGAGTTAAAAATCTTAATTTGTGTTCTACTGAAGAAACAAAGACATCGTAGGGGCCTACACATCTATCAGGGGAAGATGAAGTGCAGAAGGCATACAGACCAGCGACCTTGAACTGCACAAGCAGGCCAGACAATAGGGACACAAAGCCGGGATTGCATCCATGCAGGACCCAGTGGCGCTGAAATATCTAAAACAGGAAGGAAACCCCATGATGAAGGCACCCAGCGAAAACAAGGACACCAGTCCACCAGAGGTACACCTCACAATGACGAAGCAACCAGGTCAGCGCAACATGATCAAGTGGCCTACGGCAAATGAGAGGGGGGCTTGGCAGAATCTCGACTCTGACCTGAGCCAACTGTTGGAGCTGGCACTGCAAGGCAGTGTCGAGAACAAGCTTAACATCCTTAGGGAGATCATCTTGGAAGAATGCAAGGAGAGGTTTGGCGAGGTCAGCAGAAAGCAGCCCCAAGGAAAGGAAGGAGAGAAAGGTAGATTGAGCAGCTAGTCAGAGCCCATCCGCCAGAACTGGAGGAAAGCTGCACCCGAGGAGAAAGGTGGCCTGAAAGAGCTATGGGACAAACTCAAACAAAGCCTTGTTAAAAGTGGAGAGGATCAGGAGGAGGACAAAAAGTGAGAGATAAAGAACCAGCTTCTTCAGAGATCCCTATATGTACGTCAGAGAGTTGCTTGATGAGAAGAGGAGCGGGAAGTTGGACATCAGTAAGGAGGATCTGGAGAAATATATCAAAAGCCAAAACAGTGACAACAGACGGTAGCAGAAAAAATCACACACCAGCAGCAGCAAAGCCTTTCCCG
This sequence comes from Romanogobio albipinnatus, assembly GCA_023566225.1. Taxonomy (NCBI): domain Eukaryota; kingdom Metazoa; phylum Chordata; class Actinopteri; order Cypriniformes; family Gobionidae; genus Romanogobio; species Romanogobio albipinnatus. The sequence continues at coordinate 55,162,244 of CM042247.1, forward strand.
GCAGGGTTTGTCAAGTCTGGTAGCATGCATCCAACCTCCTGCTATAAAAGAAGAACACCATGCTCACACCCGGCAAAGAGTGGCAGATGTTGGCAGACCTCAGGAAGCAGTTGGTCTTCCCAAGAGAGATTGCGACAACTACCCTCCGGCCAGACATTGTCATGTGGTCCATGGTGGAGAAAAAGGTCCTTCTCATTGAACTTACCATCCCCTGGGAAGAGGGCATGAGAGAAGCCCACGAAAAAGAAGCATCTCAAGAACTCAGAGCTGGCAGTGGAGTCCCAAGAGTTGGGCTGGAGAGCCAGGGTCTACTCAGTGGAGGTCGGGGTGCCGGGGCTTTGTGGGCAGAACAGCAGTCCAACTGCTCCATGGTGCAGGAGTGGTGGGGTCAAGCCTGCAAAAAGCCATAAAGGAGCTGGAAGAAGAGGCAGAGAAAGTGAGCTACTGGCTGTAGGGGGCGAAACATCAGTGAACTGCGGCCTCCAGCTGACGACCCTGCAGTTGTCAGCACCGGCGGAGGTTCCGCTGGTATTTTATTAATCGCTTAATGCCTTTTTTTATATTATATTTTATATACAACTTTGTATATAAAATAAATAAAGGCAATAAACTTTATTTGCATTTATTTATTTGTTTGTTTAGTTATTTTGTAAGAAATCCTTATTAGGTGCATGGCACCAGATGTGGGCCTCCATGCCCATATCTTATAGGCCTACCGTTACCGTATATACACTGTGTGCAGAATTATTAGGCATGTTGATTTTCTGATCATATTTTTTTTCCAGGCACATTTGACCAATTCCAAACCACAGTAATCCTAATAACTACTATTAATTTAGTATGTATTAATGTATAAGTGATATATAATTGTTCATGAAGGCTGGAAATGAAAAACAAAATTATATTCAGGTGTGCAGAATTATTAGGCATGTTTTCTTTTACAGATAAATTGAGCCAAAAAAGATATTTAACTCAGACTGAAAAGTCCAAAATTATTAAATGCCCATGAGAAGGATGCAATACTAATGCAATACTAGACATTGCAGTTAAGGCATGACCATTGGACAGTGAAATGCTCGTTGGGTCAGCAGGGTCAGACAAAAGTATGTGGCGGAGAAAAGACACCTGTTAACTGCAAAAGAATTAAGAATTAAGGTGAAGAATTAAGTGTGAAACCATCAGGAACCCTTTAGTCTCCAGCGCCACCATTTTCCAGAGCTGCAACCTACCTGGAGTCTCCAGAAGTGCAAGGTGTCAGGATCTCAGAGACTTAAATTAGATAAAGAATCCTAAAAAATGACCCCCACAAAATAAGAATCACAAGCTGAAGTGTTGTAAAATACATGAAGACTGTTTTTTTTATAGGCTTTATGGACAGATAGGTTGAGAGTGACTCTTGAAGGACCAGCACCACATCCTCTTGCACCACTGTTTGAAGAATTCATTTTCCAGAATCTGGCAGTATGTTTTGGGAGTTCATTTTAGTCCATCCTGAAGTCCGTTTTGCAGAGATGGACTAAAATGAACTCCCAAAACATACTGCCAGATTCTGGAAAATGAATTCTTCAAAAAGTGGTGCAAGAGGGAATGACACAGTATTGAGAATTAATGGTTCATAAACTTTTTTTAACGTTATTTTAATAATTGCTGGGGTTTTTGTCTTGTGGACTATATGTAAACATTTTTTATGTAAAATATCTTATTCAGGACAGTACTAAATAAAGAAATAACATGCATTTTGTATGATCTCTTTTATTTAATTAAAATTATTCACATTTTCACAGATTCTGCAAGTAGTTCACATACATTTTCTTGCCACTGTATGTGTCTGTCAGTATATGTTATTACAAGGTTCTGCGATCTCAAACAGTCTGTGATGCTCACTTGTGCGATGTGCAATGTCATAAGCGGTCTCTCCTGCACTGTTTTTTAGTCCTGCCTGTATGGTGCGCTGTGATAGCAATAGCTCCATCGTCTTTCCAGCTGCAGTATTTCCAGCTGCCAGTTGTAGTGGTGTGAGTCGGCCCCTTGTCATGGCGTTGACCTCTGCCCCCCATAGCAAAAGACAAGAAGCTACAGCGACATGACCCCAGCGACAGGCACTATGTAGAGGCATCCAATCATCGGTTGTTCTCGCATGAAGATTCGCTCCAGCATTCAAAAGAGCAGAGACCACAGAATAATGGCCACCATAAGCAGCACGGTGTAGAGGGGTGTAACCATCGCTATCGTGACAATTAGCGAGTGTTGGGTCCAATGTAAGGAGACGTTCTACTGTTGCTAACTGAAAGAAAGAGAAAGAAAGAAAAATGCATCCATACTTAATTTCCATAGACCAGTTTTCAGTTTAAAGCCATACTGAATGCATACCACTTACACAAACTTTCAACAAGCAACCAATAAAACTATATTTGATTAAGTTTACATTAAAATACAATTTATTAAGACCAAGTCACATCAAAGTCTAATGAAGTTTATGTGAATGCCCTGTTTCAAGGGGCGTGTCTGCTGTGAGATTTCAGTAAAAATGCCCACTGTTGTGATTGGCTGACATCTTTGCATTTGAAATGAGTATCAGATCTTGTAGCGGAGGGGGCGTGGTTTACCGGTCCGACCGACCGGTCGGTCAGTGCAGCCCGAGCTTTGGCGTATGAAAGGTTTATCTTTAAAGATATGGCTCTGCCGATGTTGAGCAGAAACTCATGACTGTATGCACATTTTAGAACAGATAGACGCGACGAGGACGTACAAAAACACTGACTCACAAGATAGAAAACACGAAAACACCGTTCTGTCGGGAGAGAGAGAAGCCTGGCGTGTGCACGAATAAAGTTCTGTGTGAACTTGAATAATTAGCTACACATCAGAAATCACTGATCACAGATCAGAAGGAACTGAAAAAAGACTTTTTTCATTTGTACATCCAAACACTGAGAAACTGCCAGCATTCACTTGTTCACAAGCCATGATCTCTCGAGGACAAACAAATATGGCGCTTGCATGGGCATGCCAAATTCTCTGGGCGGAGGAAAGGGAGCTAACCGTTCCTGTTATGATGTCATAACAGGAGAATTCAAGATCAGCTCGTCTGAGCTGTCATTTTCTCAAAGGCAGAAAAAGACAGCCAGAACTCGGTTTACACCGATCAAAATTTCTAGCCACTTGAGGACAATATTCAGGCTAGGGGAACTCATATTAATGTTGAAAAACCTCATAAAATGAAAATTTCATGCCATGGGATCTTTAAAGTCAATTTCGTTTTGTATAAATTGTATCTTAATTTTAAATCAAAGTTTCATCAGCCAATTGCCTGGATTTAATAAATAAGAAGCAAATAGGCTATAGCAGACAACAATCGTGATATGGAGGTGCCAGAGCGATCACTTGCATTGCTCTTGAACTAAATAAACCGAAACTCAGCAGGCTACTTGCCTCACAGACATGTGTATAGAAAGCTTGAAATGTCCACTTTTAAACGAAACGATTTGAACCGAAAAGAAATAGTCAAGCAATGCTCACTAGTGTCAACGATATTGGTCTGTTCATTCTTCATTCGTTCATTCTTGTCAAAGTTACCCGCTAAATTGACAACACACTAACATCAGAAGCACGTCCATTTACAATGTCAAGATGCAGCCCACATAGATGATGACGACAGGACACAAGTATGTCATGTAAAGTTCTTTAGTGTGCTCGCATAATTGCAATATGAAACCAAACCAAAACTAACTGAATGAATAAAATGTATCAAAACATGAACTTCGGTTGGGACCTTGGTGTGAACTTTCAGGTGTGAAAACGCCCTTAAATGAGGAAAGCAATAGAAGCAATCAAAGTAACAATAGGGCAGCAATATGCAAGTGCTGTGACCAGTCCCAGTTAGTCTAGCACAGTAAGGTTGCCATTTTTTTTATAAATAAATATAGAATAGTATCAAGTGTTAGTACTAAAGGGTCAAGTGTTGCTGAAAAAGATGCATCTTCAGCAGTTTTTTCGAAAATGGCTAAAGACTCAGCAGCTTGGGTTGGGTTAGGCAGGTCACTCCACCAGCAGGAAACAGTGAAGGTAAAGATCAGTGAAAGTGATATTGTGCCTCTTTGGGATGGCACCACAAGGCATCGTTCACTTACAGAACGCAAGCTTCTGGATGGCATGTAGGTCTGGTGTAATGAGTTTATGTGTAGGGGTGCAGAGCCAGTGGTTGTTCTGTAGGCAAGCATTAGTACCTTGAATTTGCGAGCGGTCATTGTAAACCACTCTAGCTGCAGCATTCTGGATCAGTTGCAGAGGTTAGACTGCCAAGAGGGTCTTGCAATAGTCCAGTCTGGATAAAACAAGAGCTTGGCCAAGGAGTTGTGTAGCCTGCGCAAGGAAGGACCCTTTCTTTCTAATGTTGTATAAGGTAAATCTGCAGGACCAGGCAGTTCTAGCAACTGATCAATCAATCACAACTCCAAGGTTTCTGGCTGTCATGGATGGAGTTATGCTTGACGAACCTAGCTGAATGGAGAAGTTGTGATGGAGTGTTGGGTTAGTCGGGACCACAAGCAGTTCTGCCTTCACAAGGTTGAGTTGAAGGTGGTGGTCCTTCATCCAGCAAGAAATGTAGGCAGGCACTGATGCGAGCAGCTACAGTTGGATCCTCTGGTTGGAATGAGAGGAAGAGTTGTGTGTCATCAGCATAGCAGTGATAGGAAAAAAACATTTCTGAATGACAGATCCTACTGATGACATGTAAATGGAGAAGAGAAATGGTCCAAGCACTGAGCCCTGAGGCACTCCGTGGCTAGATGTTGTGACTTAAACACTTCACCGCTCCACGACACCCTAAATAACTTGAACCATTGGAGTGCGGTTCTTAAGATGCCCTTTCCACCAAAGCAGAGCCAGAGCTAGATTGGAGCCAGAGCCTAGTTCCAAATCGGTTCTTTGTGTTTCCACACCCAAAGCTCCAGCTCCGAGCCAGGAAAAGTGGTTCTTAAGTAGCACCAAAACATAGCTGGGCTAGAACAGGGCTAGAAGTAAGAACCGATTACGTCAGGCACTGGGGGCGGGGTCAACAAGACGAACACAGACTTGAGATCCGCCATTGTTGAAATAGCAGCTAATGGAGCTAACAGCTGCTGCTCGTTTGTAATCTCCGTCTATAATAATTACGGCGAACTGCACGAATGCGTTGGATTTACTGTGTTTTCGTTGTGTTTTAATGCCGATGTAGGATCGTAAAGCCACGTTAATCAATAGTTGTTGATGGAAGGCTTGTTGGCAGCGGTGCTGTGCAGAGACCAATCTCCGTATGATAACGAGTCCAGCGAGAGCATATGACTCCTTATGCTTTTGATTCACTCATGCGTTTTTTTAAATATTATACGTGGATCGGTCTGCGCAGCGCCGATGCATCTCAAACAAGCCTGGTGTGTGTGTGTTTCCCGCTAGCGTTGCTGAGAAAGAGGAGACGTATACAGTGACGTAAGACCTGGCTCTGTTGTGGCTCTGCTAGCCTGTGGAAACGCAAACGGTTCTTAGCAGGCTCCTCAGTTGAACCAACTATGAACTGGGACTAGCTCTGGCTCCGATCTAGCTCTAGCACTGCCTTGGTGGAAAAGGGGTATTTGTCTTGAGAGTTGACAGGAGGATCTGGTGGTTAACAGTGTCAAAAGCAGCAGATAGATCCAGCAAGATGAGTACTGAGGATTTGGAAGCTGCTCTTGCTAGTCTCAGAGCTTCAACCGAGAGCAGGGCAGTCTCATTGTAAAAATTAACATCCTTTCTAAATGTGAGGTAAACATATTGTCCTGTAACTACAAATAAACAGAAACAGATGAGATTGACGTGTGTCCTCTTTCTTTTGTGAAATAACAGTAAATACCACTATTTTCGGTAACACTTTACAATAAGGTACATTAATTAACATTAGTTAACTTCATTAGTTTACGTGAACTAATAATGAACTGCACTTTTAAAGCATTTATTTTGCTTTTTTAATGTTGATTTCAACATTTACTAATAATTTATTAAAATCTTGTTAACATTAGTTAATGCACTGTGAACTAACATGAACAAACCATGAACAGCTATATTTTTATTAACTAATGTTAACAAAGATTAACTAATGCTGAACAGCGGTGTTGTTCATGGTTAGTTCATGTTAACTAATGCATTAACTAATGTTAACTAATACAACCTTATTGTAAAGTGTTACCTTTATTTCTGTGGGACTAATGTGTAATCTTGAAACAATTCATTATGATCAATGTATAACTTATTATTGTAAAACAGTGGTAAACCATTGATGCTTGGGTTTTAAATCTTTAAATAAACATCAAAAATGCCAACAAACGGACGCTTTTATCATGTTTGTTTTGCGATCTTGCTAGTTTCCAGTGATTTCTTTCTGATTCGTTTTCTGATAAAACTTTCATTTGTTGGGAAAATACTGGGTTTGTGTGACGTTGTTCCAGAGAGGTGTATTACGGGCCGGTTTTAGTGAAGCGCTGTGGAGCTTCTAGCCCGACAGTGGAAATGCAGCATGGTTTTTGGGCTCACTTAGCTGTCATCGAGTCTGTCCGTTCCACTTCAATAGCCCTATTCACAAATACAGTCTTAACTGGTAAATTACCAGTGAGAGATCATGTGTGAACATGACCTTTTCAAAAATACCAGTAAATAGTTTCTGGCAATTTAAAGAAAGTTGTAACATTACCAGTAAATTACCGGTATGATGCTGTATGAACCAAAAATGAGCTAACCCAAAAATGTCCGTCATTGTCATTTTTTTTCAGTCTGCAGTGACAGAAAAATCTGAAGGCCGTCCGTAATTTGACAGATTACACTGAGGGTGATCTATTGTAACTGTAATTCCCACCCCAGTCCAGTTAGTGTCGAGTGCGCTCCAGAGTGGCAGCAGATCAGAAGTTCAGTCTTAAGAATAAAATGAAAACTGACACGAGTGCTGTGTCCCAATTCGTCTACTTATACAACACCCGAAAAGTATACTCTTTTTGTGAAGAAAAAGTACATACTTTTGAGTGTGTAGCAAAAGAGTAGACAAGCTTTGGGACATACTATCACGTCTTACAATTGCGTCTTTGCTCTCTGTTGCATCCTGTCAATCATCCTCACAGTTAAAATCCTCCACATTTCATTTAATTTCCTACCGTATTGTAGAGAAATGCAGTAGCACGTTGATCTGCAGCCTTTCATGTGGAGAATTCTCCACATATTAATGCATAATGATACATTTAAAAGTTAATGGCTGAACTGATCTTTATAAAAGTCCACATTGTTATTGTAGATGAAATATAACACGGAAAACATTAAATAAATATTTTTTTAATCAGGTTAAACTGAGTATTAGTCAATCATATGGAATTCCAAAGCTGCCAATATTAAAAAGAAATAAATACATAAAAAAATAAATATACAAAAAAGCACAAATAAATAAATAAATATACATAGAAACGCAAAAAAACTAATTATTTATACATTTATTTCCTTATGTATATATTTATTTTTTCCATATTTATTTAGTTATTCTTTTATTTATTTATACATTTATTCATTTCTATTAGTATTTATTTCCACATTTATTCATTTATTTATTTATACGTTTATTTATTTTTACATTTATTTGTCTGTAGGGTAATGAGGAGGGTGTGGTTTACCTCAGACATAGCAATAAAGCTCAGTGTAGGCGAAGGCGAAGCGTTGAGGCCACAGTGACACCTTGTGGTCGAAATACAATAAAGTATAACCTACTGACGTTGATACTGTCTGACTTGGATAGGTATATGGCCAAAATCTTAAACCTTACTGTGTGACATGGAAATGCTACTCTTTATTCCGGACATGGCCGTAGAACATTGTCTGGTCTGGATTTGTAAAATGTCCTGGGCTAACAAGCAACATCTTCAACAGACAGGGACTCTGAAATGGAAGCGCTAAACATTAGTGGAATTGCATTGGCATGGTTTAAATCATACTTAATAATAATAATCTAACCGTTATCAGTTTTGTAGCTTTGATTGCTCAAAACTGAGCATGCGTCAAACATCTGTGTACTCATACGAGTCAAAAGAAATATACTTTGCAAGGCTTTGCGCTCGACTGTGCGCATATGCTCACGTTCGCGTAAAAAAACTAAGTAAACTTTCGGCTTTACACCTTACACCTTAACCTTGTTGGCATGGTAACTAAAAGGGGGTTGCTTTGGAGACTTGAGACAAACAAGGCAGCAAAGCAAACAGGTGCAGTGTTCGAAATCACCCCCTATACCCTCATTCACTATTCCCTACATTACTCCACTAATATAGTCCACTTGACAGAGTGAATTGAAAATGAGCAGCTTAATAATTATTTGAAAACTGGCAGCTCCAACAGTAGGCTAAAGATTTATCTTGAACTCTGCCATGGAAACTATATGTATAAACTGTAATTAAACAATTTAATAATTGATTAAAAAGGAATTTATACCTGTATGGTATTACACTGGACCAGTGCAGTTTGGAAAATGGATGAATGGATGATTCAGCTGCGGTTGCCAGTTTCTGCTGAATTAATTCAGCGCGCGAATATCAGAATGCATTATGGGTATTCTCTAGCCGTTAAGTGTACATCAGTACACTCGTTATTGCAGTGCATTGTGGGATAATAACATCCACAATCATTTCGGACATCACGACAAATGACTTTCCCCTCAAATAGCGCCTTACTAAAGGGTATAGGAGGCTGTAGTATTAGGTTATACAGTGAACCCCGGAGGGTGGATTTATTCACAATACGTTGGGGAATAGGTGCAAACGGTGAAACAAAGGTGCGTGCTGTCTTCGTGCTTGGTGCTCCAGAGAAGTCCTTGTGCTCGTGAAGGTGGGTGTCCAGGCGTGCTCAGTCGGGCTGTCGGTCACTCGCTGCCTTCTGTGAGGTAAGAGACAAAGGATTAATTTCAGCACGTTCAGCATGAGACGGGTGTCTACTCAAGTGAGAGCGGTAGTGGCTTTTACAGCCTCTTGCTGATGGGCTGCAGCTGTGACCGATCAGCCTGTGATGAGGACGTGCAGGTGCCGTGCGTTGGTTGCCAGGGCGACGATGATATACCCAGAGAGACTCGTCACCCCCCCCCCAAGCATCGTTCTGGCCTGGGAACGAGAGGAGATAGTAGGGGTGAAACAAGGTGTGGGTGGGTGGAATGTCCCCAGACAGACCTGAAAAAGGTGTCCACATCCGTGAGAGTCCATCGGCGTTGGCGGCCCCGGCCCGATGTCGCACTTCGAAGTGGAAGTCCTGGAGCACGAGGAACCAGCGGGTCACCCTGGCGTTGGTATCCTTCGCCCGGGCCATCCACTGTAGAGGAGCATGGTCGGTTAGCAGGGTGAACTTACGGCCGAGGAGGTAGTACCGCAGCTCCAGGACTGCCCATTGATGGCCAGGGCCTCCTTCTCGACGGCGGCGTAGTTCTTCTCTGCCGGGGACAACTTTCTGCTGATATAGAGGATGGGATGCTCCTCACCTTTCTGGACTTGTGACAGGACGGCTCCTAGTCCGGTGTCGGAAGCATCCGTTTGCAGCAGGAAGGGGCAGCCGAAGTCAGGGGCGCGGAGTACCGGAGATGCCGTCTTGAGTTGGGCGAAGGCCTCCTCGGCGGCTGACGTCCAACAGACCTTCTCGGGCTGCCCCTTCCTGGTCAGGTCTGTCAGGGGGGCGGCTAGAGAGGAGAAGTTGGGGATGAAACAGCGATAGTACCCCGCCAACCCCAAAAAGGCGCGTACCTGGGACTTTGTCTGTGGTCTTGGTGCGGTGCGGATGGCTTCCACCTTCTTTTCTTGGGGCCGGATGAGGCCCCGGCCAACCTGGAATCCCAGGTACTTCGCCTCGGACAGCGCTAGGTGGCATTTGCGGGGGTTGGCGGTTAGTCCAGCCCGCCGGAGCTCCGAGAGCACCCTCCGCAGATGTTCCTCCCATGCCTCGGAGTGCACCACGACGTCATCCAGATACGCGGCTGCGTACTCTTGGTGGGGCCTTAGGATGATGTCCATCATGCGTTGGAAGGTCGCTGGTGCCCCGTGAAGGCCGAAGGGGAGGGTCCGGTACTGCCAGTGTCCACTAGGGGTAGAGAAAGCAGTCTTTGATTTAGCAGAAGAGGTAAGTGGTACCTGCCAGTATCCCTTGGTGAGGTCTAGGGTTGTGATGTACTGGGCCCTCCCCAGGCGGTCTAGCAGCTCATCGACCCGAGGCATGGGATAGCCGTCGAACCTGGAGACTTCGTTGAGCGAAGTCATTGCAGAAGCGGAGGGTGCCATCCGGCTTGGGTACCATCACGATGGGGCTGGACCATGGGCTGCGAGATGGTTCTATCACCCCAAACTTCAGCATTTCCTGGATTTCCTCCTCAATAGCCTGCCGACGAGCTTCTGGGACTCGGTAGGGCCGTTGCCTGACGATGACTCCAGGGGCCGTCCTGATGTCATGGTGGATGACGTTAGTCTGCCCGGGCCTAGAGGAGAACACATCCGCAAACTGTCTGACCAGGTGCTGCAGCTCGGTCTTGTGGGCAGCCGACAGGTGGGGATCCATGTCGACAACCACGGGATCGGAAAGACTCAGGGCGGCAAACTGGTCTCGGGTCCCTTGCTGCTACTTCAGTAAGTTGATGTGGTATAACTGCTCTGCTCGTCTTCTTCCCGGTTGGCGTACCCGGTACGTCACTAGTCCAACCTTCTCCACCACGATGTATGGCCCTTGCCACGACGCCAGGAACTTGCTGGCGGAAGTAGGGACCAAGACCATGACTCTGTCTCCCGGCTGGAATTCCCGTGGTTGGGCTGCCCGATTGTAGTGGCGTTGTTGGGCCTGTTGTGCCTTGCTGAGATGCTCCCGGACTAATGGCATGACATGGTCGATCCTCTCCCTCATCTGGGTGACGTGCTCGATGACCGTGCGGTGAGGGGCAGGCTGCTGTTCCCAGGCCTCCCGAGAGACATCCAGCAGGCTCCGAGGCTGGCGGCCGAACAGGAGTTCGAAGGGGGTGAAACCAGTTGAGGCTTGAGGGACCTCGCGGATGCCGAAGAGGACGTAGGGGATCATCAGGTCCCAGCCCCGCTTGTTCCACGAGTCCGTCGGTTTGCGGGTGGTAAACGGTGGTCCTCAACTGTTTCACCCCCAACAGCCTGCAGAGGTCTGCCATTAGCCGGGACATGAACGGTGTTCCCTGGTCAGACAGAATTTCGGTCGGGATGCCGACCCGGCTGGCCAACAGAAACAGCTCCTGGGCGATGGCTTTCGCTGTGGCTTTCCGCAGGGGGACTGCTTCTGGATACCGGGTGGCGTAATCCACGATGACGAGGATGTGTTCATGTCCTCGGGCAGACTTAGGCAACGGTCCCACCAGATCCATTCCGATTCGCTCGAAGGGCACCTCGATGATGGGTAAGGGGATCAGCGGGCTGGGGGGAGGAGTCCTGGGCGCCGTGTGTTGGCAGGTCGGGCAGGCCTTGCAGAACCCCTTCACGTCAGCCTCCAGGCCTGGCCAGTGGAAGTGATCCCGGATCCGCTAGATGGTGTTAGCTGCTCCTAGGTGACCTGCCATCGGATGGGAATGGGCCAGTTCGAGGATGGCTTCCGTCTTCGTCCGCGGGACGACTAGAAGCTCCTTCTCCTCCCCCCTTCGCTGGGCGACGCAGTATAGCAGACCGCTTCGGACCACAAAGTGCGGGAGAGGATGGGGCCGTGGGAGGAAGTCCATGGACCTAACTTGATTCCAGCAGTGCTTTAGGCGATCGTGCTCCCGCTGGTCTTTGGCAAAAGAGACTCACCATCTCTCCCGCTGTCCGAAGCTAGCAGCGCCGGCCGGCGACGACGTCCTTGTGGCCGGCGACGATGGCGACAGTTCCGTTCCGGGCTGGCGGGCTGAGCGACGGAGGCGAGCAGGCGGCCAAACCCTGGCCAATCTCTTCCAAGCAGCAGTGGGACCGGTAAGTTTTTCACCAATCCGGCTTCAACGGGCCAGGCGCCATGGGCGGCAGCGATGTTCACACGATGAGCTGTAACTTGTTGGGTGTCTCCATGCACACACGTGATCAGGAGGTAACCCTTTTGGCCAGGGTGAGGAGGGCACAGACGAGCCTGGATGAGGGTGACCGCGCTGCCCGAATCCAGAAGCGCCCGGACGGGCTTGCCGTTCAGCTGGACGTCCGCCTCTGGAGCCGCAGGTGGAACGTGCTGATGTACGATGCAGCCCTCCAGCCAGGGTTCAGCGGTTCCGTCGTGGGTTCAGCGATGGGCATTGGCTCGTCCATCGGAAACGGATCTGTCGGTCTGCCAACTGCGTGCGAGGTGCCCTCCGGCGTGCGTCACTCCTGGGCCACCCTCCGGGGAAATGGCGGCGCTCTCTCTCCAGCCTACCGTTGGTGGACAGCATCCGCCAGCTCGATCGCCTCCAGCAAGACGAGGACAGTGGCGGGGTTCCTCATACCCACCGCCTGAGGATGGGACCGAGGCAGGGCGCGGAGGAGGCGATCGATGACCACTCGTTCCACTACCTGAGCTGCGGTGGGCTCCCGGTCCAGCAGCCAATGTTGAGCCAACCGGACGAGATCAGCGGCCTGGGCCCGCGCTGGCATCCGACCTTTGAACTCCCACTCATGGAACTGTTGCGCTGCGCAGATGGGAGAAAGACCCAGCTGGGCGAGGACCTCGCGTTTCACTTCCCTGTAGTCGTCCGTGATCGCGGGAGGAAGGGAAAAATAAGCTCGCTGAGCTTCACCAGTTAGGAGAGGAGCCAGCGCGGAAGCCCAGTCTTCTATGGGCCATCCCTCACGATTGGCAGTGGTTTCAAATATTTGGAGATATGCTTCAACATCGTCGTGATCCATTATTTTGGGCAACAGCCGGGTCACTCGCATTCGGGGGTCAGGTAGTGGAACCGGCTGGGCAGTCTGGGCATGGAGGGCGGCGATGTCTTCTTCAGCCCTGCCCTGCCGAGTGGCCAGATGTTCCACTATCTGCTGCTGACGGATGCTTACTTCAGTGAGGCGCTGCAGTATCTCCTCCATCTCCAACGGAAGGGAGCGCCGATCGGTGCTGGGGTGGTAAACAGAGAGAGGAAAAAAATATATTTTAGTGCGGTGAAAACTGCAAACACTTGTGTGTGATTTCTCATGCAGTTGCCCGCATTCTCCACCAGATGTCACGGGTGAGAAATCACACAACAAGGTTGCTCGGTGAAAGTGAACCCCGGAGGGTGGATTTATTCACAATACGTTGGGGAATAGGTGCAAACGGTGAAACAAAGGTGCCTGCTGTCTTCATGCTTGGTGCTCCAGAGAAGTCCTTGTGCTCGTGAAGGTGGGTGTCCAGGCGTGCTCAGTCGGGCTGTCGGTCACTCGCTGCCTTCTAGAAGGGTAAGAGACAAAGGATTAGTTTCAGCACGTTCAGCATGAGACGGGTGTCTACTCAAGTGAGAGCGGTAGCGGCTTTTACAGCCTCTTGCTGATGGGCTGCAGCTGTGACCGATCAGCCCGTGATGAGGATGTGCAGGTGCCGTGCGTTGGTTGCCAGGGCGACGCTGATATGCCCAGAGAGACTCGAAACAACGGTTATACAGTAGTTTTAGAATACATAGGAAATGTGAGTTACATATACTGTGTGTGTTACGGTACTTGAGAGAATAATAAAAGTTATCAGAAGTTATGGCTGGCTGTCGCGCTGTCCTCCATTAAATAGGTTATCGTTGTACCTATTAAACAACATGGATGAACTTTATTTTTAATGAATATCCAGCTCACGTGGGGAAGACTTTGCACGTATGTTCATTTAACCACGGAGTCGTTTGTAAACAAGAGACTGGATTTGCAGACAGGATGAGATTACATGAACGAATGAAGCAACACACTAATGTGAGTAAAAAATTTTTTTTATATGTGATAGTATTGCATTGTTACAGATCGTTTGATATCTATGGATTATGTGTACGTGTCTAACAGAACATACCTTAGTATGCTGTCACAGGCTGGAGAATACTTTATTTGTGGTGTTCTTGGTTCATTACTGTCTTGATGTGCGTTGTTTACTCTCTTGACTCGATATTTGAAGGGCGCGCACACGTTCAAGGTTATATTCATAGATCGGGCGGGCCAAGTAACGTTAATAAAAAAAATATCATTCCATCATGAATCATTGTGTTTGTTTGCCATTTTCCACATGCTTTCACTGACAGGGGGAGCAGAAGCTCATTAAATATGCAAATCTTATCCAATCCTAGCCGTGGGCATTTACTTCCAAGTCTTCAGTGCGGCAATTACAACTTGACCCTGAATTAACACTTGAGAAGGCTGTTGTACGAGTTCGACAGAGTGAACAACAAGAAAAAAACAACAAGAATTGCTTAAGTCAAACTTCAAAGGGGAAATCGTTAACGAACAGCTGGATAGTGTGCAGGCTAAACAGAACAGTAAGTGAAGCCACAATATGGACAGTTGGCAAAGAAAACACCTCATGAAAGATATGAAAAGGGACTCAGTGTTCAAGATGTGGAGACACAAAAGGCCATAACCCACAGCAATGCCCAGCAAAAGATGCAATATGCAATCGGTGTCATAAAAAGAGACATTATGCGAGGATGTGCAAGTCAAAGAAAGTGTATGAGGTGAATATTGCCACACTAACTGAGGATGCAGATGAGGACATTGCATTCCTAGGCTCAGTAACAATAATGTGGCTGGTAGCCCATGGATGACTGAGATCAAAATTGACAATTTCGATGCAATGTTTAAAATTGGAGCAGATGTTACAGTTGTTCCGGTGACGCTGTACAACCAGGGCCAGTTCAACAAACTGAAACATGCGGGCAAAATCCTCCAGGGGCCAGGTGGAATGTCACTGAATGTAAAAGGGAAATGTACAGCCACCCTCAGTAAACAAAATAAATGGACAAAACAGGACATATGTTGTTGATGGATTGTACATGCCATTGCTAGGCCAACCAGCAGTCGCTGCACTTCAGTTAGTAGCCAGGCTGGATGATGTCAGCTTAAGCTCAAAAGAAGTTTCCAAAACTCTTCAGCAGCTTAGGCAAAATGGAGGGTGAGTACAGCATTGTGCTAAAGCCAGGGGCAAAACCCTTTTCTCTGTCAACACCTAGGAGCATTTCCCTCCCTCTCTTACCAAAGGTGAAGGAAGAATTAACCCGAATGGAACAGCAGAGGGTAATTTCAAAGGTGGAGGAACCAAAAGAGTGGTGTGCTCCCATGGTCGTGGTGCCAAAGCGGACAGGGAAAGTAAGAATTTGCACAGATCTCACTGAACTGAACAAATCAATTATGAGGGAAAAACCATCCTCTCCCTTCTGTGGAGAACACATTAGGACAACTTGCAGGAGCCAAAGTATTTTCTAAGCTCTACGCCAATGCTGGCTTTTGGCAGATTCCACTTTCAAAGAAATCCTCTTTGCTCACCACCTTTATAACTCCATTTGGTCAATACTGTTATAACCGTCTATGTTTTGGAATCTCTTCTGCACCAGAGCACTTCCAAAAACGCATGTCCAGAATTCTTGAGAGACTGGAAGGGGTTGTCTGTCAAATGGATGACGTGCTTGTCCACTCAGAGTGAACACGACGAGTGGCTGTGAAGGGCGCTCTCAAGACTTCAGGAAGCAGGTGTTGTCAAATTAAACAGATAGTGAAAGTAAATAAAGTGCGTTTAAAGATCATTTCCAATTAATGACATCACAGAATTTATTGGTATTTTGGTGTTGACGTGTGAACGGTCTCTTACTGGTACAAAGCCAAACGCCGTTGCTTGTGTGAATAGCATATTTGTGTATTTACAGATAAAGCCATTCTGGTATTTTTACAGTAATTTACTGGGAATGCTGTGTGAAAATGGGCTAATAACTGCCTGATTTGGTTCACCTACAAAACCAGATATCAAACGACTACAAAGGACAGTTCCTGCTGAGATGAGAGGGTTACTGATGCCCCCCTGCCCACCCTCTAAGACCTATACTCTTTCAGAGTGAGGAAAAGGGCAGGTCAAATCCTCACAGACTCCACTCACCCTGGCCTCCACCTGTTTGAACTGTTGCCATCTGGACGGCGCCTCAGATTACTCAGCACTAGAACATCTAGGCACAGGAACAGCTTCTTCCCACAGGCCATCTCTCTCTTGAACAGTTAAATGCCTCCCAAGGCATATGACTGCAAGTGCAATACTCCCACTGTTTAGTGCAGTATCTTTGTAAACTCAGTCCTTTATTCATACTAATCCAATATTGTAAATATGTTTATTCTGACTAAACCTATCTGTGTCTTCATTTATTTTTTATTCTTAAAATGTAGTGTCTTTTTGTTGTATTTGTGTGCACTGGAAGCTTCAATACCAAGGTAATTTTCTTGTGTATGTACGAACACTTGGCAATAAAGCATAGGCGTAATTTACAGGTGGGACGGGTGGGACATGTCCCCACCACATTTTGCCAGGCTCGATATTGTCCCCACCACTTTTTAAAAGTAATTGAAAAATAGATCGCGGAAGGTGTGTATTAAAGCAAAAGCGCAATCTACAAATCGTCATTCTTCATAATCTAATTAATTCATTTAACACATTTTTCCGCCGGTCAGAAGCTTTTTTTTTTTCATTACAGATTTGCGCAAAACTTTAGCGATATTTCCTAATAGTCAATAAAAAAATATAGCCTAGCGAAATGACGGCGTTTTCATTAACCGATGTTATGCGACTAAATTTTTTTCCTCTCGTGATAAGTCATTCCAAAAATTATGCTACGTATGATGTTAGGTTTATGTAGCCTATATCCCAGCCACCGCATGCCATTATTTTTAATGGAAAGAGACGTGTGTGTTATCCAAGAACTGATGGCAAGGAAAGCACCTTATACTTGAGCGGCAAATATGAAGGGTTTCTGGGTATCTGCTTCAAGGTCTTGATAAATTATGGCATTTTATATTCTATTGTTTTTTATGAGTTTAATAAAGAACTCCGTCTCGTCTTCTGTCCAAACATACCATCATCTGTAAAGAATGATACACTTTTACATACGCCAGGTTACTGTGACGCATTGCTGCCAGCCTGCCACATGCAGAGACGAGCGAAATGTTTGAATTTGCATGGTGGTAACTCAAAGGTTTTTTTTTTTACCACTTCGTTATTTTGGCTTGGAATTTCGTTTGTTGGAAATATAAACTGAATTTAGAAATATTTTTGAAATTAAAAACTTTGCGTTTAATAAAAATATATATATTTTTGAAATATACATTGTTCAGAGTGGAGTGCAAAATAATCTGTTCCCTGAGTCCACGGCCTTTGCTGTTATTGTGAGTGTACACAAATAAAAGTAGACAGTTTACTGTTTATAATCATATCTTGCACTTAGCCTATCTCTGACCTATGCCTAAAAATGACGGAGTATTGTGAGTTGTTTCTGCTGTCATAAAGGAAAAAATCCATCAGAAGGCACCGACAACTTCGTCAGACAGAGGGTTAAAGAAAACATAGCTTATTTTCATGGTTAGGCTACGTTTAAATAATATTATTATTTCAATTCCATATGTTGATTTTGAAAAATGAGCAGCACACGTAAGGCATATAATCAGATTCACATAGCCTATGTCTGGGGACATGGATTTTGTTTTCTAGAAAGTCTTTCTTTAAAATTAATTTCGTTTTGCATAAATTGTATTTTAATTTTGATCAATATTTAAATCACCTATTTGCTGTATATTTAATAAATAAGAAGCAAACAAGATCGTCGGGAATGGGTTGACGTGCGTAACTGGGCTGTTTCCGCGGCCTTTGTGTAAGGCTGAAACTACAGCGTCTTTCTGTTTTAATACATTTCTTGAATATATGTCTTAAAGGTCCCGTTCTTCGTGATCCCCACCACTTTTCAAAGCAAAGTTACGCCACTGCAATAAAGCTCTTTCTGACTCTGATTCTGAAATTGAGCGACTACACCCACACTGTATGCGACACGTATGTGATGTGACATCGCGATTCTCCCAATATTTGATTATCCTTTTGATCTCCAATTGATTCTCGATTTCATGATCCCTTTAAATAAGAGAGCTATACGAAATATCCAAAGTGGGTCCACAGGACCAGGAATGAAAAACACGGCTTGAGATAATGGTCACTTACTCTATTCTTCTCAGCGGCCCATAATATCAGTTCAGCTGGAGTGTCTTGTAATGCAAGTTCCTGTTGCTGATACCATTCCTCTGTGTGGCAGGTTTCATCCTCATCATCTCCGTCCTCCTCTTCCACCCAGCTGCTCTTTGTCCCCACTGGAATCATGTGGCCATGAGTATCCAGAAGGTCAAGCTGGTTAAAGCCTTCTGGAAACTCCATCACTGAGTGAGTGAGTGAGTGAGTGAGAGAGTGAGAGAGAGAGAGAGAGAGAGAGAGAGAGAGAGAGAGAGAGAGAGAGAGAGAGAGAGAGAGAGAGAGAGAGAGAGTAGCATGGCAGAAAGATCGTTTATATTTTTATTTCATGTTTATAATATTGCTAGAAAAATAAATAATTCTAATACGCGCTACAGACGTAACATTATATTGGTTTACCAAGAATCAATGCTACCGTCACAAAAATTGGACATGAACCAATTTGAATAGGAAACTAGTACAATAGTTCCGTATAGGCAGCATTACATCCGATACCAATTATTGTATTCATGGTGCCACCACAGTACCTTTTTAGTGGCTGTGAGACACATCACTTAATATAGATGTAACTGCTCCTCTTAAATAATTTACTCATATTTAAACTAGTAAACCCTTGCTTGTTATCTAATGACATGTATTTTACACACAATAAAACTAAACCTCACCGATGACCAGCCGTGTTCACGTTGAGCACACGTCTAAAACGCAGCTTGTTTTGACGCTGGGAAATGTAGTTTTTTGAGCTGCCAATTCGCTTACGCCAACTGAATGTATAAACTACATTTCCCAGGATTCAAAAGAACTTTCCCGCGAGCGTAGGACTTCTTCCGCGGTGGGAGGAGATTTTCTTGCATGTGAGCGAATGTCTTGTGGTGAGCAGTTTAATTCTTTTGATAGGTAAAGTGATTTTTCTTTTGCTTAGTTAATGAACAGAGTGGCGACATATTTCAAATCCGATTTAAAATAATGAGTTTTGTTCAGTAAAGTTTTTTATAATCAAATCTGATCTTCTGTGTGAACAACACACGTTTAGGAGCCGATTATGGCATGATGCACATATACAGTTTGTAATTTTCTCTGCATAAGGATGAATAATAACTAAATCTTTTGTTTGATTTGTGTTTTGTTTACCTACCTTATTACCATCATCATTTTTCAGTGTTGTCAGTGCAATTCTCTCAGTATGACATCAGCTGGAAACACTATGTGAGTACATTCATCCGCTTTTTGTAAACTTTTGTTTAGTTCTATCTAGCAAAATAACATGGAGTAAGTGGTTGATTGACAAATGAGTGTGACACTTATATTCAGCTTGCTTTGTTCACATATTGGCTCAAAAGTAAATTAAAATGTCTGAAACCACATAAACTGCAATGTGATGAGTAAGTTTTTATTCCTACAGTTAATGACACTACCATTCATTTACAAGACCCTTCTAATCGTTTTCTGCTTCTGCCTCTTGAATGTTTTTTAGTGACGATGAGGACACATTCAAAATTCTCATTGCCACTGACATTCACCTAGGTTATCTAGAGAAGGATGCCATTAGAGGAAACGACACGTTCGTGACCTTTGATGAGATCATGAAACAAGCTGTGCAAAATGAGGTGAGAATGAAATAATGGGTACATATTGTTATATGGGTAGTGGGTACAGACTTTGAGGTGATTTTATGTCAATTCATGGGCGTCGGAATCATTGTATGTGGGTAGGACAAGACCCACCCACTTTTTAAGACCAATGATATTGGACTGACATTCTTCTCTCTAATAAAGGCAGGAATCTCGAGAAGCGGCGCGCCACGCGGGCAGGGCTTATATGCTCAGAGAACGGACACTTGCACTAGTGATACAAAACACACAGGTCTATTACGTCCCAGTAACAAGTTCCTGTATGTCACAGTAGATTAATTTAGATTGATAATAGCGGGTAATAGGCTTGCTGCGATAATCAGTGTTTAGGCAAAACACAGGTTACATCACAATTCACAATATAAACACTTTTGACCCAATACAATCTAAGATAATAAATAATATCAAATCTACCAATATTGATCTAATCAAAAGCCAGAGAGAACAGATGAGATTTAAGAGCTGTAAGGCCGCTGAGTTCGCTCCAAGGATCGGTAGCGATAGCGACTCGAAGGACTCGACTCAAATGAAAGAAACTGCCCTTTACCAATGAACTGATTTGTTTTTCAAAGTTTAGTGACAAATCGAATGTAACCCCCAGATTCCTTACATTAGGTTGAACAGTGGCTGAGATAGAACCTAAATTAAAAGATGAAGATCTGGAAGGGCCTAACATCAAAATTTAGCTTTTGCTTTCATTGAGTTGCAAAAAATTATTAGACTTCCAACATTTGATCTCCTCAAAACAGTCACCCAGTACATCCCAGGGATAAGAGCTGTCGGTTTTTGCCGGTAGATAAAACTGTGTGTCAGCATAGCGGTGGTAGGAGATCCTATATTTCTTAAAAATGGCACCCAATGGCAGCATATAAATTGAAAAGAGAAGCGGGTCTAAAATAGATCCTTGGGGCACACCAGAGATGGGGACTTGAGTTTGAGACTCGGACTCGAGTGTGACTTAAGTCGCACACACAGTAGCTGTGTCTCATTTCGGAAGGCTGCATCCTCCGGAGGTCGCATTTGAAGGCTGCATGCGTCTGAAGGCTGTCTCATTTCAAAAAAGTAAGTAGGACACTCCGAATGCGACCTTCAAATGCGCCCTTCTTTTCAGGAATTCGGA
Source organism: Romanogobio albipinnatus (assembly GCA_023566225.1). Classification (NCBI taxonomy): domain Eukaryota; kingdom Metazoa; phylum Chordata; class Actinopteri; order Cypriniformes; family Gobionidae; genus Romanogobio; species Romanogobio albipinnatus. The sequence goes on from CM042247.1 coordinate 55,183,166, forward strand.
GTGTGCATGAGATGTATCCTTAGTTGCTGCAGATAACCCACAATTCTTTGCGTCGCCATTAACAACCGTCATGTTTTTTAAATATTATTTGAAAAAATGGCGCCGCCGGCAGATATACATGCAAGCGAAATGTGGTGTTTAAACTTAAGTAGTTTCAAGCTTGTTTTTGTTTTTAAGCTGTATATACCTCAAATAGATAGTTGTGGTAAACAGGATTACAAGTGTTTAGTGATTTTTTGTTTAAACGTTTAGAACGGTGCTTTGCTGTCAAGGCAAAACATTTCATAGTCATTTTCAAGTTATAAATAATTTTCATTCATATAACTGGTGTGAGAGTGCAACTCCACTGTGAACGTGTTGGCATAGCAACGTGATACTTCCTGCCTGTGTGTCCTACGGAGGACGTCTCATTTAATTCTGATTAAGGACACTCCGTATACCGCATCCTTCACAGGATGTGTCCTCCAGAGGATGCAGCCTTCAAAATTAAATGAAATGAGACACAGCTAGTGACTTCAGACTCGACTTGAGACTCGTCCTCAAAAGACTTCAGACTTGACTCGGACTCGAGCTGCGGGACTCGTGAACAATGTTTATTTTTAGGAAACGTCTGATGAGCTTGATGTTATTCCCCTCCGTCCGTTACCTATAACCTATGAGGGGTGGAATATACAAAATGAGATGATTGCTAAACAAACTGAGAGGAGAACTAACGTGTATACGCTCGCCAGCCGTCTGGCCAAAATCCCATAGTATTCAGCCGTCAGACGTAAGAAATGAGACGTTAGACGTCACGGTCACGTGTCAGAGCTGCGATCAAAGTGCGCGGCGGCGACGTATGTGAGAAAGTATATTTTTTACTTTGCGTCTGAATAACGTACGTGTGGATAACGTACGCGTGGATAAACGTGTGGATAACGTACGCGTGGATAAACGTGTGGATATGTACACTACCAGTCAAAAGTTTGGAAACTGTAGGCCTACTACTTTGACTGTTTTTGTAAGAAGTCTCTTCTGCACACCAAGGCTGCATTTATTTGATCCTACAGCAAAAAAATGCAATATTGTGAAATATTTTTACAATTTAAAATCTTTTTTTCTATTTGACTATATTTTATGCAATTTATTCCTGTGTCCTGTGTTCAAAGATGAATTTATCATTGTTACTCCAGTCTTCAGTCACATCATGATCCTTCAGAAATCATTATAATGTGACAATTTGCTGCTCAAGAAACGTTATTATTATCAATGTTGAAAACAGTTTTCATTAAATAAAAAAAAAAGAAATCAGGATTAATGAAAGTTAAAAAGAACTAGGGCGGTCACTTTACGTTCGAAAATCGATTGCACATTGGATCGGACCAACACAAGTTTAGAAAACGAAAATAGGGAATCGATTTTAACCAAATATGTACATAGGGGCGTAGACATCTTTTCAGAAGTGAGGGAGACAGAAATGTCAGGTGTAATACAATTTTTTTTCTCACCTTTGTCTAATTGACAGATTTAATTGATCTCATCTCTTGCTTTTAATTCAGTAAGATATCAAATACACTGCTGAACAATAACCACTAATATCTATAATGTTTTCCCTATATGTTATGCCAATTTTATGATTGCTTTATGTAGGCTACTACAAACACAAAAAATAAAATAAAATAAAATAAAAATCTTTGTAATTTATTCCTGTGATCAAAGCTGAATTTATCATCATTACTCCAGTCTACAGTGTCACATGATCCTTCAGAAATCATTCTAATATGTTAATTTGATGCTCAAGAAATATTTATGATTAGTATCAATGTTGAAAACAGTTGTGCTGCTTCATTTTTGTGGAAATCATGAAACTATTCAAACATTTGTTGTAAGATAAAAAAAAGAGAGAAATAAATACTTTTATTCATCAAACATGCATTAAATTGATCAAGTAGCATTTATAATATAACAAAATATGTATACATGCTTTACTCAATGCAAATAAATGCTGTTCATTTAACTTTCTATTCATTAAAGAATCCTGAAAAATAAAATGCATCATAGTTTCCACAGCTGTTTTCAACAATGGCTATAATCATAAATGTTTCTTTTTCATTCAATTATCATATTAGAATGATTTCTGAAGGATCATGTGATACTGAAGACTGGAGTAATGATGCTGAAAATTCAACTTTGATCACAGGAATACATTACACTTTACTATATCATTACAAATTAAAACATCTGTGAATATATATGTGAATATATTTCGCAATATTAATGTTTTAACTTAGCCTGGATGCCAGACGAACTTAGCCCCGCCCACAAAAAAATTTGCACGGGCAGTTTGGTCTGGACTTGATCCATAGAGAAGTAATTATGCCCGAACAGAAACTGTTCGGACCAATGAAATTGTCAGGGCGGGCTTTAGACGATGATGAACAGATGATAAACAGTAATGTAATCATCCACGTCATAAGGCGCTTGGGTTGAATTTGTTCTAATCCTAAACGGAGAACTTGTTCGTATATGCATTCACCTTCATTATTTCTCTCAGAAATGATGATCGTGTTGGTAAGTACTCTGTGTATCCTTAAATTCTTTTTTTACAACACCGGCAAAGATCGTTTACACTCATCTTTTTCTTCTAACGTTAGGCTACTTATTCCGGGCGTATGTGCAGACAGGGTTGCCAAGTTTTTACAGCAAAACCCGCCCAATCCCGATTGCTACTCAAAACTAGCCAAAAACAAGCCCAATAGCTTTCCGGGTGGGGGGGTTCTCCGGGAAAAATGGCATTTGGGGGGTAAAATATGTGTTATTTTGGCTGGACTGCCTGCTAAATTTCGCATTCCTGGGTCTGTATATCACATAATTGGGGTCACTTCAACCCGCGGACTTGGCAACACAGTGCAGTTGAGTTCTGTTGACATTTGACAAATAACGTTATGCGTCGCTCCGTTGTTCTGATTGGTTGTAGGTCTATCCAATTGAGGTCTTTCCTGATTCGGTTTAAACACGCCCCATAATCACAGCCCAACGGAGCAGTATCAGACTCAAATTCTGACTAGAATTGAGTATGACCACGTCAGGCTAGTTTTAACTGTATTTTTCATTAAATAAATGCAGCCTTGGCAAGCAGAAGATACTAAACATTAAAAAGGCTGTCAGTTAGCACTGCATTATTCATATTCTTTATTGTTAATAAATACCTTGAGATGGCTGGAAAAACACAAACCATATATTGTCGCAATCGTGTTTGTCACGTTTCATCAGTCATAGCAATTATTTTTATTCAGCTACTGCTACAGCGCTGAATGCCTTTGGAATGGGACAGGGTTTTACATCTATGAATCAGTTGTGTTTTTTCTTTGAGAGCGCACCCTATGGCTTCGAGTATGAATTGGAGTGTTGCACGAGACTCCATAGTGTTCAGATCGCCTCATTTTTGGATACGAATAAAATGACAGGTCATGTATAGATTATTTGTGTCTTTGAATTTAAATCTAGATTTATTTACGTTGGCTTCTACGTAAACGAACTTGCTTGTGTAACAGACGTAGGCCAGTAAGAGCGGTGCGACTAGACGCCGGTTCGAATCACGCACGGAGCGGGTCGACTAGGACTGGTGCGACCCGGTAAAAGTGCGGGGGACGAATGTATGTTTTATTAAAAGTGCGGGGGGACAACAATGAACAAGGGTGTCTCCTAGTGGCCATTTGTAATGTGACAACTAAAAGTCTCACAGAAACCTCATTAACCTCATAAACCTCAGATATCAAGCTGAAATTTGACACATCTCATTTAGACTTGTGGCTTTTACTTTTTTGTATTTTTAGGTTGTATATAATAAAATAAAATTGTATATAATAAAACAAATATTACATAACATTTTCATAACAATAAACCTAAACTTTAATAACTTTTAGAAATAGTAATACATTTTAATTACACTTTAACAATAATCCCCAAAGTGTCTTCTTTCAAAAGAGACCAACCTTATGTCTGTATCCCAAAGCATTCATGAATTACAGCTGTTTAAGTTTGTATAGTACATTTTCATGTCTATGCCCAAAAATGGGGGTGACAGTTAAGGGGTTAAACAAATAAAAAAGATAGATGTAACAACTCACAAACAGGCAGAATAAGAAAATAACAAATTCCAAAAGTGCAATAGGCGGCGTGGAGACAAATGGCCACTAGGAGACACCCTTGTTCATTGTTGTCCCCCCGCACTTTTAATAAAACATACATTCGTCCCCCGCACTTTTACCGGGTCGCACCAGTCCTAGTCGACCCGCTCCGTGCGTGATTCGAACCGGCGTCTAGTCGCACCGCTCTTACTGGCCTACGTCTGTTACACAAGCAAGTTCGTTTACGTAGAAGCCAACGTAAATAAATCTAGATTTAAATTCAAAGACACAAATAATCTATACATGACCTGTCATTTTATTCGTATCCAAAAATGAGGCGATCTGAACACATCGCAAGGGCGTGCGAAGTGGATTCACAGGATTGCAAATACAATGCAATTTTTTGTTTATTTATTAATTTTTTGCATTTAGTAATTTATTTGTAGACTTGTGCCCATTAAAAGGTAGGCCTATTATTTCTATGTTGTTTTTAAAAAATGCATAGAGCGGTAATATTTCCTCCGAGAGCGCCTTTCTGAAGATTCCGTTCATTTCTTAAAGGTCCCGTTCTTCGTGTCTTTTTGAAGCTTTGATTGTGTTTACAGTGTGCAATATAACGTGTTCATGTTTCGCGTGTAAAAAAAAAAACAGTATTTTTAACACAATTTACTTATCTGTATACCGCTGTTTTCACTGTCCTGAAAACGGCTGATGACTTCCTTTATTCTATGAAGTCCCTCCTTCAGAAATACGTAACGAGTTCTGATTGTGCCAGCGGTTCCCGTGTTGTGATTGGACAGCAGCTTAGCGAACGTGGCCCGGTTCCTGTGTTGTGATTCGACAGCAGCTTAGTGCACACGGAAAGGTCACGCCTCTTAACGGGGAGATATATGCGCTTAATGATCTCTACAGCGTCCCTGGGAAAGCCAAACAAAGGTGATTTGACTCCGGGATGAAAATAACAGCGTCTCGACGTCATGACGACAAACACACTGAAACGCAACACTTCCTTTTCTCCACGCGACATGTCCTCTTCTCCACGTGGGACAGCAACAAGACCACGCCCCCTTTTTTCGCGTAGTCTTGTGGGCGGAGGTTAGTCTGTTCTACTGACGTCATTTATGAAGGAAGTACCAGGATGTAGTCCAAGCCAGCCGTTCACTGTAGGCTTTGAAAGGGAACTTCTGTTAAATAAAATATCTCGCTTGGCATTGAACTTTGAGCTTTATAATTTTACAGGTATTATTTATGCTCTAACAGCAACATTACACACTAACTAAAGTTTGAACAGTGGGATCACGAAGAACGGGACCTTTAAGCTCATTCCACTCAGCACCACGAGCTCAACCCAGAATGCCCTTTGTGACATACCGGTATGCTGGTTCGAATATAGGCCTATAAAATGACTATAGGGCTGCCCCCAACTAAAGTTTTTCTCAAGTAGGCTATTTGTTCATTTAAGCAGTTGTTCATGCGGCGCCAGCGGCTCGTGTCATTGTCTGCTATATTTTCTTATTATTTATTAAATCAAGGTAATTGGTTGATAAAACAATTGATTAAAATTAAGATACAATTTATATAAAACGAAATTCACTTTAAAGAAAGGCTTTGAACAAATTAAGTGGTCAAAAAGTGGTAATTTCTGACCCCCATGACTTCTTATGTGTCCTGTTCTAATGTTAAAAAATAACATTATAATATTTAAACATATAAAACTAAATACATGTTTTAATGGCTACAACAAGTATAGTAGGCTAACAGTACAGAGAAATATCATGTCAGAGTGGGATTTGAGCACCGGTGAGCAGTTAGTGCTCCGATCGATTCAATGAACACTTATGTCTCAAAAATCGAAAATATTTTTTTCACAAAAGTGACAGCCCTAAAAAGAACAGAATTTATTTTGGGGGAAAGAAGAAAATTAATACAATTATTCAGCAAGGACGCATTAAATTGATGAAGTGACAGCACATTTATAATGTTGCAAAAGCTTTATATTTGTATTTATCTTAAATATAAAGCTTTTGCTACATTATAAATGTATACTGTCACTTGATCAATTTAACCCTCTCTCTGACGAAATCGCCAGCAAATTTTTTCTCAGAAAATTTGGTTTAGGGTTTCATGACTCTTTAATGACAATGGAAACAACTCCCAATACTCTGTCATTTTTAGCCATATAGCTAAGTGCAAGACATAATTATAAACTATAAACTGTCTACTTTTATTTGTGTACACTCATTTTGTACTCATCACTATACAATAGGCCTACATGTCCTTATTAGGAGAAAATGTTGTTTTAACGACATATCTCGTTATTACAGAAAATGTCATTAAAACGACATATCTCCTAAAAAAAAAGAATATTCATGTAAACCATTTATTAGGTCAAACTTACTAACACAAAAATATAGGTCAGTGTAATATCACCACATCATTGGGTTAGCTTCTGGCTGATTTTAACACACCTTTTTAAATGGGCATTTTATCTATGTTTACTATCTGTATTGATGTACACTAAAATATGTAAAATGCATGATTTAATACATTTATTTACCTTTTTCTAACTGGCTGAATTAAGTAGGCTAATATAACTCTTTTCGCATTCCAGTATTAGAGTCCTACTAGGCTATATTAAATTTGTTAAATAAATTGGGATTAACTGGCAAAAACACAAAGGCTATCCATAATCAGTCCTCCTCACTAGCTAATTGTTAAAACACAGAGCTGTAATCACGTCAACTTCGAACATTGATGGGTTGTTGTTGTTTTTTGGTGATAACTGGCAAAATTAAGACGACACGTGCAGACGTCACGTAGCTTCTCACGTAGCTTCTCAGACGAGTATGTGGGCGATGAAAGTGTAACGCTTCTTATCACACGTCATTGGTCACGGCAAGACATACGACGATCGACACGACTGATTGCATAGTTAGCAAAGTAAATACATAAACCCAGGGATTAAAGTTCTCCGTCGCTACGACGGATTTCCGTTAATTGCAGCGAGTCTATGACGGATTTCCGTCAATTACAGGGTTCCCGTCTGTCCTTAATGTCTTAAAATCACTTTTCATAATTTTAAGGTCGTAAATAGGCTTTCATTTCTCAAATAGTGTAATGTCTTAATTTTAGTTTGAATAGGTCTTATTCCAGGCAACCCGTAACCCGTGTTTTTCCAACCTTCTACCCGTGAAAGTGGACTGGAACAGCAGTCAAACCCGTGACTTCCCACCCGTGAACTCGTAGTAGATCGATGTACTCCCAGTTACGAGATCTGATGTCACATAGCCCGCGAAGCAACAATGGCAGCCCCTATGGACGCGGTGTTTATGAAAGTCGTACATTAAAAAACAAATATAAGGTATTGCTCTAATGTTATTTATCCGCAAATGTTATGCATTATCAGCAGCTCTTCTAGTGTTAGCTAGTTTTCAGGCCATGATGGAGTGCAAGAATAAATGAATACCAAATACATTTCCAAATATGCAAATAACGTCAAATAAAAGGTATAACAGCTTCTCTTGCCTTATGCACCGTTTTTTCTCCTCCGTTTCCCTCAAATAAGCATGGTGTAAGCACCTTTGGCGATAGAAATTATTGTAAATGAGCATAATCCCCGTAAGGTTCGCCATTCTTTGTTTACATCTAGCTACCGCTCAGGCAGTTTGGTGTGACTTTGCCTGGAATGCTACAAAGTCGTGAGTCGTGGTTTGAAGTCGTAACTTACAGGCTCAAAAACCTGCCTGGAACGCAGCATTAAATTAAGGAAAGACGGGTGTATTCATCCTGCTGAGGGGGATGTGATCAAAGCCTGGAGTGGAGCGAAAGCACGTTCCTCTCTCCACTCTAAGCATTCTGTAATCACTTCGCTCATGATCCACTCCGGGTTTTCAATTCCCGTTCACGGAAAAACTGCTCCATGTTCACTCAATTAATCTTAGTTTTGGAAAGTGCATGTCAGGTACAACTGAGCGCTGAGGTAACGTTATAATTATATGTCAGTTACCATGGACACACTTGTAATGCAGGAAGGCTCCGATGTGTCGGAGATTGATAAAAGTGTAAAAAATAAATGGAGATGGGCTTGGCTTAGCGAAATGGGGGAGAATGGCAAGCCTTTTAGTTCGTGGGCTAAAAAAATCAAACAGCCAGGTACGTGTCTTTGCACGGTGTGTCACAGGAGACTTCAGTATGGCAATAATGGCAAAAAAGTCCTAGCTCGCCATCAATCTGAAGCTAGTCACAATGCTGCCGTTCGTGCTCTACAATACACATGCTCCCTGCCTGGTGCGCCAAGTACCACAACGGAGGTTCATGCATCTATGACCGACCGCGTGTGCGATCTAAAAGTGCGCATATGTTCTTTCATAGCGGAGCATGACCTGTCGTTCAAAGTCTCACAGCCGCTAGTTGATTTAATGCAATCGGCTGTCAAAGACAACAGTGCACTTTCAAGATTGTCTGTATCTAATGTACACGCCTCCTACTTGTGCACACATGGCATTGCTGTTCATTGGAAAAACGAATTGTCATCTTAGCTGAAAACGAAGATGTTTTCTTTAAATGTAGATGAGTCAACAGATGGAAACATGGACAGGATTCTGAATGTTCTTGTTCGATACTTTGATGAGGATATGGGTAAAGTGGCAACCCAGCATCTGGCCTCAAGGAAAATGAATATTGCAGATGCCTTAACAATCACACACACATTGACAGATATTCTCCAGTCATATAGCCTGAACTGGAATCAGGTTGTTGGTATACTGTTAAATAACTGCAATGTAATGAGAGGGAAAAAGTCTGGAGTAGAGACACTAGTCAGGAGAGAAAATCCATCACTCCTGGACATCAGCGGAGACACTGTCCATATGGTCTCAAATGCAGCCTGTTTTTCTGTTAATTAAGAGTTTTACAAAACATTGTTTGGTCTTATAAGATAAATAAAAACATGCACTGCAAAGTTATGTAGATGGTTGATTATTTGTCAAGCTAAGTATATTTTTTTCATAGATTAAAATAACTTTTAAAATACGCAAACTGGCAATATTAAAGCGGTTTAAAACATCTCCCCTTAAAACGCTATTGGTCTCGACTATTTAAGTAAAGTTAAAATAATATGACTTGGCCTGAAAAAAAATTTCAGTCAGAAGAATTTTTTTCACTTTAATCCCTGTAAACCACACCCCTTAATAACCTGCCTACGTACTACGTATCTGCTGCGCGCGACCACACATGAGAGGACAACGAACAATCATGTCGACTGCACCTGCCGCTGCTGTGCCACTCATCATAAGTTTTGGGTTTAAAAACTTCCAACACGACGGCCCAAACAAAAGAAGCGCTCAATGCAAAATATGCAGTCTCAAGATAAAAGATTCTGGCTCAACCACATAATTTTATCTGAAAACGCACCCTGACAGGTCAGTAAACATGTTTAGAGGATTGACCATCTACCGTTAGCTTGCTTCTTGCTTTAGCTACTACCTAACATTACGGGAGGTTAACTCTGACTGTTTTCTTTATGAAATATAAATGAGCGTTTGTTTAATGTTAACCCTTGTTGTCCTACAGACCCGTTTTCAAAAAGTGGGGAAAACACGTTTTTAAAAGTGTGTGTTCTTGTAGCCTATATGGTTTATGAGGACACAAATGTGTATAAAGAATATAAAGTATTCAGTTCATTTTATCACGAAATTCAAACGATAAATGCCGTTTTGACGCTCTAAAATGTGATGACTGATCACTGTATAGGCGCGTCAATTCAAGCGGCCTTGGCGCGCGCACGAGTGAATGCGATCGATCATCTCTTCCAGAAGAATAAACATGAATTAATATCTTAAGGTATGTTGAGGATAACACTTACTGAAACATATATGTCGTGTAATCGCTCAATCAGTGTTTAAATCGCGCAATGTCAAACAGCTTGTAAACAATGTCACCAGCATCATTTACCTCAGTGTCAGAAGTCTTTCAGTGTACACAGCTGTTAATTCACTAAATATATGCACTATATATATATAAATTCTACTTAACCTGTTAGTGATGTCTTGATTATTTAATGCTATGTTTAGATAAATCTGTCATGAAAAGTACAGTCACTAAGATTATATTTCAACATGGGTATTAAAATAAAACCTAATCATGGTTGATAATCCAAACTGCTTAAAAAAACATACTAAATGGTGCTTTTTGAAATTCAAAAAAGGCCAAAAGTTTTCTGTGATTGGTAGGTCTATTTGCTTTGTGTAGGTGGGTAGATTATACCATTTGTACATTAGTAAAACCATTACACCTATGGAGAGTCCCCGTAAACCACGTGTGGGTAGTGTGTGTGCACTTGAGTGCGTGTGTGTGACTGTGAGAGAGTGTTTCTGTGTGTTTGCTTGAGTGTGTGCTCTCTTTAAGTGGAAAAAAAGTGTGTTATTGCTTATAAATTTTGCAATGTTTTTGTGATATCCTGAGTACCAGAACTTTGTGGTTTCAGATGTGCTTTGTTGCACATAAAATTGTTAGCTATTAGATAAGCATCTTACTTGTTGTCTTTTCATATTCATTGATCGACATCTGCAGGTTTAATGAGCTGATATGGTATGTTAATAGAGAAAGGTGTCAAAATAACTTATTATATGCTTTGAATTCCTTATATATAGCTTTGCAGTGTTCTACACAGCCTGGATGGGTCGCCGTATGTGATGCAACACTTATTATAACCAGAGACTTATATTATAATAAAGAGACTTGAGACTTGACTTGGACTCGAGCCCAGAGACTTGACTTGGACTCTAGCTCAGAGACTTGTGAGCATCTCTGGGGCACACCACATAATAGGGGAACTGATGAAGAAGAAGAGTTCCCCATGCTCACAGAGAAGGTTCTGTCTTTAAGATAAGAGGCCAACCACTGCAAGGCAACACCCTAAATACCCACCACCTTTTCCAACCGATGTAACAAGATACTATGGTCGATTGTATCAAATGCAGCGCTTGAATCCAATACGACAAGCACTGCGTGCAAACCGGTGTCTAGGATTTGCAAAAGGTTGTTGCTGACCTTCAACAAAGCAGTTTCCATACTGTGCTTTGATCTAAATCTGGACTGAAAAGTATCAGAAATGTTGGATGTACTGATGTAGTTATTCAGCTGACAATGCACGACTAAGAGCTTAGAAATAAGAGGCAACTTGGAGATGGGTCTAAAATTGTTGAGGGTAGATGGGTCAAGATGGGGTTTCTTCAGCAGAGGATGAACGACAGCATGTTTAAAACTAGCAGGGACAATTCCATTCGCTAGAGAACTGTTAATAATAGCTGTTACAGCTGGGCTCAAAGTTTCAAACACTTCCTTAAAAAGACAAGTTGGGATGACATCAGACTCACAGCTGGAACATTTAGCCTTAGAAACAATATCTACTAGCTGAGCAGAGGTAACTGGATGAAAACAAGTTAGTGAATCGGTTGGTGAACAGATCACGGGGGATGATGTATAGCTGGCTTAATGGAAGCCTTGATCGCTAACACTTTATCATTAAAAAATGTTAAAAAGTTCTCACAGGTTTCCTGAGATGGATCTAGAGATGGTGCTGGTAACGGTTTTAGCACATAGTTTTAGATATGGTGCGTAATTGCACTGCTTCCAGGTATTGTGTTGCATAGTCCAGCAGAACTAGTGCAAAACGATATGTACGTGCGGAACGTTCTAATGGCCCGATGAGGTCCATACCAATTCTCTCAAAGGGGACCTCTACCAGTGGTAATGGGCGCAATGGTGCTTTTGAAATGGCTGGAGGATTAACCAGCTGACATTCAAGACACGCTGCACACCACTGGCGGTCGTTCTCGTGAGTGCCTGTCCAAAAGAATCGGGCCATGAGACGTTCGCATGTATTTGCTTCCCCCAAGTGGCCTGCCATGGGACTACAATGAGCCGCCTGGAAAAGACCACTTTTTGGGACTAATAATTGGGTTGTATTTCCTTTTGTCTGGGTATCTTGGGTCACCCGATACAACCTATCTTTTATAAGAGAAAAATGGGGATAGGAGAGTGGCTCATCAGGCTGTAGTAGCTGTCCGTCGATGATGCGGACCCCAGTCATGCAAGTTTTTAAGCGTCTCATCACAAGACTACTCGAGAGGAAAGTCATGTAGCTCAGGTGGCATTAGCTTTGCCCTCGCTCTCATTGTTCTAGCTTACACTTTTTAGTTAACTTTACTTAGTCTTAATTTAATTGTAAAATCAAGTAATCTGTACTATCACATATTATGCTTTGGTTACTCAAAAAACTCAAGTTTTATTGATTGCTTTGATTGCCATTTTGTCAAGCAAAAAGCAATGGGGCAATTCTTAATAGACTTTTCACCCATTTCCTCCACTTCTGCAGTTATCTTTATCTAGTTGCATTCACTCATTTCCCAAATTCATCTTGAATGTTAAATTGTCAATACAACTGACAAATTTAAGAGAACATCACATAAGCTGACTTCATAAATTAATGTTAATTTTCCTAAAATGTTTTTTATTGAACTCACCATTATCGTGATTAGTGTTCCCTTTGGTTGGGCACTTGGAACTTAATTTATATTATTGTTATTCTCTTCCTATTAATACAGCAATGCAACAAGAAATCATAGTTATTTGGTTTCAAAGGAAGGGAAGTAATAAATAGCTTGCTTTTAAAAACCTAACTTCTAACTAAATTTAAGTATATATATTTATTCATGTCGAATCATTTCTTTTAAATTCTTTTAATTAATTTTTTCGAAGAATCTTTTAAAATTGTATTGCTACCACTTATGTCATAAACACCTTGTGAAACTTTTAATTGGGTTGATATAATCCCTTTATATTATGACAATATCTTGCAATCACATGAAATGTGATTTTTACAAATGCGGTTGGTGGCCAGTTTCTGTGTAAATGTATGTTTTGACCAACATTTTCCACTTTTGATGTCATTTCTAGCAAGAAATTACTATTAAATATTTGCATAGTTATCACCAAAGCTCTCTCTATTTCGCTGTAGATTATTAAGCTGTTACACTGCCTCAGAAGTCTGTCCGAAATCAGTTTTTGCAAATAGGGCAGCGAGGAAACCAGCCAGCTGCCCAAGTTTTTGGATGCAGCCTTAAGCCTTACTAACAAGTTGAATCAGGTGTGTTTAATTAGGCAGACATGCATTTTGCATGGACCAGAATTGAATTGGTTAAATTCAAATTTAATAATTATTTTGTAATTTTAAAAAGCATTCTCAATTCTGAATCACTCACAACCCTGATTCATAGATGCCTCTCTGCACAGATTCTGTATAATATATTCTGTATACACTCTGCTTTTTCTCCTTCAAAATTTGTTTTTCATAATGCTTCTTTCTTTTTTTTCTCAGGTAGACTTTGTTTTGCTGGGTGGGGATCTCTTCCATGACAATAAACCATCCCGCAAAACTATGCATAGCTGCATGGAGGTGATGAGAAAGTATTGCATGGGTGATCGGCCAATCATCTTTGAAATCCTCAGTGATCAGGCTGTCAATTTCAGCCACAGCAAGTAAGACTTTTTTGGTCTTGATCAGAAACATTGCTTACTTTAGTCTTGACATTTCAAGTCCATTCTTTTTTTAGGCATAGTTGAACCAAAATGAACATTGTCATTATTTACTCATTATTTATGACCCTCATGTCACGTGTAGTAACTAAACTTGATGCGGTATTGTTTTAGCTATGGACGTGAATGTGGGCTTGGTATGCTTTGGGGTGGGAAATATTATCTGTCGGCAGCCATAGTAAATATGAACTGTCGTTGTATGGCACTAACTTCATAAATCAAGTCCAAAATTTGATTTGGATTTGATAGACAAGGACCTAAGATAAGATAATTTAAGAAGGTTTCAGTTGTTGTCCATGAAAGTCCAATGGAGTTCATAAGTATCAAGCTCCAAACAGTAAATTTTAAGTTGTGCATTGGAGAAACTATGGCTCAAGCTCATTAAACCGCACAAACAGCATCTGTCATGTCAACCAACCCTTAAATACATTTTTCATTCGAAGTTTGATGAATGATGAAAATGTTTCAGTATAAAATACTACCTTAATGTAATGTTCAGAGATGCAAAAATGTCCACATACACACAGACACATGATGTCCTTTGTTATTTTGTCAGGTTTCCATGGGTGAACTATTTGGACAATAATCTCAATATTTCCATCCCTGTATTCAGTGTGCATGGTAACCATGATGACCCAACTGGGGTAAGAGAATAAATCAATTTATTAGTTCATTAAACCGGTCTGCTTTGTAGATATTAAATATTAATCGGTAGTGTGTGCACATAGAGAGTAATGCAGTCTCAGACGTGCTTACGGACAGTCCACAGTCTATGCACTGCTGCATAATCTTTTGCATATTACACACAAAACTTGAAATTACTTTTGTTGGGGAATGCAGCTAGCAGGTCAACTGATATATTGTTTTTACATATTAATTGTCATCGATAGTTGCTATGTGGAACTAAGTTTGTAATACGTTTTAACTGCGTGTGATCCTCTGTTATTCAGTGTACCAATGTGGTGAAGTAGATCTTAAGTTAATCATAATTTTGATCTGTTTAAATCATTTTCTGTTTAAATTTTTTTGTCCTCTGCAAAATAATATCTCATGTACAGGCCCGGAGTGGCAATCGGGAGAATTGAGAGATTTCCCAGTGGGCTGCTCACAAATTGGGCCAGTAGTACGTACCACTTTGACATAAAAGCAGTTTCACAAGGGATGTGGAAAGCAAAAGTCCTAGTTAATTTTCAATGAGAGAGACACAGCAGCAAATCGCAGCCGATTAGCAAATGGTGCTCGTACACCCAAAATCCTGTCATTTGCATGTGTACAGCTCTTCGTAGCGGTTAAAATATTGTAAATATTATTGCGTATATTCTATATTACAGACACCATACGGCGGGCCACATAACTTCTCCCTCACTTTTTCTCTATACTTCACATAGCCTACACGCGGAAAAAGCATGTTACAATATTGCGTGACTGACAATTTAATTGACTAATCACACTTTTGACTTTATGAAATGCATTAAATAATGTCACTTGGTAGAGAGCGCACATGCTCTCTCTCTCTTACACACGCGCATATCCAGAGAGAAAAAGTAAATCCGCATAGGCCTATCTACCATGTACAGAACAGATAATATTTTAGGTGCTACGTTTATGTATGTTCTTTCTTGTTTTTTTTTTCTGTCAAAATAATGGAAAACATTTTGAATTATCCGTCTTTTTAAAAGTAGGGTAAATGAGTGAACATTTTTGTGAGGCAATCAATCCTCCCTTCCAAATAAAAAAAATCCATCAAGACAATATCAAGGTTTTTAGTCTAAGCCATGAAAAAAATCCTGGGTTGAAAATAGGTCCCACTCCGGGCCTGCTCATGTAGCTTCTGAAGAGCAGTATGTTGTTTACATATTTCCCAGAAAAACATATTAATAACAATTTGTATTAGTTTAATTGTCCTAACTGTGATAAGCTCAATATCATATTGACACTGTGAAGAATAATTCAAATGTGCAGATCATACTGAAAACTGTCAGGACTACTCAGAACTATTACAAAACATACAAACAGTCATTAATTGTAGAGAAAGCCACACACCATAGTAAACCACGGAAATGCTAACGAATCAACAACAGAAAGATGAAGTAATGCAGTCCTAAAGACAGTATGAGCACTTCCGATTCTCAGCTGTAGAAAGTTGTAACTGCATATTATTATTTCTTTATGTGTTCAATTGGTCAGTAAGAGATGCAATTTAAACATTGATTAGATAATTGATTAGGCAATTGTGTCTTCCTTCCTTCCTACAATCTTATTTTAAGTTTTTGTGTTTGCCGTTTTCCAGGCTGATGGTCTATGTGCTATAGACCTGTTGAGCTGCGCTGGTCTGGTCAATCATTTTGGCCGCAGTCCTTCAGTGGAGAAACTTGAGGTCAGTCCAGTTCTTCTGCAGAAAGGAAACACCAGGATTGCACTCTATGGCATTGGTGAGTTTATAATATTCAGCAATGTGGTGTAAGTTACGTAAAATAAAGAGTTGTATTGTATAAAATAGAACATTTAAAAAATGGGCAGAATGAACATCAAAGGGAAAAGGATCCTGTGATTGCATACATTTACCATGCAGGACTACAAGGCAAGCTCTTGCACAGGAAAAACGTGATCAGTGGGGGAAGTCATGCTTCATTCTTAGAAAACCTACTGCAGTTGGACAGGTCGACAATGGCTGCTACAATTATAATCTGAAAGCTCAGAGTTGCAGCACAGTGCAGCAGGAGAGATGATGGTAGAGGATTTGGTGTCAAGCGAAAAATAAAATAAAAAACAGTTTAAAAAAAACGCATTAAAGGTCCCGTTTTTTCGTGTTTTTTTAAAAGCTTTGACATATAACGTGTTCATGTTTCGCGTGTAAAAAAACACAGTATTTTTCACACAATTTACTTATCTGTATACCTCTGTTTTCACTGTCCTAAAAACGGGCTGATGAGTTCCTTGTTCTATGAAGTCCCACCTTCAGAAATACGTAACGAGTTCTGATTGTGCCAGTGGTTCCCGTGTTGTGATTTGGCCGCAGCTTAGCGCACGCTGCCCGGTTCCTGTGTTGTGATTCGACAGCAGCTTAGCGCATGTTGCACGGAAAGGTCACGCCTCTTAACGGGGAGATGTATGCGCTTAATGATCTCTACAGCGTCCCTGGGAAAGCCAAACAAAGGTGATTTGACTCCGGGATGAAAATAACAGCGTCTCGACGACATGGCGACAAACGCACTCAAACGCACTCAAACGCAACACTTCCTCTTCTCCACGCAACATTTCCTCTTCTCCACGTGGGAGAGCAACAAGACCACGCCCCGTTTTTCGCATATTCTTGTGGGCGGAGGTTAGTCAACAAACTGTTCTACTGACGTAATTAAAGCAGGCTGTACCAGGATGTAGTCCAAGCCGGCCGTTCGCTGTAGGCTTTGAAAGGGAACTTCTGTTAAATAAAATATCTCACTTGGCATTGAACTTTGAGCTTTATAATTTTACAGGTATTATTTATGCTTTAACAGCAACATTACACACTAACTAAAGTTTGAACAATGGGATCACGAAGAACGAGACCTTTAAAATTATAAGCATTCGTGTTGGCACATCATGACAATGTCACGTTAATATAACTGCGATAGAGACGATAGTCCAAAATATCAGCAGGTTGACAAATTTCTACCAGTTTTTCGTGTCTACCGGTATATCACCCACCCCTATGCCCAGGGGAGTTTTTGACCGGGATGATCTGTGCAAGTTATTATTTTTGTCGTCTGAGAAATATCTTATGTACTGGTGTTAAACTGAGTTCGGCCATAAACCGATTACATTACTTGCCCAGCCTTTGCACCTCTCCCACTGTCATTTTGCTTTTTTAGAGAATTTTTTTTAGTTCTGATGGACAACTGATGCTACAATTATAATCTAAAAGCTCTGCTTCATAAAGCACAAGCTACAGAGTCGCAGCACAGTGCAGCAGGAGCCACTTAGGATTTCACTTAATCATGTGACGAGAGTAAAGGAGGGATGATGGCAGAGGATTTGGTGTCAAAGAGAAAAGTAAAAGTAAGCACAACAGATCCTGAGCATCACTGACATATCTTTTCTTGTGAAATATCCGGTCAACACTGGTAGAGCTCAACTTTTTTTTTTTTCTTCTTCAATAAATCAATGCTATTAGTCACCGTTCACATTTGTCTGTCTGTTTTACAAATATTTAGCCAATGAAATGTATTAAAAAGAGCTTGTGACTAAATCTTGTTGGATTCTCAAACTGTCAGTAAACCTCATAAATCCACCCCCTCTATCGTGACTGAATGAACTGAAGTTCCACAGCAGCTGAACGAAGTCTTGCAAGGGTAAATAAAGATCATCTTGTTTGAATAAGTAGCTACAGCGTTTTCTTTATAAAAGAAACACTGTGTATAAAAGGATCATATTTAATGTTATTGAGGTCTGAGACGTGGGACCGGAGAGAGAAGGCTAGCATTTGCCATTGTCATAGCCAATAGCTTACACTTAAATAGCCTGTGAGTGTGCATACAGTAGCATTTCATCTTTTATAACATGAGTGTAACAGAGTTTGTTCGTATGGGAAGAAGGAGGCGGGAACCGGCGAACATTCAACCAAGTTTAATTAAAAATAAATCAACACAAAATAAAATAACGGCTAGGGGTGCACCGATCCGACTTTTTCAGTCCCGATACCGATGCCTGGGCTTTGTGTATCTGTCGATACCCGATACCGATCCGATACTATTGTTGAATTAATAATAAACTGTATATCTTCCACATTATACCTACCATACTTTACTAACTAAACATAACTAAGACAAAATAACAGTTGTATGTAAAGTGTTGAATTCTTATTTATTTAAAAAACAATTGTGCATTCAAATCTAAAATAGAATGTAATCAAACTTCTTTAAATAAATAAAATGTAGCAGTGGAAACAAAAAACAGTGTATTGGTCAAACATACAATAGTAATCTGACAGTTACCAAACATTTTTTACACTACAGATAATTGTTTTGGTATATAATCATATCAATATTAAAAAGTAGCATTATAAATTAACAAATAGTCTTAATTTTCTGCCATATGCAATTTAATAAAAATTATCAGCTAGCTAATAACTTTGTTCTGGTTTCATCTCACTCCAGTCTAAATGATTGTAGGCTAGGCCTATTTATTTTACTACACATTGTCAACAGAAATAAGCTGAAATACTGTTGATAATTAAAAATAATTCATACCCACTCTTGCTTAATTGGGTAAGCACACTGGTGTTCTCATTTCAGATGCGTTCTGAGTAAATTAATAAACTGATTCATGAGTTCTAACCAGTCGTTAAAATGATTCGGTTCAAAGGAGTCATTAGGTCGCGAATCGGACATTAGCAGACGCGTTGTGTGCGAATCCCGTCTGTTAGAACATCGAGAAAGATGTCAACACACAGAAAACACTTCATAACTGAATATAATTTGTCTCCCGTTTATTGAAAGTATGCTTTATGTCAGCTGGTCAGAGAAGAGTCAACATTTTTTGAGCGCAATTCACACCCAGCGGTAATTCAAGGACAAAATTGTCCGAATGTATCCCGTGCAACATGGTTTCGGTCTTCCGACCTTTTGATTTGGAATTGGATTAATATGTGAAATATGAGAGAGCTAACACTGATTATTTTGAAGACCCAGAGAGAGCGCGCACGGGGGAGGAGCTCTCTGTCACTCAGTCACAAGCGCAGCATCTATTCTACATCACTCGTAAATCACAATAACTCATCAAATTAGGCTTTGGCGGCCGTCAAAAAATGTTCAATGCAGGAAAAACCTTGACTTTGCAGTAATACCACCTCCCCTCGAAACATTTAAGTTACTTTGCAGACATTGCAAACAGCTGACAAACTAGTTGGTGTGGCAAGCGTGAAATATCTCCTCCACACCCGACTCTCTGGCTAGCTCCATGTTGCTTCTAGCATGCGACACACGTGAAGCTGACGAATGACGTAGGTTCTGCTGCGACGGAAAAAAACACCTGGATCGGCTTGTGGATCTGTTCATTTTTCCGATCCCCGATCCAGCTATTTTGTCAGTATCGCGGCCGATATCCGATCCTAATATCGGATCGGTGCACCCCTAATAACGGCGGCAGCCCCTCACGGACAACTGCCGCCTACATACAGAACAAACATAAATAAAACAAAGTAAAATCCCAGGCCTGGTCCTCTCTCGTCCTTCACTGTCGTCACTCCTCCGTGAGACACGAGACCGCTGCGGCGCGCAGCTGGCGCTCATCCACGCTGATGAGCGCGGCCTCGTACTGCTCTCACGGTCCCTCAGCCTCGCTGCTCGCCAAAATGAGATTTTGACCAAATGTATTTTACAACAGGAAAAACTGAGTGCCCATATACGTTAGCTAGAACAAACTTTGTAACTGTTGATGAAAACGTAATGTGATGCCACCATTTTAATGACAGACAAATGCACATTGGCACACATTCGCTGGTCAAAAACCCTGTAACTGCATCTGAGTTTGACTTTTGTAAAAGGTTTATATCATTCATACTGACAAGCAGCATCATCATTGGATGCTGCCAAGCCACTCCATAGCAACCAAACCGAGTACCCTAGCAACCGTTTACCAAGACCTATATTTCTGCATCAGAACATAATAGAGACATGGGGGTTGGTTTATACCATTCATACTGACAAGCAGCCTTTGGAGTATCGTCATTGGCAGCTGCCAAGCCACTCCATAGCAACCAAACAGAGTACCCTAGCAACCGTACAAACACATAAATAAGCCATATCTCAGCCCCAGAACATCCTACAGACATGTTGCTTGGCTTTTTTGCATTATCCGGGTGGCAAGTTTTGCCACGGCAAGCACCTTTTCTTCAGGAAATGTACATTCTAGTTTTTACTACTATAATATATCAAAACTGGGACGTTACAGGCTTTTGTGTTTTGTATCACTAGTGCAGTCAGAGCATATAAGCCCTGCCAGCGTGAGGCGTGCCGCTTCTCGAGATTCCTGTCTTTATTAGAGAGAAGAATATGTTCAGCCCCTTCCCTCCGAAGCTTTGAATATTCGATGTTGATTACTACCGAAGCGTCGAAGCTCAAAAAATGGTATTCGGACCAGCCCTACAACAGTGTAGTTATAAATGTAAATACAGAAATTAATTATAGATGTAATTACATGCAGGTAATTTTTAAAATGTAAGTACAATGTAAAAACATGCATATACACAATAATTGCATTGTATCAAATTATGAGTTTAAAATTAGTACATAGTAATTAAGGCCACCTAATATGAAGTGGGTCTGCATATTATTTTGACCTTACAGGGAGTGCAGAATTATTAGGCAAGTTGTATTTTTGAGGATTAATTTTACAACATTAATAATTAAACAACAACCATGTTCTCAATGAACACAAAAAACTCATTAATATCAAAGCTGAATATTTTTGGAAGTAGTTTTTAGTTTTAGCTATTTTAGGGGGATATCTGTGTGTGCAGGTGACTATTACTGTGCATAATTATTAGGCAACTTAACAAAAAACAAATTTATACCCATTTCAATTATGTATTTTTAACAGTGAAACCAATATAACATCTCAACATTCACAAATATACATTTCTGACATTCAAAAACCAAACAAAAACAAATCAGTGACCAATATAGCCACCTTTCTTTGCAAGGACACTCAAAAGCCTGCCATCCATGGATTCTGTCAGTGTTTTGATCTGTTCACCATCAACATTGCGTGCAGCAGCAACCACAGCCTCCCAGACACTGTTCAGAGAGGTGTACTGTTTTCCCTACTTGTAAATCGCACATTTGATGATGGACCACAGGTTCTCAATGGGGTTCAGATCAGGTGAACAAGGAGGCCATATCATTAGATTTTCTTCTTTTATACCCTTTCTTGCCAGCCATGCTGTGGAGTACTTGGACGCGTGTGATGGAGCATTGTCCTGCATGAAAATCATGTTTTTCTTGAAGGATGCAGACTTCTTCCTGTACCACTGCTTGAAGAAGGTGTCTTCCAGAAACTGGCAGTAGGACTGGGAGTTGAGCTTGACTCCATCCTCAACCCGAAAAGGCCCCACAAGCTCATCTTTGATGATACCAGCCCAAACCAGTACTCCACCTCCACCTTGCTGGCGTCTGAGTCGGACTGGAGCTCTCTGCCCTTTACCAATCCAGCCACGGGCCCATCCATCTGGCCCATCAAGACTCACTCTCATTTCATCAGTCCATAAAACCTTAGAAAAATCAGTCTTGAGATATTTCTTGGCCCAGTCTTGACGTTTCAGCTTGTGTGTCTTGTTCAGTGGTGGTGGACTTTCTGCCTTTCTTACCTTGGCCATGTCTCTGAGTATTGCACACCTTGTGCTTTTGGGCACTCCAGTGATGTTGCAGCTCTGAAATATGGCCAAACTGGTGGCAAGTGGCATCTTGGCAGCTGCACGCTTGACTTTTCTCAGTTCACGGGCAGTTATTTTGCGCCTTGGTTTTTCCACACGCTTCTTGCGACCCTGTTGACTATTTTGAATGAAACGCTTGATTGTTCGATGATCACGCTTCAGAAGCTTGGCTATTTTAAGACTGCTGCATCCCTCTGCAATATATCTCACTATTTTTGACTTTTCTGAGCCTGTCAAGTCCTTCTTTTGACCCATTTTGCCAAAGGAAAGGAAGTTGCCTAATAATTATGCACACCTGATATAGGGTGTTGATGTCATTAGACCACACCCCTTCTCATTACAGAGATGCACATCACCTAATATGCTTAATTGGTAGTAGGCTTTCCAGCCTATACAGCTTGGAGTAAGACAACATGCATAACGAGGATGATGTGGTCAAAATACTCATTTGCTTAATAATTCTGCACTCCCTGTATATGGGTTTTAAAAATTTTGCAGGACATTATGAAGAATAAAGTGTAATGTACTTTCAGGTTCCATTCCAGACGAGAGACTCTACCGGATGTTCGTCAACAACCAGGTGACAATGCTTCGGCCACGAGAGGATGAAGACGGCTGGTTCAATTTATTTGTCATCCATCAAAACAGGTTCAGGAAATCATTTTTGTTTTTAAGTATTATTATCATTATTATTAGTTATTTTAGGCATAAAGTCAGAACATCTTAGCGATTGGAGCCCAAATGTGGTGGAATGGTCCCATATCCCACCCATTCCTCAAACATACATGCAGATCTCTATCTGAGAATAGGTGGTGCTATAATAATCACATTTACATCTTTAATACTACCTTATAACTTTCAAATCATATTGGCTAAAGTAATATTTTCCGTCTGATTCCTTGAGGTCTCAAGAAGAACAACATTTGGAATGTATAACTTAAATATCCTCTTGACAAAATGAAACAAGCCAATGGGGGTTTTTTTCCAACATTTTTTTCAACAAGTGCAAGCTTTATGAAACTTGATACAGGATTTACACGTTAAAATAATTGAACACAAATAAATGTAAATGAAGCACATAAAATTGCATCATTAACGTAATTTATATCATGCAGTTAGATGATCTTAGAAGTCAGGAGGTTATTCCACTGAGCATCTACAGTGACGCAAGCACCTGTAACCCTGGTAGGCCCTATATATTAGCAGCGTTATGTTTTAACTAATAACTCTGCAACC
The DNA here is from genome assembly GCA_023566225.1 of Romanogobio albipinnatus. NCBI lineage: Eukaryota > Metazoa > Chordata > Actinopteri > Cypriniformes > Gobionidae > Romanogobio > Romanogobio albipinnatus. Next base: position 55,206,518 of record CM042247.1, read on the forward strand.
TTGTGAATGACAAACAGTCACGACAAAAATGTATCAAAAGAATTTTGAATCATCAAATCATTAAGCTATAAGATATCAAGATATAAGTTAATTTTTGGGTCTGACAACGACCATTTTGCACAAATTGATCAAGATCTGTTGAACAAAATGTCTAAACTTAACAAAACTTGACACAGACAACATGACGAGGGTAAGGACAGAGAGGCGAGAGAAACGGAGCCGGGAGCATGAGGGGAGAGAGGAGAAAAGAAAAGAGGAAAAAAAAAGAATTCTGGTCCAGTTCCCGGACACACTGCCGTTCTGTCCTCAGCCAGCCGAGAGGCTCTTCCTCGTGGTGCCATGCGATGGCACTGGACTCTTGGGGGACGGCTCAATCCTCCTCCGCGGCCGGCGGTGGCTCCTCCTATTGAGGGAGCCAGCAGCGAGTCCCGCGCTCCCTGCTCCTCCCCTAAATGGCGGACGGCAGCAGGCTCACAGCGAGCGCCGGCGACTCCTCCGCTCCCTCTCGGACGGCAGTCACCTCCCCACCTCGACCCAGGGGCACGGCACCGAGCTCTCCATCCCACCGGAGCTTCACTCGCTCCAGCACCACCACCTCGCCACTCGCGCTGCCCGACCTCCTTTTTATGCTCTCATCACTCCGGTGTGGTGCCCAGCTGGTGCTCATTATCACTCGCCAGTGGCCCGCTCTCACGGTCCCTCGCCTCGCTGCTTACCACACACTACAACTGTGAAAGGTCGTTAAAGCCAACGCGAGACTCTGTTTTTGTTAACATTCGGTGAACTGCGGGCACTTGGTCAAATTCCTGCTCTATCAGTTATGATGTCTCAGATTGCATTTCTAGGTCTATACATTGGAATATGAAAGGGCTGTGATTCGGGGCTGCTGCAAGGCACATTCATTCGGGGCTGCTTCAAGGCACATTCATTTTTATCTCTTTTTAGATTTCAAATGTCTATTTGCTTAATTTAGTCTATTTAAAGACCATACCTGTATGACGGCACAATGGCAATTTTAACTGATTTACAAGATTTGATAGATCAGTTTGTTACTTTATTTGGCTAAACACTCCCATGGAACAGGGAGAAAAGCGTGTTCTCTGAGTGAGCGTCTGCCCCGTTGGCTCAGCTGTATCATTTAGAAACATTAAATCATGTGTTTTCTTAACAAAATATAGTAACAAATTCACCATCATTCTGTTTATCAGTTTTAGATTTTAATATTACCGCCTCTTGATTATTTTTAGTTAAGAGTAATTTCGTTTTGTAGCAGTAACAGCTCTGGTGTATAGCTAATTATTGGTCAAACAAAAGTTTTCTTAACTTTTACATGTTGCATTGCATCATCCTGCTTCTCCCAACTTTGCTTTTCATAAACGAAAATGCATCGATAAATTCATATTTAACAAATTGCATGTTTTCTAATTGTTTCCAAACTTAGATTTTAAATTCTGTTGTTTGTTCATTCTCATCGCGCGTTGCTAGTCTGTTGCAACAAAGCTAATAAAACAATAGAGAAAGCATTTAACTGATAACTCATAACACAAGTTTTATTCCTCATCTGCGCTGTCACTATTATGTCCCTGATATGTGTTTATGTCTCAATTCACAATACTCCGGTTACGGCCCCGTTCAAACATTGGGCATTCCTACCCATTCTCAATGTCTGTGTGGGGTGCGTCTGTTTTTCCCTCAACATTTCTAAAAAGGCAGAAAGAATTTGACTTTCCACAACAGCTGAAGAAAGAGAAGCTCAAACCTTGTGTCGATTTTAAATCCAATACTCTGCTGGAAGCACGTTGTTCGTCTAAGTTGCAACATCACGTAAGCGGGGTCACCAAGCTGTAAGGCCCGCGAAAATCTCGTTCCAAGGAAGGTAACGGTTGAAACTGCGGTTGAAGGCCGCTGCGCGTTCGTGTTTCAGCTGGGCAAAATGGATTTGATTATAATATTCTTTATCTGACTATGATATTATATTGTCGAATTTAGAATAGAATGCCAGTTGGTTTTTTGGCCATAATCTACTTGAGAATTATAGATTAAGTCAGAATAGATCGAAAATGTAACAATTTATTAACAATCAGGTAAATGTATAATGTCAATTACATAATAGACAGAAATCTCTTTTAAATGTAAACACAAATTCTGGTTATGGTTACACTTAAAATAGTTTCAAATGGATGTAAACTTAAACCCTTAATTGTACTCAGTAGGCCTATGCATAGAATGTTACCTGAGAGAGAGAGAGAGAGAGAGAGAGAGAGAGAGAGAGAGAGAGAGAGAGAGAGAGAGAGAGAGAGAGAGAGAGAGAGAGAGAGAGAGAGAGAGAGAGAGAGAGAGAGAGAGAGAGAGAGGACAGAGCCAAAGAGCAGGCCCTAGACAGAGAAAGGCAGAGAATAAAAAAAGAGACAGAGCTACCGTTGTGATCTTTTTATCCTTTTCTCTGTCACCAAATTCAAATATGACCCATTCAAAACTGACCAATCAGACCAAAACATGAGACATTTGAAACTAACCAATCAGACAAAGCTTCTCCCACTGTACTAAAGGTGTGACAAACATTTGGCCTGCAAGCCTTCCTTTGTCCTTAGAAATTCCAAATGGCCCTTCTGATGAGGTTAAGGGGGGGTCAATTTCAAATATCTTGGGTGAGACGGTGGTTGCCAACAGTAAAGCAAATGTCTTTGTTTTATTTCAAATATCTTTGATTATTTTCAACCTTACAATTCTCCCAAGGTTTATTTTTCTCCATTATGCCCTGATGGAGTTTGGTTCCTTGCCACTGTCGCCTTTGGCTTGCTCAGTTGGGGACACTAAATTTTCAACTAAATATTCAAATGAATCTAATTAGTAAACTAAATTAACTAAATAACTGATCTGCCCACATTGTCACTGTATGATAATTTAAATTAGCTGATGACATCACCGTTTTCTCCGGAGCGGCTGTACGGCCGAATAAAATTCTGTTGCATTATTTTCCTGTTTAACACTGTGAAGCTGCTTTGAAACAATCTGCATTGTAAAAAGCGCTATATAAATAAATTTGACTTGACTTGACTGTTCCACTGTATGATGCAGGCGAGGCAAGGAAAAGGAGACGTGGATCTAATTGCAGTAGAACTTTTATTTACAAAATTACTAGGTAATAATTGTAGGTAAACACAGGCAAAAGCCAACATGAGAAAACAAAACACAACAGTTTTACATTCTAAAGCAAAGACAATACTGGACCCTGAACTAAGTACACAGGCAAACTCAGAGTATCAGAGTAGGTTTACAAATCCATATAAATCCAAACAGCCAATCACACGGAACATGGAGAGCATCAGTTTGATTCTTTTCTCGTGAGAGAGCCACGAAATTCACTTCTCTGCTGAAGATTAAGAGATCATTATGAAAAAAGAACTGCTGCTGCAGCGAAAGTTGGAGAAGGCAGCTGAAAGAAAATTAAATTGAAATGACTATTTCAATGCAAGTGAATCAAACAAACAGGCCTTATAATTTATATAGTTTCACAAAGAGCTCAAAAGAACAAGCTAAATCTGTTTAAAAGCTTATAACACATACTGTATAATATATTCAAATTGGTCTGACAGCTGATTGATCCAGTTTTGGTCTAACCCAGAAGAAAACCTGCTCTGCAACAGGTTAGCCATGTAGTGTTAGTTACCATGGTGATGAAACCTGCTAAAAACTAATCCACCTTGAGCCTGAGAAACCAGAGTTTGACACTACCCGTGCTCATAGTGTCAGCACAGCATCAACTGTCTGAGAGAAACAGTTAGGTTCAGACGGTGCTATCACGCATGCTCGGCTCATCGGCTCTTAGTATCGAACGTGTTTGAAAGAAAGAGTTCTCGATTCTGTACTGGTAATTCGAGAACTGCTGCAACCTGTTAGGGTTAGGGTAACCCTAAACCTTGGCAGAAGTTTACGTCAAGATTTAGAAATTAAATAAGCTGTTCCTGAAAATATCATGCATTATTGATTAAACAAATGGTTAGTTTAACAGTTTTACAATCCATTCATTTCCAAATCAATACATTTTTTCCAAACTTTAAAATAATACAGTGATAAGAGAAATTTTGTAATTACTTATTTTGTTACACTTAATGATGTTTAACTAAATGTTGTCCCTCTGAACAAATAACACGCATGATCAGCTCATTGGTTCTAAGTATGTCAAACATGTCCAAAAGAAACAGTTCTCAGTTTGGATTGTTAACAGTTTGAACTGTTAACTCAAGATACACGCATGCTCAGTATTAGCTGCTTGTGCTCTCATCAGTTCTCTCAGTACAACATGTCTCAGTTCAGTGAACTGTTGGGAGTTACTAGAATAACATATACCAGGGTTCGTACGGTCATGAAAAACCTGGAAAAGTAATTTAATTTTAAAGTAGCAATTTCCAGGCCTGGCCAGTGTAAAGATGGCTTTTGTTAATGATACAATTTTATTAGTAACAGTCTAGTATTCTGATTGATTTAAGCAATTGGTTAAATTTAAGTATTTGACAAACGACAACAAAGGTAATTATTATTAAAAATTGCACTTATAAATAAATAAAATGCTCTTGGAAATCAATTGCAAGGAGCCCCTTAATGGAAAAGTACATTTCTGACCCTGGCATGGGGGAACGTCTGGCATTTGCAGTTTGTATAGGTGTAAATTGCAGAAATAAAAAAATAAAAATTCTAATAGGGACGTTATCTTGTTAATGATTGATGGTTTTCCAATGAGTTGAATGGTAAATACTAGGAGGCAAAGCTGTTTTAAAATCTTCTTAGTTACCCAATTTTGTATTCCAAAAGTTTGTCTCTGGAACTGCCACCTTATAAAGTTACTGTCAGTGTCACTGGACACTTTTATTTACTTATTTATCATTGTTGCCTCCCAATGATGTGTATTAATCCATTGCTAGGGTCAGTATTTTCTCTAACCGTTTTTATGTATACACATTAACTTTTTTTACATGTATACACAGACTTTCATAATATATTATGAAAAAAAGATTTTTTTTTCTTCTTGAGTCAAGATTTCTTTGCCAGTAGAGGGTGTACTTTTGATTTGCGAGTTAAAAGCTGCACGCTATAACTGTATAACTGTTGTCACTTTTATTTCTGCTGTGTGATTGGTAGGGCTGTAATCTCCCAGTCGATTAGTCGATTATTAGTCAATACGTTCTGGCTCGACCAAAATTCTGATTGGTCGATTTTTTTGCCGCGTTCATTTTGTTAGTTTTGCCACGTTAATTTAATCAGTTTTACCACGCCGCGTTCATTTCCTCAGGTGGAGAGCACTAATTGCTAATGGGTAACAGTCTGTCTTCAGAACACCCCCTTGTTTCCACTTCTTTTGGATTAGCCCAACCCACTAATGAAGAGAAGTCTCTTGCTGGTCCTTTGTTTTTCATTCCCCGCTGGCTCAAACGCACGCCCATAGTGGTAAACTTGAGGAACGCCCATCAACATACACATGAGGGGAAGCGTCACAACACCACGCTTCAGTCGTGCTGCAAAAGTGGATCTGTACTGTCGGTTTTGCCGCGTTCATTTCATCAGGTGGAAAGCACTAATTGCTAATGGGGGTGTTTTCAGAGCACCCCTGTTTCACAGGTAACAGTCTGTCTTCAGAACACCCTCTTGTTTCCTCTTCTTTTGGATTAGCCCAACCCACTGGAGAAGAGAGACAGATTGAAGAAGGCTAGTTTGCCCTATATTATTTATTTAATTGTGAGCGTTTTTTCTGCTCTTGATCTGGCTTGTTTAATAAATATTCCTTTTTTTATTAAAGTGGACGTGCCTTTTGTGTTTAAGAGTAAAAGCTTTAAGTTAATAATGGTCTATGAGTGGCTGAAATGATAGTGTCTGTCAGTTATTATAATACATATGACAAAAACAATTGTCTAAATTATGTTGCATATTCCTCAAAAGTTCTTGTGATGATATCACTAGTTGACAACATAGTACTATATTTTTGGAAATCATAGGCTATGATGGTGCACGTGATGCAACGCTGTCAGAGCCGAAAGACTCGTGTGTCAGACTCATTTCAGTGCCAAATGAGGTCAAAAACGATTTAATATACTAAAATAGCCTACTAGTTTTTTATGTTTATTTATAATTCATTTAGGCAGACAACAAGGCTACCAAGTACTGCGCACAGTGTGCAGCTAATTCATTCGGCCGTACAGCCACGTTTTTTTTCCTAACGTCATTTTTAGTCGATTTTTAGTCTAAAATTTCAGGACTTCAGTCGGCCAAGATTTTCTTTGGTTGATTACAGCCCTAGTGATTGGGTGTTAGAGTAATCTATATTGAGTAAAAATGTGCAGAGCTTATCATCGTTATCGACATGAATTTTATTGCGATTCGATATGATATTGTTTATCGGCCCAGCCCTAACTAATCTCAAACTTACCTGGGTGGCAACAGAAACAGATTTCATGCTACACAGGTGATCATAATGAGTATTCAAGGAAACAAACTGGTGACTAGAACAAAGGAAACAGGAACAAAACACAGATTACAAACTAAAAGTCCTTTGATACAGAAAAAGAACCCAAACCAAATGTTACAAGAGGCTGACATTCTGTTTAAACATATCACACAGACAAATTAAACAAATTTCAGCATTTTCTGTATGTGAATGACAATTAAAGTGCTGGATAAGAAATGCCTTAAGTTAATAGATAAATTTGAATGCCTGAATATTATCTGATGACCTTTTTAAAGTTAGTTTTCTCTTTTGGAACTAATGTCATGTTGTTTAATCAAACCCTAACTCACAGTATCAGTGGATATTCCAGACAGTTGACTTGCAGAACACGTAATATCTAAAGATGTATGGTAGTTATATAATTTTTTTGTCCACATGAGCTATTGCTGCTTGGACCCTGATATTCACCAATTGCGGCTATATTTGATTTATTTTGTTTTGAAAATATTAACCAAAATGTATTTACATGGTCCATAATGTGTAATTGACCTGTGTATTTTCAGCTATAAATGTAGACGGTTAACTGATGAACCAACTTTATCAATTTATTTACCCCAATTGTTCAAAACAATACATATTAATTGGTTAATAGTGGCTATCTGGAGTGGATGATATTTTATTTTTGTATTGCTAGCCCATTTTAACCAGTTAATTATGCTAAAATGTGCACACATATTTTCAGCACATCGTCAAAACTTGCTACATTTGGAACAATCTGAGTACTAATGCCTAATTTAATAAATTTCCAATGAAGGGTAGTGCTGTAACTTAAACTTATTTGTATGTTTTTAATTCTGTTTTTTTGCAGAAGTAAGCACGGGGCGACTAACTACATCCCGGAACAGTTTTTGGATGATTTCCTGGATTTGGTGGTGTGGGGTCATGAGCATGAGTGTAAAATTGCTCCAGTCCGTAACGAACAACAACTCTTCTACGTCACACAGCCTGGCAGCTCTGTCATTACCTCACTTTCACCAGGAGAAGCAGTTAAAAAGTTTGTGTGCCTGCGCTCATTCACAGTTAACATGTCTTCTGATAATGAATGATTCTGAATGGTCAGTTGGAGTGTTCAACCTTTTAGAGCCTTGTTCAGTCTGTCAGTCCGAACGGCAAAAAATCACATGAAATATTTTTTTTACAAATCAGTTTCGAGCTACATTTATATGTGACTTGAAATACTACTTTCTTGCCATCATGTTGTTTTTGTAGAACTCAAACCAGGGTTCCCACGCTTCTTGAATGTACTTGAAAGTTCTTGAATTTCAGACACATGGATTCAAGGCCTGGAAAGTACTTGAAAACAAACATAGGTCCTTGAAAGTACTTGAATTAAGCATGAACTGCATTTTGTTAGAGTAGCATGGTGCAATTACAAAAATTGGCCTTCATGCGCTGCCAAAGCCAGAACAAAACAGCATTACGGGAGGAAGGAATATATTTTTGCTGTTCCATAAGCACCACCTACTGTTCAGAGCCCTATTCGGATGGTAATTGTTTCTCGTGGGGTCATAAGGTATTTTCATCATTGACAGGGGCTAGTCGGAGATTTTATTGCCGCCCAAATCCAGAAGGTCAGTGTTTTTCTCCCACACCCGCATAAAAATCCCCGGCCGAATTACCTACTGTTTTTAGACAAACACCAAGGATGTGTGGTCATTTAATTGCCGTCCGAATCCACATCTCAGAGTTTTCAAGATGAGATCACTTCAAAATGCACTGTTTATATCCTTTTTGACCCCTGCAGGCCACCGTATGGTTGCGCTTTGCTGTAATTTGGATGCATTTTAAAGATCTAGACTTTCATTACTGAAATGCTGGCAAGTATTTACAAGGGCAATATTTCGTCACTGCGCAAAAAATAAAAAGAAGAAAAGCACGTAAACATCTGAAATCTTTTCATTTAATTGGAAAATTCATGTATACAATATTATTTCTATATTTTGATGTTTTAATTAAGTAATGATTTATAAAAAAGAAAACTAAAACTAGTGTGAAATAAATGTTAAAAGCAGGAATAAGAGTGCTGCAAACTGCATCTCTCGTTAAAGCTCGCTCGCTCTTGTACACCAGCCTCTTTCCTCATTGGATTTTGTAAAATTGCAAATTTTTCCTCATTGGAAATTGAATTTTAGTTGTCAGTATATGCCTTAGCGTTACTGCATTAATGATAGACACCGGTACAGTAGGTATTTGATATATTGGCAATAACACACCCACCTTTATCGTATTTATTGTGCTTGATTTAAAATAAAAGGTGCTTTAAAAAGTCCTTGAAAGTCCTTGAATCTGGTGTTCATGAAAGAGTGGGAACCCTGTCAAACCCATTTAAGAATCTACACTCAACACTTTCCATATAATGACAGTTTAAAGACCATAATAATAGTCCATGTAACACTCGCAATAAATTAAAAATCTTCTGAATTTATATGATAACTTTTATTAGTGGAACAGACCTAAATTTTATTAGTTATTTAAAAAAAAACTTAATTTCTACCAATGTCAGAAATCATATTCATGTCCGCATTCAGATTTAATAAGTTCTGTTGGTGGCATTAAATCTCACGTGCCACATGCTCCAGTTTGTAAATGCTGAATGTAGAACAAAATTTGAGAGCTACAGTGGTGTGTATACTTTAATGCCATTTTATTGGTCCCAAATGTGTCCGTTTATTTCAAGTTTAAGTATAATGGAATAGGTGATTATATTTGTTGTTGTCTCTGGGTTTTCCACAGGCACATTGGGTTATTGAGAGTGAAAGGGAAAAAAATGAATCTTCAGAAAATTCCTTTACAGACCGTCCGGCAGTTCTTCATTCAGGATGTAACACTCTCAGATCACCCTGACCTTTTCAGCCCAGAGCAACCCAACGTCATGCTCAAAGTCCTGGCTTTCTGCCAGGAGAAGGTACAGATGCACAGAGATTGATTGAGAATTGATTGGGACTGACATTCTCAATATGATTGACAATGCTGGAGAACTTAACAGCGAAATTTAGCTGACTGTGTCACCTAGGTTACATCAAAGCCTGCTAATGAATTTAGGTTAATTTTAAGAGTTAGCTGCATTACATTTTTATTTAGCATTAAGCAATTCAAAAAGCGATTCATTTACAGACACTTGAAGCATTTCTCATTTTAGTAAGTAGAAAAGTATGTGTTAGTACAAAGATGCTGGTTAGTCACTGTGGTATGTAGCAAGAGACTACTGTTTTCCCTCTATTTGAAGATTATTCCACCATTGAGGTACATTTAGTGTAAATGTTCACACAGGAATAACTGGACATTGCTTTTTCTTTTCTTTTTTCTTTTTTGCCACTTCATTCTTTCAGGTTGAAGAGATGCTTGAAGAGGCTGAGAGAGAGAGACTTGGAAATCCCCTTACCCCGGAGAAACCTCTCATCAGACTACGAGTATGTATCAATCACACACCCTCTCGCTGTCTGGATTTACAATTTTCTCAGTTTATTATAGACAAAGTAAATACAAAAATACATCTTTCTCTTTCATGTGCCTCTCTCTCTGCAGGTGGATTATAGTGGGGGTTTTGAAGTCTTTAACACTATGCGCTTTAGTCAGAAGTTTGTAGATCGAGTGGCAAATCCAAAAGACATCTTGCATTTCATCAGACACAGAGAGGCCAAAGATGGCATTAAAGGCAAGTCACACATATTGGTAACACTTTATAATAAGTATATAGTAATAAAGTACTTACAAATTTTTGCAAACTATTAGTTTATAGATCAGAGTAAATATATTGTAGTATCTACATTGTTAATATATTAATAGGCTATATACGTCTGGGAAATAATAACGTGAAGCTTGAGCCAAAGACGAATGAACGAGTTCAGACAAGACTTGGGCGTTCAGATTAGCCAGTTTTGTTCAGAGCGCGCTCTCACTCACTGAAATCTGCACTCAAAGCAGAAATGAATGTACGATGTACGCAGGAGATTCATTCGTCATACAGTGGTTGACTGTTTTTGTTCTATTTCAGCAGCAAAAATAGTTTCAAACAAACACAGCAGAACCACAGCGAATCTGATGTGACTGGCATAAAGTTGGCTTGACGTTCGATATTCGCAAATTTAGGGACCGTCTCTAAAGTTACATACAACATTGGTATACATGTTTCTAACTTCAATAGCATTTGAAGAGAATGACTTGCAGTCATAAAGCTGACTGTAAAGTGTTCATCTAGGTGTCAAGTATGATGAAAATATGGATATGCATTATTTCACTAGGATACTGTTTGGGCTCTAACACAAAATATGCTAGATTTAAATGTCATAACTGATAGAACACTGATGAGAATATTACTTGAATATATTTTCAGAGGTAATATTAGAGATTATATTTACACCAAATTATTATTATTTTCTGCGTTATGCGTTGCTAATGACAACGGCCATTATAAGGAATGAAATCCCACAGAATAGAACTTGGCTTAAAAAAGTGCATAGAGCTGCTTGATTTATTTGATGATTTTCAAATATAAAACTTGTTGAAATGTTTTAAGTGTGTGCATCTGTTCTTTTTAAATACTTTCATCTCATTTGAACAAAACTATGATAATATTGATAACCGTGATAATTTGGGTCACTATAATCGTGATGTGAAATTTCCATACCGTTTCATCCCTAGTTTTATACATTTAACCCATTTGCTGGGTTGCTTTTTTAATCAGTGCTGGGTCCGTCAATTTGATATTTAATGTTTTTAATTTTAAATAATAAAAATGCACTGTAAAAGCTCTCTCTATATATATTATATATAGGACAGGAACATACAATATGTTTTATTCAATGGCAAGTCAGTCTTTTACAATCATAAAATACTCATAAAAGACATTTAGTAAATATGGACGTGACAGGAGCAGCAACAGCAGCCAATGGTAATCTCTGGCAAGAAAACTGGTATCAGTAGATTGTTTCAGTTTATTAAATGATAGGGGTATGACGAGACACTTCTCTCACGAGAAGAGACGAGATACAAGATTGGGTCCATGAGAACGAGACAAGATTTTTACATAGTATTTTTAAGAAATCCTCAATGATGAAATGTTTTAACTCCTCATCTTGTAATGAATGTCATTTCAGTTCTACTTTCTGAGTATGAATTATCATATGCAGTAAAATACAACAATACTCAAGCACTGTAAAGGTTTTGCCAAAAACTCAACTGACTGTCTCTTCTGATCTTAGAACTGTACCTGAGCTTCTTTTGACCTCCTAACTGAACTCCTTCCCACAAACTGATCATAGATATTAAGTGCAAACAATAACCATAATACCATAATCAAAGTACTCAATATTCAAAGTGCAAATAGAGACCACATTTTTCTTCAAGCATGATACAGAGCTAAGAGATGGTTACAACGAGATAGCTTATATATTGGGAGATACTCACGTGCCTCAGGGAGCCGCTTTCAAACAGCGGTAACGTATTGAAATCACCTTTGAATGCGCGCTCGCCTTTACTTTCACTTTGAATTTCGCGATCGTGTACTGTGAATAGAGTACTGGTGGTGCTGGACGCGCATTTTTTCAAATATAAGTCTGACGCTTCTGCTGCGCAACAAATCCTCCGCCAATGAGTCCATTAACATGTAACACACACTCGTAATACACGCTCAAAATTTTTATTTCAACTTGCCAAACGCATAGCGACCACATCTGGAACGCTAGCGCACTATATTAGAAGCGCTTCTATTATAGTCAGTGGAGTGCACTGCAACTTTGTTACGTATGACAGCAATGTCACAATGTACTAAAAACATGTTTAAATCAGTTCATGTGAGTACTGTGGTTCAATATTAATATTATAAAGCGACGAGAATGTGTTTTTTTTGTGCGCCAAAAAAAAAACGTAATAACTTGTATAGTGATAACAGAATTCAAAACACTGCTTCATGAAGCTTCGTAGCGTATCGAATCAGCAAGTCGAATCATGATTTGGATCGTGTGTCAAACCGAAAACTGCTGAAATCACGTGACTTTGGTGCTCCGAACCGCTGATAGAACCATAAATGGTCGGACAACGGGTTCGTGTCTCAGGTGGGGGGAGTGCATAACCAGCGCTCTCTTCCATCCTCAATCCACCATGACTTGCCCTTGAGCAAGGCACCGAACCCCCAACTGCTTCCCGGGCAGCAATATGGGTGTGTGTGTGTTCACTACTGTGTGTGTGTGTGTGTGTGCACTTGGATGGGTTAAATGCAGAGCACATGCCCCAAGTATGGGGTTATAGGCTACACATTTGCATGGGAGTAGGGCTGTCACGATTCTTCGATTTAAATTTGAGTACTTCAATTTAATAAATCCTCAGTTGCAATTTACTCATTTCGGATAACGTGCAAAATACCAGAAGTGGTGCATTCCACGGACGAGAATCCATGAACACAACTGTGATGCACTGTGTATCCTGACACCTTTCTATCAGAACCAGCATTTAACAATTTGAGCTACAATAGCTCGTCTGTTGAAGCTGATTTTTTTCTGACACATGCAATAAAAATGAATGGGGATTGAGGCTTCCAGGCTTCAAAGAACACTTGGCAATTGCACTAACTCTTCTAGGTGTTTATGAGACAATATAGACACTTCTGGGATAGATTTATGGTGCCTTTATGTCCTATTTGCCCCATTCATTGTAATTACATGGAAATTTTTAACAAGAACATTTCATAAACTGTTTGATGGAAGTCAGTCATATTGGTTTGGAACCACATGAGGGTAAATGAAGACAGTTTCGTTAAGTTTCACTTTTTCTAGTGAAACTTGTGCTTGTGGCTTAATGCTAAATTGAAAATCTTGCATGACTGCACATGCATAGAAACATTTTTAGTTTAATATTTCAATTTGAATCATGCTTTGTGTGTTCTGCAGAAGAAGGTATGGATTTTGGAGCACTTCTCTCTCGTCCCGCTTCTGAGGTCTTACAGCTGAGAGTGGAAGATCTTGTGAAGGAATACTTCCAGACAGCTGAGAAGGTTTGTAGTTTGTCTAGTGTGTCTAAAGGATACTGATAAATCTTCAGTTCATTTCAGTCGTCTCCTAACCTTCCACAGAATTGTCATGCTTAAGTAATAGAGCTCTTTTGAAAGGTTCACATTACTTTCTTTTAATCTATTGTTCTTATGGCTCTTGCTTTATAACAAATCTTCATGTTAACTGCCCACTGTTAATATTTCGGTTTGTAATGGTGTGTGTTTCTGTACATGTAGAATGTGCAGTTGTCTCTGTTGACAGAGCAAGGCATGGGAAAGGCAGTGCAGGAGTTTGTGGATAAGGAGGAGAAAGATGCTATTGAAGAACTCATAAACTACCAGCTGGAGAAAACCCAGCGCTACCTCAGAGAACGGCGGGTGGAAGCCACAGAGGAGAAGATTGATGAGGAGGTAAGAAGAAGAGCACCTCAGGTGAACAAGGCAATAAACCAATTTCACCATGATTGAAAGGTGGCCCGTTTTAGTTCTTTACCAGCATATGTGCAGCCACTGTTGGTTTATGAGAAAATTGAGTTTTTAATCTGTGTAGTTTGCTAAACCCATTATTACCAAATTATTTAAATGTATATGGTCTGTCACGTTTTTTCTGCATGTGTCATTAGATTCGACAATTTCGAGACTCAAAGAGAAATACAACAGAAGAAGATGAGGAAGTTCAAGAGGTCACTTTTTATCTCTTTTGCTCACTCTACGTGTCACTCACTCCTTTTCACATTCATCAATAATTTGCATACATTCCTATGTAAATTACCCCATCAACATGCCATTCATTCTGTTTCAGGCTATAATCCGTGCAAAAGCTAATAGGGATCGTAGTCAAACTGTGAGAGACGATGAGCTCAACCTATCAGATGAGCCAGCTGACATTGCTATGGAGTCTGATGAGGAGTCCACATCTGCTCCTCCATTCCGTGGAAGGGGGCGTGGCTCCAGAGGAGGGCGAGATCTTAGTGCTAGCAGAAGAGGAAGAGCGAGAGGTATCTAAATAAACATTCACAGAGACAAACTATTTCTTTGATAACTATATAAATAACAAAACCTAAATTGTGAAGACACATCCTTTTGCACCAATACTATGTGGACATCCCTTTGTAATTAAAATATTTGGGTATTCCAATTATTTAAAACCTAAATTCTATACCTAGGGGTGGGCGAAATGCAAGTTAAAACTGGTACAAATTTCAATTATTGTTTCTTTTCGTTATGCCAGTGTTGTGCAAATAAATTAATAACAAATGTCTTTGAAACAAAAAAGCATATCGAATTGCACTCATACTATTGGTAATATTTAATTCGCAAAACAATTTCATTATTAAAAATTCAATAATCCATATTTACCAAAATATTGAGTCTGAAAATACCATCTATAACAGGGGTGCCAAACTCAGCTTCTGGAGGGCCACAGTCCTGCAGAGTTTAGTTCCAACCCTACTCCAGCACCTGTAGTTTTCAAATAATCCTGAAGGGCTTGATCAGATGTTTAATTAGGGTTGAAGCTAAACTGTGCAGGGCTATGGCTGTCCAGAAACTGAGTTTTTCCACCACTGGCCTATAATATTCGACAGGCAGTTTTTGGTCCATTTTATTTCGCTTTACAAATTCAGTGGTTTAAATTTAGCTGAATATTCAACATTACACATCCTGCAGAACTGCAGAAATAGCAGTAAAGTACAAAGCATAATCTCCATCTGCTGTTATTCAGCCTCATCAGCAGCTAGAGAGAGTAATTAATTTGCAAAAACTCTTCTTCATCCTAGCGCATTTTTCTCTGGTACAGAGACTGCTCTTCGGATCTTGGCATGTCATTTTGCACAGTTTGGCTCACTGTTCAATGTAATATGCCGATCTTCATATCAATTCAATTATATACTGCCGTCTCTGCTTTGGCATCCCCTTGGGCATTTGCCATCCACCATGAAGTGGTAGGCAGTGGCAGCGACGGTGCCTGGTGCTGCTCATAGGATGTGCCCATACCACTGAAGACACAACGCCCATTTACCACCGAATTGTATCATTACAGCATGCGCATCTCCATGGTGTTTAGAGGGCACTTAGTGGTCTTGGTGACTGGCCAGCATTCTGCTCCACACAGTGCAATTAGGCATTGCACTCTTTTATGAGAGTGTGAAGTTGAGAGACAAATTGAATCAAAGAAAGTAATTATCAGCTGGTTCCGATCAGTGGCCAATTGTTTGGAAGTAGAAAAATATAATACACACTGTTTACACATTCTCATAATTTAATGATTCAGATACAGGATAGGTTTATTTGCTTTTACAAGCAGGTATTGTTCATTACCACGAAAACCGCCTCTCGTGTGTAAAAAGTACATTTACACATAAGAGAAGGCATGATCGCAAGAAAAGCTTGACATGTGCCTGTAACTATACATTATTTAAGGCAATATTACATATTGATGTAACAGTTGTTGTCATTTAAGCTTCATTCATAATGATTCCCGGGTTGCAAGCCTGTGCACTCTCTACCTATCCGGGTGCTGGCTGCAATACTCTTGCAGTTGACTGCCGCCTCCTTTGTTCTGACAACATCACGTTATTAATAAACATTTATAAAATCGTTTTTTGAAATTTGTGAATCGATTCAAATTATTAGAAAATAGAATTGTGATTCATATGTGAAATTATTTTTTCCCCAACCCTAGCTTATATACTGTAAACGCTCACACCATACTTTCTCTAGTACTAATCACCCACATCACCACTGCAATAACCATCGCTACAAACGAGCACATCATCAGTCCGTCCACCTCTGGCTTCCCTTTGCATTTTTGTGTACGTGTGCTCCATCAGACTCCTCTTTCCAGACTGATATCACTGCCATTGTATTGCCTCATTTGCCATTGAACTGTATATTCTATGACACACACCTGATACTTTGTTTCACTAAAGACCTGCTTTTGGGTTAACCTCATCTCTCTGAGTCTGGGTGTTCCTTACAGAAAGCCAGACCATAACAATATAAACCCATCAGGATCATCACCACGACACCTGATGCTTCTGTCACTCCCATAAACTCTGCTTCTACCTTCCATCTCACAGCCAATCCAGAGGCCTACTCAGACTTGGCAGTGGGCTGCAATGGCTTTCTGCTTCAATGTTAACACACTAAAGATGCAGCCACATTGCTTCCCCACCGAACGGGCCAAAATCTCATTAATTCGTCTCTAATCACCGGGAGAGCGCTGCAATGGGCAAAGACAGTTTGGCATGATGAAGCCGGACCAGCCACCCAGTCACTCAAACTTCATCAAACTTCTAAAGTCTTTGGGCATCCTGCAGGGGACTCTTCAGAAAGTGAACAGCTTTATAATTTAAAGAAAGGTAAAAGTAATAGTAATAGTACTGACTTTGCTTTGAGGTTCATGTTTCGCACTCTTAATGCCTAGTGGTTAAAATGAACTAGGTCTGCTGTTCACTACCTATATCAGCAAGGACTTGAACATATAAATATAAACTTGAACATATAAATAAAAATATAAAAATTTTCATTTCTCTGCCTTTGATGACTCAATGGGACTTGAACGCTTCATCAAACTCCATCTGAGTCTCCCATTAAATGAAAGCCTGTCTTAAGGATTGTAGTTAGGTTCGTGTTTGTGTGTGTGAGGAAGGAAGAAGGCGGGGTCGGCGTGACTGGGACTCGCAATTTTATTACTCAAAACTTTATTTACAGACAGAACAAGCGCTCGTGGGTGCATAAACGGCAACAAAACACTCAGAACTGCTTCAGCTTAATCACTTGGTTTTCACTGCATTTCACAGGCAGGCACACGCGATGTCCCAGTCCAAGCTCTCTCTCGACTCTCCTCCCCGCTACGGCTTATATGCAGTCTCTCCTTGCCAATTTCTGCAATCAGACACAGGTGTTACTCATCTGCACTTGACCTACTTACTCACCGCTCAGCTCCGCTCTCTCTCTCTCCCGCTACAGACCTCGCAAAAACACGCCCCCTCTGCCACATACCCCACCGCCCGCTCAGGCCGGGGAGCCATCCGGCCTGCAGCCTCCCCACCGCTTTCATGCGGTGGAGCCACTGCAAGGGGGCGTGGTCCGAACAGAGGGTGAACTCCCGCCCCAGGAGGTAATAACAACTGGTGAGAACGGCCCACCTGATGGCCAGACACTCCTTCTCTATGGTGCTGTACATCGTCTCTCTCTTAAAGAGCTTCCGACTGATGTACAGCACCGGCCGCTCTCCACCCTCCACCTCCTGGGACAGGACCACGCCCAACCCCCTGTGCGAGGCATCAGTCTGTAGGAGAAAAGGGAGAGAAAAGTTAGGAGCTTGTAAGAACGGTCCACCACACAGCAGCCTTTATCTGAGTAAAAGCCTGCTGGCACCGCTCCGTCCACTGAACTGTATCTGGTACCTCCTTTTTAGTTAGATCAGTCAGCGGGCTAGCGAGGTCCGAATAACTAGGCACAAACCTTCTGTAATATCCCGCTAGCCCCAGGAACTGTCTAACCTCCTTTTTGGTCTTGGGTCTCAGACAGGTCGCAACGGCTGCGGTCTTATCAATTTGGGGACGCACCTGACCATGACCCAAGTGGAAGCCCAGATATCTTACCTCCACCCGCCCAATTGCACACTTCTTCGAGTTGGCCGTGAGCCCCGCCCTTCTCAGCAACTTCAGGACAGCCCGCAAATGCTGCATATGACGCTGCCAGTCTGCACTGTAGATGATATCATCTAGGTAGGCAGCGGCATATCAAAATCAAATCACTTTATTGTCACTCAACCATATACACAAGTGCAACAGTAGGTGAAATTCTTAGGTGAGGTTCCGAGCAACATAGTAGTCATGACATGACATGTACAACATTTAAAGCAACATCAGATTACACATCTGATGCGCCCACAATTACTCACAGCACAGTAAACTCTACAATAAACAATAAATAATTTACACAATGTGAGTGTAGTTCTTACAGCTTTAAACAATATACGCATACTTACAATATACATATACTTTAAACAATATACACTAAACATACACTAAACAATATACATTACGCTATAATAATAATAATAATAATATACAATGTACAGTATACAATATTATTCACAAATTGAAATCCAAAGTGCAATAGATGCTGTATGATAAATAAATGTGTATATAATGTGTGTGTATCTACAGTGGGTTGTGCTGAGTGATATTCTGTCCAGTGTGTGTTATGATCCTGATGGATCAAGAGTTAAGGAGTCTAATTGCTTGTGGGAAGAAGCTGTTCTGAAGTCGGCTGGTGCGTGTTCTGATGCTGCGGTACCGTCTGCCTGATGGAAGCAGTGAGAGCAGCCCATGGCTCGGGTGGCTAGAGTCTCTGATGATCCTCTGAGCTCTCTTCACACACCGCCTGGCATAAATGTCCTGGAGGGAGGGAAGCTCACCTCCGATGATGCAGCTGGCCGTGCGCACTACCCTTTGCAGGACTTTGCGGCTGCGGGCGGTACTGTTGCCGTACCAGGTGGTGATGCAGCCAGTCAGCAGGCTCTCTATGGTGCTGTAACCATCCCGGAAGGGAGAGTAACAGTGATCTAAGACACGGTTCCCTCGCGTGTTGAAGTTAACATGTTGGTGGTATTTAGGTGCAATGCGTTTGAAGTTGGCTTTGTTAAAGTCCCCAGTCACAATAAACGCAGCCTCAGGATGCGCGGTTTCCTGCTCACTCACTGTCCTATACAGTTCCTTTAGTGCCCGGTCTGTGTCGGCTTGTGGGGGAATATACACAGCCGTGATGATGACCGCTGTGAATTCCCTGGGTAGCCAGAATGGTCGGCACAGAACCATGAGAAGTTCCAGATCAGGAGAACAAAAAGACTTGATAGAATGTACGTTCCTCTGACCACACCAGGATCTGTTGATCATAAAACACACACCCCCGCCTTTGCTTTTCCCTGAGAGTTCTTTTTCTCTGTCCATTCGATGCACGGAGAACCCTGTGGTTTCGATGGCCGAATCTGGAATCTCAGCAGACATCCAAGTTTCTGTAAGGCAGATAATGCAGCAGTCCCTCGTCTCTCGTTGGAAAGAGATCCGTGCTCTCAGCTCGCAGAGTTTGTTGTCCAGAGACTGAACATTAGCCAGTAAAATACTGGGAAGCGGGGGTCGGTTTGCGCGGCGTCTTACTCTGATGAGCACGCCGGCTCTGCTTCCCTGTCTCCGGCTGCGTTTGCACGGTCGGGCCGCCCACACAAAGGGCTCCGCTGCCGAGTTGGTAAACAGCGGGTCGTCACTGATGAATTTAAAGTCCGGTTTTCGGTGTGCGATTGCCGAACCGAGTGGGGGGCCCCCCACTGCAAGGGGGCGTCCCACTCGGTAAGGCAGACAACATCCAAGACAAAAAACACAAAAACTATAAACAGAACAAACAAAAAGCTACAATGTTGTAACGGAGCTCGCAACGCAGCAGCCATCCTCGGCGCCATTGCCATCTTATGCAGCATGCAGCCAGTGAATTCTGTCCATCAGACGCTGGAAGGTCACAGGAGCCCTGAACAAGCCGAAAGGAAGGGTGACAAATTGGTGTAATCCAAACGGCGTGGTGAAAGCTGTCTTTTCTTTGGACATAGGAGACAAGGCGATCTGCCAATATCCCTTTGTTAAGTCCAGTGTCGAATAAAAACGAGTGGTCCCTAGCCGATCAAGCAATTCGTCAACCCTCGGCATTGGATAAGCATCAAACTTCGACACGCGTTTACTTTACGATAGTCCACACAGAACCGGACCAAGCCGTCAGGTTTAGGTACTAAAATTATCGGGCTCGCCCAGTCACTGCTGGACTCTTCTATTACCCCCATGTCTAGCATAGCCTCTAATTCAGCCTGAACCACTTTTTTCTTGTGTTCAGGCAAGGCTGGCTGCGAACAACAACTCCCGGCTCCGTCTCAATGTGGTGCTGAATAAGGTCGGTTCGACCAGGTAGGGGCGAGAACACGTCAGCAAACTCTGCTTGTAAACGTTTTACGTCAGTGAGCTGCGAGGGTGAGAGGTGGTCAGAGCGAGAGATTGAGGCTTTTGGACCGCCTCCGGCCCGAGATCCTCGTCTCCACTCACTACCGTCGCTAGCATCACTAACTCCGCCTCAGACCATTTCTTTAACAGGTTGAGGTGGTAAATTTGACGTGCCCCGTCCCTATCTGACCGTATCACCTCATAGTTGAGATCTCCAACTCGCCGTGTGACCTCAAAGGGCCCTTGCCACTTCGCGAGTAATTTAGAGCTAGACGTAGGGAGTAATACAAGCACTTTATCTCCCGGTGTAAATTGACGAAGCCTAGCGCCTCTGTTGTACAGCTGTCTCTGTTTGTCCTGAGCCTGTAACAAATTCTCCATCGATAGCCGCCCCAAAGTGTGGAGTTTTGTTCTCAGGTCCAGGACATGCTGAATTTCGTTTTTGCTCGCGGAAGGTCTGTCCTCCCAAGCCTCTCTAAGGACATCCAGCACCCCCCGAGGCTGGCATCCATAGAGAAGTTCGAAGGGGGGAAACCCTGTGGAGGCTTGGGGGACCTCGCGGACAGCGAACAACAGAGGCTCCAGCCATTTATCCCAATTTTTGGCGTCCTCGTGAACGAACTTACGAATCATGGCTTTTAACGTGCGATTAAAACGTTCCACCAGACTGTCCGTTTGTGGGTGATAGACGCTGGTGCGAATCGATTTAATGCCCAACAATTCGCAAAGTTCGCGACTCTTCTTGATTGGTGAGAATCTCTTTCGGGATTCCCACTCGGGAGATTAAAGAAAACAGCGCCACACTATTCGTCAAAATAGTGCGTAGCGGAACTACCTCAGGATATCGCGTTGCGTGTTCTACAAGTACTAAAGCAAAGCGATGCCTTCGTGCCGACGTTCTAATGGCCCGATGAGGTCCATACCAGTTCGTTCGAAGGGGACCTGCATCAACGGAAGGGGGCACAATGGTGCTTTTTTGGTGGCCGGTGGATTCACCAACTGGCATTCACGACAAGACGCACACCACTTGCGTGCAGTCTCGTGAATGCCCGGCCAGAAAAACCGGGCCATGAGACAGTTTAGTGTACCCGTTTGTCCTATATGCCCGGATATTGGATTAGAATGAGCCGCCTGGAAAAGCATTTCCCGGCGGCTTTTAGGTACCAACAACTGTGTTGTATCTTGCTTTGACTGGGCGTCTTGGGTCACCCGATACAACCTGTCTTTTATAATTGAAAAATAGGGATAGGAGAGCTGCTGGTCAGGATGGAAGAGGTGGCTGTCGATGGAACGGACCTGACTAAACGTGTGTTTGAGCGTCTCTTCCTGGGACTGTTCCAGGGGAAAGTCATCGCGGTCTGTGAGAACGGGAGTCCCCAGACCGTCACCTTCCTTTACTCTTTTTTTTTTTCCCAAGCGGCATCCGCACACAAGTGTCCCAATAATTTATTAAATGCTGGCCAATTGGTTCCTAGAATTATCAGATGCCGGAGGTGCGGGTTAACTGCAACCTCAACACCATGCGTTTGTCCCCGAAATTGAATATCCACGGGCAACAACGGATAGTTCACCACTTCCCCGTGCAAACACCTCACCTTAGCCATGCGGCTATTATCCAACGCCTTGGGCTGAATCAGGCTTTGGTGTATGGAGGTTTGGTTACAACCTGAATCCACCAAAGCTTGATAAGTACCCCCCTTGATACTCACGGGTATCTGGTACAGGCCAGCTTGATCTGGGGCAGCTTGCGGAGCGTCAGGGACCCAGATCAGCGTCCCCACCTCCATCACTGGACACTTATCAATGAAGTGTCCCGGGTCCCCACAGCGCCAGCAAGCCGGCCCAGACTTCCCTAGTGGCTGGAAGTAGGTCAGGATTTTGGCGTGGAGAGAGTGCCAGTGGGGATGAGGAGGGGAACGGATCGGTGGTCACTCCCCCTCCCCTAGGCGCCGGTGCCTCGGATGGAGCACCCGTCCTCCATCTTGGCGCTGGTCTGGGCAGCATCCCGCCACGAGACCTGGGAAGGGGGACAGGTTTAGAGAGAGAGGGGGAAGGGGTAGGAGAAGAGAGAGAGATGCCGATGGCAGGGGCTCGCCGACTGCTCGCCGACTGCTTGGCACGCTACCATCCGCTCCACGAACTGCTCCAGTAACACACGATCGATGACTCCCTCGACTTCAGGGGTTGGCAGGGGTGGGGACGGCCCGAATCTCCCGTTCTACCCAGCTCCAGAACAGCTTGCGGTCTTCATGCTGGGCCTGGAGGAGAGCCTCGAACCTCTTCTGCTGCTCCTCCCTGACGGCCCGCAGATCTTGGTGTGTTTCCTGATGAAGACCGGCGAGCGATTGTACCAGGTCCGCAAGTGGCGTTCTTGACGGAGTCTCCATGGCGGTGGCGTTCTTCTTGCTTCCCGGGTTTCGGCACCAGTGTAGTTAGGTTTGTGTTTGATGTGTGTGTGAGGAAGGAAGAAGGCGGGGTCGGCGAGACTGAGACTCGCGATTTTATTACTCAAAAGTTTATATACAGACAGAACAAGCACTCGTGGGCGCATAAACGGCAACAATACACTCAAAACTGCTTCAGCTTAATCACTTTGGTTTTCACTGTGTTTCTCAGGCAGGCAGGCACATGCGATGTCCCAGTCCAAGCTCTCTCTCTCGACTCTCTCCCAGCTGCGGCTTATATGCAGTCTCTCCACGGCAATTACTGCAATCAGACACAGGTGTTACTCATCTGCACTTGACCTACTTACTCACCGCTTGGCTCCGCTCTCTCTCTCCCACTACAGACCTCGCAAAACCACGCCCCCTCCGCCACAAGGATCAACCAGTGTCTCAATCCAGAATCAGGCAGCAGCTTCTACCAACAGTTCATTCGTAACTATAGCTCCTAACCATCACTGTTTCATTAATCTCCCTCCTTAAATCCAAGCCCATGTCTCTGTCCTGGTCCCCAGAATCCACCCATGCCTTTCAGTGCCTCAGGAAAGCCTTCACAACTGCCTCACTCCTAGTCAGGGTTCGTACAGAGTTTGGAAAGTTTGGAAAATGCTTGATTTTTGATTCATTCCAGACCAGCATGTGCAACACCCTCCAGTCCCTGGCTCACAGATGCTCTCCGTAACCATTGAACCAAGCTCAGAACTGCTGAGGAAATGGTGAAAGACTAAACACTGCTTACCAGAGAGAGTACCATTCTCTCCTGTCCTCTTTCTCCTCTAGCATTCTGTTGCCAAGATATCATACTACCAAAACAAAATCAGCAACACCCAGAGACTATTCAGAACATTCACCTCTCTCCTCTGCCCCCCTCCTCCTCCTGAACTCCGTCATCTGTTTCTTATTCTGCTGGACCTTTCTGTGGACTTTGACACCATCCAACCACCAGATCCTCCTGGCCACCCTCTCTGACTTCACAGGGCATCACAGGTACTGTACTTCAGTGGCTACAGTCATACCTCACTGGCAGATCTTTCAAGTTTTCATGGAGAGGAGGGGTGTCTTGAGTCACATCAGCTAATCACTGGGGTGCCTCTAGGTTCAGTGCTCACTCCTCTTCTTTTCTCCGTTTACACAACCTCACTATACACAGCTCTATTTTTTATTTAAAACTGATGACCACACTTGTATCAGCACATATCTCTTCCCGCCTTTCAAACATCTCTGCTTGGATAAAGACGCATCATCTGCAGCTCAACCTTGCAAAAATAGCTCCTTGTAATCCCTGTAAACCCATCAGTTGACCACAACATCATTGTGCAACTGGGGTCCACAACACTAAAACCAATCAGGACAGCAAGGAACCTGGGGGTTGTGTTTGACGACTAGCTGAGCTTTTTTTCCACCCACATCTCAGCAGCCCAGTCATGTAGATTTGCATCTACAACATCAGGAAAATCAGACCCTTCTTGCTTGAATATGCAACACAGATACTCGTCCAAGCCCTTGTAATTTCAAGACTTTCAGGACTACTGCAATGCTCTATTAGCGGGCCTTCCAGCCTCCTGCTGATGATCCAGAATGCAACTGCTTGTCTAATCTTAAATAATTGTATTGTAAGTGTACTGTTAAATAAGTGTACTTAAGCCTCTCCTCTGTTGACATCCATTCAAAACAAGAGGCCATGCCTCAGACATCTTGCAGATATCACATACCAGCACCCAGGGTGTACACTCATAGAAAACAATGTGTTTGAATTATGTGAAAGATGTGACCCTTCTCTCAACCCGTCAAATTTGCATTTGACGGGTTGGGGAATTATTTTCAGACCCTGCCTGCAATGTCTATTTTAATGTGCCCAGGTGCTGCCTCAAAGTCGGGGCGGGGGGGACGTGGACAAAAAGGATCTCTCTCAAGTCCTCTAAAAACCAAGTCAATAATGGATGGTAAGATACAATCTCTTAATACACCTGACACTTAACTCTTGTGGCACCTCAGCCTGTGCACTTAAAATCACAACCACATCCTCACTCATTGGGTCTTATTCACTAATAATTGTGTACGCTCTTCGTATTTATATGCACATTTGAACTTCTCACGAAAACTTTCCACCTAATTCACAACACGTGTGTGTGTACGCACATTAATTTTTTCTTAACCTGGTTCTAATGTTGATGAATTCGGAGTATTCTAAATGAACTACCATGTGCCCAAGGTAAGTAATTTACATAAAACACACCCAAACCATGTGCTTTCCGTACACCTTTCGTCACTCTCAGCAAACATGACATTCTCTAAAGATGCGTTCTCGCCAAAGAGCACACGCAGCAAGATCACCGAGCAATGCCAAGTGTGCCGTCCTCAAAACTGATTTATCAACCATATGGTAGACCTTACTTTGAGTTAGGGCTGGGCGGTATATCGAGTTTGTACAATATATCGATATATTTTTTAGATGCGATACGGAATGAGGAAATACCGTTTATATCAGTATACAGTAGATTGATACAAACGCATCTAAAAAATAGCAGAGTAAGCAGTGTGAGCTGATGCAGGGAAAGTGCATGATACAACTTGTCCTAAACATGACACATGCTCTACATTAAGGGCTGCAAAATAACTGGTAAAATATAGTTAACACATAGTTTAAAGCAGCATGCCCTTTTAGATGCTCTGAGAGATAACGTTAGGTTACTTGTGCTGACAGACAGATAAATTTGGAGCGTAGCACCAAATTTTGGGCCCTGGGTACAAACCATCTTGCTGGGCCCCCGTACCAAATACCATATACCAATGGGGTATTGCATTTTTATCATAAAAACACTTAAAATGTAAACAAAATAAGCCACACTCTGATTAATATATTTTTGTTTTATTGTCAAAAGTACTACTACTTACTAGGGGTGTAACGGTACACAAAACTGACGGTTCGGTACGTACCTCGGTTTTGAAGTCACGGTTCGGTATGAGTTCGGTTTTAAGTTTTAAAAAATGGCTTTTTATTTATTTTTTATTAAACAGTGGTTTACTGAAAAAATCGTGTCTGTCCTTAAATTAATTAAATCATGGGCGTCGGAACTATTGTATGTGGGTGGGACAAGACCCACCCACTTTTTACGATCAATGATATTGGACCCACTCACTTTTATCGTCTCTAACATTCAGCACATGTCTGTTTACCTACCCCTAATCGATAAACACTTATTATTAAACACATGTTAGATGCTTTATTTCCACTTTTCTAATATTTTCTTCATTTTTATTGAAAATAAATGCCTTTCCGATCTGATATGTGATGGGAAAAGGGAGAAGATTGAGCTCGGCGAAAGACGGACTCGAACCGCAGGTCGATTTGTGTCAAAACTAGATGCTGTGTGTCCAACCCCTACACTACTCCCACTCTCAATAATATGGTGATTCCCATAATTTTGTCTTTCCGAACTATACGCTTAGCAAGCAAAGTGGTATATTTGTACTTATTGGCATCTACTCCAGTAAAAAATTCTGAGGACCCACGCACATTTTTTTTGTTTCCGATTAAATTAAATTATAACTAAAAGTTTCTTAAAGATGCTGTAAACTATATAGGGAGCCCTTACTTGCACATTAATACTATAATATTAAAGGTTAACTACAGAGCCCAAACTATGAGCCTATATTCAGCTGATATTCATGTTTAGATAATAAGCAACACTCAAATAACACATTGTGTGCGAACAACTTCACATAAGGCTAGTTTTTGCATTAACTCCTAAATCTAATTATAAAATTATGTTTTTTTCTCCAATTCGTTGTTGAAATATAATCTTAGTGACTGTCATTTTCATGACAGATTTATCTAAAATAACCTGTTAGTGATGTCTTGATTATTTAATGCTAAGTAGAATTAATATATATATATATATATATATATATATATATATATATATATATATATATATATATATATATATATATATATATATATATATATATATATATATATATATATATATATATATATATATATATATATATATATAATATAGTGCATATATTTAGTGAAAGAGTTGATTATTGATTTCTCTAGTGAATTAACAGCTGTGGACACTGAAGGACTACAGACTCAGAGGTAAATGATACTGCGTGACATTGTTTACAAGCTGTTTGTACCTTTAGATGGTAATTCATGTTTATTCTTCTGGAAGAGATGATCGCGTTCACTCTCGCCGCGGCCGCTTGAACTGACGCGCCTATACAGTGATCAGTAGTCACATTAAAGAGCGTCAAAACGGCATTTATCGTTTGAATTTCGTGATAAAATGTACTGAATACTTGAAGTGTGTTCCGTAAAATAAAATAAGTAATTTTCAATCATTACGATGTGCATTAAACTTAGAACAATCCTGTACTTAATGTAAGAGCGTGTGCGAGCTAATTTGCATAATGCGGTAACGATCTGTGTTTTCGTGGGTGTTAGATTTTGACAATGGAGGGAAATATACAGTGTTTTCATGTAAACTTCTGACTCTGGGGAGAACTGCAGCAGAAACGGAGACAAGGCAAACGGAGCCAAATATTGCATTTATTTGACTTCAGCTGATAAAGTATGCAAACACAGCGCGAGCGTCACTGCAGGAAGCAGAAAGTGTCCGACTTCACGTCTCCGTTTGCCGCTCCTCTCCGCCTGCACGTGGCTACTCTCGCCGATCAGTTGCATCCAGCCGCAGCCGATGTCCAACACACCTGTTAACTGATTCACCGCAGGTCCGCAGCAGAAGCACCTGACCTGCGGGTCGTACCATTTACATTGATTCGAGAGGGGTGGTGGGGCCCTGCACAGCATGAAAATGACTTTTTTTTTAAACCAAACCAGTGCCTAACTACAAGTTTAGTTTTGCACTGTAACTTTTTTATATGTACATAAATGCTATACAAATGTTAGTGCATGTATATGTATGTATAGAAAACTGACTTTTAAGGGCCCCCCCTCTGCCTCAGGCCCTGGGTACTCGGTACCCTTTACCCCCCCCAGTCCGACGCCCCTGAGATAAATACTTGCGCTGTTTAATGCGTTTGAAATGTGATGCTTTTCTCAGTGCATAACTTACATTTCACAGGTATTTTCTCCATCTGTAAATGTTAGAAAGTCATGCAAATATGTAAATTTTTCTGTCAGGAGAGGACGAGCCTTCTGCATGTGAATCTCAGCCAAAATTCAGCCTTCCGTGAATTAGCGCCTCCACATGCGTGCACGCGCGCCAAACAGACAAAATGCAATAGAATAGGAACGCAATAATTCTACTCTATAAAAACTAAAATATACATATTTCTTAAATATTTATTGTTGGACAATAAATGTGCCATATGTGAAATTTTAAACCTACGAGTAAGTATATTTTTATGAAAGTGACCATTATAATGGGGTAATCAATTAAAAGCTTTTGTTTTTATTTTCATTTCTTAGTTCAGTGAATTATTAATTGTGTTTTTAGATTGTAATGTTACAATGTTAGAGATGTGATTTTTTTTTTATGATATTTTGCATAGCCAACATTACATTCACTGTATTTGTTTATAGCCTTCAATATCAACATTGTTTTTAGGACATCATTGGGCAAGATGTGAAATAAAATTATTATTACAATAAATACAGATTTTTTTAATCCAAATAGAAAAATGTAGAAAATACCGGGATATATACCATGTATCGCCATTCAACCAAAAAAATACAGAGATATGCCATATCGCCCAGCCCTACTTTGAGTGTGAAAAAATTCAGTCAAAAGAAGGAGATGAGACAAAAATCTTGTGGTATATATTAGGCAGCATTTTGTCCTGACATTTTGTCCTGAAAGTTGATGTGTGGGCATATGCAAGCATAAGGATTTGAGCGAGTTTGACGATGGCTAGATGACTGGGTCAGAGCATCTCCAAAACTGCAGCTCTTGTGGGGTGTTCCCGGTCTGCAGTGGTCAGTATTTATCAAAAGTGCTCCAAGGAAGGAACAGTGTTGAACAGAGCTGTTTTGACAGCAAAAGGGGGACCAACACAATATTGGGAAGGTGGTCATGATGTTATGTGTATATATATATAGTAAAATAAATGTATATTGTACTAACATTGTTACAGGTATGTTTATTATTCAAAAAAGCTCATAATGTACTGTAAATAATAGATTTAATAGCTAGATTTACCATAAACTGACATCTCAACCGTATGGTAGATTTTATATGTTTTAGATAAAAAAATGTTTTGGACAAAAACAGACTGAGGTCATTTATTATTTGTTCAACAAAAATAATTTTAAGAAAAAATTGGTTTTCTTCTTGGGGTGAGAGTTAAAGGGTTAAAACGCAATAAACACCTTTTATACAAACATTACAGACCTCTGATTAACCAACTATACCTACGTTTATCTGCATCTTATGCAGTATATGAAATGTAGCCCATTTAAGATCTATATGTATGTTTAAATTTTAATCTTAAGTGTTTATAAGGCCACCAAGAGTATGTAATTTTTGCGTACAAGTGGTTTCAGTTATTCCTACATTTTTGTTCGTAATTTAGAATACATTTTATAATGAAAGTTATTGATGAATCATGATTTGTTCATGAAAACATTCGTACGCAGATTTCACACAGATTCGTGCGTATGCATGCTTAGTGAATGAGACCCATTGTCTTTCTATCTGCCTAACCTCCAAGTTTTCCTGTGACATCACCATCTGAGAGTCCAGTGAATGCTTAGTCTTTGAGCCATTGAGCCACTTCTTTTAATCAATCCTTCTGTTGTAACTCAGACTTTATTATTCCATTTAATTCCTTTGTTTGCTTGGAGGTTTATTTTAAATGGTGTGAAGGTGTCTGTACTGTGTTCCACTTAAATGGCAGCCTCAGGTGTTTTATTTGTTTTTGTTTTGTTTGTTTTTGTCTGTTTAAAGCATTCCAGGTTTCAACCCAGAGGACCTCTCGTGTAAACACATCAAAGTTGGATGCCGATGAGGTATACGCCCATAAATCTGCATGTCTTTGACTGTTAAAAACAAAATGATAATTGTTATCCCTTTTATCAGGACACACAATGACAAAGAAAGAGATCAACTTTTTTTTGACAAGAACAAAAACATGAAGACCACCTGCACACTAACTCAAACCCACTTTATTAGTCTCTCTCACAAACAATAATTTGTGCCCTTACCCTCACTTGGTCAGAGTGCATTCTCACAATTTCTGTTTGTGATTCAGTTTCTTTATATTGTTTAACCAAGTACAAATCAATTTCCTTTTAAGCTTCTAAAATAACATAAAATAATAAAATAAAAAATCTGTGAAGCTTTTAAGTAGGAGATGGTGGTCCAGTGGGTTAAACCACTGAATTGATATGCAGAAGGTTGCTGGTTCAATCCCAGCAGTCGCCACCAGCGTGTCCTTGAGCAAGGCACTTTACTCCACGTTGCTCCAGGGGGATTGTCCCTGTAATAAGTGCACTGTAAGTTCTCTTACGAGAGGTTCTCTCGTATTGCGTAAGTTCACTTGCGCTACGCTATGGTAAAGTATTCTTTCTTCGAGATTCTGAAAAACCACGCAGCCTCTTTTGTCCGGACTTCCGGGCGCACTCGAGCGGGTGAGGACGCAGCTCTTACGCCTTCTCACCCGAGCTGTCGAGCAGCTAGGCCTCGAATGGTCTCCGCCTAAGGTGTCAGCGCCGAACCGACTCGACGGATGTTTTCTGAACAGTCGCCGCCGAGCGCCCACCTCCAGGACTGCGCCCTTTCTGCCTGTCCTGGAATGCACCTTTTTCCGCGAGGGTCTCATCTCAAGCTTCTTCGACGCTCTCACAAGTTGACGGCGCTGCTGAGAAAGGCTACAACGCCATCCCTCCGGTGGAAGAGGCGGTCGCAGCGCACCTTTGCCCGCCCTCTGGCTGGCGCTCAAAGGCTGTCCTCCCGTCCAAGGCCTGCAGAATGACTTCATCCCTGATCGGCCGCGCTTTCTCTGCTGCCGATCAGGCTGCGTCCGCCCTTCACTCCATGGCTGTGCTGCAAATCCTCCAAGCTAATCTCCTCCGTGACTTGGACGAGAAAAGCGAGGATGGGGAGTTGGTTACAGATTTGAGAAGCGCGACGGATCTTTCCCTTCGCGCCACCAAAACCGGTGCACAGGCCCTCGGACGCTGCATGGCCTCCCTCACAGTCGCAGAAAGGCACCTCTTCCCCCGCCACCCGCATTTGAGTTCTGTTGTTCTTGTATTAAAAGTTTAAAACGGTAAAGCAATGTAATATACTTAATATGTCGTACAATTGTAACATTCAATATGCTTTTCCAATAAAAGATAAAAAAAAAAAAAAGAAAGGCACCTCTGGTTAACGCTCGCTGACATGAGAGAAGCGGAGCGCGCGGTGTTTCTCAACGCCCCACTCTCCCCATCCGGCCTCTTTGGCCCAGCGGTCAACGGGATCGTCGACCGCTTCTCTGAGGTACAGAAGACGACTCAAGCTATGAACCTCTTCCTGCCTCGACACTCTAACACTAGCGCTAGCTCTGCTGCTCGCCGCCCCCGCGACCAGCCTGCGCAGAGCCCCGCCCGGCGTCCAGCGCGGCCCCCTTCTCAGCGAAGACAGAGCGGCCGCCCCAGATCGCGCTCATCCAGTCGAAGCAAGCCGCCTCAATGTCGGCCCGGACAAGCTGTCCAGGGGCCTCATTCCCCCAGGGGAATGGTCCCTGCACCACCAGACAGTCCAGCATTTATGGCGCCTATTCGGCAGAGCGGAGGTCGACCTCTTTGCGACGAAAGAGAACGCCCGATGTTCCTATCCAAAAGCGAGGATGCGCTGTCCCAGCCTTGGCCCAGCCTCCCGCTATATGCTTTCCCGCCGGTTTCCCTATTGCCTCAGGTCATAGCGAAAATCAAGGAGACGCGCCGCCTGGTGCTCCTCATAGCGCCGCGCTGGGAGAACCAGGTTTGGTACCCAGAGCTGGTGAGACTGTCGCACTCACCCCCCTGGCCAGTCCCGCTGAGAGCAGATCTCCTCTCTCAAGCCGAAGGGTCAGTTTGGCATCCCCATCCGGAGCGCTGGTCTCTGCATGCATGGGTGACCAACGGATACCCGTTGACCTGCCCGAAGGGGTTGTGAACACGATCACACATTCTAGAGCTCCCTTGACGAGGCGGCTATATAGTTCCAAGTGGTCTGTGTTTACTAAGTGGTGTGCTGCTAAAGGTTTGGATCCACAAGAATGTGGGGTCCAGCGGGTGCTCTCCTTCCTCCAAGAGCTTTTGGAACTGGGCAGGTCCCCTTCCACGCTCAAAGTGTATGTGGCGGCTATAGCAGCGTTCGCTCAGACGACGCTCGGCAGCACGCTAGGAAGGAACGAGCTCATTATCCGTTTCCTCAGAGGAGCTAGACGGATGAATCCCCTCGACCCCCCTCGGTTCCTATCTGGGATTTGTCCTTGGTCTTGGAGGCCCTGAAGGCTCATCCCTTTGAACCGTTCGAAGCTGTGGAACCAAAGCTCCTTTCGCTTAAAGCCGCGTTTCTGATAGCTCTGGCTTCAGTAAAGCGCATGGGGGATCTGCACGCGCTCTCCGTGAGCCCGGCGTGTCTTGAGTTCGGTCCGAATGACTCCAAGGTCATCCTCAGACCGAGGCATGGTTATGTCCCCAAAGCGATCGGTACTCCCTTCAGGGCAAAGATAATCTCCCTCTCGACTCTGCCAGCATCCGATGAGGGGGACGGTGGCAATGTCCTCTGCCCTGTCAGGGCATTGAGAGTTAACATATGCTGGGATACATATGCTATATGCACGGCGCGCACGGCGTCGACAATGAGTTCCCGTAGCGTAAGTGAACTTGCGCAATACGAGAGAACCTCTCGTAAGAGAACTATACTCGGTTACTTAACGTAACCTCGGTTCTCTCTAGAAGAGGGAACGAGTATTGTGTTCCTTGCCGTGCGCCCCACGGGCTTTTACGCTTCAGAATACGAAAACCGAATTTCCAGCCTGCGAGCCCTGCTTATATACACGTGGCCACGCCCTACCTGTAGGCAAATGAGACGTGAGGGGTGCGAAGCGCCCTCATTGGTTGCCACGTCACGCGGGCTCGCCGATAGGCTGCAGCAGTTGCCAGTGGTGCAGCCAATAGACACGCTGGAATAGCTTGCTATGGTCTGCCAGGCTGCCGCACTGCGTTGACAATGTTACAAAAATTAAGGATAATTTTGTGGTTTTTCAGAATCTCGAAGAAAGAATACTTTCCCGTAGCGTAGCGTAAGTGAACTTATGCAATACTCGTTCCCTCTTCTAGAGAGAACCGTGGTTACGTTAATAACCGAGTATCGTTTCTTTGTCCCTGTAATAAGTGCACTGTAAGTTGCTTTGGATAAAAGCGTCTGCCAAATGCATAAATGTAAATGTAAGTAAATTGACCTCATGAAGCGTGCAGCCACCCAGTAGAGCATTACAATAATCTAGTCTTGAGGTCATGCAAACAAACTTCTGCATTTTGTCTGTATGTCGTAATTTAGATATATTTTACATTTTGTTTTTTTTGCATTTCTTTGAAATGTCTTATTTTGTTGTATTTATTAATTTATAAAGCAACTTTTAGGATACAAAGTAACTCCAAAGTGCTATACAGTACAAATAACAAACAAAAAATTATAAATGCAATAAAAAAAACAGAACAACAACCAATCAAAACCCATTAAAAACTGTTGTTATGCAGAAAAGGAAAAAAAGTAATTCAGGTTTGGAACTAAATTACAAAATTTTAGTCTACCACAACCTCATTTAGAAAAATATATAAATTATGACTATTTTCATAAAATGGTTATCTGCAATCATAACTTTATTTGGAGAGTGTATAGCTACAGGTACCTGTTTCTGTACAGAGATTTTTTTTTATTACAAAAGAAAAGGAAAGTGGTCTTGCTGTTCTGTGATTTTTATTTAATTTTAACTTCTTTTTTTTTATTCTTCTTTTCTTTCTCTGTGATCAGATCACCATAGAGGACAGTGACTCAGATGAGAATGTTTCATTTTTAAAATGTTCCAGGACAAAACAAAAGTAAGTGGTTGGCATGTTTATATTTACTTTGATCTACCAGGTTTTTCAAGTTAACTGGCATGGACTTCTAAAGGCTTCTAGTGAAGGAATGCTCCGGATATATCCAAAGAAATAAATATTTAAGAAATTAGTTGGGCTTGGCTCATTGGACTATTATTTGTATGACTAAAAATTGTGTCAAGCGTTGCAGTATCAGTATTAGTTTTATTTCCTAGATTGAAAACAGCTTTGATATCAGGCAAACTGGCAATAGAAAACCCGTTATTAAACTGTTATCTTCCCTTGAACGCTTGTATTTAATAGGTTTGTTAAAGGAACATGACATCTTTTTTTTCCCCTTTAATGCCTGAAAAAATATATACTCTGAATGAAACTAATAACTAAAAATGACATCAAAAGTAAGAGAACATACACCAGACAATATTACTTATCAGCACACTTTATTCACATATGCTAAGACAGGTTTCCTGGATTGAGTTAAGTAGAGAAACCTATGCTATGTACTGTAAAATGTAAAAAAATAAAGTAAGAAAATGTCTTGACCATATCTTCCCTCTTTGCTTAACCAATAGGCTGACTTCATTAAGCTCCAGTAAAAGAGGCTCCCAGAGCCAGAGCCAATCTTTTAAAGGAGTATGCTTTGATGACGACGATGAGGTAGTGTTATTGTACAATGATCTTTGTGTTGGATTTGTTCACAAATTGATCTATACCTTTTTTCTCCTCTCAGGATGAGTTTGATCCATTCAAGGGCTCAAGGCGGCAGCGCAGATGAGGAAATCATTCCAACTGCTTGTATAGTTCCCCTCAGTGCTTCCACCGTTTTTTGCAGAGATTTCAGTAAAATAGTTTGTTCAAGGTTTACATGACTACAGTTGTTTTAAAAACGTGTTGCTGAATGTTGATCACTGCTGTCTTTTATACTGGTCTTTTATTGTCCCAAGGCTTTATTTGAGGACATGCATTCATGTGTGTTTATCAAAGCAAAAGTGTGTGTATGACTGTTCCATGCCATGCCATGTCACTTTTCTTATTTGTACATTCATTAGAAAATAATTTTTGCTACAGGACAGAATATTCTTGTATTTACTGCTGACAATTCAGACAGGAGGAGTCATAGTTTGTTAAATCATATAATTAACAATAAGTGCTTTAATAGAATGGGGTCTAATCTAGTTTAAAAACCAAAGCTTAATAAGTGTTGTCTGTAGTATTTCAATTTGCCATTAGTTTGACATCAGTCAAATGTCTCTTTAATGGGTTAGTGTTTGTTTCGTATTTATTAGTTTATTAGTCCAGGGAAGAGACAACGTCTCTAAATTATGATATCTAGAAATCTTTATATCTAAATTTTGAGGGCTTCCAATCTTTTTTTTGTTTTGTTTTTTTTAAATATGTGAGCATTAGTACATCATATATACTGTCATGAGACAAGTTCTTTTCAATTGATATAGTAAACACTGATCCAATGTAGTGTTTAATTGGTACAGTTCAGTTCCCTAGTTCAACGGTTCATTAAAAATATAATTGTTAAAACTGTTCAAAAGGAATTTTTGTTTTGCTATTTGCAGTAGCAAGTTTCAAGCTCTTGTGCGCTTTAACGCACCCTTATAGGATGTAGAGAATATCTACCGCGAAATGATAGTGCAGTACTGTCTCCAGTCACTTTTGTGTACATTCTGCTGTAAATAACACCTTTTGTGTTCAGTGGAAGAAAGTAATCAAGGCTTCAAAAGTCAATGGTGAGTAAATGATAACCGAAAGGACTTTTTTTTTAGTTGAATTATCAATTTCAGGCACAGACCTTTAGCAATAATAATCTGTTTTACAATAACCATCACTGTAGATGGATGAGCTTGAGTCAAGAGTGAATACTGATCATGTCAGGTTTGATTTGACTAAAATCACTATACTCAAATTTTAAACCACTGTAAAATCTGTTAATTTAAGTTTTTAAAAAAATATTCAAGTAATAGGTTTTAGAATATAGGCTTTTCCATCATATAAAAACCTAAGAAAAGCGTTTACTTATTACTTTTAAGAACTGAAGTACACTTTATAAACATGGTGTAGAAACAATTCTCAGAAAATGGTGGTAAATTTCACAAATAATTACAAAGAAGCGTCAAGTAATAGCCTACACTGAATTAAGCATGAAATAGATAGATTGAACTAGTATTTTTCTGTTAAATCATCTTTATTTACAGGTTTTTTTTTAATTCAGTGTACAAGTAAATCTGGTTCCCTTTCAGTCAGTACACTACGAGTTACGTCAGTTACTGACGAAATGGGCTCTTTCTCTAGAAGCCAATCGCCTTTTGAGATCTACAAAACGAACCAATGGCATGGAAATGCCATGGGT
The DNA here is from genome assembly GCA_023566225.1 of Romanogobio albipinnatus. Classification (NCBI taxonomy): domain Eukaryota; kingdom Metazoa; phylum Chordata; class Actinopteri; order Cypriniformes; family Gobionidae; genus Romanogobio; species Romanogobio albipinnatus. Next base: position 55,242,847 of record CM042247.1, read on the forward strand.
CTGCGTAATTTGCATAATGCAACCCCGCCTCACCGCGTGGGTATAAAGGGCGTTGCATTGTATACTCGCATTATGTTTCTGCTTCAGAGCCGAGTATCAATTGCCTGTGCGTTGTATATCTATTCAAGACGAGCTTCTCTCCAGAGTCAAATCAAATCACTTTATTTGTCACTCTACCATATGCACAAGTGCAACAGCAGGTGAAATTCTTAGGTGCAGTCCGAGCAACATAGTAGTCATGACATGACATGTACAACATTTAAGCAACAACAGATTACACATCTGATGCGCCCACAATTACTCACAGCACAGTATACACTACAATAACAATAAATAATTTACACAATGTGAGTGTAGTTCTCACAGCTTTAAACAATATACACATACTTACAATATACATATACAGGGAGTACAGAATTTTTAGGCAAATGAGTATTTTGACCACATCATCCTCGTTATGCATGTTGTCTTACTCCAAGCTGTATAGGCTGGAAAGCCTACTACCAATTAAGCATATTAGGTGATGTGCATCTCTGTAATGAGAAGGGGTGTGGTCTAATGACATCAACACCCTATATCAGGTGTGCATAATTATTAGGCAACTTCCTTTCCTTTGGCAAAATGGGTCAAAAGAAGGACTTGACAGGCTCAGAAAAGTCAAAAATAGTGAGATATATTGCAGAGGGATGCAGCAGTCTTAAAATAGCCAAGCTTCTGAAGCGTGATCATCGAACAATCAAGCGTTTCATTCAAAATAGTCAACAGGGTCGCAAGAAGCGTGTGGAAAAACCAAGGCGCAAAATAACTGCCCGTGAACTGAGAAAAGTCAAGCGTGCAGCTGCCAAGATGCCACTTGCCACCAGTTTGGCCATATTTCAGAGCTGCAACATCACTGGAGTGCCCAAAAGCACAAGGTGTGCAATACTCAGAGACATGGCCAAGGTAAGAAAGGCAGAAAGTCGACCACCACTGAACAAGACACACAAGCTGAAACGTCAAGACTGGGCCAAGAAATATCTCAAGACTGATTTTTCTAAGGTTTTATGGACTGATGAAATGAGAGTGAGTCTTGATGGGCCAGATGGATGGGCCCGTGGCTGGATTGGTAAAGGGCAGAGAGCTCCAGTCCGACTCAGACGGCAGCAAGGTGGAGGTGGAGTACTGGTTTGGGCTGGTATCATCAAAGATGAGCTTGTGGGGCCTTTTCGGGTTGAGGATGGAGTCAAGCTCAACTCCCAGTCCTACTGCCAGTTTCTGGAAGACACCTTCTTCAAGCAGGAAGAAGTCTGCATCCTTCAAGAAAAACATGATTTTCATGCAGGACAATGCTCCATCACACACGTCCAAGTACTCCACAGCGTGGCTGGCAAGAAAGGGTATAAAAGAAGAAAATCTAATGATATGGCCTCCTTGTTCACCTGATCTGAACCCCATTGAGAACCTGTGGTCCATCATCAAATGTGCGATTTACAAGGAGGGAAAACAGTACACCTCTCTGAACAGTGTCTGGGAGGCTGTGGTTGCTGCTGCACGCAATGTTGATGGTGAACAGATCAAAACACGGACAGAATCCATGGATGGCAGGCTTTTGAGTGTCCTTGCAAAGAAAGGTGGCTATATTGGTCACTGATTTGTTTTTGTTTGGTTTTTGAATGTCAGAAATGTATATTTGTGAATGTTGAGATGTTATATTGGTTTCACTGTTAAAAATAAATAATTGAAATGGGTATAAATTTGTTTTTTGTTAAGTTGCCTAATAATTATGCACAGTAATAGTCACCTGCACACACAGATATCCCCCTAAAATAGCTAAAACTAAAAACCACTTCCAAAAATATTCAGCTTTGATATTAATGAGTTTTTTGTGTTCATTGACAACATGGTTGTTGTTTAATTATTAATGTTGAAAATTAATCCTCAAAAATACAACTTGCCTAATAATTCTGCACTCCCTGTACTTTAAACAATATACACTAAACAATATACATTACGCTATAATAATAATAATAATATACAATGTATAGTATACAATATTATTCACAAATTGAAATCCAAAGTGCAATAGATGCTGTATGATAAATAAATGTGTATATAATGTGTGTGTATCTACAGTGGGTTGTGCTGAGTGATATTCTGTCCAGTGTGTGTTATGATACTGATGGATCAGGAGTTAAGGAGTCTAATTGCTTGTGGGAAGAAGCTGTTCTGGAGTCGGCTGGTGCGTGTTCTGATGCTGCGGTACCGTCTGCCTGATGGCAGCAATGAGAGCAGCCCATGGTTCGGGTGGCTAGAGTCTCTGATGATCCTCTGAGCTCTCTTCACACACCGCCTGGCGTAAATGTCCTGGAGGGAGGGAAGCTCACCTCCGATGATGTAGCTGGCCGTGCGCACTACCCTTTGCAGGGCTTTTCGGCTGCGGGCGGTACTGTTGCCGTACCAGGTGGTGATGCAGCCAGTCAGCAGGCTCTCTATGGTGCTGCTGTAGAAGCGTGTCAGGATGTGGCGGTTCATTCCAAACCTCAGCCGTCGCAGGAAGAAAAGGCGCTGATGAGCCTTCTTCACAACGGCCTCAGTGTGGACGGACCATGAGAGTTTCTCTGTGATGTGGACACCGAGGAACTTGAAGCTGCTGACTCTCTCCACCGGTGCTCCATCGATGGTGATGGGGCGGTGTTCTCTCTCATTCCTCCTGAAGTCGACCACCAGCTCCTTGGTCTTGCTGACGTTGAGGGAGAGGTTGTGCTCCTGACACCACCAGAGTGTTGGTGGGACGGCGAGTTCCGCATTCCTGTTGGTCTGTGCAGTGATCCGCACAGCGTGTGTGTTCTCCCTGGGCGCTTCAACATTTCTGCAGATATAAATCCTCTCTTAAAGAGCTGCACGTGGCACGTCTTTTTCAAGATGTCTCTGTTCCTGGGTGTGGAGACTGGTTGGTCCGTTTGACGTGCACGCTGAGCGCGCGTTCGTGGACGTGTCATGTTCCCACTGCGGGAACATGACCATCGCGGTGTTGAGATCGAGACTCAGTGATCTCCGTAAAGGAGGGAGAGTCCCCTCTACCCCTCTCCGTGAGAGGAGATACTTTGGCTGGTGGGCAGGGTGATCTGAGGGTGACGGTGTGGGCCAACCCGACGAACATTCCTCGGGCCACACCACCTTCTGTCACACCGCAACCCGTGGTGTTGCCCGGGCTGGGCCCAGCGTGTCATTTGGCGCACGAGCGGATGACACCATGTCTCTCACCGCATCACAAGGTGGGCTGGATTCCTCCGGAGATGAAGATTCGGCTGTGCTGCCTCCTTCGGGAGCTCCTGCATTGCCCGAGTCTGATCCGGAGCTTACGGCCATGCTTTCCCGGGCAGCTGAGAGCCTTGGGCTTGTGTGGAACCCTCCGCCATGTCCCGAACGTTCGAGGCTGGATGATTGGTATCTGGGGGCGGCCCGTGCCGAAGGCGCGCGCCAACCCCCAGTGCCCTTCTTCCCGGAAGTGCATGAGGAGGTGTCGAAATCGTGGAAGTCTCCCCTGACTTTTCGCGATCGCTCAGCATCTACCTCCGCCTTCGTTGTTCTCGATGGCGGCACGGAGAAAGGGTACACTGGGGTCCCTTCGGTTGAACGTTCTGTCCCGATGCAGCTTTGCCCGCAGAGCGCTTCAACCTGGCGCGGTGACCCTAAGGAAAGGCTATTTATTTTAAAGCACATTTAAAACAGATTGTACAGCACTTTGGTCAGCTGTAGATATCACTAAATACAAAGAAGTACAAAAACTTAAAAAAAAAAAAAAAAAAAGAATATATTATAATATAACTAAAAAATGTATTTCAAATTACCGTACATTGATTCAAAAGCAAGAGAAAAAAGATGTCTTTAGTGCAGATTTAAAACGTTCAACATCGGAGGAAAGCCTAATGTGGACCAGCAGATCATTCCACAGCCGTGGGGCCGCAACAGAAAAAGCATGATCACCTTTTAACAGGCTGATGTTGACCGTGCCGCGGTCACGTTTGAAATTACCACGTTTGAAAAGACCTTAAGGGCCTAGAGGAGGGGTTTCAAACTCGTGGCCCGCAGGATGATATTTTGTGGCCCCCTTCTTGACACAAAGTTTAGTGTTAATGCGGCCGGCGCCTTGCTCTGAAAAGTACCTTTTTGCGGAATCGTTGCGTGTGCAGCGCTTGCCAGAGAGTAAAAGAGAGAGAGAGAGAGAGAGAGAGAGAGAGAGAGAGATGGCTCGCCCCTCCCTCGTGCAGTATAATTGGTTGACACCGCATGATTGACAGGAACAGACGAACGAAGCTGACCAGACAGTTGAAACGAATGTGGTCTGACAGCGCTCGTCAATGTCAAAATGATTGAGATGGCCAATCAAATCAAAGTAGACGGGGTTTACGTTCTCCTTTGGCTCGCCTCGTGCAAAGTAAACAGGGTTTACGTTCTCCTTTGGCTCGCCTCGTGCACACTAGTGATGGGAAGTTCGGATCATTTTACTGACTCGGATCTTTGAATCTCGTTCAGCAAAATGAACGAATCTTTTTTCAAGTCACACTGCATGAAAAGTGGAGTTTTCGTCAGTATGTGGCACTGTAGATTGCCGTGAAACTTCAGGTTTACGACTGTGCACGGCAATTTGCAGGCAACTCCGAAAACTGCCGTAAATTGACGGAAATTGACGTGGGCCTTGCTTGGCAGTTGTCCCCCCATGACCCCGCCTCCCCTTAATTCTAGGGGAGGCTTTATCATGTAAATGAACATGCTGTGAGCTACACAAATGCAAATCAGAGTAGCAGCAGGGGGAGTTTTATCTAGGTTCTGAATTTTTTTAACTAAAACAAGTTTAAAGTTTAAGTTAAAATGTTAACTTAAATTTAAGTTAAATGTACTCGTTTTAGTTCACATTACAAAATTTTTAGGGCAACCAGTTTGCTCCAATTTTTTAAGTAGATTCAACTTGTCCGGGCTCACAGTGTAGATTAATTACTCTGTATGTCATTAGCAATAACCAATGTTATGTAAAAAAAAATATATACAGGACAGCAGTTCATGTCTTCAACCTTTAGAGAGGTTATGTGATGCAACAAGACAATGAACCAAAGCACACAAATAAATCAAGTAAAGCATACAGTTTACATACCAAAATTAATTTTTCCACCCTGCACTGTGAATGATTTTTTAAATGGCTATTAATCATAAATGTGAAAAGTACAAGTTTGTGTGTTTATAGTTAAGTCAGATTGTGTTTTTCTGCATAGTCATTTAAATTGAGCTCACACCACATTTTATGAATTATCAATGCAGATTTTCAAGAGGTGGTTTCCTGGACAGGGTTTAAATTATGCCAAGAGTAGGCCTAATCTAGTAAATCGCGAGTTAAAAAATTGTTGCCTGGAACAAAGATTAAGCACAGATTACTAACACCTGGACTATGAGTCCTGAACTAAAATAAACTGGATTCATTTACAGTTTTATCTAATTGCTTACACACAATTTCTGAAAATATGGCTCCATTTCTTGTAACTACACACAAAACACACAACATGCAAAACATCAGACATCGCTTGCGAAAGCAACACTTTGTGCAAAACTATTTTAACTCTTCCAAAAATGTTGTTTTTATCTAACTACACACAAATATGCACAACTGGGGAATTTACAGTTGAACTGAAATCAGTTGAACTGAAATCAACTGAACTGAATCAACACTGAAGTCACTTGAGCTGAATATTGACACTATATTGGCTTGTTAGAGCCGGTTTACAGCAGAATTTGTTTTGAACTTGTTACTGAAGCTGCTATGAAACAATATATTTTGTTGTATGCATATTCTTTCTTTCTCAAACCTTAGTTTTGATTTCTAAGTGATCAATTTATGTATAAGTGTTTTCACACATGATCATTGGCTGTATGGGTCCTCAGTAAATTAATGTGGCATTTAAATGGCAAAAGTTATTCTTGTCTCTATAACTTATGGCTTCATAAAGACACGTTTATGGGTAAATAAAATATTAATAATATAAATAAAATGTATATCAAAACATATTTTAAATATAATGAAGTCATTTTATTATAGCACTCATCAGATGTTCCTGGAAACAAAACAGAGACAGAACAGTATAAACAAACTAAACACCAAATTACAAAAACATTATTATGTGAAAGTGAATAAAGTCTGCTTTAAAAAAAAAAAATTACACTTCGACATGTACAGAATGTGCGCGTTAAGAAACACGTTCAAATGTGTCTTCTTAACATGTTAAAACTGTGCGTCGACTGTGTGTGTATGCCTGTTACACGACCAGAATGTGCGTGTCTACACATACAAAAGAAACACGTAAAAAATTGCTGCATTGACACGGACAAACAGTGCGTGTTGAAACCATAGACCGTAAAAAAATATGGACGACGCGACTTCATTGACTTCCGCTGACCAAAGTTGAAGCTTTCATAGGCCCGCTCACGGTGCTGACATCTTGGGACCGAGTCTGCGCAGTAGCGATCTCGGGACCGGAGTTGCGCAGTAGAGAACAGGAAGTAGAGGCGCGATTATCAAAAGCCCGCCCACACTCTCGCAGATGCAGAACAATTCATTATGTTGGTGTGAAATAAACAGTTATGGAAGTGTAGAAATTAAAGCTAAAGCTCCAATCTCCTCCCAAAAATCCAGAAAAAAGTCAGTTAGTGCCTCAGTGACAAGTTCACTCAGAGAAGCCGTCAATCTCAGCTGTCAATCATGACGTCACACCCCCCACTTTTATAGCATCAAATAACTCACTAAAACTAAACTTATTTAAAAAACGAACACTTGAAATGAATTTATTGTAATAAAAACTGCCTAAAATGACAGAAACCATCTTTAGGAAACAATTATTTGAAGTGTAATTAAATTGTTTAGTGTGTCTCGCGCCCATTCAAATACATGGAGAGGCGGGGTTTAGGAGCTATACTGGGACCGGCCACCGGGGGGCGATCGAAGCGTGAAAGCTTCAATTTCTGACTGGAGCACTACAGGCTTGGTTGAAACAGTCATAAGTCACGCGTTTCGTATAAAGAGATTTGGCCCCGGGCGCGTTCCATAGTAGAGCCCTAGTCCAATGACGTGTGAGGTCGAGGTCATGGCCATGACGCGTAGAAGACGAGCTTTAAACCTATTTTTTTTGCTGCTTTCCTTTTTCGTGATCAACAATGACAGGACGCCGTCTTCAACTCCTGGACGCGACCAACTTTTTCGACTAATTTTCAGGAGGCTGTCTTCGTCTTCACAACTCTGAGGCAAACTGCAGGCGCTATGAACCAGAGCATGGGTAATGTAACGTTACGATTGAAAGAATATGCTTTTATTCAGCTGTATAAGGAAATGGGTGCGTTAATAGATCCGAGCTTAAAACTGCACATTTTGTTTACACAGACTATCCTCGCCTCATAGCGAAGCCGTGAGCTCTTATCTGCTTGGAGAGATTTCCGCGAGTCCAGATTTAACCGCTGATCACGACGAAATTGTGTGTAAGTAACTTCTAATGTGTTTCTCATTCCTAGTTTAATTTTACCGTGACTGTTTTTATTAATACCAGTCTCATGTAATTGTTTTCCAGCTGCCTGTAAGACGTATTATGAATCGACACGCCGGAGCTTCAGATACAAACAACCTGAACTTACATAGCAGGCGGAAACTGCGAAGTTTAACTCGGAGTCGATCAGGAAGAAAAAGGGTAAGATTTATTATATTAGATCCGTTTTTTGTCAATGTGAGTATTTTTCAGGTTGCTTATTGTCTTTATGGATTGTATTACAGTTGCTGGAAGCGAGAGTGTGCTGGATGAGGTGGACATTTGGAAGTCCGCGACCATTGAACTGTTTGACGAGGAAGACGCATTGTTGACGGGGTGTCTGGATGGATTGCGCAGCCTGGAGCACGCCGAATTTTACATTACATTACTGCTGCACTGTACATAGTTGTGTGTTTAACAATAAAGCTCTTTCTTTGAATAAACAGCTGTGTTTTATAAATGAAGCCCTTTCTTTGAATGAACAGCTGTATGCTTATAAATGCTCTTTCTTTGAATAAACGGCACGGTCCGTATAATTTTCCCATATATTCCTTGATGGTATGAATACTTCATAGCACAATAACATTAATATAAAACAAATTATTACAACATAAATTATATATTTATTAATATTATTGGGGTTTACATTTATAATGAGCCAGGGGGACCAATAATGATTGATAATCAATAATGATGATATGCAGTGATCTGCCAACCAATCACGAGGGATTTCTCTTTTTTAAATGTAGTGGCTTCAGCCAATCGTGAGTGAGTAAATTCAAGTCTGGCCGTTGACTCTCTGGTTTCGCTGCTATTATGCTAATTAGAGGCGTCGCACCTCCGCGCGGTCTCTCAGCGGGGGGGCTCTCCACCTACGTCATGGTTCGTTTACGGGGTCGAAAATCTCACTTTTCATGCAGTGTCATTTCGTTCATTTCAGCAGAATCTAATTAAAATGTTACATTTTTCATTTTTAAACACATTTAGTACTTTTGGAATAAAAAAATGAACTATAAGCTAATGCAGCCATGGCCAAACTTTGAGAAATTAATTATTAATTAATTGCTTAGCTTGATTCAGGCTATGTATGCAGTCTGTTAGTTCACCTCACCTCCCGATCCAAATCGTTCTTCTTCTTTTTTTTCAAATCGTTTACCTCTCGTGTCAGCCGTTAGTTCCATCATCATGTCTGATACTCTGATCTGGCCGTGACAGCCTCATGTAATACATATGCGTCCGTAAACAGATTTGATCAGTTCACCAGTCTCAAGTCTCGAGTCATTCGTTCATCAAGTCCAGTCATCAAGACACAGAAAGAAGAAACAGAAAAGATTAGTTCATTTCGAGTCTTTGAGTCGTTCCTTCAAGTCCCCATAGGTTGAATGCAGAAACAAAAATGATTAGTTCATCACTCGAGTCAGTCTTCGGGTCCTAGTCTCGTTCTTTTGTCACGTGACCGCTTCCCGGTTTCAGTGTCTCGCAACATATACAACATTACAGTCGTATTATTGACTGTATATTATTTTTTGTTTAGGAATTCTCATACAATTATCAAAAGATATCTGCAACAAACATCTGAAAAATAACAAAGTGACATATTGTTCCTGTCAGTCTATTTTTATTGTTAAATGTTTCTTGTGCCCCTGTGGTGTTTTTTTAATTATTATTTAAATTATAAAATATCCATCATACAGATAAAGTTTAAAGCATTAACCAACTCTTTAATAATATAATTCTGTTATAGAAAAGAACCATCATGACAGATATTCACAAATATATAAAGTGTAAAAAATAAAAAAAGGTACAATTTGAGGCCAGAAACGCATCACGCATCCAAAAAAATTATATGTGAATTATTAACTAATTTCTGCATGCAATACGGCTCTCATGTCACGTGACAAAAGAACGAGACTAGGACCCGAAGACTGACTCGAGAGATGAACTAATCATTTTTGTTTCTGCATTCAACCTATGGGGACTTGAAGGAATGACTCAAAGAAGACTTGAGATGAACTAATCAAATCTGTTTCCGCCGGTACAGACTGCATATCCGTGCCCTAATATGGGGCTAGGACTTGATGAACGAACGACTCAAGAAATTAACTAATCATTTCTGATTTCTGTAGTAGCCTGAGATGTTGCGCAATGCAACATTACAAAATGAACGAATCGCTCTCTAAGACAACTCATTGTTCCCGAGTCATATTAAGGATTCGTTCAAAATGAACAAATCGTTCATGAACGACACATCACTAGTGCACACTGCACAGTCTTCACACACAGACGAGTGCGTCAATCTATCGCTTAATGCCATTGCTGAGAGAGACTATTCTTTCAGGTGAAATCACAAAACAAAATGCAAACGTGTCCATGGTATTAATATACAATCATTGATGAACATCTTTGATTTTAATGAAGAAAAACTACATGAGAGCGGATTAGAACCCGAACCTTTGACACGGTTGACAAAAATTCTACCACCAGACCACTAGAGATTTCAAAAGTTCATTATGGATCTATGTATTTATTCACTCACTCATGCAAAGAATATCAGGACTTATAATATATTTGACGCAAATTAATGCAAATATTGTTTACAAAAAGACAATATTGTCCCAAAAAGATTATTTCCCAACTAGAATTAGACCTAGAATTTTGCTCAATGTTCTGTTTGACCTGGTTACGGCCTTGCTACGGCCAATCTTTTGGTGATAAAAACGCTTTCAATCTGTTGATAAAAGCTACTCTTCACTACTGAATTGATTTGCTTATCGAACTTAAGGTTGTTATCGAAAATCACTCCCAAATTTTTGCATGACCATGAGAGTTTACAGATAAAGGACCCAAATGGTAATCTATCTGTAAAATAGTACAACTACTAAAACTACAATTTCAGTTTTGGAGTCATTCAACGTTAAAAAATTAGCTGCCAGCCAGCATCTTACCTCAGCAGGACAGTTCAACAGAGCGTGTGTATCAAAGCTATCCTCATGTTTCAAAGGGAAGTACACCTGGGTATCATCTGCGTTAAAATGTTAAGGAATGTTATGCTTTCTAAAAATTTTGCCTAAAGGGAGCAAGTACAGTGAAAACAGTAGTGGGCCCAAAATAGATCCCTGTGGTACACCACAAGTTAATGATACCGAAGAGGAGGAAAAGTTTGCAACCTCCACAGAAAATGTTCTATCAGAGAGATAGGATTTTAACCAATTCAATGCGGTGCCTTGAACTCCTATACACCCACTCAACCGTTCAAGCAAGATAGCATGATCAATAGTGTCAAAAGCTGCACTAAGGTCCAAAAGGACCAAAATAGCACAGTTTCCTGAATCCAAAACAATCAAAAGATCATTCAACACCTTCACCAAAGCTGACTCTGTGCTATGATATTGTCTAAAACCAGACTGAAATTTGTCTAATAAATTATTCTCACTTAAAAATAAAGTCAATTTATGAAGGACAACTTTTTCCGTTACTTTTGATAAGAATGGTAATTTTTAGTTTGGACGGTAGTTCTCCAAAATGTATGGGTCTGAACTGATCTTTTTATGAAGTGGATTCACTACTGCATGTTTCAAAATTGGTGGAACAATGCCTTGAGATTGGGAAGTGCTGGGTGTCGTTGAACCTTTTGTTTTAACAATAATAAATAGGAACCTAAGAAGACGAGGAGGCATCACATCCAAGGAGCAAGAGGAGAGCTTCATTGTATGGAGAACATCCATAAGAAAGGAAGAGGAAACAGGCTCAAACTCAGTTAAGCAGGCTTAACATGGGTCGATAACGGATGAATTCAAATCAAATTTGGGGATTGATGATCAAATAGTAAAATAATAAAAAATAATTTTACCCACAAAAAACTTCAGGAAGTCACAGATTGTAGGTGTGGCATCAGGGAAAGAAAGCATAGTGGGGTTAAGTACATTACATTGTACATTGTGCTGAATAAAACCTTTGGGCTATGTGAATGCTTTAATATCAAATTTGAAAAATATTTTTCTCTTGTAGCCTTAACAGAGCGCTGGTAACTCCCCATGCAATCTTTCATGATATTTGGAGCCTATCTTTTTTTCCACTTTCTTTCAGCTTTCCTCCACTCCTGTCTAGCGGCACGAGTTTCCCTATCAAGCCAAGGTTGCGTTTGTAATTTGGGTTTCTTAATTTTAAATGGTTTGTTCACTTCAAAAACACAACTCTTTAACCTGGCTTACACATAACACATTATCAATTTCTAATATCAAGTAAAATGATTGTCACAAAGCTCGAATCATTTCAAATTGGTTTCTTGAACATGACAATGAGTTCACTGTACTAAAATGGCCCCCACAGTCCCCAGATCTCAACCCAATAGAGCATCTTTGGGACGTGGTGGAACGGGAGCTTCATGCCCTGGATGTGCATCCCACAAATCTCCATCAACTGCAAGATGCTATCCTATCAATATGGGCCAACATTTCTAAAGAATGCTTTCAGCACCTTGTTGAATCAATGCCACGTAGAATTAAGGCAGTTCTGAAGGCGAAAGGGGGTCAAACACAGTATTAGTATGGTGTTCCTAACAATCCTTTAGGTGAGTGGTCTTTGTTACTTAAAGGGATTTAACAACTAAACCGGTTTCGGTTTCTTCGTTTTTTTTCCTCTTTTCTTGTGGATGATCCAGCCACTTCAATGATTTTCAAGTCTACAGGAGGATTTTATTCCTGTTCATACTTTCAGCATACTATACCAAAATCCCTGCAAAGTACAACATTTGACTAAATGATGACAGAATTTTCATTTTTGAGCGAACTATCCCTTTAATTTGTCAAACAAAAATGAAACAATGTAGCATGATAACACATGGTGAACAAATGCAAACAGGCATGTTCGACAGTAATAATGTGGCATAATGGCAAAAAACTAATGTACAAAAAAATTACAAAAATGTACAAAACTTTGACAAAGAGTGATTTTTTTTTATTGTTATAATAGTGATTTTATAACGGCTAAATATAAATGTGAAAAGATGTTGCCTATATTAGAAATGGCAAATGAAACAATGCGTCCATCTAGTGGTTTTAGTTGAAATTTCATTTTATTTTAAAAGTGATGTTTTCCAGTAGATGGCAGCAATCTTCCACTAAACCAAGGCACAATTTGTTATCTCCAAATGTAAATCTTCTTTAAAGTGAATTTTACACAAACTGGTTTAAACAAACACATATATGAAATTATTGAGCTATGGAAAAATTATAAATAAATAAAGCTGAACTGCTGCTTGAATTTTTGTGCCAGGAGTGGCATAAAGTTGCTTAACAGCAATGTGACCAACTGATAAGGAGCATGCCAAGAGGCATGAAATATTGATTTCATAAGTTAGTCTTGTGTTGTTTAAAAATGAATATAAACTTGTTTTCTGTGCAGTATTCAAAGTCTGAAAACATGGCATATGTTTTTTATTTTGAAATTATTTTTTTTGTGTTACAGCTTCTATGCACAGAATGACTGTAAATACATCTTGTATGCGTGGAGCTTGCACTGCTTCTATTGCTGCTTCTTTCATAACGTTGATCAAAAGGCTAAATCAAAAACTAACTTAGGATACGTTTTGTCATTGCACTGCTTACAAGTAATAACTTTCTCTAGCTGTGTAAGAATATACTTTCTAAACATCCTTTTCCGGTGTGCATTAAAGAGACTACATGAAAAAATACTATAGTATATTTTAGTAAAATTACTCTAGTAAATACTATAGTGTTTTTGAACCGTACTATAGTAAATATACTACAGTAAATTGACAAAGTGTAGTAAATACTATAATATACTACAATAAACTACAATTTGTAGTATCTTTACTATGTATGGTTCTATAGTATTTACTAGAGTAATTTTACTGTAATTTTACTATAGTATTTTTTTAACTTGGGTATGCACTTGTTTCATTGCATTGAATACAAAAACTGACTTATTCATTTGTCCATTGAAGAGATAACACATGCTGTTACATCGCATTGAAGATCTGAAACTGTTGCATTGCATTGAAGATCTGAAACTGTTGCATTGCATTGAAGATCAGAAACTGAGGTCTGAGATCTATGTTACTCTTTGAGGACTTATTATCCAGCAATGTGTTCAATAGGTCAAGCAATATGTTCAATAGATCAAGTTATGGACTATTGGTCGGCTGTTGTAACATCAGAAGGTGTATAGTATAGTATGTATAGAAATGTCAAAATCGGGGACACATTAGCCAGAAATACATTCAGTAGGTCAAATTGAAACTATTTTCTGATTGATATAACATCAGAAGTCTATGGGAATGTCCAGTGTTAAAGTTCCAGGTTTCTTTGACCAGAAGTATTTTCAATTAGTCAATTGACAACTGTTTGGCTATAATAAGTTAGTTCTTGTATACAATGCAATAAAACGTGTGCATCTTTTTCTTCAATGCACAACAGATTAAGTTACATCGTACAATGCCACAGGATGTAAAAAAGTGCAGAAAGTTTTTTGTAGAGTGAATTCAGGTTGATTGGGACACTTTTTCCAAATCATCTCAATGGCAAAAAGTGATACAATGCAATGCAATTCAATTCAAAAGAACATATGTACACATATGATAACACACATTCTAATGATGTGCATTGAAGAATAACACTGTATTACGCTATGCACTTGATGCATTGCAATGGACTGGACTACTGTAATGCTCTTCTAGCGGGCCTTCCGGCATGTACTATCAAACCCCTGCAACTGATCCAGAATGCAGCGGCAAGGGTGGTCTTTAACGAGCCGAAGAGAGCACACATCACGCCTCTCTTCATCAGTCTCCACTGGCTCCCAATAGCAGCTCGCATCAAATTCAAGACACTGGTGCTCGCCTTCAAAGCAACCACTGGCTCTGCACCAAGATACCTAACCGCGCTTGTGCTTACACACAGACTTACACACCCTCCAGGAGCTTACGTTCTGCCAGTGAACGACGCCTTGTGGTGCCATCCCAAAGAGGCATGAAATCACTCTCACGGACCTTTTCCTGGACCGCACCCACCCTGTGGAATGACCTGCCTATCTCAATTTGAGCAGCCGAGTCTGTAGCCATTTTCAAAAAACAGCTAAAGACACATCTCTTCCAGCAGCACCTGATCAATCAAGATTAGCACTTAACATTCTATTCATTTTCTGTCTGTCTGTCTGTCTGTCTAAAAAAAAAAAAAAAAAAAAAAAAAAAAACCTTCTGTCCTATGTGTTCTGTGCTAGATTAATTGAGACTTGTTACAGCATTTTGCTGTTCTGTTACATACTGTTGCCCTTGACTGTTCTAGCTGCTTCTATTGCTCTCATTTGTAAGTCGCTTTGGATAAAAGCGTCTGCTAAATGACTAAATGTAAATGTAAATGTAAATGCAATGCATACAAGTACTATCTCATTTCTTTGTGCATTGAAGAAATATATGCCACTTATTGCATTGCACACACAATCAAACGTTAGACAAGAGCTATAACATTTGTGCACTTTGCACTAAGCACTTGTTGCATTGCAATGCATACAAGAACTAACTCATTCCGATGTGCAACAGCACATATGTTATCTCCAATGCATATCGTTATTTCTTGCATGCAATGCAACACGTGCCATATGTGTTATGCTTCAATGTACAGCGTTAGATGGAGTGTGCAATGCGATGCTACAGCACAAATGTTTTCTCTCCTATGCACTTTGGAATGAGTTAGTTCTTGTATGCATTGCAATGCAACAAGTACATAGCGTACATGTTATTCTTCAATGCCTAGCATTAGAACGTGTGTGCAATGCAACAGCACACGTTATCTCCAATATTGGAATGAGTTATTTCTTGTATGCAACAAGTGCCAATTGTTGCAATAATACAAGAGCTCATGTGCATTGGAGAGATTAGTGCTTTTGCATAGCAATGCCGACAAGAACGATACTCGGTTACTTAACGTAACCTCGGTTCTCTCTAGAAGAGGGAACGAGTATTGCGTAAGTTCCTTACGCTACAGGAAAGTATTCTTTCTTCGAGATTTCTGAAAAACCCAAAATTATCCTTAATTTTGTAACATTGTCAACGCAGTGCGGCAGCCTGGCAGACCATAGCAGGCTATTCCAGCGTGACTATTGGCTGCTCTGCTGGCAACTGCAACAGCCTATCGGTGAGCCCGCGTGACGTGGCGACCAATGAGGGTGCTTCGCGCCCACCTGGCTACATTTGCCTACAGGTGGGGCGTGGCCACGTGTATATAAGCAGGGCTCACGGGCTGCATATTCGGTTTTCGTAGTTCTGAAGCGTAAAAGCCCGCGGGGCGCACGGCAAGGAACGCAATACTCGTTCCCTCTTCTAGAGAGAACCGAGGTTACATTAAGTAACCGAGTATCGTTCTCTTACGAGAGGTTCTCTCGTATTGCGTAAGTTCCTTACGCTACGGGAACATATTGTCAACTCCGTGCGCGCCTCGCGTACAGCATATGTATCCCAGGGAACCGGGGACCATAACACTGCTCGGGCAGGGTGGCCGGTAAGGAAAACGGGCCACCACATCTACAGACACTTCATTCGAACTGACGGGTGGTTACAACGGGTGGTTACAACACCCTGTCCCATGAATGAGGGAACGGCACCTGCCGGTCTCCTTCAAATTCACCACACCTTGTCTCATGAATGAGGGAACGGCAACGCCGGTCGCCTTCAAATTCACAATATTTTGTTATATGAGTGAGGTAACGGCACCGCCGGTCACCTTCAATCTCACAACAGCTCGTCTCGTGAATGAGGAAACGGCACCGCCGGTCTCCTTCAAATTCACATGAGCCTAGTACCGAACTTACTACCAGTATGTGAGCTATGTCTGCGCAGAATCACTGGGCAGGACCAACAGCCCTATTGAACTGATAACACTTTCGCCTGTAAGGCAGAAACTTCCAGATTGTAAAATCTCACGAACGTAGATGGGGAGGCCCAGCCTGCCGCCATACAGATATCGTGGATGGAAATCCCTCTGGCCCAAGCCCACAAAGAGGCCATGCCTCTGGTGGAGTGTGCTCTGACACCTAGCGGGCACTGCAGGTGTTTGGAAGCGTATGCAGTTGCAATCGCGTCCACTATCCACCTGGACAGGGTCTGTTTCGAGGAGGCGAGACCTTTAGTGCGCCCACCAAACGAAACAAATAGCTGCTCAGAACGCCTGAAGGCGGCGGAGCGTGTGACATAAACCCTCAATGCCCTGACAGGGCAGAGGATATTGCCACCGTCCCCCTCGTCGGATGCTGGCAGAGCCGAGAGGGAGATAATCTACGCCCTGAAGGGAGTGCCGATCGCTTTGGGGACATAACCATGCCTCGGTCTGAGAATGACCTTAGAGTCATTAGGACCGAACTCCATACACGTCGGGCTCACTGAGAGCGCGTGTAGATCCCCCACGCGTTTCACTGAAGCCAGAGCTATCAGGAACGCGTTTTTTAGCGAAAGGAACCTTGGTTCCACAGTCTCGAGCGGTTCAAAGGGATGAGCCTTCAGGGCCTCTAGGACCAAGGCCAGATCCCATATAGGAACCGATGGGGGCCGCGAGGGATTCATCCGTCTGGCTCCTCTGAGGAAACGGATGATGAGCTCGTTCCTTCCTAGCGTGCTACCTAGCGTCGTCTGAGCGAACGCTGCTATAGCCGCCACATACACTTTGAGCGTGGAAGGGGACCTGCCCAGTTCCAAAAGCTCTTGGAGGAAGGAGAGCACCCGCTGGACCCCACATTGCTGTGGGTCCAATCCCTTGGAAACACACCACTCAGTGAACACCGACCACTTAGAACTATATAACCGCCTCGTCGAGGGGGCTCTAGAGTGTGAAATCGTGTTCATAACCCCTTCGGGCAGGTCAACGGGTATCCGTTGGTCACCCATACATGCAGAGACCATCGCTCTGGATGGGGATGCCAAACTGACCCTCCTGCTTGAGAGAGGAGGTCTGCTCTCAGCGGAACTGGCCAGGGGGGTGAGTGCGACAGCTTCACCAGCTCTGGGTACCAAATCTGGTTCTCCCAGCGCGGCGCTATAAGGAGCACCGGGCAGTGCGTCTCCCTGATTTTCGCTATGACCTGGGGCAATAGGGAAATCGGCGGGAAAGCATACAGCGGGAGGCTGGGCCAAGGTTGGGACAGCGCATCCTCGCTTTTGGACAGAAACGTCGGGCAGCGGGCGTTCTCTTTTGTTGCAAAGAGGTCGAGCTCCGCTCTGCCGAATAGGCGCCATACCAGCTGGACTGTCTGGGGGTGCAGGGACCATTCTCCTGGGAGAATGAGGCCCCTGGACAGCTTGTCCGGGCCTACATTGAGGTGGCCCGGTACGTGCGCAGCTCTCATGGAGCGCAGCGAGCTGTGTGCCCACACGAGCAGGCGTTCTGTCAGATTGCCCAGACGTCTGGACCTGACACCGCCCTGCCGGTTCACGTAGGACACCACTGTAGCATTGTCCGACCGGACTAACACGTGGTGTCCTCGTATAAGCGGGAGAAACTGCCTGAGCTATCTCTACCGCTATCATCTCCAAACAGTTTATGTGTAGGAGTTTTTCCTCGCTCGACCAGAGGCCCGAGGCTGATCTGCCCTCGAAAACGGCGCCCCAACCCGTGGTGGAGGCGTCCGTCGAGATGACCTTGCGGTGTGAGATGGCTCCCATCATCACTCCCCTCTGGTACCAGTCGGCTACTAACCAGGGCTCTAGGGCTGACACGCAGCCCTGAGTCACTCTGATCCTGAAGCCTCCGGACGCCCAGGCTCTGTGAGGCACTCGGGCGTTTAACCAGCATTGCAGCAGGCGCATGCGCATTAAGCCCAGCTGGAGCACAGCTGCAGCTGAGGCCATACGTCCCAGCATCCTCTGAAAAAGCTTGAGAGGTGCGATTTTGCCCGGCCGGAAGTACGCAGCCATGCGCCGAACTTGGCGCGTGCGTTGGGGTGACAGGTGGGCTGACATTGCCACAGTGTCCAGATTCAAACCCAGAAATGAGGTTGATTGCGTGGGCACTAATGAGCTCTTGGTCCAATTGACCGTGAGCCCCAGGCTGTCCAGATGGCTGAGCAGCATTGCCCTGTGGGCGAGGAGCTCGGCCTCTGACTGCGCCAGGATGAGCCAATCGTCCAGATAGTTCAACACTCGCATCCCTCGATTTCTCAGAGGAGCGAGGGCCGCGTCCATGCACTTCGTAAATGTACAGGGTGCTAGTGACAGGCCGAACGGAAGGACGGTGTATTGATAAGCCTGGCCGTCGAAGGCCAATCGTAAGAATGGCCTGTGACGCGGCGTTATCTTGATTTGAAAATATGCATCTTTCAAATCTAGGGAGATTAGCCAGTCTCTCGGGCTAATATGCGCGAGGATCTGCTTGGTCGTGAGCATCTTGAACGATCTTCTCATAAGAGCTTTGTTCAGACGCCTCAGATCCAGAATCGGTCTGAGCGACCCATCCCTTTTTGGCACGAGAAAATACCGGCTGTAACAGCCTGACTCGCTCCTAGAATGGGGAACCGGTTCTATAGCCCCTTTGCACAGCAGCGTGGCTATCTCTGCTCCAAGTAGATGTGCTACTTCCTCGCTCACTCTCGTCTCTGTACGCGCACAGAAGCGCGGAGGGCGGCGAGCGAACTGCAGAGTGTAACCGTGCTTCACTGTTTTCAGCACCCATTCTGATACACCTGGAATGGCTTCCCACGCTCTCGCGTGTGCCACACGGGATAGAACGGCCTCCGGGCTCGAAAGGCCGCACTTCGCGGGTCTGACGGCCTGTATAGTAGGGGCGGGCGCAGTGCGCGCGCTCTCTGTGCTGTGGGCCAGCCGATCGCTCGCGATGGCTGGCCGCCCTACACACTGCATCTCTGCCGCTTCGAGCGGGGAGTGGCTTGTGTGTGGCCCTACACTCATCGCTCCGGCCACCCTGGGCGGAGAACAAATGGTGTGTGGCGCGGCGCGTGGCGCCTGAGGCATAATGTTCGCGAAAATGTGTGAGCGTGTTTGAGCGGGCACAACTCTTACGCGTGGAACATGACCGGTTAAGAGTGGCTGTGTGACAGCGCGTGTGGTGGTTAGTCGTGGACGCAAACAAGCGGACACGTGACCTAACTCTAGCACTCAAGCGGCCGGTGGCCGCTTTATGTGAGTGGGGGACACGGGGTTTATAGTGCTTGTGTGCAGGGGTGAACACAGAAAAGTGGGCACATTTACTGCATTTGAAACACATACGGCGTGAGCCGTGCAACCAGAAATAATGCAACCTTTGTGATTTCTCTGGTTCGCCGTAAAAACGGCGGTTATTGACAAGCGAGAAGGCATTTTTGGCGGCTCGTTGGCTGCGTGAAATCCATCTGCAGCAACCACAGTGGTGGGGGCTGACAGGAAAGAGAGTTTTGACGGTGGTCCGGCCGTGGCGGGACTTAACCGTCGCTTCTTGCCTCTGGCTAGGAGGACTTTGGAGGCTCGGGCTTCAGCGCGATCCTAGGCCGGGGGCCCCGAGGTGGAGGCGGCTTACCACGGCTGGAAGAGCACGATCTGGGGCGGCCGCTCGGTCTTCGCTGAGACGAAGGGGGCCGCGCTGGGCGCTGCGCGGAGCTCGGTGCTGGCTGGTCGCGAGGACGGCGAGCAACGGAGCTATTGTTAGCGCCGGGGCGTCGAGGCAGGAAGAGGTTCATGGCCTGCGTCGTTTTCTGCACTTCAGAGAAACGGTCGACGATCCCCTTGACCGCTGGTCCGAAAAGCCCAGACGGAGAGAGCGGGGCGTTTAGGAAGGCCGCGCGCTCTGTTTCTCGCATGTCCGCGAGCGTGAGCCAGAGGTGGCGCTCAGCTACCGTGAGGGAGGTCATAGAGCGTCCGAGGGCCTGTGCTGCGGTCTTGGTGGCGCGAAGGGAGAGATCCGTCGCGCTTCGCAAATCCGTGATCAACTCAGCGTCACAGCTTTTCTCGTCCAGGTCGCGGAGGAGACTAGCTTGGAGGATTTGCAGCACGGCCATAGAGTGCAGAGCAGATGCAGCTTGACCGGAGGCAGCGAAAGCGCGGCCGATCAGCGATGACGTCACTCTGCAGGCCTTAGACGGGAGGGCAGCCTTTGAGCGCCAACCGGAAGGCGGGCAAAGGTGCGCTGCGACCGCCTCTTCCACCGGAGGGATAGCGTTGTAGCCTTTCTCAGCCGCGCCGTCAACTTGTGAGAGCGTCGAAGAAGCCTGAGACGAGACCCTCGCGGAGAATGGCGCGTTCCAGGACTTCTCGAGCTCCTCGTGAAGCTCTGGCAGAAAGGGTGCAGTCCTGGAGGTGAGCGCGCAGCGGCAACTGTTTAGGAAGCATCCGTCAAGTCGATTCGGCGCTGCCACCTTGGGCGGGGCCCATTCGAGGCCTAGCTGCTCGGCAGCCCGGGTGAGAAGGCGCAAAAGTTCGGCGTCCTCACCCGCTCGAGAGCGTCCGGAGCCCCGGACTGAAGAGGTCGCGGAAGACCAGTCCTCGCTGTCGGAAGCCATGATGGAGCAGCTGTCGGCGCGTTCCGCGGCCGCATCCGCCTCATCCCCGGAGGCGGCAACAGAAATGGCGGCCTGGGGTGGGGGCGGGGAAGGCGAGAGTGAAGCGGGCGGGAAGGGTTCCGGCGAGCTTCTCTCGGCGAACTCCGGAGTCCGCTGCGAGCGGCGCTTCTTTCTGCGCGGCTTAGCAGGGACTGGAGGGATGTCGTCATCGAACAGAACGAGTCGAGCCCGCAGGGTCGACATCGTCAGTTCCTCGCACTCCGGGCATCCGCCGGCGAGAAGTGCGGCGGCGGCGTGATCACGGCCCAGGCAGAGAGCGCAGATCACATGGCGGTCCCCGGAACTGAGCTGCGCGTGACACGAGCCGCAGGTGGAACGAGACATTTTGTATCAAACGCTCGGCTCTTTTAGAGAAAGTGTGACGCAGCGGCGACAACACTTGAGCGTAAAAGTATATGGGCTGCCGGATAGCAGAGCAGGCACGGATGGCTGAAGGTGGCGCGATGCTGCCGGCTTCCTCAGGCGCTGTCCTCTGCTTGCTCGTCTGCACGATCACGGCGGCGGGTTCCAGATCCAGCGATACGAAGGGCTTCGCTGAAGAAAAGAAAATCGAATATGCAGCCCGTGAGCCCTGCCACGCCCCACCTGTAGGCAAATGTAGCCAGGTGGGCGCGAAGCGCCCTCATTGGTCGCCACGTCACGCGGGCTCACCGATAGGCTGCTGCAGTTACCAGCAGAGCAGCCAATAGTCACGCTGGAATAGCCTGCTATGGTCTGCCAGGCTGCCGCACTGCGTTGACAATGTTACAAAATTAAGGATAATTTTGGGTTTTTCAGAAATCTCGAAGAAAGAATACTTTCCCGTAGCGTAAGGAACTTACGCAATACGAGAGAACCTCTCGTAAGAGAACTTGTGCATTAAAGAGAAAATTGAGTTTGCATTACAATGCATAAACTCATGCATCGAAGAGAAAGTGCTGTTGAATTACAATGGATTGAATGCATTGAAGATATACGTGCGTTTTGCATTGCAATGCATGCAAAACTCGTTGTGCATTGAAGAGATTAGTGCTTTTGCATTGCAATGCATACAAGAACTTGTGCATTAAAGAGAAAATTGCGTTTGCATTACAATGCATACAAGAACTTGTGCATTGAAGCGTTAAGTGCTTTACATTTATGCATTTGGCAGACGCTTTTATCCAAAGCGACTTACATTGCATTCAAGGTACACATTTTATATTTTAAAATGTGCATAGCGTAGTTAAGTGCTTTGGCATTGCATTGCATACAAGACCTCGTTTGCATTGAAGAGATTAGTGCTTTTGCATTGCAATGCATACATAACTTTTGTGCATGGAAGCGATAAATGCTGTTGCATTGCAATGTTTCCAAGAACTAGCTGCGCATTGAAGAGATTAGTGCTTTTGCATTGCAATGCATACAAGAACTTGTGCATTAAAGAGAAAATTGTGTTTGCATTACAATGCATACAATAACTTGTTGTGCATTGAAGAGATATGTGCGTTTTGCATTGCATACAAGAACTCGTTGTGCATTGAGAGACAAGTGCTTTTGCATTGCATTCAAGAAGTTGTTACGCATTGAAGAGATTAGTGTTGTTGCATTGCATTGCATATAGAACTCGTGCATTGAAGAGATTAGTGCTTTTGCATTGCATACAAGAACTCGTTGTGCATTGAGAGACAAGTGCTTTTGCATTGCATTACATTCAAGAAGTTGTTATGCATTGAAGAGATTGGTGTTGTTGCATTGCATTGCATATAGAACTCGTTGTGCATTGAAGATAAAATTGCTTTTGTATATATAGGAATATAATAATAAATAGGAACCTAAGAAGACGAGGAGGCATCACATCCAAGGAGCAAGAGGAGAGCATCATTGTATGGAGAAAATCCATAAGAAAGGAAGAGGAAATAGGCTCAAACTCAGTTAAGCAGGCTTAACATGGGTCGATAACGGATGAATTCAAATCAAATTTGGGGATTGATGATCAAATAGTAAAATAATAAAAAATTATTTTACCCACAAAAAACTTCAGGAAGTCACAGATTGTAGGTGTGGCATCAGGGAAAGAAAGCATAGTGGGGTTAAGTACATTACATTGTACATTGTGCTGAACAAAACCTTTGGGCTATGTGAATGCTTTAATATCAAATTAGAAAAATATTTTTCTCTTGCAGCCTTAACAGAGCGCTGGTAACTCCCCATGCAATCTTTCATGATATTTGGAGCCTATCTTTTTTTCCACTTTCTTTCGGCTTTCCTCCACTCCTGTCTAGCGGCACGAGTTTCCCTATCAAGCCAAGGTTGCGTTTGTAATTTGGGTTTCTTAATTTTAAATGGTTTTCTCTGGGTTAATTGCAGAGCCCAAATTCCAAGTATGGGTCAACATACTTGGCCACAGTTCACTTCAAAAACACAACTCTTTAACCTGGCTTACACATAACACATTATCAATTTCTATAATTAAAATCAAGTAAAATTATTGTCACAAAGCTCGAATCATTTCAAATTGGTTTCTTGAACATGACAATGAGTTCACTGTACTAAAATGGCCCCCACAGTCACCAGATCTCAACCCAATAGAGCATCTTTGGGACGTGGTGGAACGGGAGCTTCATGCCCTGGATGTGCATCCCACAAATCTCCATCAACTGCAAGATGCTATCCTATCAATATGGGCCAACATTTCTAAAGAATGCTTTCAGCACCTTGTTGAATCAATGCCACGTAGAATTAAGGCAGTTCTGAAGGCGAAAGGGGGTCAAACACAGTATTAGTATGGCGTTCCTAACAATCCTTTAGGTGAGTGTATAATGTGGTCTTTGTTACTTAAAGGGATTTAACAACTAAACCGGTTTCGGTTTCTTAGTTTTTTTTCCTCTTTTCTTGTGGGTGATCCAGCCACTTCAATGATTTTCAAGTCTACAGGATGATTTTATTCCTGTTCATACTTTCAGCATACTATACCAAAATCCCTGCAAAGTACAACATTTGACTAAATGATGACAGAATTTTCATTTTTGAGCGAACTATCCCTTTAATTTGTCAAACAAAAATGAAACAATGTAGCATGATAACACATGGTGAACAAATGCAAACAGGCATGTTCGACAGTAATAATGTACAAAAAAAATTACAAAAATGTACAAAACTTTGACAAAGACTGATTTTTATTTATTTATTGTTATAATAGTGATTTTATAACAGCTAAATATGTGAAAAGATGTTGCCTATATTAGAAATGGCAAATGAAACAATGCGTCCATCTAGTGGTTTTAGTTGAAATTTCATTTTATTTTAAAAGTGATGTTTTCCAGTAGATGGCAGCAATCTTCCACTAAACCAAGGCACAATTTGTTATCTCCAAATGTAAATCTTCTTTAAAGTGAATTTTACACAAACTGGTTTAAACAAACACATATATGAAATTATTGAGCTAAGGAAAAATAATAAATAAATAAAGCTGAACTGCTGCTTGAATTTTTGTGCCAGGAGTGGCATAAAGTTGCTTAACAGCAATGTGACCAACTGATGCCAAGAGGCATGAAATATTGATTTCATAAGTTAGTCTTGTGTTGTTTAAAAATGAATATAAACTTGTTTTCTGTGCAGTATTCAAAGTCTGAAAACATGGCATATGTTTTTTATTTTGAAATTATTTTTTTTGTGTTACAGCTTCTATGCACAGAATGACTGTAAATACATCTTGTATGCTTGCACTGCTTCTATTGCTGCTTCTTTCATAACGTTGATCAAAAGGCTAAATCAAAAACTAACTTAGGATACGTTTTGTCATTGCACTGCTTACAAGTAATAACTTTCTCTAGCTGTGTAAGAATATACTTTCTAAACATCCTTTTCCGGTGTGCATTAAAGAGACTACCCACATGAAAAAATACTATAGTATATTTTAGTAAAATTACTCTAGTAAATACTATAGTGTTTTTTGAACTGTTCTGTCCTCACTAGATGTAACTTCTCTATCCAGCTAGACAGACAGTGAACAGGCGAGATGTTGGTTCATGGCTTTTAATCTTCCAATAGTTTGAATCAAATCTCGTTTAATTTTAACATTGTAAAAACTGTAAACAAACAGAAAATACAGCAATTAGATTGTACTCAACTTATATTCAAAGTGCAAAGTACATATTCAACTGAGCAGTATTTACTGCCAAAATAGGCATTCAAAGAAACATAAAATCCACACATTATGCACTAAACGTCACATTGTCATATGCATGTGGTAATTATATTTGTAAATTGTACAAGTTAAGTAATTGCTTGACATCACAAACTCCAAATTAGCCTAATAATCATAACAAAAGACCGCTAGCATATGGCGCTACCTAATGCTCATACTTTGCACTTTACATTTAGTTTTTAGCAACATTAATAATCTCTAGATTGATATATTTACTGTCAAACATCTTAAAACATCTTAAACCCCTACGGTGGCCGAGAAGTGCAAAACAAAATCACAATTACGAAAACAAAATAACAAATTCAAAAACAAAATAATAAATTATAAACACAATGGAAAGTCTAAAAGCAAATTAACAAGTTAGAAAACACAATAACAATTCCGGAAACAAAATAACATATCAGAAAATACGACAAATCTAAAAACAAAATAACAAATCAGAAAACACAACGACAAGTCGGACAAAACGGAAAAGGTAGGTATATGTGGCGAATGGAATACTGACCGCTGATTGGACGGGACATCTGTCAATCAAGTCATGCAGAGCGTAGCTATGGCTACAGTAGGCTGCGGTAGGAGAAAGTGGATTCGCGTGTGCATGTGTAAATATTAGAGATATGTAGTCTACGATCATTTTTTTTTTTAATGATCTACAAAGCTGCAAGCTAAAATTATTTTGTCACTTACTTTGCAAAAAACAAACACAAACATTAGAAAGCAGTTACAATTTCCCAACATTCCAGGTCTCATAGCAAACTGACTCCGGAACGGATCCGCCCCGGAGGTATCACAAGCTCCGGAACGGATCCGCAAAACGGGTCCGGAACGGAGTCCACTTGCACAGCGCAGCGGATCCGGAACAGATAGGGATTGCGGATTCCAGACCAGATCCCGGGCAGATCCGCCCCGTATCCGCTGATAAAGCAGCTGATCCGCCGCGGCTCCGATCTGGACCCGTTTATAAAGCAGCTGATCCTCCGCGGACCCGATCTGGACCCGTTCATTAAGTGGGTCATTCGGTCTGGATAGCTTTCAGATCCCTTATTCAAAACTAGTATTCTGGCAAAAACTAGCTACACGGAAATATTTAAAATATAATGGACCAACATTGATAGACTGGATTGCTTTATAAAAGCTTGAATATTTAATATCTGCTTTTATTAATATTAATAAAACATGATTAAATCATTCAAAACTTGAAAATCATAATTAATCCTATTTAGCCAGTAACAATAAAACTATAAAGCATAGGTCATTTATACAGACTATAAATGTAAAAACAAGTCTGTAATTACCTATTTTTATAGTTTTATTATTTGAGTACATTACAGTACAAATATATTTTTTTATTTAAGGAAAAAGAACACTTTTTTAAAAAATGTTGCTGAAGAAACAATTACTTTAAACAATTAATGCTTACATTTTTTAAGGTTGATGAATAAAAAATAAAAATACATAAAACATAATATATTTAAAACCTTGATTTTATTTTAACTGTTTTTAAATGAACATTTCAAAACACAGAAGTGAACAGTGAAACACTGAAGCGCTGCTGTTGGGTGCTGGCAGTGGGACGGCTCCTTGAGCTTTTATCTGCTGCCAGGCTGAACCACCAGCGTATTACATGTTTTGTAATGTCACCAGTGGCAGCACGGGATACATGGCTCTCTCTCACAGCACCTGTAATACACATGGCATGCAGATTTTCATTAAATTACATTAAATCACATTGGAGCTACCTGTATACAAATAGCCACTGCCTTTAAAACAAAAGTGTACAATCTGACATTTATAGGTACACTATGCTACTTTCGGCTCTCTAGCAGTTAATAAACAAAGCTGCATGCGTCTAACAGGTTTCTGCAGGTTTCACCAAGTCAAATTTAAGACTTTTTAAGACCTTTTTAAGACCATTAGGGATTATATTTAAGTCCTATGTCACGCAATAAAAAAAAGTACAAAGGAAATGCAGAATCACAAAATTACTTGCAAAGCAAATTAATTTATTCAAATTGAACAAAGTATTAGTAAACTTGCACTTCCTCATAGCTCAATCTCAGGATTTCACTATATATATATATATATATATATATATATATATATATATATATATATATATATATATATATATATATATATATATATATATATATATATATATATATATATATATAATTTATTTATTTATTTTATTTATTTATTTATTTTTTCCTACTGAGATCAAAATTACTGATTTTGTGGTGGTCATTTCCAGTTTTGTTTTTTGCATAGGATGCCACATTTACCAAATTACCGTAGATCCACAATAGTCACACATGACAATAAAACAAACAAAATGCATGAATCTTGTTTGGTATTACAAAAAAAGGCTGGTAAAGTGGTGTGCTATCTAGCTTTAATAACATTATCGCTTTGGGTGGGAAATATGTCCAAAATCTTACAAGTAAGCAATTGCTTAATATAAGTAAAACTACGTTTTTACTAATAAGTACTAAACTTATTAACCAATTACAATAGGACAAATAAATACAACCTAAAGATACGGACACAAACAGTGCTTAAAGTTGAAGTAACGTTTTTTTCCCTGTTGTTGTTTGTTTAACATTAACACACAGACAGGAGCACCAACATAAGCAATATTGGTATGCTGTCACTTTAAGAACTACAGTAATGTGCAGAAACAATACTGACACACGTCCCAAACTTTTTTACTCAAGAGTCAAGACATAACCGGCAATAAGAACATAGGGATATGAATGTGTGTATGATCTGTTTCATTCTATCCTCTATAGAATGGACGGTTAACGCCAATATAGTACACTTCACTTTATTGAACACAACAAACCCGGTCTGTACTGTCACATGTAAACAACATCTAACTACTGGTGTCACATCAATTACAGTCCGTGCTACAACAACAACTATCCCAATATCCTTTCTGTCTTTTTGTTTTTTTTTCAAGTAACTTACAACCTGAAAGTCAATTCCATAATAACTCAGAACAGTATGTATACCTTCACCTATGCTATGCATTGACTGAAATATACACACTACACAATTCTTAAAGTATAAACATTGCAATTTCAGTAAGACAGTATTTGTAATGTCTCCTTAATGCATTCTACTACATATTCCTTTCCATTAATAAACTCTTATAACAAAATAAAGTGTCTGCACAGTTTCTCTCTTTTTTTTTTTTTCTTCCTTTCAATTGGCACATATGAATACAACTGTAACGGCAGGTGAACCAATACAGCACTACATTTCCTGGGACATGGAGGTGAGTATTAGTGGGTTACTGTACATAGTCTTTAAGGTAGTGAGGTCTAATCACTTTTCTTCCAGACTAAACAACAGGACTATCTGCGTTTGGTTTCGGGCCTGTCACACTGTCTCTGTTCACCTCTGCAGATTGACAAGTCTCTGTCTTTTCCACGACTATGGTTCTGTCCTTCCTGAGGTGTCGGCGGTTTCTCCTCAGAATGTTCCCTGAGTCGAGCTGGACATCATAAGACCTGTAGTCCACAGGTTTCACAACTGTCGCTTTTCTCCATGTTTTGTTATGTTCTTCCGGCTGGACACGGACTCTGTCTCCTTGTTTCAGAGGATCTAGATCTTTTGCATGTTTGTTATAATATGCAGCCTAACAGTTCTTGTTATCAATCTGACCCTGTCGAGTGTGGATTACCTTTGGTTTCAGCAGGTTGTCATGCATGGGTATCAGTGTCCTGGTTCTCCTACTGAACAATCGCTGTGCTGGGCTTGCTTTGATCCCTTGCGATGGTGTGCTTCTCTGATCAAGCATGGCAAGGTATGGATCTTTCCCATCAGCTTTTGCTTTTTTCAACAGCCGTTTTGCAGTCTTTACTGCTGATTCTGCCATCCCATTGCTTTGTGGGTAGGCTGGTGAGGATGTCCGGTGTTTAAATTCCCACTGTCTGCTGAACCTTTTGAAATCTTCTGATGCATATTGCGGGCCGTTATCTGAGATAACAACATCAGGAATACCGTGTCTTGCGAAATGGGATTTCAGTTTATGGATGACAGTGGTGGATCGTGTGTCGGATAAGAAGTCCAGCTCCCAGAAATTAGAGAAGTAATCAACGGTGATCAGGTAGTTTCTGTTGTCTAAAGTGAATATGTCTGTCCCCACCTTAGACCATGGGCTACTTGGTAGTTCGTGAGACCTCAGGGTCTCCTTCTGCTGTTTCACATCCATAGATCTGCAGATGTCACATTTCTCTATGAATGTCTTTATCTGATCATTCATCCCCAACCAATAAACACATTCTCTTGCCCTTCTCAGGAATCCCTCAATGCCCAAATGTGAGGAGTGAATGCGCTGAACAATGTCACCTCTGAGTGCATCTGGGATTACAACTCTCTCCCCCCTAAAGACAATTCCGTTCTGCGTACTCAGTTCTTCCTGAAAAGGGTGGTAATGTGCGATGTCATGTGGCAAGTCTTTTTTGCTCCTTGGCCAACCTTCTTGGATGAATTTGATAAGTGTCTGCAATTTTCTGTCTTTACTTGTCTCCTCTCTAATGCCTCTGAGTCTTTGTTCCGCTATATTTGCATGCTGGACCATGTTTATGCTTTCAATCTCCATTTCTACTGAATTTTCTGATGCATGTTCAGGTAAGTATGAGCGGCTCAGTGTGTCAGCTAACAACATATCCTTCCCTGGGATATAAATGACTTCGATATCGTATCTCTGAAGTCGAAGTAACATCCTTTGCAGGCGTTTTGGAGTGTTCAACAGGGGTTTTCTTACTATGTTTTCCAGTGGCTTATGGTCAGAGTGTACTGTTACTTTGCGCCCGTATGTATACTGGTGGAATTTTTCCATACCGAAGACAATGGCCAAACACTCTTTCTCTATCTGGGCATAACCCCTCTCCGTCTGCGTCAATGCCCGACTTCCATAAGCGACTGGCACCCCCTTTTGAAGTAAAGCGGCCCCTAACCCAGTCTCCGACGCATCACACTGTAGTGTCAGTGGTTCATCTGGGTTGTAATATTTGAGAATTGGGGCTTTTATGATGGCGTCCTTGAGCCGTATGAATGCTTGCTCATGCACATCTGACCATTCCCAGATATTGTCTTTATGAGTTAGCTGCCTCAGTATCTCACAGCCATCTGACAGGTGGTCACAGAATTTCGAGAGATAGTTTACCATGCCCAGGAGCCTCTGGACCCCCTTGACATCTGTTGGACGTGGTATGTCTCTGACTGCTCGTGCCTTTTCCGGATCCACTCTTAACCCATCTGCGGTAAGTAAATGTCCTATGTATGGAACCTCGTTTTTCCTCAGTTTAAATTTTTCTGCATTCAATTTGATGTTCTTTTCTCTACATCTAGTCAACAGGGCTCTCAGTTTGTCGTCATGGTCTTGGTTTGCTAAATCGAATGTCTCACCCTCTCCGGTGATGAGGATGTCATCAGCTATGACATATATACCTCGCAATCCTTCCAGAGCTTGGCTGAGTTTTCTTTGGAACACCTCTGGTGCAGGGCTAATGCCCATTGGCATCCTCAGCCATCTATATCTGCCATACGGTGTGGCAAATGTGGTCATGTAACTTGATTCCTCATCCAGGGTCACATGCCAAAATCCATTTTTGACGTCACACACAGTGAAAACTTTTGCCCTTGACAAATCTGGCAGTATTTCGTCTATTGTCGGCAGAGGAAAGTGGCATATTTTCAGAGCTTTGTTGAGTGGTCTTGGATCTATGCATATCCTGAGGTTTCCTGATGGCTTTTTAACAATGACAAGACTGCTAATCCACTCTGTGCTACAGTCTACTGGTGTGATGATCCCTCTTCGTTGAAGATCAGTCAGCTCTGCTTTAAGTGGTGACATCATCGCCACAGGAACCCTTCTCTTTGGCAGTTTTACTGGAGTTACTGTGGGGTCTGCTTCTATCTTATACGCACCCTCCAGACATCCGTCTCCCTGGAACACATCAGCATAGTCTTTTCTGATATTATCCATGTTCCACTTTTCATCTTTTCCGGTCTCTTTGGTAACAATGCTATCCACAGCCATGATGTTTTCATACTGGACTTTCACTAGATTCATGGCTTGTACTGCCCTGCTGCCCAGTAGCGGCACTGCGGACCCCTCATCTACAACCATGAATTCTAATCGGTACAGTTTCTTGTTTCTGGGATTTCTCAATTTAACTTTACATTTCCCCACTGGCTGCAGTGTACTTTTATTGTACATCACCAGCACTTGCTCAGTCTTTTCAATTTGTGTGGCTGGGTTTAACAGGTTGACAGGTATAATGTTACAGCTGGCTCCACAATCTAACTGAAACTTTATCTGTTCTTTCCCCAGAAGCATTGCAGCAAAGAGTTTTGAGGGCGGCTGCTGTTTATCCACTGTGTTCACTGTGTCTACTGTTACACACAAGATGTCCTCATAACTGTCATCATCTGACTCAGTTATAGTATGCACCGTTTTTCCTTTCTGCATTTTTGTTCTGCACATTGTGGCAAAATGATTGTCATTTCCCCATTTTTTGCACTTTTTCCCATATGCAGGACATTTCTGTTTATTTCTCTCATGCATTTTCCCACAAAACTTGCAGCTTACAGTGCTCTTACTTCTCTCTTTTCTCTCAGCCTGTTTTACAGCGTGCACTTCCTCTGTCACCCGTCCTTCAATCGTTCTTTTATTTTCCCGTGACAGATCTGATGCTCTGCAAATTTGCACACATTTTTGCAAAGTCAAATCTTGCTCCCTTAAAAGTCTCTCCCTCAAAACAGAGCTGGTTATGCCGCAAACAATTCTATCGCGGATTAGAGAGTCTTTGATCTGGCCGAAATTGCACGTACTGGCGAGCATTCTTAAGTCCGTCACATATTTGTCAATGTTTTCATCAGAGCCCTGATTTCTGACAAAAAAACGGTACCTTTCAACTGTCTCGTTCACTTTCGGATTGCAGTGTTCATCCAATGCATTTATTAATCCGCTTACTGTCCGATCCGGTGACGAGGTGGGGATCAGGGTCTCGCACAGCTCTCTTCCCGAGGCGGTGACAAGATGGCGGAGAGAGCGGACGCACTGTGAATAGCTCAGAGTAGCAAAGCCTTGTAAATCAATGGAATTAACTTTTAACTTAACCAAACCCTGAAATATCAGATAGAGAACTGTCATAATAATTCAGAATCCTGTAAACGACCCTGCGAACCTCCTGGAGGACGATATTGCAGACCATAACATGTCTAGCACGAAAGCTAATGCTAAATTGAAAGCTCTCCAAGAACACGACTATGGTGGACCAGAAAGGATGGAAACTAACATCAGAGGTACTAAAAACACCTTAACATCCCCTTCCAAAACACCAGCACCACAGAAAAAGTCCAAACCAGAGGAAGTTATGACTGCTGGCGCCCATGTTGAAGACGCCTCTAACGCTGCGATATTGGCTGCTATCGGAACTCTTCAAAACATGATGCAGGACTTCAAAGCGGAGCTAAAGCAGAACACGCTGACCATAGCAAACATCGCGAAAGCGGTAGAGTTTAACTCTGCCGAGATCAAAGATTGTAAAGTACAGTGCCAAAAACTGCACGCCGAGGTGAAACAACTGAAAGAGGAGAACACGGATCTGGAGAAAAAAGTAACAGAAGTGGGAAAAAGAGTTGGTAGAGTTGGAGCGTTATAAGAGAAGATGGAACCTGCGTTTAAATGGATTACAGGAGGAAAAAGACGAAAACACACGACAAATCATCTCTGATATCATCGGGAAGATTGCGCCACACTGGAGGGAGAAGATGGATTTCATCCTGGATTCGGTGCACCGACTGGGGCCGAGTAACACCAACCGCCCTCGTCAAATAATCATGCAGTTCACAGGACGCCACTTCAGGGACGAACTCTGGCGGATTACCAAACTTCACCGCGTATGCAAGGATCTCAACATCCGCTTCGCAGAAGACCTCACCAAGGAAGGCAGAGAGGCACGGAGTGCTGTATGGCCAAAAGTTGAACAAGCAAGGAAGGCAGGTCTAAAGACAGTGTTCCGGGGCCCTCATGCTTTCATTAATGGTCCAAGAGTCTCACCATAGACAGTAGTCACAACTGTCCAGCCAGGGTTTTTTTGTTTTTGTCTTTTGACTCCAGATGCTTTCATTAATGGACAGAGTCTCACCATAGTCACAACCGTCCAGGGTTTTTTGGACTCCAGATGCTTTCATTAATGGAAAAAGTCTCACCATAGTCACAACTGTCCAGGGTTTTTTTTTTTTTTGATTCCCGAAAACAAGTGAGTTTAAATGAGTACGTATTCTCAGGGTTTTGCTACTATGTTCCTGTTAGGAAGCTTCTACTGTTGTTCTAAGTAAGTTCAGTAATCCTTTGTTCTAGATTTTTATATATATATATATATATATATATATATAATTTTTTTTTTTTTTTTTTTTTTTTATTAACATATTTTTTTTTTCTATGTTCAGTTTAAAGAGCAACATTTCATTCATTTCTGTTAATGCAAGGGGTTTAAGAGACATGACAAAAAGAAAAAGTATTTTTTTATTTTGTAAAGGGAAGAAATCAAATATAATTTTTTTGCAGGAAACCCATTCTAAGGTTGATGATGTTATATTTTGGTCTAAACAATGGGGAGATGAAGTTTACTTTAGCCATGGCACTTCAAGATCAGCAGGTGTCGCCATCCTCCTAAATAATTTCAAAGGTCATATTGTGTCCCATATGGCAGATGATTTTGGTCACTGGTTGATTCTTATCATAAACATAGATGGTCTGAAATATATTTTAGTCAATATTTATGGATATAACATCAGTAGACAAAACCGAAACCTACTTGAGCAAATTGGTTTAGAGTTAGACAATCTTAAATTAACACACTCGACTGATAACATTATCATTGGTGGCGACCTAAACCTAGTTCATGATGAATTTCTTGATAAATACCCTTGTAGATACACTGTAAGTCATCCAAACACCATATTCATGAACTTCTGCGAAAAACACAATTTGGTTGATGCTTGGAGACACTTAAACCCAGAAATTTCTAAATACTCCTGGTTTAGTTCAAGCCACAAATATAAATCCAGAATTGATCACTGGTTAATTGCAAATAATTTGCTAGTTTATAATATTAGTTCTGATATTTCTGCTGCACCACTAACAGATCATAGTGTTATTCTACTACAGATCAAACCCAATGATAACAATGTCCACACACACACATATTGGAAGTTCAATTCCAGTCTGCTCAAAAATAATGACTACTGCCAAAAAATCAAATTATTAGTGAAAGAATATGCCAATTCTGAGGACCTAACAACTGCTACCAAAAAAATGGGAATTCCTAAAATATAAAATACGCCAATTTACCATCTCATTCAGTAAAATGCTTAAAAAAGATAGTGAAAAACAACAAGTAGACATTATTAATCAGTTAAATATGTACTGCAATAAACCAAACCCAACTGAAGACGATAAACAGAAGATATTAAGCCTCCAACCTAAACTAGATGAAATTTACAGTCGTAAGGCCCAAGGGGCATTTATTAGATCCAGAGCTAAGTGGATTGAGGAGGGGGAAAAAAATTCATCGTATTTCTGTGGTCTTGAAAAAAGAAGACAAGAAAAAAATAGCATCAGATCCCTGATGATTGATAATAATGAGGTCACAAATGAAAGAGTAATATCTTCAGAAATCTGGAAATTCTATAGCCAACTCTATAGCTCTAAATTCTCTAGCATGGACTGTCAGAATTTCTTTCAGGATATAGCAAAACATATTCCAAAATTAGAGGATGGCTTCAAACAAACATGTGATAATCAAATAACAATTACAGAACTAGACGCAGTAATTGGTCGTCTCTCTCTTAACAAAGCTCCCGGATCTGATGGTCTCACAGGTGACTTTTACAGACATTTTTGGGTTGATTTAAGAGTCCTGCTGCTACAAGTCTTTACTGAAATATTCGAAACATGTGTGCTTCCACCAACAATGAGACATGGAGTTATCATCTCTATCCCAAAACCTGGAAAAGATCCCAGAATTATAGATAACCGAAGACCCATTACACTCAGAAATTCAGACTACAAACTCCTAACTTACATCTTTGCTTCTCGTCTTCAAACAGGGATTTCAGATATTATTGCAGATACACAGTCAGGCTTCTTAAAAGGAAGGTCAATTCATAACAATATAAGATTGGTAATGGACATTATTGAGTATAGAAGCCAAATAGAAGATGATGGTTTCCTTCTATTTCTAGACTTCTATAAAGCATTTGACTCTGTGGAACACCCATTTATTCTCTCGGTGCTCAAACACTTTGGGTTTGGAATCAAATTTAGAGAATGGGTTGGTGGCTTATATTAGGCTTGCTACGATAGTCGGTGTTGCCGGTGTTACCGGTGTCCAGACTCAACACCGGTTACATCACTTGCCCACCGTGTCACCGCCCACCGTCGTTTTGATTTTTTTATAGTGATAAAATAATTTAGTTCAGTTAGAGAACAGACACAGGGCTCTCAAGTGTCACGCATAGAGCGTGACAGTCACTCATTTCGGTCCCTTGTCACGCACTCCCGCCACACATTGTATTTCTCACGCAGAAAAACTATTTATCATATATTTAATATTCCGCAGCGCCCAAAATGTATCTGGCCGCGCCGCTCTCTCTATGGAACCGGGCAGGAATCAAGCGCGTCTCCCCTGAGGTTCTTAGTCGAGCCTGCCACTTGCCAATCAAAAAAAAAAGAAAGGCTACACAATAGCTAATCAGAAAACAGCATTATTGTATCTGGGTAAGATTTAACGTAACAACCAATGAAAAAAGAGCATCCTCGTTCTCCCACAGATAAACACCTGGAGCTCCGAGCATCACTTTGAGCACAGAGTAAGTCATGATCTCCTGTTTTAATTTTACAACGAATTCACAACTTGTTTGACACAAACAATGACAACTTGACTGCTGTTAGAGAATGTTTCCCAGATAATCAGCGTCAGTTTTTCATGAGTGTCTGTAACTTAGCCAACAGTTTTACAGCCTGTTCACTGACAACACCTGCTCAGAACAAAAGTAGTCTAGGCCTAGTTATTTTTTGGTTATCACACGATGACTGACGTTTTGTCATATTAAACAACTCTCTCTCCAAATCGGCTTAATGATTTTGTTAGCACTAAATAAATTAAAGTGTATTGCATCGTCGATGTTATACGATGCTCACTCACTCACTCTCTCACTCTCTCTCTCTCTCACTCTCTCTCTCTCTCTCTCTCACTCTCTCTCTCTCTCTCTCTCTCTCTCTCTCTCTCACTCTCTCACTCTCACTCTCACTCTCACACACACACACACACACACACACACACACACACACACACAAATGAATAAATGGAAATTTAAGTCTGGTCTTGTTTTAAAGAAGACACTCGGCAGATTATTGCTGAAGTGAAAGCAATTCAAAATATGAAAGTATGAAAAAGTTAAATGAAAAATACTGCACTAAATATTTTTATTTTATATAAAATATATATTTTCCAAAAATGTTTTACTCTAAAATAACTATAAAATCAAAGCCATATGTCTAACCAAGTTGTGTTCCAAATTTGAAGTTGATATGACAAAAATGTACGTTCCCATGCGATTTTGTTTAGGCGCTGTACCAAAAATAGCCACCGGGTGTTATCCACATTTTTAATAATCTTTTTTATGCATTTTCCTGTACATTTCTGTCCAAATATCACTTCCATAACAAAAGTCACCAAATACCAGTCACCAGACCTTTCCGATGATATGTGTTTTGTCAAGATTAGAAAAGACTTTGATTATAAAGTGGTTAAAATACATTTTGTAATATGAAATATGACACCGCCCACTAGGGGGAGGAGCCCGCTAGAAGAATTTAGATTACTGTTTCCATGGTAACGCAACGTCCGATTTCAAAACGGTTTTCACAGGATGAATTTTGAGTTCGTAAGTTTAACCTAATTTATGATAAATACTCAAATATAAGATACGAATACAATACAATAAATAGAGTGATACAATAAAACAATAAATGCGATACAATAAAAGAGCGCCAGGCGTCCTGCCAATTGTGTTCAGTGATCCTTACCAAACACAACAACACCCCCATTGCTGTGTTTGGGTGGGGGGTTGGAGATGTCACTCTTGCCTGTCTTCAAAACTTGAGAGCCCTGCAGACAATACAAATACATACTGAACGTATCTGCTTAATAAAGCATGATCCGACCGTGAGTCTCGGCAGTGGCAGGAGTCATTCATCAGATTTAAGAGTGAGGAGCTGACTGAGATGATCGCGGAAGATTTGGTTTCAAAGCGAAACGTAAAAGCGCCTATTTAAGGGAGTTTGTCATTTGTTTTTTTGTTGTGTTTTTCATTAAAAATAATAGGCTAATGAACCCACAATTCAAGCAACCCACAGCCGAATTGGCGCTAATTCAAAACCGAAAGTAAAATGTGCACGGCCGCACAGAGTGCGCATTGTTTACTTTCGTCTGGCTCCGTTGCGCGAGCCTCCGCTACGCTTACTGCGTGCGCACCTCGTCCGCATGGCACTCTGCGATGACGTCATTGTTGCCGTGCGCACCCTCGTGCTCGTGCGGACGCGTCGACTACTGAACTAGGGAGCTGAGACGCACCCATGGCCTCACAGAGTGCGCATTGACAGACGAGCTGTCATTCACGGTGTGTGCGCACTGGCGCGTTTTCAGTTCAGAGCGGTCGTGTGCATGTTAGATTAGATAGAATTAGTGATTTAAAAGCCTCCGTCGGTGATACCGGTATTACCGATGTTGTCACACGTCGATTAACCGGTGGGAAAATTTCCTCACCGTCACATCCCTAGCTTATATCGAGATATTAGTAGCTGTGTCCTATTACCTAGTGGTACCACCCCAAGCTTCAAGATTAATGTGGGTATCCCTCAAGGTTGCCCCATCTCACCATACCTATTCATCCTAGCCACAGAAATGCTAACAATCTATATTAAAAACTGTAATGATATTAAAAAACTTAATGTACTTGGCACAGACATAATAATCAGCCAACTAGCGGATGACACAACGATATTCTTAAAAGATAGATACCAAATTTCAACAACTATTGCCAAAATTGAAAAATTCTCAAAAGCCTCAGGTCTAACATTAAACTTAAAAAAATGTGAATTGCTTGCTGTACACGACACTTCACTGAAAAACATCTGTAATATCCCTATTAAATCAGAAATCAAATACCTGGGAATTTACCTTTCCAAAGACCAAAAGCAAAGCCAACTTCTGAATGTAGAAAATAAAATTAAAGAATGCAAATCAAGATTAAATAGATGGCTACAGAGGGACTTATCAATCATAGGTCGTATTTACCTAACTAAAATGGAATGTTTATCAAGATGTATTTACCCAGCCTATTCCAATGCCATTCCAAACAAATTGATTAAATCTATCAACCAAATCAACCTAAACTTCATTTGGAGAAACAGACCACATTATATGAAAAAAAGCCATATGGTTAAAGACACAAAAGATGGAGGACTAAAAGTTATTGATTTCGATTGCCTTAATGGAACCTTAAAAATAAATTGGCTAAAATCTTGGATCAAACATAGAAACTCTTTCTGGTATTGTATTCCAAAGACCTTATTCAAGAAAATTGGAGGATTAGAATTTCTTCTTAGAGCGGACTTTAATATTAATAAATTACCTATATCATTGTCAGAGTTTCACAAACAAATACTCTTGTATTGGAAAATGCTATACACACATAACTTCTCACCCCATACATGTGTACTCTGGAACAACAGATATATTTTGCTTTGCTTTGATGATTGGTATGGGAAAAACATATGGTCCATGTCCGACTTAATGGATACCAATGGACATTTTTTTAATTATGAACAATTTTTCATTAAACATAAATTCAATCCCTCAAAATCAGACTTTTTAAAATTACATAAAGCAATACCCCAAGGTTTTGTCCTTCTAGCAAGAAGCATTTTAACATATTATATGATTCAACCACAATTGGCCCCACTATCAATTCAAGGGATCTATATTCTGGATAAAAAATGCACTAATCACTTTATTAGAAAATGTTTTATTGATTATCTTTACCCTAACAGCCAAAATAAAAATAGCATCCTACAAAAATTTGATAAAGTTTCAATCATTAAGCTGAGAACAATGTATCTAACACTCCCTATACCTCCTAAAGTGAAAGAAACACACTTCAAAGTAATGAACAATATTTACTCCTCTAAAGATTTACTGAATTTTCGCTTTGGTATAGTTGATAATGTATGTACATTCTGTGAAAATGATGTTGAAACTACGGACCATGTATTTTTCTCATGTAATGTGATTCAGACATTTTGGTGTGATATGTATAATTGGGTTAAACTAAAGATGTCTTCACTCCCAACCTCTTTCTCTAGAGACGACATAACATTTGGATTGATATTACAAAACAAGGGTGATGAGCTTTGTATTAATACAATCGTATGTCTAGCTAAATTTTTCATTCACAAATGTAGAATTGTGAAATCATCTCCCAAATTTGTTGTTTTTTTAAATGAATTTAAAATGTATATGAAATCTTTGAAAATCTTAAAAGGTCCTAAAGCA
The DNA here is from genome assembly GCA_023566225.1 of Romanogobio albipinnatus. Classification (NCBI taxonomy): domain Eukaryota; kingdom Metazoa; phylum Chordata; class Actinopteri; order Cypriniformes; family Gobionidae; genus Romanogobio; species Romanogobio albipinnatus. The sequence goes on from CM042247.1 coordinate 55,282,749, forward strand.
CAAAAAATATTTGATACCCTAAAACACTTCCCAACTGAGGTTAGTAACTGAACAATGACTGAAATCTCCTTGTGTCATATTATAATCTTTGTTTTTTTGTTTTTGTTTTTATTATGGTTTTCTTTCTCTTCCTAATAATTCACCCTTATTTTTATCACGAAGACTGTTTATAATTTCCTGTTTGTATTAAGAGCTGCTCTCTCAGGCTATGTATTTTCTGTATTCTATTCTGAAGAAACGATTTCTATGCAGCCATGTTTGTTTTGTAAATCTTATTATTTTCAATAAAAAAAAAATGTAAAAAAAAAAAAAAAAAACTTAAAGACTAAACTTAAATGAAAACTTTTAGCTTCACGGCTTCGCCAGCGTCCGCCAATGTAAGATCCATATACAGCGTGAACTCTTCCTTCCACAATTTCCATGATTTCGCCAGATTAGTGGAGTCTAGGCAAAGGGCTTGTGGCGGTCTCAGTCCCAAAGGATTCTCCATCCGCGCTGCACCTGATCTCTCCTCTCTCTCGACCATACTCAGCCGGTGTCTTCCGTTGTGTCTGCTATTCTATGTGCTTTTACTTTTCACAAAGCACCGCTGCCACCATGTTTCATTCTATCCTCTATCGTCAATAGAATGGACGGTTAACGCCAATATAGTTGCGTACACTTAACTTTATTGAACACAACAAACCCGGGGCCCGTTCTTCGTACCTCGCTAACTCCGTTAGCCGGATTTGATTGTTGACGATTTGGCCTGATCTTGGATTGTTTGGTTCTTCGACGCTCATCCTGAACTTGCTGTCATAGCAACAGGTCCGTTAGCTTAAACCTGCTCGCGAGCAGGCTTATTTCATGTAAACAGGATTAGATTGCATCATGAGGTGATACTTAAAATCTGTCCCAGCCACTGCTACTTTATTACAAGAGTTCATTACTGAACCAGGGGCAATAATAATCATTTTAAATAATAATAATAATAATATACAAATTTTAAATTGTATATGTATATGAGAATGTAATGTGACGAGTCCACCCAGAGGAATCAGCGTCGCCCTGGCAACAACACACCTGCACATCATCACCATGGGCTGATCGGTCACAGCTGCACCCCATCAGCTCAGAGACATATAAGCGGCTACGGATGAGCAGACAGACAGACTCTGGTCTCGAGCTGAATGTACTGCTGGACTAACCTCTCTCTTTGTTCTCCTAGAAAGCAGCGAGTGACCAACAGCCCACTTCACTGGAGCACGTTTGGGACACCCACTTTCACCAGGATCGAGCACCACACGGGACGAGGATTCACCAGCCATCACACACCGGCTCACTAACTGTTTTCACCGTTATCACGAGCACTGTAATTAAAATCCACCCTCCGGGGCCTTTTCACTCAACCTGCCTTGTCGTGTGATTCCTCACCCCGTGACAGTATATAATATTATAATGTTGTGTATAATACCATAGACACAGCCACTTGATTGAGCGATTTATTTGTGATGGAATAATTACTTTATAATTTTATTGGAGGTTTGCACACATGTTGTACAGTTAATCTGAGCCGTGCATTCATTTAAGTGATGACGGATATTATGGGATGCTTGATGCAGTGCAGGAGATGCAGAGAATTTGATCTTGACCCATAAGAAACTTTAATACTGTCACGTTACAAATCTGCTTCGAATTGAATTAAAAATTGAATTACAACATTGAAATAAAAATGTAAAGGGTGTACAAATACTGTATAAAATCGTGAATATAAATAATTGGTAATCATGTAAAAAAAAAAACATTTATCATTGATCTATTATAACTTTTATGTTGGTTTGGTCATTTAGCTGTTTCCTTATAAAGGTCCAGATATTCGTGTTTTTTTTGTGTGTGTAATTTGCCAAGTTTTTTGCCAGGTGGCTTTTTTAATTATATGATGTCATTACGTTGCTCTCTTGACGCCAGCCAATCGCTGCACTGCTGATCATGGTTTCGAGTATCGATGCATCTGCCCTCTTCAGGGAAAACAAGAACGCGCAGTGATCTTAGATCATTTAATCCAGATATTTAAATCCAATCCGCAAATTCGTTGGAAGAACCAAATTAGCCAGAGATCAGTTATCAGGATTAAAAGATCTGGGATCTGTCAAATCATCTCAGATGTATTAAGCGAGGTACGAAGAACGGACCCCCGGTCTGTACTGTCACATGTAAACAAATAGACACATTCGGTACACTTGCGCGAGCTGACAGGCGGCAAATGCGTGCACAAAATCCACAGCCATTCTGACATCGGTCTGTGTGTCTATTGAGTTTGTGATTTACATTGCTTTTAACTAACTCTTATTAATTAACTCTTTTTAGTGCTATCGGACGTATCATACTTTTATTTGGTCATTATGCGAGATGTGAGAAAGATTCACCTTCGCTTTCACGACCGCGTGAACTGGAAGAACTGGAGAACTGAAGCTGAAGAATAAAATCCGTTTGATCCGTCTGTGGTACAATCCGAAAGAGACCCGCGCCAATAACATGAAAGCTGATTGGCTGCAATATAAGATGCATGCTGGTCTCATTTGTAGTTGTAATACAGCGAACTATAGTTGGAGAAAGAAAGAACTACAACAGCCCGGATTAAAAACACACACACACACTCTCACACACACACTTAAGCGCTGCGGGAGCATTTCAATGAGCATTAGAGGTAGCGTTGGACACATGGGAGGTAGCATGGACGCAGGACAATTTAAGACCTGTTTAAAACTATTTAAGACCTAGAACTCAAAACTTCAGAGAATTTAAGACTTTTTAAGGCCTAAAATTTAGATTTTGAAATTTAAGACATTTTAAGACTTTTTAAGACCCCGCGGAAACCCTGAAAGAAGTAGCTCTGGCTACAATGTTCTTCGCTGCACACACAAAACTTCTTCATGCTCAAAGACAAACCCATATCCACCATGTTAAGAACTAATAGGATTAGATATTAATGAGAATTAAATAGAATTAATGAGCATTAAAGTGATGGTTCACCAAAAAATGACAATTCTGTCATTAATTCCTCACCCTCCAGTCGTTCCAAACCCATCAGATCTTCGTTCATCTTCAGAACACAAATGAAGATACTTCTGATTAAACCTGAGAGCTTTCTGACCCCTCCATAGACAGCAATTAATGAACACACTTTTAAGCCCCAGAAAGTTAGTAAAGATATTGTTAAAGGGGTGGTAAAGCACACTCTTTCGAAGGCTTGATTGTGTTTGTGGGGTGCACTGTAACATGTGTTCATGCTTCGTTTTTTAAAAAATGCAGTATTTTTCATATATTTTACCTTTATTCTACACTGCTCTGTCCCTCCTTGTAAAAACGGTCTGATGGTTTCCGGATTCTGTGAAGCCAGTCCCTCAAAAATACGCAATGGGCTCTGATTGGTTAGCTGGCCCAGTGTGCTGTGATTCGCTAACCGCCTAGTGTACCTCGAAAGCGTCACGCCCCTTACCTCTACAGGTAGCCTCAGGCTTTGTGTACGCTAGCGTCAATAAAACCATACCAAGAGCCCGAATCAGACCCAGACAATTTTAGTGAAGATGATCGAGCAGAACCTGTTCAGTCCTCAAGAGTAAAGACTGCGGATCTATAGTGATCGCTCCTGAATGGCACTGTTACTTTTGTATTTTTAGAACGATTTGCCAAATATCTGTCGCAAGAACGAACACTAAACATTGCTAGTAGCCAAATCAAACACAGAACCATGTTTAGCATGCCTGTAGATAAACAACACATAAAAGCTCTAATCAAAGAATAATTTACACTAATGCCAAGTTCGCTGTTGAGATTTTAAACAGTTTGTAACGTTACGTGTTTGTCGGATAACGTTAAGTATGAATGAGCATTTAACAAACTGGTTTGCAGAGCCAAACAGCGCTGTCATGTTTACGTTGCTACAACGTAGGCTACAATTAACAACACGAACTATTACAGGAAAACACATCGACGAAAAATAAATCACACTTACAGGTTGTAGCCCGTACTCGCGAAGATTGTGGAAGCTTTCCTCCGCGAGATGTGCCGCGGTAGCCGCGCGTGCAGCTGAACTCGTGCAGCTTAACTCGTGCAGCTGAAGGCTCATGTATTGCAAATACAGATGAATATAGTCCATTATGTCACATTTTCCGATCTTCTCCTCCTACCCCTGTCTGTCTCGTGCTTTGATTTGTGATAGGCAGCATATATCCGATGCAAATGCGATCGTTTTCCCCTCATGTCTCTTACACACATGAATATGACGTTGTATGTTAAACGCACTGCAACGCTGCCCCGTCCCTAGGAAGGCTGAAGAAAGTGGACCTGCAATCCGGATGAAAATAACAGCGTTTCGTCGGCATTGTCAACAGCACTCCAGCCTACTAACTATACCACAACAATGCTTCCCTGCTGCGATACAAAATGGCCTCGCCCCCCTTATTTCATATTCTCGGAGGAGGGGTTTATGTAAATATTGGGACTGGTGATGTCAGCACACCCTGGAGGAATGTGTAGTAGTCCCTACCGGCCGTTTGCTGTAGTCCTTAGAAATCGATTTCTTTAAAAGCAAATATCTCCCTTTGCTTTAAACTTTGAACGTTGTAACTTTGCAGATGTTGTTTATGCTCAAACAGCAACATTACACACTAGCTAAAGTTAGAAAAGTGACATCGTGGTTTACCACCCCTTTAAAATAGTCCATGTGACTCCATGGTTCAGCCTTAATGTTATGAAGCCACGAGAATACTTTAGTACGCAAAAAACAAACTAAAATGACTTTATTTCAACAATTTAGTTCTAGCCTGTGTCAGTCTCCTACACAGTTTACGTTGTAAATAGTGCAGCTTTCGAGTTCTACGGCAGCTGATGCTGTTCACGTGAGCACCACAACGCAAAGCAGGAGCTGACCAACAGAAAATGCGTAGGAGTCTGACACAGGCTAGAACAAAGTTGTTAAATGAAGTAGTTATTTCTTTTTTGTGCACAAAAATATTCTCGTCACTTGACAACATTAAGGCTGAACCACTGGAGTCACATGGACCATTTTAACAATGTCTTTGCTTCCTTTCTGGCCCTTGAAAGTGTTCATTACATTGCTATCTATGGAGGGGACAGAGAGCTCTCGGATTTCATCAAAAATATCTTCATTTGTGTCAGAAGATGAACGAAGGTCTGGTGGGTTTGGGACGACATGAGGAATTAATGACAGGATTTACATTTTTTGGTGAACTATCCCTTTCTAACGGCTGCTGCAGTGATGCAGTGACTTTAACAAGCAGCGATTGGCTCTTTAACTTTTTTACAGGACGTGTTCTGCCATATTGCACGTTGCTATTTCTCCCATTCATAGTAATGGGAGTGAATCATCTGAATCATTTCTGTATCTATAGTCTTTGGTTTATTTAAAATTGGTTTACGAAAGTGCATGTAAACGCATATAAATGGTTTTAAAACAGTATTTAAACTTACTTTATTCAGACGTTTGGGAAAAGATGAAATACTCCAAAAACAGACTGGTGGCACTTGAATGAGCTGTAAGCTGCAAAAGAACACACACACACACAGTATCTTATAATTTAATAATATGAATTAATAATCTGAAACAACATTAACATGGGGAGGTGGAGAATTGTCAAAATGTAAACAACCAGTAACATTAGTTCAGTGAAAAAAGCCGGTAAAGTTAACGTAGCACGAGTCTATTTTACTGGAAAGGGGTGAAAATATGCGCTCAGACAGCTCATTAAATCACCCCACCTCCCAGAAAGATAAAGAAATTACGTCCAAATAGCTTTTTTCTTCACGTTATTTACGTTACCAGATTAATTTTTACTCAAATCTGCTCATGACAATGTGATGAAGAGCTAACTTGGTTTGCCACGAATCGGTCCTTTCAGAATTAAAAACACAACGCAAAACAATGAACAGTTATGTCACTGGCTACATACATGTACAAATAAAGCATATGTTAACTATTCTTACCGTGTCCCGTGTTCCGACCGGCTCCGGCGTTTCCACTGTGAGGAGATGACCGTTTTAAAAAGGCGCGTTCGCTCAGAGACTCCGCCCAGCGTCTGTCGCGAGTCAGTGCGCGAGTTGACAGTGCGCTGTGCGGAGGCGGGGCATATTCTGTGCGTATGGCCAAATCGAGCAGCGGACCTGGCGACCTGAAGGCGGATCCTCCCCGGAGTCTATTGCTATCAGGATGTCCTACGTTTGATCTAAGATCATTTCGTCTCGTCTTTTTTCGTCAACGACATTGCATGTTGATAGTCACAGTATCGTTTATGGACGTTTGTGTCATTTTGTCTTTATAATGTCACATACCAATACTCAATAAAACAAAACATTACTCTTATAGCATGCAGTGTACCTACATGCATCGTGTAAATTCCCTGTCCTTGCCAATGGAAACTTTTCTTGATTTATATATTCTGGAGTACGTAGTTTGGCTCGTTGTAATTGGTTGCAATCGCTATGGCACATCCAGTTAAAATGCAATAAGGACTCTGATGTTTCTTCTTTAACATTTATTATCCACTATAAATGGTGCAAGTTTGTGGGTCTGAAAATATACATACAAAAATAGTAAATAACAATGCACAAGAATAATACTAGGCTAATAGCAGTACACAAGCATGTGTAATTATGATGACAATAGACAAATAACAGTACAAACATACTAAGCTGTTATACCCGCAATGAAATCTATTCAGGATTAACTATATAATGTAATGTAGGCTTATTTATCATCTTGTTAGAATACTGTTCTGAGCGGGGCTCGAACTCGCGACCGGAATTTAGTACAAATAGATTATCATATTGTAGGCTACCTGTTAGACACTTTATTTAATTTAAAATGAAACGCCTCTCGCCCTCTCCAAGCTGATAAGCGATGGGTATATGAAAAACAAAGGGATGGGAAAAGGGAGACTCGAACAGTTTGCTCTCTCACTTATCAGATCGGGTTCAACCAGACAGTGGTCGGCATATTTAATATGAAAGTTTTTCTTTTTCCATAATTAATCGCACTAAATTAGCCTTTAAAAAAGAGACGCTCTAATATTTACACATGCACACGCGAATCCACTTTCTCCTACCGCAGCCTACTGTAGCCATAGCTACGTTCTGCATGACTTGATTGACAGATGTCTCGTCCAATCAGCGATCAGTATTCCATTCGCCACATATACCTACCTTTTCCGTTTTGTCCGACTTGTCGTTGTGTTTTCTGACTTGCTGTTTTGTTTTCAGATTTGTCATTGTGTTTTCTGATTTGTTATTTTGTTTCTGGAATTGTTATTGTGTTTTATAACTTGTTAATTTGTTTTTGGACTTGTCATTGCGTTTATAATTTGTTATTTTGTTGTTGATCCCTACGGCCACCGTAGGGGATTAGTGTTGTTGCATTGCATTGCATATAGAACTCGTGCATTGAAGAGATTAGTGCTTTTGCATTGCATACAAGAATTCGTTGTGCATTGAGAGACAAGTGCTTTTGCATTGCATTGCATTGAAGAAGTTGTTATGCATTGAAGAGATTAGTGTTGTTGCATTGCATTGCATATAGAACTCGTTGTGCATTGAAGATAAAATTGCTTTTGTATATATAGGAATATAATAATAAATAGGAACCTAAGAAGACGAGGAGGCATCACATCCAAGGAGCAAGAGGAGAGCTTCATTGTATGGAGAACATCCATAAGAAAGGAAGAGGAAATAGGCTCAAACTCAGTTAAGCAGGCTTAACATGGGTCGATAACGGATGAATTCAAATCAAATTTGGGGATTGATGATCAAATAGTAAAATAATAAAAAATTATTTTACCCACAAAAAACTTCAGGAAGTCACAGATTGTAGGTGTGGCATCAGGGAAAGAAAGCATAGTGGGGTTAAGTACATTACATTGTACATTGTGCTGAACAAAACCTTTGGGCTATGTGAATGCTTTAATATCAAATTAGAAAAATATTTTTCTCTTGCAGCCTTAACAGAGCGCTGGTAACTCCCCATGCAATCTTTCATGATATTTGGAGCCTATCTTTTTTTCCACTTTCTTTCGGCTTTCCTCCACTCCTGTCTAGCGGCACGAGTTTCCCTATCAAGCCAAGGTTGCGTTTGTAATTTGGGTTTCTTAATTTTAAATGGTTTTCTCTGGGTTAATTGCAGAGCCCAAATTCCAAGTATGGGTCAACATACTTGGCCACAGTTCACTTCAAAAACACAACTCTTTAACCTGGCTTACACATAACACATTATCAATTTCTATAATTAAAATCAAGTAAAATTATTGTCACAAAGCTCGAATCATTTCAAAATGGTTTCTTGAACATGACAATGAGTTCACTGTACTAAAATGGCCCCCACAGTCACCAGATCTCAACCCAATAGAGCATCTTTGGGACGTGGTGGAACGGGAGCTTCATGCCCTGGATGTGCATCCCACAAATCTCCATCAACTGCAAGATGCTATCCTATCAATATGGGCCAACATTTCTAAAGAATGCTTTCAGCACCTTGTTGAATCAATGCCACGTAGAATTAAGGCAGTTCTGGAGGCGAAAGGGGGTCAAACACAGTATTAGTATGGTGTTCCTAACAATCCTTTAGGTGAGTGTATAATGTGGTCTTTGTTACTTAAAGGGATTTAACAACTAAACCGGTTTCGGTTTCTTAGTTTTTTTCCTCTTTTCTTGTGGATGATCCAGCCACTTCAATGATTTTCAAGTCTACAGGAGGATTTTATTCCTGTTCATACTTTCAGCATACTATACCAAAATCCCTGCAAAGTACAACATTTGACTAAATGATGACAGAATTTTCATTTTTGAGCAAACTATCCCTTTAATTTGTCAAACAAAAATGAAACAATGTAGCATGATAACACATGGTGAACAAATGCAAACAGGCATGTTCGACAGTAATAATGTGGCATAATGGCAAAAAACTAATGTACAAAAAAAATACAAAAATGTACAAAACTTTGACAAAGAGTGATTTTTTTTATTTATTGTTATAATAGTGATTTTATAACGGCTAAATATAAATGTGAAAAGATGTTGCCTATATTAGAAATGGCAAATGAAACAATGCGTCCATCTAGTGGTTTTAGTTGAAATTTCATTTTATTTTAAAAGTGATGTTTTCCAGTAGATGGCAGCAATCTTCCACTAAACCAAGGCACAATCTCCAAATGTAAATCTTCTTTAAAGTGAATTTTACACAAACTGGTTTAAACAAACACATATATGAAATTATTGAGCTAAGGAAAAATAATAAATAAATAAAGCTGAACTGCTGCTTGAATTTTTGTGCCAGGAGTGGCATAAAGTTGCTTAACAGCAATGTGAGCATGCCAAGAGGCATGAAAGCTGGAAACCAAATATTGATTTCATAGGTATAGTATATTTTAGTACAATTACTCTAGTAAATACTATAGTGTTTTTGAACCGTACTATAGTAAATATACTACAGTAAATTGACAAAGTGTAGTAAATACTATAATATACTACAATAAACTACAATTTGTAGTATCTTTACTATGTATGGTTCAAAAACACAGTGTGCATTGAAGAAATTAGTTCTTTTGCATTGCAATGCATACAAAACTCGTTGGGCATTGAAGAGATAAGTGCTGTTGCATTGCATATAATAACTTTATGTGCATTGAAGATAAAATTGCTTTTGCATTACAATGCAATAAGAACGTGTGAACGTGTGTGTGTGAGAGAGAGAGAGAGAGAGAGAGAGAGAGAGAGAGAGAGAGAGAGAGAGAGAGAGAGAGAGAGAGAGAGAGAGAGAGAGAGAGAGAGAGAGAGAGAGAGAGAGAGAGAGAGAGAGAGAGAGAGAGAGAGAGAGAGAGAGAGAGAGAGAGAGAGAGAGAGAGAGAGAGAGCGGCAGACCTTTCGCAAGAGACCTCAAGAAATTAACACTCCCGTGAACAGGAATAATTCAGACAACCTTTTACACGCAGTTTGATTGTGAAATTAAATACTTGCATTACTATGGCTTCTCGTGTGTAAGTGTCTGAGTTCGAATCGTCAGGGGAGTTTGGTACGGATGTTCGGGTCCCAGGAGAATTTCTCTGAAGCTTAGGGAGGTCGTTCGAGGAGGCTGCCGGTCAGGGCAGGACTTAGGGTGATGGGGGCCCCTGGGCTTGAGTCACTTTCGGGCCCTACCTTCTAAACATTACTTTAAATAGAACAAAATGATACACAAGCTATGTATTGCAACACAATTCTGGATAAACTGAGAATAAAAATAGAGATCAATTATTCTGAACAAACAACTAAACAAAACATAATTTATGTTAATTGCTAAAGTCTATAAAAATGTTTAATTAATCTGAATTATTTATTTTAAAAAAACTTGGGTTTGAATGAATGATTCAATTCCTCAATCAAATACAATTGTTTCATAGATGAATCAGCATCTTTGAACGAATCTCCTGAATGAACGATTCAATGACAAATGTTTTTTAAAAGTAAGTTGTCGCCATCTGGTGGCGTAACAATATAATCGATCCAATCGTTATTTGAAGTGCAAAGCTAATTTCAAAAGGTGACTGGTACAGTATACAGTGTTACATGTGTAAAAAAAAAAAAAAAAAACACTTGCTAATTTATTTATATGACCACTGATTGAAGCTTGAAAAAGTTTTTTCCAATATATAAATAATGATTAAAAAAGTTCAAAGTGATCATGCACGCACGTTTTCATAAATTTTACCCCAGCGAGCAGGATCAGTGGATAAAGAATCTGTAGTTGGACATTGTTCGGTCGCTGTTTCTGACTGAAGAGATGATGATTCATTGATGGGCTGCCCTGCTCGTGAATTCAAATCGTCTCCAACCGTTTCTTCCAGCGGGTTCGGAATGTTGTCCTCTGGATTCTCCGCTTGCACATCAAGTTGTGGTGTCATGGGTGTAAAAAATCCAGTAATCCTTTTCATTTTACTGAGAACTTCCTTTTTGCGTTGCTGTCTTTCATTCTTTAATTTTCTTTTAAACGCGCCACTCTGATACCGTTTGTCCGCCATTACATCACTGTCTAATGCAGACAGGTTTTTTCAACGGCAGAGTAATCGAGGCACTACGTAACTACCAATAACCAATCAGGAAACCTCAAGATGACCGACATTTAATTTAGCTAATTAAATTAAAATTTTCATTGCAGTGCAGGGCCAGGTAACAATACCAGACCAATCAACAAACTTTAAATTAAAAATTAAATGACTGACATATTATTGAAAAAATCTAACGTAAAAGGGCGGGGCCCCCTATTGGGCGGGGCCCATGGGCTTGAGCCCAGTCAAGCCCAATGGTAAGTCCGGCCTTGCTGCCGGTCTTTCTCTCCGTGGCGGGGATGCCAAGGGGCTCTCTCGTTGTGGCGAAATGCCAGGGTGGTCTTCCTCTCAATGGCGAAATGCCAGGGTGGTCTTCCTCTCAATGGCAAAATGCAAAGAGTTAATGGTCAGTTCTCGTTCTTATAGATGAGATGACTGACTCCCAAACAGTTGGAGGGATCCAATCCGGGGGGCAGAAGGCGCAAATTTTACCTTTGTTTGGGGACACCCCCTCCTCTTGGCTAATCAACAGGGGCCATTTTAAACCTCTATTCTTAGAAAGCTGGTACTTTTGTAATAATGCATCTTGTGGTAATTTGTGAACGATATTCGGTACAGTCGGGTTTCTGCGGTTTGAAAGATACCGCACACAATCATTCTGCGATTTGAGAGTGCAGAGCTACAGGATTTCCACAGTTACTGGCGTAAAAGTTTTATTTACATACAGTAAACATCCTAGCTATTTTAATACATTGTATAAAGACATCAAATCAACAAATCAACAAATCAACACAAAATATATATTTAAACGTTATGGAGGCTGTTTTGGTCCACATGGTTCCTATAAGGCAGATGTGTGAGATGAGTCACGCTAAACAGTCCTGTGTCTAAGTATTGTGCGCCAATTCGCACAAGGGTGTGTGTGTGTGTGTGTGAGGGTGTAAAGACACGTGAATGTCTTGGGGCTATAAAATTCAAAACAAGACGGCGCCTCGGATCTAATTAGTGTAGATGATCACATCAACACAAAGGCCCTTTGTTTACATATGATCTGATTAGAAAAATCACAAGATGCTGTTAGGAGTTCAAGCTTTAGTCCATCTGGCCAGATGGCTCGATGCCATTGCCCTTATCGTTACAAGAGACAATGATTTTGCATTGCATTGCATTCAAGAACATGTTGTGCATTGAAGATAAGTGCTGTTGCATTGCAATGCATACAAAACTTGTTGTGCATTGAAGAGATTAGTGCTGTTGCATTACAATAGAACTCGTTGTGCATTGAAGAGACAAGTACTTTTGCATTACAATGCATATAAGAATGTTTTGCATTGAAGAAATGAGTGCTTTTGCATTGCATTGCATAAAAGAACTTCATGTGCATTGAAGATAAAATTGCTTTTGCATTACAATGCATAGATTAACTTGTTGTGCATTGAATAGATTAGTGCGAATTGCATTGTATTACATAACTAGAATGTACATTTCCTGAAGAAAATGTGAGTGGTGCTTGCCGTGGCAAAAAAATCCTCTCGGATGCTAGGTTGTGTGTACTGGATTCTCACCCGAAGCAAAAGAGGCCACCCCCAAGTCTGTACGATGTTCTGGAGCTGAGATATGTGTTTGTACGGTTGCTAGGGTACTCTAAATGGTTGCTATGGAGTTGCTATACAATTTATGGGGTGACATTTAAAGACTATTTGCCAGTCTGAGTCAAAAGACCCAACCCCCATGCATCTACAATGTTCTGATGCAGAGATATAGGTCTTGGTAAACGGTTGCTAGGGTACTCTGTTTGGTTGCTATGGAGTGGCTTGGCAGCATACAATGATGATACTGCTTGTCTGTATGAATGATATAAACCAACCCCCATGTCTCTATGATGTTCTGAGGCAGAGATATAGGTCTTGCTAAACGGTTGCTAGGGTACTCTTTTTGGTTGCTATGGAGGGGCTTGGCAGCCACTAATAATGATACTGCTTGTCTGTATGAATGATATAAACCAACCCCCATGCCTCTATGATGTTCTGAAGCAGAGATATAGGTCTTGGTAAACGGTTGCTAGGGTACTCTGTTTGGTTGCTAGGGGGGCTTGGCAGCATCCAATGATGATACTGTAATGGTGCGTTCACACCGCCGCCGGCGAGAGCGTCAAAGTGGCCGGAAGTTATTCATTTTCAATGGGAGCCCGGCGGCGAGCTCCGGCGAGAGCGGCGCGGCGCGTCTTGGACGATTTGGGCGTCGAGGAGAGTTGGAATCAGGTCAACTTTATGGTAATGAGCTATGACGCGGTTCGGCGGCAACCGGCGGCAACCAATGGGAATATAGAAGTGCTCCGCTTGAAATGATTCCAGAGAACGCAGTGCTGGAAACTTTGGTTCCGACCACATTAGTTCCCCAGCAAAATAGAGGAGAGGTTGATCATTGCGGTAGCGGGTTTCCCTATAATATAATATATATATATATATATATATATATATATATATATATATATATATATATATATATATATATATTCTGCGCAACGCCTTTTATATGCAACATTTTCGTGCTAGAAAGCCTTTTTTTTTCAGCGGGAATGCAATTCATTTGCTCAAAACAACACCGATATGACCAATTGCATGAATGGCGGCCAGAGCGAAGTTTGACGCTCTCGCCGGCGGCGGTGTGAACGCACAGTAAGTCTGTATGAATGATATAAACCAACCCCCATGTCTCTATGATGTTCTGAGGCAGAGATATAGGTCTTGGTTAATGGTTGCTAGGGTACTCTGTTTGGTTGCTATGGAGTGGCTTGGCAGCATCCAATGATGATACTGCTTGTCTGTATGAATGATATAAACCAACCCCCATGTCTCTATGATGTTCTGAGGCAGAGATATAGGTCTTGCTAAACGGTTGCTAGGGTACTCTGTTTGGTTGCTAGGGGGCTTGGCAGCATCCAATGATGATACTGCTTGTCTGTATGAATGATATAAACCAACCCCCATGCCTCTATGATGTTCTGAGGCAGAGATATAGATCTTGCTAAACGGTTGCTAGGCTGCTTGATAATGGTTGCTAGGGCGTGACTAGGAAGTGTTGACGGTGATTAGTGATTGGCTGTTGATGCCCCGAGTCAAACAAACCCACCCCCATGTTTCTATGACACTTCTATCCAAAGATATCCCATTGATCTCTTTCAATGGAAGTCTATGGGATCAGTTGCTAGGGAGCTGTAAATGGTTGCTAGGGCGTGGCTTGATGGGTTTACAGTGATCCTGAGATAGTGATTGGTTGGCTGAGTAATTTGAGCCCACCCCCTTGTCTCTGAGACACTGTGAGCCAGAGCTGTGGTCAATACAAAATCCCTATGCAATTTCCCATAGTAAGAGAAACGCATGAGTTTAATAGGACATCCCTCCCATAGACAATGACTGGGGCAAAATTTTAGGAAATTTGGGCAGCTCTAATGCCCCAGGGGTAAAACTTATACCCCATATCGATGTGTCATCTTGCAGGGCCTATCAGCCTCTTCAAATGTGGTGACCCACGAGTTTCTCCGAAATCCTCGCTCGGAGCTACGAGGGGTCAAAGTTGGTCGCAATGTTAAGTCAATGGGATTTTTCGGCTAGTTTTTTGCCCCTGGGGCAAATATCGTACCCCCGACCCCTTAGAAAAGATATAGCACACCATTCCTGTATAAGCCGGTCGATTTGATGCCTCATTCATGGGTCTGTGACAAAAAATGTGGGAGGAGAAGCGCGCCGAAAAAGTGTCCAGAAGAAGAAGAATAATAAACCGTTCCTGGGTGAGATAGTAATAGTGATGCCTTGCTACGCAAGCACCACTAAATAAAAGACTTGTTGTGCATTGAAGAGATTAGGGATTTTGCTAAACGGATTGCACATTGAAAAGATTAGTGCATTTGCACTGCATTGCATTAAAAAACGTGTTGTGCATTGAAGAAATTGGTGTTTTGCATTGCATTAAAAACATGTTGTGCATTGAAGAGATAAGTGCTGTTGCATTGCAATGCATACAAAATGCAATGTGCATCGAATAGATTAGTGGTTTTGCATTGCAATGCATTCAAGAACTCGTGTGCATTGAAGAGATTAGTGGTTTTGCATTGCACTGCATACAAAATGCAATGTGCATCGAATAGATTAGTGGTTTTGCATTGCACTGCATTCAAGAACTCGTGTGCATTGAAGAGACAAGTGATTTTTCATTGCATTGCATTCAACTCGGTGTGCATTGAGGAGATTAGTGCGTTTGCATTAAACACGTGCATTTGAAGAGATTATTGATTTTGTATGGCAGAACTTGTTGTGCATTGAAGAGATAAGTGCTGTTGCAGTGTATTGCAAATAAATCTCGTGCAGTGAAGTGTTGCTGCATTGGATTGCATATAAGAACGTGTGCATTGAAGGGACAAGTGATTTTGCATTTTAATGCAATGCTACAGTATGTGCATTCAGTTTTTTAATGCAATCAATACAAAATTCATTGTGTATTGAATAGATTAGTGCATTTGCATGACATTGCATTAAAAAACTTGTTACTTAAACTTAAGTTACTATACATATTCATTGACTCAAGCCATACATTATATTAAACCTACGGAACATGATTTTGACTAAAGTCTCCTTGAACATTGACTTTGTCAAATCAAAATCAAAATCAAATCAAATCACTTTATTTGTCACTCTACCATATGCACAAGTGCAACAGTAGGTGAAATTCTTAGGTGCAGTTCCGAGCAACATAGTAGTCATGACATGACATGTACAACATTTAAGCAACAACAGATTACACATCTGATGCGCACACAATTACTCACAGCACAGTATACACTACAATAAACAATAAATAATTTACACAATGTGAGTGTAGATCTCACAGCTTTAAACAATATACACATACTTACAATATACATATACTTTAAACAATATACACTAAACATACACTAAACAATATACATTACGCTATAATAATAATAATAATATACAATGTATAGTATAAATATTATTCACAGATTGAAAAATTGAAATCCAAAGTGCAATAGATGCTGTATGATAAATAAATGTGTATTTAATGTGTGTGTATCTACAGTGGGTTGTGCTGAGTGATATTCTGTCCAGAGTGTGTTATGATACTGATGGATCAGGAGTTAAGGAGTCTAATTGCTTGTGGGAAGAAGCTGTTCTGGAGTCGGCTGGTGCGTGTTCTGATGCTGCGGTACCGTCTGCCTGATGGCAG
Source organism: Romanogobio albipinnatus (assembly GCA_023566225.1). Classification (NCBI taxonomy): domain Eukaryota; kingdom Metazoa; phylum Chordata; class Actinopteri; order Cypriniformes; family Gobionidae; genus Romanogobio; species Romanogobio albipinnatus. Next base: position 55,299,062 of record CM042247.1, read on the forward strand.
CAGTGAGAGCAGCCCATGGTTCGGGTGGCTAGAGTCTCTGATGATCCTCTGAGCTCTCTTCACACACCGCCTGGCGTAAATGTCCTGGAGGGAGGGAAGAACATTGCATTCAAGAACTTGGTGTGCATTGAAGATATTAGTGGTTTTGCATTGCAATGCATACAAAACGCAATGTGCATTGAATAGATTAGTGCGTTTAGTGGCATTGCATTAAACAAACTTGTTGTGCATTGAAGAGATAAATGCTCGCATTGCATTGCATAATAATAACTTGTGCATTGAAGAGACAATTTATTTAGCAAAATGCATTGCACATTGAATAGATTACTGCGTTTGCATTGCATTGCATAATAATGTATTGTGCATTGAAGAGATTAGTGGTGTTGCGTTGCACTGCATACAAGACTCGAGCATTAAAGAGAAAAGTGCTGTTGCATTGCATTGCATATAATAATTTTTGTGCATTGAAGAGACAAGTGATTTTGAAATGCATTGCAAACCTAGTTCATTGCATTCCAGAACTAGGTGTGCATTAAGAAGATGCTTTTGGAATGCACTGCATATAAGATTCGTTGTGCCTTGAAGAGATAAATTGTATTGCATATACGAACTTGTTGTGTATTGAAGAGACCAAGTATTTTGCAAAATGCATTGCGCATTGAGGCGTTTGCATTGCATTGCATTAAAAAACTTGTGTGTGCATTGAAGAAACAAATGATTTTGCAAAATGCATTGTGCATTGGATGGATTAGTACGTTTTGCATTGCATTGCATTAAAAAACTTGGTGTGCATTGAAGAGATTAGTGGTTTTGCATTGCAATGCATACAAAACGCAATGTGCATAAAATACTTGTGCATTGAAGAGATAAGTACTTTTGCATTTAAATACATACAAAACGTATTGTGCATTGAATAGGTTAGTGCTTTTGAAATGCACTGCATATAAGATTCGTTGTGCCTTGAAGAGATAAGTGCTGTTGCATTGCATTGCATATACGAACTTGTTGTGTATTGAAGAGACCAAGTATTTTGCAAAATGCATTGCGCATTGAGGCGTTTGCATTGCATTGCATTAGAATACTTGTGCATTGAAGAGACAAGTGATTTTGCATTGCATTGCATTCAAAAACTCGGTGTGCATTGAAGAGATGTACTTTTGCATTTAATGCATACAAAACTTATTGTGCATTGAATAGGTTAGTGCTTTTGCAATGCACTGCATATAAGATTCGTTGTGCCTTGAAGAGATAAGTGCTGTTGCATTGCATTGCATATACGAACTTGTTGTGTATTGAAGAGACCAAGTATTTTGCAAAATGCATTGCGCATTGAGGCGTTTGCATTGCATTGCATTAAAAAACTTGTGTGTGCATTGAAGAAACAAATGATTTTGCAAAATGCATTGTGCATTGGATGGATTAGTACGTTTTGCATTGCATTGCATTAAAAAACTTGGTGTGCATTGAAGAGATTAGTGGTTTTGCATTGCAATGCATACAAAACGCAATGTGCATAAAATACTTGTGCATTGAAGAGATAAGTACTTTTGCATTTAAATACATACAAAACTTATTGTGCATTGAATAGGTTAGTGCTTTTGCAATGCACTGCATATAAGATTCGTTGTGCCTTGAAGAGATAAGTGCTGTTGCATTGCATTGCATATACGAACTTGTTGTGTATTGAAGAGACCAAGTATTTTGCAAAATGCATTGCGCATTGAGGCGTTTGCATTGCATTAAAAAACTTGTGTGTGCATTGAAGAAACAAATGATTTTGCTAAATGCATTGTGCATTGGATGGATTAGTACGTTTTGCATTGCATTGCATTAAAAAACTTGTGTGTGCATTGAAGAAACAAATGATTTTGCTAAATGCATTGTGCATTGGATGGATTAGTACGTTTTGCATTGCATTGCATTAAAAAACTTGGTGTGCATTGAAGAGATTAGTGGTTTTGCATTGCAATGCATACAAAACGCAATGTGCATAAAATACTTGTGCATTGAAGAGATAAGTACTTTTGCATTTAAATACATACAAAACTTATTGTGCATTGAATAGATTAGTGCGTTTGCATTGCATTGCATTAAAATACTTGTGCATTGAAGATATAAGTGCTTTTGCAATGTACTGCATATAAGACTAGTTGTGCATTGAAGATATGTGCTGATGCATTGCATATAAGAACTTGTGCATTGAAGAGACAAGTGATTTTGCATTGCATTGCATTCAAAAACTCGGTGTGCATTGAAGAGATAAGTATTTTTGCGTTTAAATGCATACAAAACTCATTGCGCATTGAATAGATTAGGGCGTTTACCTTGCATTGCATTAAAAAACGTGTGTGTGCATTGAAGAGACAAATGATTTTGCATTGCATTGCATTCCAAAACTAGGTGCGCATTAAGGAGATTAGTGCGTTTGCAAAAAACTTGTGCATTGAAGAGATTAGTGGTTTTGCATTGCAATGCATACAAAACGCAATGTGCATAAAATACTTGTGCATTGAAGAGATAAGTACTTTTGCATTTAAATACATACAAAACTTATTGTGCATTGAATAGATTAGTGCGTTTGCATTGCATTAAAATACTTGTGCATTGAAGAGACAAGTATTTTTGCGTTTAAATGCATACAAAACTCATTGCGCATTGAATAGATTATGGCGTTTGCCTTGCATTGCATTAAAAGACGTGTGTGTGCATTGAAGAGACAAATGATTCCAGAACTGGGTGTTCATTAAGAAGATTAGTGCGTTTGCAAGGCATTAAAAAAAAACTTGTGCATTGAAGAGATAAATGATTTTGCATTGCATTCAATAACTCGGTGTGCGTTGTAGAGAATAGTGGTTTTGCATTGCAACGCATACAAAACGCAATGTGCATTGAATAGGTTAGTGCTTTTGCAATGCACTACATATAAGATTCGTTGTGCCTTGAAGAGATAAATGCTCTTGCATTGCATTGCATATAAGAACTTGTTGTGTATTGAAGAGACCAAGTATTTTGCAAAATGCATTGCGCATTGAGGCGTTTTTATTGCATTGCATTAAACTTGTGTGTGCATTGAAGAGACAAATGATTTTGCGTTGCATTGCATTCAAGAACTCGGTGTACATTGAGAGACAAATTAAATCGATTAGTGTTATTGCATTGCATTCAAGAACTCGGTGTGCATTGAAGAGATTAGTGCTTTTGCATTGCATTACATTCAAGAACTTGGTGTGCATTGAAGAGATTGGTGGTTTTGCATTGCAATGCATACAAAACGCAATGTGCATTGAATAGATTAGTGAGTTTGCATTGCATTGCATTAAAAAACTCGTGCATTGAAGAGATTAGTGCTTTTGCATTGCACTGCATACAAGACTCGTTCATTGAAGAGAAAAGTGCTGTTTCTTTGCATTGCATATAATATTTTTTTGTGCATTGAAGAGACAAGTGATTTTGCAAAATGCATTGCGCATTGAGGCGTTTTCATTGCATTGCATTAAAAAACGTGTGCATTGAAGAGACAAATTATTTTGCATTGCATTGCATTCAAGAACTCGGTGTACATTGAGAGCCAAATTGAATCGATTAGTGTTATTGCATTGCATTCAAGAACTCGATGTGCATTGAAGAGGTTAGTGCTTTTGCCATGCATTGCATTCAAGAACTTGGTGTGCATTGAAGATATTAGTGGTTTTGCATTGCAATGCATACAAAACGCAATGTGCATTGAATAGATTAGTGCGTTTAGTGGCATTGCATTAAAATAACTTGTTGTGCATTGAAGAAATTAGTGCTTTTTCATTGCTTTCAAGAACTTGCATTGCAATGCATACAAAACTCAATGTGCATTGAATAGATTAGTGCAATGCATTGCAATGCATTCAAGATTCATGCATTGAAAAGATAAGTACTTTTGCATTTAAAATGCATACAAAACGCATTGTGCATTGAATATGCATTGCATTAAAAAACTTGCAATTAGTGCGTTTGCATTACATTGCATATAAGAACTTGTTATGCATTGAAGAGACAAGTGATTTTGCATTGCATTCAAGAACTCGGTGTGCATTGAAGAGACAAGTAGTTTTGCATTGCAATGAATACAAAACACAATGTGCATTGAATAGATTAGTGCAATGCATTGCAATGCATTCAAGATTCATGCATTGAAAAGATAAGTACTTTTGCATTTAAAATGCATACAAAACGCATTGTGCATTGAATAGATTAGTGCAATGCATTGCAATGCATTCAAGATTCATGCATTGAAAAGATAAGTACTTTTGCATTTAAAATGCATACAAAACGCATTGTGCATTGAATATGCATTGCATTAAAAAACTTGCAATTAGTGCGTTTGCATTACATTGCATATAAGAACTTGTTATGCATTGAAGAGACAAGTGATTTTGCATTGCATTCAAGAACTCGGTGTGCATTGAAGAGACAAGTAGTTTTGCATTGCAATGAATACAAAACACAATGTGCATTGAATAGATTAGTGCAATGCATTCAAGATTCATGCATTGAAAAGATAAGTACTTTTGCATTTAAAATGCATACAAAACGCATTGTGCATTGAATATGCATTGCATTAAAAAACTTGCAATTAGTGCATTTGCATTACATTGCATATAAGAACTTGTTATGCATTGAAGAGACAAGTGATTTTGCATTGCATTGCATTCAAGAACTCGGTGTGCATTGAAGAGACAAGTAGTTTTGCATTGCAATGCATACAAAACACAATGTGCATTGAATATATTAGTGCAATGCATTGCAATGCATTCAAGATTCATGCATTGAAAAGATAAGTACTTTTGCATTTAAAATGCATACAAAACGCAATGTGCATTGAATATACATTGCATTAAAAAACTTGCAATTAGTGCGTTTGCATTGCATTGCATTTAAGAACTTGTTATGCATTGAAGAGACAAGTGATTTTGCATTGCATTGCATTCAAGAACTCGGTGTGCATTGAAGAGACAAGTAGTTTTGCATTGCAATGCATACAAAACACATTGTGCATCGAATAGATTAGTGCAATGCATTGCAATGCATTCAAGATTCATGCATTGAAAGATAAGTACTTTTGCATTTAAAATGCATACAAAACGCAATGTGCATTGAATATGCATTGCATTAAAAAAGTTGTGCGATAAGTGCTTTTGCGTTGCAATGCATACAAAACGCATTGCGTAGGTTAGTGCGTTTGTATTGTATCGCATACTAAAACTTGCTGTTCATTGAAGAGCTTAGTGCTTTTGCATTGCAATGCATAAGAAATTGTTGTGCATTGAAGAGAAAGGTGATTTTGCAAAACGCATTGAATATATTTGTACATTTGTATTGCATTGCTTTAAAAAACTTGTGCATTGAAGAGACTTCTTTACAGCCATAACGTAAAAAAACCCAAAAAACATTAAAACCTTTTGTGGACCTTTTAGCTACTAATTGGATTCAGAAGGGAAGTCAATGAGTGACAGAAAATATGTTCATTAGGTCAGTTATGAACTTCTGTGCAGACAAAATTTAAGAATAAAAAAAAACTTTAAAAACCCTTTGGTGGAACTTTTGGCTTGTAATTGGACTCAGAAGGGAAGTCACTGAGTATGGATAGTAAGATAGTGTTTAAGGACTCTTAGGCCAAAAACATATTCAGTAGGTCAAAAATTGACTTCTGTACAGCCATAACATGTAAAAAAAAAAAAAAAAAAACTTCTGTGGACCTTTTAGCTACTAATTGGAGTCAGAAGGGAAGTCAATGAGTGACTTTTTTTTACCCTTGGGCCAAAAATATGTTCGGTAGGTCAAATATGGACTTCTGTACAGCCACATCGTTAAAAAAATTAAAAATTAAAATCTTTTGTGGACCTTTTTTCTACTAATTGGAATCAGAAGGGAAGTCAATGAGTGACTTTTTTTTTTACGTTGGGCCAAAAATATGTTAAGTAGGTCAAATATGGACTTATGTACAGCCATAACGTAAAAAACAAAAAACATTAAAACCTTTTGTGGACCTTTTAGCTACATATTGGAACCAGAAGGAGAGTCAATGAATGACTTTTATGACCTTTTGCCAAAAATATGTTCAGTAAGTCAAATATAGACTTCTGTACAGCCATAATAAGTAAGAATAAAAAAAAACTTTAAAAACCTTTTGGTGGAATTTTTGGCTAGTAATTGGATTCAGAAGGGAAGTCAATGAGTGACTTTTTTGATCTTTGGGCCAAAAATATGTTCATTAGGTCAGTTATGAACTTCTGTGCAGACAACTTTTAAGAATAAAAAGTAGGTCAAATATGAACTTATGTACAGCCATAACGTAAAAAAAAAAAAAACCCTTCTGTGGACCTTTTAGCTACTAATTGGAATCAGAAGGGAAGTCAATGAGTGACTTTTTTTTACCGTTGGGCCAAAAATATGTTCAGTAGGTCAAATATGGACTTCTGTACAGCCACATCGTTTAAAAAATAAAAAATAAAAATCTTTTGTGGACCTTTTTTCTACTAATTGGAATCAGAAGGGAAGTCAATGAGTGACTTTTTTTTACCGTTGGGTAAAAAAGGTCAATTATGGACTTCTGTACAGCCATAAGTGTAAAAAATTTTTTAAAATTAAAATCTTTTGTGGACCTTTTTTCTACTAATTGGAATCAGAAGGGAAGTCAATGAGTGACTTTTATTTTACCGTTGGGCCAAAAATATGTTCAGTAGGTCAAATATGGACTTCTGTACAGCCATATCGTTAAAAAAATTAAACATTTTAATCTTTTGTGGACCTTTTTTCTACTAATTGGAATCAGAAGGGAAGTCACTCACCTTTTTTGACCTTTGGGCCAAAAATATGATCAGTAGGTCAAATATGGACTTCTGTATAGCCATAACGTAATAAAAAAAATAAAAATAAAAAACCTCCTGTGGACCTTTTCGATACTAAATGCAATCAGAAGGGTAGTCAATGAGTGACTTTTTTTTTACCGTTGAGCCAAAAATGTGTTTAGTAGGTCAAATATGGACTTATGTACAGCCATAACGTTAAAAAAAAAAAAACCTTTTGTGGACCTTTTAGCTACTAATTGGAACCAGGTCAAGTCAATGAGTGACTTTTTTGACCTTTGGGCCAACAATATGTTCAGTAGGTCAATTATGGACTTTTTTCAGCCATAACGTAAAAAAAACAAACAAACATTGAAACCTTCTGTGGACCTTTTAGCTACTGATTGGAATCAGGAGGGAAGGCAATGAGTGACTTTTTTGACCTTTGGGAAAAAAATATATTCAGTAAAAATCTTTAAAAACCCTTTGGTGGAACTTTTGGCTGCTAATTGGATTCAGAAGAGAAGTCACTGAGCATGTGTAGTAAGTTAGTTTTTAAGGACTCTTGGGACAAAAATATGTTCAGTAGGTCAAAAATGGACTTCTGTACAGCCATATCGTTTAAAAGAATTTAAAATTAAAATCTTTTGTGGACCTTTTTTCTACTAATTGGAATCAGAAGGGAAGTCAGTGAGTGACTTTTTTTTTTTTACCATTGGGCCAAAAATATGTTCAGTAGGTCAAATATGGACTTCTGTACAGCCATATCGTTTAAAAAAAAAAATCTTTAAAAACCCTTTGGTGGAACTTTTTGCTGCTAATTGGATTCAGAAGAGAAGTCACTGAGCCTGTAGTAAGTTAGTTTTTAAGGACTCTTGGGACAAAAATATGTTCAGTAGGTCAAAAATGGACTTCTGTACAGCCATATCGTTTAAAAAAATTTAAAATTAAAATCTTTTGTGGACCTTTTTTCTACTAATTGGAATCAGAAGGGAAGTCAGTGAGTGACTTTTTTTTTACCATTGGGCCAAAAATATGTTCAGTAGGTCAAATATGGACTTCTGTACAGCCATATTGTTTAAAAAAATTAAGATCTTTTGTGGACCTTTTTTCTACTAATTGGAATCAGAAGGGAATTCAATGAGTGACTTTTTTGACTTTTGGGCCAAAAATATGTTCAGTAGGTCAAATATGGACTTCTGTATAGCCATAACGTATTACATTTTTTTTTTTTTTTTTAAACTTCTGTGGACCTTTTAGCTACTAATTGGAACCAGAAGGAAAGTCACTCACCTTTTTTGACCTTTGGGACAAAAATATGTTAAGTAGGTAAAATATGGACTTCTGTACAGCCATAACATGAAAAAATTGTTTAAAAATTAAAATCTTTTGTGGACCTTTTATCTACTAATTGGAACCAGGTCAAGTCAATGAGTGACTTTTTTGACCTTTGGGCCAAAAATATGTTCAGTATGTCAAATATGAATTTCTGTACAGCCATAACTCGTAAAAAATAAAAAAAACTTTTGTGGACCTTTTAGCTACTAATTGGAACCAGGTCATTTGGTGGAACTTTTGGCTTGTAATTGGACTCAGAAGGGAAGTCACTGAGTATGGCTAGTAAGATAGTGTTTAAGGACTCTTAGGCCAAAAACATATTCAGTAGGTCAAAAATGGACTACTGTACAGCCATATCGTTTAAAAAATTAAAAATTAAAATCTTTTGTGGACCTTTTTTCTACTAATTGGAATCAGAAGGGAAGTCACTCACCTTTTTTGACCTTTGGGCCAAAAATATGATCAGTAGATCAAATATGGACTTCTGTATAGCCATAACGTAAAAATAAATAAATAAATAAATAAAAAACCTCCTGCGGACCTTTTAGATACTAAATGCAATCAGAAGGGTAGTCAATGAGTGACTTTTTTTTACCGTTGGGCCAAAAATATGTTCAGTAGGTCAAATATGGACTTATGTACAGCCATAACGTTAAAAAAAAAAACTTTTGTGGACATTTTAGCTACTAATTGGAATCAGAAGGGAAGTCAATGAGTGACTTTTTTGACCTTTGGGCCAAAAATATGTTCAGTATGTCAAAAATGAATTTCTGTACAGCCATAACTCGTAAAAAATGAAAAAACCTTTAAAAAACCTTTTGTGGAACTTTTGGCTAGTAATTGGATTCAGAAGGGAAGTCAATAAGTATGTATAGTAAGATAGTGTTTAAGGACTCTAAGGCCAAACAAATATTCAGTAGGTCAAATATGGACTTCTCTACAGCCATAACATGTAAAAAAAAAAAAAAAAAAAAAAACCTTTAAAAAAAACTTTGGTGGAACTTTTGGCTGGTAATTGGACTCAGAAGGGAAGTCACTGAATATGTATAGTAAGTTAGTGTTTAAGGACTGTTGGGACAAAAATATGTTCAGTAGGTCAAATATGGACTTCTGTACAGCCATATCGTTAAAAAAATTAAAAATTAAAATCTTTTGTGGACCTTTTTTCTACTAATTGGAATCAGAAGGGAAGTCACTCACCTTTTTTGACCTTTGGGCCAAAAATATGATCAGTAGATCAAATATGGACTTCTGTATAGCCATAACGTAAAAAAAAAAATAAAAATAAAAAACCTCCTGCGGACCTTTTAGATACTAAATGCAATCAGAAGGGTAGTCAATGAGTGACTTTTTTTTACCGTTGGGCCAAAAATATGTTCAGTAGGTCAAATATGGACTTATGTACAGCCATAACGTAAAAAAAAAAAACTTTTGTGGACCTTTTAGCTACTAATTGGAACCAGGTCAAGTCAATGAGTGACTTTTTTGACCTTTGGGCCAAAAATATGTTCAGTAGGTCAATTATGGACTTTTTTCAGCCATAACGTAAAAAAAAAAAAAAAAAACATTGAAACCTTCTGTGGACCTTTTAGCTACTGATTGGAATCAGGAGGGAAGTCAATGAGTGACTTTTTTGACCTTTGGGAAAAAAATATATTCAGTAAGTCAAATATGAACTTCTGTACAGCCATAACGAAAAGAAAAAAAAATTCTTTAAAAACCCTTTGGTGGAACTTTTGGCTGCTAATTGGATTCAGAAGAGAAGTCACTGAGCATGTGTAGTAAGTTAGTTTTTAAGGACTCTTGGGGCAAAAATATGTTCAGTAGGTCAAATATGGACTTCTGTATAGCCATAACGTAATAAAAAAGAAAAAGAAAAAAATCTTCTGTGGACCTTTTAGCTACTAATTGGAATAAGAAGGGAAGTCAATGAGTGACTTTTTTTTACTGTTGGGACAAAAATATGTTCAGTAGGTCAAATATGGACTTCTGTACAGCCATATCGTTTAAAAAATTAAAAATTTTAATCTTTTGTGGACCTTTTTTCTACTAATTGGAATCAGAAGGGAAGTCAATGAGTGACTTTTTTGACCTTTGGGCCAAAAATATGTTCAGTAGGTCAAATATGGACTCCTGTATAGCCATAACGTAATAAAAAAAATAAAAAATAAAAACCTCCTGCGGACCTTTTAGATACTAATTGGAATCAGAAGGGAAGTCAATGAGTGACTTTTTTTTTACCGTTGAGCCAAAAATGTGTTTAGTAGGTCAAATATGGACTTATGTACAGCCATAATGTTAAAAAAAAAAAAACCTTTTGTGGACCTTTTAGCTACTAATTGGAACCAGGTCAAGTCAATGAGTGACTTTTTTGACCTTTGGGAAAAAAATATATTCAGTAAGTCAAATATGAACTTCTGTACAGCCATAACTCGTAAAAAATAAAAAAATAAAAACCTTTAAAAAACCTTTTGTGGAACTTTTGGCTAGTAATTGGACTCAGAAGGGAAGTCACTGAATATGTATAGTAAGTTAGTGTTTAAGGACTCTAAGGCCAAACAAATATTCAGTAGGTCAAATATGGACTTCTCTACAGCCATAACATGTAAAAGAAAAGAAAAAAACCTTTAAAAAACCTTTGGTGGAACTTTTGGCTGGTAATTGGACTCAGAAGGGGAGTCATTGAATATGTATAGTAAGTTAGTGTTTAAGGACTGTTGGGACAAAAATATGTTCAGTAGGTCAAATATGGACTTCTGTACAGCCATAACATGTAAAAAATAAATAAAAAAAAACATTAAAATCTTTTGTGGACCTTTTTTATACTAATTGGAATCAGAAGGGAAGTCACTCACCTTTTTTGACCTTTGGGCCAAAAATATGATCAGTAGGTCAAATATGGACTTCTGTATAGCCATAACGTAATAAAAAAAAATAAAAAACCTCCTGCAGACCTTTTAGATACTAAATGCAATCAGAAGGGTAGTCAATGAGTGACTTTTTTTTACCGTTGGGCCAAAAATATGTTTAGTAGGTCAAATATGGACTTATGTACAGCCATAACGTTAAAAAAAAAAAAAAACCTTTTGTGGACCTTTTAGCTACTAATTGGAACCAGGTCAAGTCAATGAGTGACTTTTTTGACCTTTGGGCCAAAAATATGTTCAGTAGGTCAATTATGGACTTTTTTCAGCCATAACGTAAAAAAAACAAACAAACATTGAAACCTTCTGTGGACCTTTTAGCTACTGATCGGAATCAGGAGGGAAGGCAATGAGTGACTTTTTTGACCTTTGGGAAAAAAATATATTCAGTAAAAATCTTTAAAAACCCTTTGGTGGAACTTTTGGCTGCTAATTGGATTCAGAAGAGAAGTCACTGAGCATGTGTAGTAAGTTAGTTTTTAAGGACTCTTGGGACAAAAATATGTTCAGTAGGTCAAAAATGGACTTCTGTACAGCCATATCGTTTAAAAGAATTTAAAATTAAAATCATTTGTGGACCTTTTTTCTACTAATTGGAATCAGAAGGGAAGTCAGTGAGTGACTTTTTTTTTTTACCATTGGGCCAAAAATATGTTCAGTAGGTCAAATATGGACTTCTGTACAGCCATATCGTTTAAAAAAAAAAATCTTTAAAAACCCTTTGGTGGAACTTTTTGCTGCTAATTGGATTCAGAAGAGAAGTCACTGAGCCTGTGTAGTAAGTTAGTTTTTAAGGACTCTTGGGACAAAAATATGTTCAGTAGGTCAAAAATGGACTTCTGTACAGCCATATCGTTTAAAAAAATTAAAAATTAAAATCTTTTGTGGACCTTTTTTCTACTAATTGGAATCAGAAGGGAAGTCAGTGAGTGACTTTTTTTTTACCATTGGGCCAAAAATATGTTCAGTAGGTCAAATATGGACTTCTGTACAGCCATATTGTTTAAAAAAATTAAGATCTTTTGTGGACCTTTTTTCTACTAATTGGAATCAGAAGGGAATTCAATGAGTGACTTTTTTGACTTTTGGGCCAAAAATATGTTCAGTAGGTCAAATATGGACTTCTGTATAGCCATAACGTATTACATTTTTTTTTTTTTTTTTAAACTTCTGTGGACCTTTTAGCTACTAATTGGAACCAGAAGGAAAGTCACTCACCTTTTTTGACCTTTGGGACAAAAATATGTTAAGTAGGTAAAATATGGACTTCTGTACAGCCATAACATGTAAAAATTGTTTAAAAATTAAAATCTTTTGTGGACCTTTTATCTACTAATTGGAACCAGGTCAAGTCAATGAGTGACTTTTTTGACCTTTGGGCCAACAATATGTTCATTAGGTCAGTTATGAACTTCTGTGCAGACAACATTTAAGAATTAAAAAAAAACTTTAAAAACCCTTTGGTGGAACTTTTGGCTTGTAATTGGACTCAGAAGGGAAGTCACTGAGTATGGATAGTAAGATAGTGTTTAAGGACTCTTAGGCCAAAAACATATTCAGTAGGTCAAAAATGGACTTCTGTACAGCCATAACATGTAAAAAAAATTAAAAAATTAAAATCTTTTGTGGACCTTTTTTCTACTAATTGGAATCAGAAGGGAAGTCAATGAGTGACTTTTTTGACCTTTGGGCCAAAAATATGTTCAGTAGGTCAAATATGGACTTCTGTACAGCCATAACGTAAAAAAAAAAAAAAAAAAACTTTTGTGGACCTTTTAGCTACTAATTGGAACCAGGTCAAGTCAATGAGTGACTTTTTTGACCTTTGGGCCAAAAATATGTTCATTAGGTCAGTTATGAACTTCTGTGCAGACAACATTTAAGAATTAAAAAAATTTTTTAAAACCCTTTGGTGGAACTTTTGGCTTGTAATTGGACTCAGAAGGGAAGTCACTGAGTATGGATAGTAAGATAGTGTTTAAGGACTCTTAGGCCAAAAACATATTCAGTAGGTCAAAAATGGACTACTGTACAGCCATATCGTTTAAAAAATTTAAAATTAAAATCTTTTGTGGACCTTTTTTCTACTAATTGGAATCAGAAGGGAAGTCACTCACCTTTTTTGACCTTTGGGCCAAAAATATGATCAGTAGATCAAATATGGACTTCTGTATAGCCATAACGTAAAAAAAATAAAATAAATAAAAAACCTCCTGCGGACCTTTTAGATACTAAATGCAATCAGAAGGGTAGTCAATGAGTGACTTTTTTTTACCGTTGGGCCAAAAATATGTTCAGTAGGTCAAATATGGACTTCTGTACAGCCATATCGTTTAAAAAATTAAAAATTAAAACCTTTTGTGGACCTTTTAGCTACTAATTGGAATCAGAAGGGAAGTCAATGAGTGACTTTTTTGACCTTTGGGCCAAAAATATGTTCAGTATGTCAAATATGAATTTCTGTACAGCCATAACTCGTAAAAAATGAAAAAACCTTTAAAAAACCTTTTGTGGAACTTTTGGCTGGTAATTGGACTCAGAAGGGATGTCACTGAATATGTATAGTAAGTTAGTGTTTAAGGACTGTTGGGACAAAAATATGTTCAGTAGGTCAAATATGGACTTCTGTACAGCCATATCGTTAAAAAAATTAAAAATTAAAATCTTTTGTGGACCTTTTTTCTACTAATTGGAATCAGAAGGGAAGTCACTCACCTTTTTTGACCTTTGGGCCAAAAATATGATCAGTAGATCAAATATGGACTTCTGTATAGCCATAACGTAATAAAAAAAATAAAAATAAAAAACCTCCTGCGGACCTTTTAGATACTAAATGCAATCAGAAGGGTAGTCAATGAGTGACTTTTTTTTACCGTTGGGCCAAAAATATGTTCAGTAGGTCAAATATGGACTTATGTACAGCCATAACGTTAAAAAAAAAAAACCTTTTGTGGACCTTTTAGCTACTAATTGGAACCAGGTCAAGTCAATGAGTGACTTTTTTGACCTTTGGGCCAAAAATATGTTCAGTAGGTCAATTATGGACTTTTTTCAGCCATAACGTAAAAAAAAAACAAAAAACATTGAAACCTTCTGTGGACCTTTTAGCTACTGATTGGAATCAGGAGGGAAGTCAATGAGTGACTTTTTTGACCATCCATCCATCCATCCATCTTCTTCCGCTTATCCGGGGCCGGGTCGCGGGGGCAGCAGTCTAAGCAGAGATGCCCAGACTTCCCTCTCCCTAGACACTTCTTCCAGCTCTTCCGGGGGGACACCGAGGCGTTCCAAGGCCAGCCGGGAGACATAGTCCCTCCAGCGTGTCCTTGGTCTTCCCCGGGGCCTCCTCCCGGTTGGACATGCCCGAAACACCTTCCCGGGAAGGCGTTCAGGAGGCATCCGGAACAGATGCCCGAGCCACCTCAGCTGTCCCCTCTCGATGTGGAGGAGCAGCGGCTCTACTCCGAGTTCCTCCCGAGTGACTGAGCTTCTCACCCTATCTCTAAGGGAGCGCCCAGCCACCCTGCGGAGAAAGCTCATTTCGGCCGCCTGTATCCGGGATCTTGTCCTTTCGGTCATGACCCAAAGCTCATGACCATAGGTGAGAGTAGGAACGTAGATTGACCGGTAAATCGAGAGCTTCGCCTTACGGCTTAGCTCTTTCTTCACCACGACAGACCGGTACATCGACCGCATTACTGCAGAAGCTGCACCGATCCGTCTGTCAATCTCCCGTTCCATCCTCCCCTCACTCGTGAACAAGACCCCTAGATACTTGAACTCCTCCACTTGGGGCAGGAACTCTCCACCAACCTGAAGTGGGCAAGCCACCCTTTTCCGACTGAGGACCATGGCCTCGGATTTGGAGGTGCTGATCCCCATCCCAGCCGCTTCACACTCGGCTGCAAACCGTCCCAGTGCATGCTGAAGGTCCTGGTTAGTAGGGGCCAACACGACAACGTCATCCGCAAAGAGCAGAGACGAAACCGCGTGGTCCCCAAACCTGACACCCTCCGGCCCTTGGCTGCGCCGAGAAATTCTGTCCATAAAAATTATGAACAGAACCGGCGACAAAGGGCAGCCCTGCCGGAGTCCAACATGCACCGGGAACAAGTCTGACTTACTGCCGGCAATGCGGACCAAACTCCTGCTTCGGTCATACAGGGACCGGACAGCCCTCAGCAAAGGACCCCGGACCCCATATTCCCCCAGCACCCTCCACAGGACGCCGCGAGGGACACAGTCGAATGCCTTCTCCAAATCCACAAAACAAATGTGGACTGGTTGGGCAAACTCCCATGAACCCTCCAGCACCCTGTAGAGGGTATAGAGCTGGTCCAGTGTTCCACGACCAGGACGAAAACCACACTGTTCCTCCTGAATCCGAGGTTCCACTATCGGCCGAATTCTCCTCTCCAGTACCCTGGCATAGACTTTCCCGGGGAGGCTGAGAAGTGTGATCCCCCTATAGTTGGAACACACCCTCCGGTCCCCCTTTTTAAAAAGAGGAACCACCACCCCGGTCTGCCATCCCAGAGGCACTGTCCCCGACCGTCACGCGATGCTGCAGAGGCGTGTCAGCCAAGACAGCCCCACAACATCCAGAGACTTGAGGTACTCAGGGCGGATCTCATCCACCCCCGGTGCCTTGCCACCGAGGAGTTTCTTGACCACCTCGGTGACTTCAGCTTGGGTGATGGACGAGTCCTCCTCTGAGCCCCCAGCCTCTGCTTCCTCAATGGAAGACGTGACGGCGGGATTGAGGAGATCCTCGAAGTATTCCTTCCACCGTCCGACAACATCCCCAGTTGAGGTCAACAGCCGCCCATCGCCACTGTAAACAGCGTTGGTAGGGCACTGCTTCCCCCTCCTGAGGCGCCGGACGGTTTGCCAGAATCTCTTCGAGGCCAGCCGATAGTCCTTTTCCATGGCCTCACCGAACTCCTCCCAGGCCCGAGTTTTTGCCTCCACAACCACCCGGGCTGCAGTCCGTTTAGCCTGCCGGTACCTGTCAGCTGCCTCAGGAGTCCCACAAGCCAGCCAAGCCCGATAGGACTCCTTCTTCAGCTTGACGGCATCCCTTACTTCCGGTGTCCACCACCGGGTTCGGGGATTGCCGCCTCGACAGGCACCGGAGACCTTGCGTCCACAGCTCCGAGCAGCCGCTTTGACAATGGAGGTGGAGAACATGGTCCACTCGGACTCAATATCTCCAGCCTCCCTCGGGATCCGGTCGAAGCTCTGTCGGAGGCAGGAGTTGAAGATCTCTCTGACAGGAGACTCGGCCAAACGTTCCCAGCAGACCCTCACAGTACGTTTGGGTCTACCGAGTCTATCCAGCTTCCTCCCCCGCCATCGGATCCAACTCACCACCAGGTGGTGATCAGTTGACAGCTCCGCCCCTCTCTTCACCCGAGTGTCCAAGACATACGGCCGCAGGTCAGATGAAACGACCACGAAGTCGATCATTGACCTACGACCTAGGGTGTCCTGGTGCCATGTGCACTGATGGACACCCTTATGCTTGAACATGGTGTTCGTTATGGACAAACTGTAACTAGCACAGAAGTCCAATAACTGAACACCACTCGGGTTCAGATCAGGGGGGCCGTTCCTCCCAATCACGCCCCTCCAGGTTTCACTGTCATTGCCCACGTGGGCGTTGAAGTCCCCCAGTAGAACGACGGAGTCCCCAGTCGGAGCACTCTCCAGCACCCCTCCCAGGGACACCAAGAAGGTCGGGTACTCTGCACTGCTGTTTGGCCCGTAGGCACACACAACAGTGAGAGACCTATCCCCGAGCCGAAGCCGCAGGGAAACGACCCTCTCGTTCACCGGGGTAAACTCCAACACATGGCGGCAGAGCTGGGGAGCTATAAGCAAACCCACACCAGCCCGCCGCCTCTCACCATGGGCAACTCCAGAGTGGTGAAGAGTCCATCCCCTCTCGAGAAGTGTGGTTCCAGAGCCCAAGCCGTGCGTAGAGGTGATTCCGACTATCTCTAGTCGGAACCTCTCAACCTCACGCACAAGCTCAGGCTCTTTCCCCGCCAGCGAGGTGACATTCCATGTCCCAAGAGCTAGTTTCCGTGTCCAGGGATCGGGTCGTCTAGGCCCCCGCCTTCGACTGCCACCCGATTCGCTTTGCACCGGCCCCTTACGGTCCCTCCCGTGAGTGGTGGGCCCACGGGAAGGTGTCCCCACGTCGCTCCTTTGGGCTGAGCCCGGCCGGACCCCGTGGGGAAAGGCCCGGCCACCAGGCGCTCGCATACAAGCCCCAACCCCAGGCCTGGCTCCAGGGTGGGGCCCCGGCTGCGCCATACCGGGCGACGTCACGGTCCTCCTTTTTCTTGGCATCATAAGGGTTTTTGAACTGCTCTTAGTCTGACCCGTCACCTAGGACCTGTTTGCCTTGGGAGACCCTACCAGGGGCATATAGCCCCGGACAACGTAGCTCCTAGGGTCATTCGGGTACTCAAACCCCTCCACCACGTTAAGGTGGCAGTTCATGGAGGAGGACTTTTTTGACCTTTGGGAAAAAAATATATTCAGTAAGTCAAATATGAACTTCTGTACAGCTATAACGAAAAGAAAAAAAAAATCTTTAAAAACCCTTTGGTGGAACTTTTGGCTTTTGGTAAGTTAGTTTTTAAGGACTCTTGGGCCAAAAATATGTTCAGTAGGTCAAATATGGACTTCTGTATAGCCATAACGTAATAAAAAAAAAAAAATCTTCTGTGGACCTTTTAGCTACTAATTGGAATCAGAAGGGAAGTCAATGAGTGACTTTTTTTTACTGTTGGGACAAAAATATGTTCAGTAGGTCAAATATGGACTTCTGTATAGCCATAACGTAATAAAAAAAATAAAAATAAAAAACCTCCTGCGGACCTTTTAGATACTAATTGTAATCAGAAGGGTAGTCAATGAGTGACTTTTTTTTACCGTTGGGCCAAAAATATGTTCAGTAGGTCAAATATGGACTTATGTACAGCCATAACGTAAAAAAAAAAAAAAAATTAAAACCTTTTGTGGACCTTTTAGCTACTAATTGGAATCAGAAGGGAAGTCAATGAGTGACTTTTTTGACCTTTGGGCCAAAAATATGTTCAGTATGTCAAATATGAATTTCTGTACAGCCATAACTCGTAAAAAATAAAAAAAACTTTTCTGGACCTTTTAGCTACTAATTGGAACCAGGTCATTTGGAGGAACTTTTGGCTTGTAATTGGACTCAGAAGGGAAGTCACTGAGTATGGATAGTAAGATAGTGTTTAAGGACTCTTAGGCCAAAAACATATTCAGTAGGTCAAAAATGGACTTCTGTACAGCCATAACATGTAAAAAAAAATAAAAAATTAAAATCTTTTGTGGACCTTTTTTCTACTCATTGGAATCAGAAGGGAAGTCAATGAGTGACTTTTTTGACCTTTGGGCCAAAAATATGTTCAGTAGGTCAAATATGGACTTCTGTACAGCCATAACGTAAAAAAAAAAAAACCTTTTGTGGACCTTTTAGCTACTAATTGGAACCAGGTCAAGTCAATGAGTGACTTTTTTGACCTTTGGGCCAAAAATATGTTCATTAGGTCAGTTATGAACTTCTGTGCAGACAACATTTAAGAATTAAAAAAAAACTTTAAAAACCCTTTGGTGGAACTTTTGGCTTGTAATTGGACTCAGAAGGGAAGTCACTGAGTATGGATAGTAAGATAGTGTTTAAGGACTCTTAGGCCAAAAACATATTCAGTAGGTCAAAAATGGACTTCTCTACAGCCATAACATGTAAAAAAAAAAAAAAAAAAAAAAACCTTTAAAAAACCTTTGGTGGAACTTTTGGCTGGTAATTGGACTCAGAAGGGAAGTCACTGAATATTAGGGGTGTAACGGATCGCAGTTGATCCGTGATCCGTACGGATCACGACCCACGGTTCGGCACGCAAGTGACCCGCGGATTTATTGTGCTTTTTTTTTTTTAACTTGTGGATTAATCTGAATTGTTTAGCGATCGCAGACTAAAAGACAGTTTTTCTGCCAATATTGCTTTTTAAGTGATCTCGTTCCTTTAAACTCGATGCTGAGTTTCAGAGAAACGCATGTGTTCACGTGAACAGGGCATGTTAATCAGTCAGCAGTGGCTAGCGGAGAAGTAGGAGAACTTGAAAAGCCTCCCGCATGATTCAAATCGCATGTATGGGAGCATTTTGGCTTCCCCGTAAAATATAATGATGACGGAAGAAGGGTGGTGGACAAAACTGTAACAGTATAGGCACTGTGGCACGAGAAAGCCGTATGAAAGTGGCGCATACATCGAGCATATGGCACCTGCTGACGCCCGTTTCACACATACTCCGTTTGCCGTGCGTATGCGGTGCATATTTTTTCCGTACCCTTGTTAACGGATAGGCTACAGCTTTCACTGCACGCGGCTTCGGTCCGTCAGGTGCGCTCCAGGAGCGCGTGGCCATACAGCAGTGCTGCGATCGTTTCCGCACAGAGTCTATTTTTTGATGTGCTGGCGCTGAATTAAAGTGACAGCGCATCCGCTTTAAAACAAACATGTATCTATACGAAAATCTAGTAATTTCACCACAGATGCATAATGTAACGTCTACTCGGTTTTAAAGTAAACACATGGCTTTTTGCCTCGAGTAAAGCAAGGAAAACGGCCTTTAAGTAAACAAGGAGAAATAATGGAGAGCACCTGTCCTTTCTTGGAGGTGCAAAAACAAAGTTCTTTATGACCTGCAGGATTTCTTGTAAAAAGATTTAAAGGGTTAGTTCACCCAAAATTGAAAATAAAGTCAGTAATTACTCACCCTCATGTTGTTCCAACCATGTAAGACCTTCGTTCATCTTCGGAACATAATTTAGTATATTTTTGATGAAATCTGAGAGCTGTCTCACTCCTCCATAGGCTTTCAGAGGGTTGAAACTTGATGGCCCAGAATAGTAAGTAAAAACGTCATTTAAGGAGTCCAAATGACTACAGTGGCTCTGTATTAAGTCTATCATGCGACGAAAATACTTTTTGAGCGGAAAAACAACAAAAATAACGAATTTATCCCACTATATACTCTCTGACGAGAGTTCGCGGGAGTGCCACGACGCATGCGCGAGTTCTCGCACATGCGTCGTGGCACTCCCGCGAACTCTTGTCAGAGGCTCAAATTGAACAATAATAGTGGGATAAAGTCGTTATTTTTGTTGTTTTTCCGCTCAAAAAGTATTTTCGTCGCATGATAGACTTAATACAGAGCCATTAATTAGTGTAAAAGATGATAATCGTGTAATTACTGATAATGAAAAAAAATGATAATTAGTAATTACTGACTTTATTTTCAATTTTGGGTGAACTAACCCTTTAAAAACGAAAGAAAAGCGTAAGTTAATTTAAAATTTTTGTTATTTTAACATAGTCTATTGTCTGTTTTGCAATTTGCATGAGCAACGTAATATATACATCTAAAGTAGGTATTAGGCTATATAAATACAAAGTAATGAATTCAATAAAATGTTGTTTAAGTGTAGTGCGTTTAAACATGATATCTATAAAATAGTGTATAGGCCTACAAAGAGAATTGCAATGCTGACAAGTGTGAGAGGTCTACTCTCTCCCCAGAGAATGTTGACATCATAATCTCTTTAAAAAAAAGAAAAAAGAAGAAGAAGCTCAGGCCCATTTTCACGTCTCAGGTTGTTTTTAGTCAAATTTGATTTATTCAGATGGTTATATATTTATTTTATTTTTGTTAACACCAAAAGTTTCTTGTTAACCTATAAACCATATAGGTTATGTTAACACCAAAAGTTCCTTGTTAACCTATAAACCATATAGGTTATGTTAACACCAAAAGTTTTCATGTAATAAATGGAAAGCAAATAAAAATAGTCTCCTCCCCCTTTTATTCTGATCCGAAAAATGATCCGATCCGTGACTCATGATCCGTAGTTCGATCCGAACCGTGAGTTTTGTGATCCGTTGCACCACTACTGAATATGTATAGTAAGTTAGTGTTTAAGGACTCTTGGGGCAAAAATATGTTCAGTAGGTCAAAAATGGACTTCTGTATAGCCATAACGTAATAAAAAATAAAAAGAAAAAAAACCTTTTGTGGACCTTTTAGCTACTAATTGGAACCAGGTCAAGTCAATGAGTGACTTTTTTGACCTTTGGGCCAAAAATATGTTCAGTAGGTCAATTATGGACTTTTTTCAGCCATAACGTAAAAAAAACAAACAAACATTGAAACCTTCTGTGGACCTTTTAGCTACTGATTGGAATCAGGAGGGAAGTCAATGAGTGACTTTTTTGACCTTTGGGAAAAAAATATATTCAGTAAGTCAAATATGAACTTCTGTACAGCCATAACGAGAAAAAAAAAAATCTTTAAAAACCCTTTGGTGGAACTTTTGGCTGCTAATTGGATTCAGAAGAGAAGTCACTGAGCATGTGTAGTAAGTTAGTTTTTAAGGACTCTTGGGGCAAAAATATGTTCAGTAGGTCAAATATGGAATTCTGTATAGCCATAACGTAATAAAAAATAAAAAGAAAAAAATCTTCTGTGGACCTTTTAGCTACTAATTGGAATCAGAAGGGAAGTCAATGAGTGACTTTTTTTTTACCTTTGGGACAAAAATATGTTCAGTAGGTCAAATATGGACTTCTGTACAGCCATATTGTTAAAAAAATTAAAAATTAAAATCTTTTGTGGACCTTTTTTCTACTAATTGGAATCAGAAGGGAAGTCACTCACCTTTTTTGACCTTTGGGCCAAAAATATGATCAGTAGATCAAATATGGACTTCTGTATAGCCATAACGTAATAAAAAAAATAAAAATAACAAACCTCCTTCGGACCTTTTAGCTAATGATTGGAATCAGGAGGGAAGTCAATGAGTGACTTTTTTGACCTTTGGGAAAAAAATATATTCAGTAAGTCCAATATGAACTTCTGTACAGCCATAACGAAAAAAGAAAAAAAAATCTTTAAAAACCCTTTGGTGGAACTTTTGGCTGTTAATTGGATTCAGAAGAGAAGTCACTGAGCATGTGTAGTAAGTTAGTTTTTAAGGACTCTTGGGCCAAAAATATGTTCAGTAGGTCAAATATGGACTTCTGTATAGCCATAACGTAATAAAAAAAAAAAAAAAAAAATCTTCTGTGGACCTTTTAGCTACTAATTGGAATCAGAAGGGAAGTCAATGAGTGACTTTTTTTTACTGTTGGGCCAAAAAAATGTTCAGTAGGTCAAAAATGGACTTCTGTACAGCCATATTGTTAAAAAAATAAAAAAATAAAAACTTTTGTGGACCTTTTAGTTACTAATTGGAATCAGAAGGAAAGTCACTCACCTTTTTTGACCTTTGGGACAAAAATATGTTAAGTAGGTAAAATATGGACTTCTGTACAGCCATAACATGTAAAAATTGTTTAAAAATTAAAATCTTTTGTGGACCTTTTATCTACTAATTGGAACCAGGTCAAGTCAATGAGTGACTTTTTTGACCTTTGGGCCAACAATATGTTCATTAGGTCAGTTATGAACTTCTGTGCAGACAACATTTAAGAATTAAAAAAAAACTTTAAAAACCCTTTGGTGGAACTTTTGGATTGTAATTGAACTCAGAAGGGAAGTCACTGAGTATGGATAGTAAGATAGTGTTTAAGGTCTCTTAGGCCAAAAACATATTCAGTAGGTCAAAAATGGACTTCTGTACAGCCATAACATGTAAAAAAAATTAACAAATTAAAATCTTTTGTGGACCATTTTTCTACTAATTGGAATCAGAAGGGAAGTCAATGAGTGACTTTTTTTACCTTTGGGCCAAAAATATGTTCAGTAGGTCAAATATGAATTTCTGTACAGCCATAACTCGTAAAAAATGAAAAAACCTTTAAAAAACCTTTTGTGGAACTTTTGGCTAGTAATTGGATTCAGAAGGGAAGTCAATAAGTATGTATAGTAAGATATTGTTTAAGGACTCTAAGTCCAAACAAATATTCAGTAGGTCAAATATGGACTTCTCTACAGCCATAACATGTAAAAAAAAAAAAAAAAAAAACCTTTAAAAAACCTTTGGTGGAACTTTTGGCTGGTAATTGGACTCAGAAGGCAAGTCACTGAATATGTATAGTAAGATAGTGTTTAAGGACTCTAAGGCCAAACAAATATTCAGTAGGTCAAATATGGACTTCTCTACAGCCATAACATGTAAAAAAAAAAAAAAAAAAAACCTTTAAAAAACCTTTGGTGGAACTTTTGGCTGGTAATTGGACTCAGAAGGGAAGTCACTGAATATGTATAGTAAGTTAGTGTTTAAGGACTGTTGGGACAAAAATATGTTCAGTAGGTCAAATATGGACTCCTGTATAGCCATAACGTAATAAAAAAAATAAAAATAAAAAACCTCCTGCGGACCTTTTAGATACTAATTGTAATCAGAAGGGTAGTCAATGAGTGACTTTTTTTTACCGTTGGGCCAAAAATATGTTCAGTAGGTCAAATATGGACTTA
The DNA here is from genome assembly GCA_023566225.1 of Romanogobio albipinnatus. Taxonomy (NCBI): domain Eukaryota; kingdom Metazoa; phylum Chordata; class Actinopteri; order Cypriniformes; family Gobionidae; genus Romanogobio; species Romanogobio albipinnatus. Next base: position 55,322,660 of record CM042247.1, read on the forward strand.
TGTACAGCCATAACGTAAAAAAAAAAAAAAAAATGAAAACCTTTTGTGGACCTTTTAGCTACTAATTGGAATCAGAAGGGAAGTCAATGAGTGACTTTTTTGACCTTTGGGCCAAAAATATGTTCAGTATGTCAAATATGAATTTCTGTACAGCCATAACTCGTAAAAAATAAAAAAAACTTTTGTGGACCTTTTAGCTACTAATTGGAACCAGGTCATTTGGTGGAACTTTTGGCTTGTAATTTGACTCAGAAGGGAAGTCACTGAGTATGGATAGTAAGATAGTGTTTAAGGACTCTTAGGCCAAAAACATATTCAGTAGGTCAAAAATGGACTTCTGTACAGCCATAACATGTAAAAAAAAATAAAAAATTAAAATCTTTTGTGGACCTTTTTTCTACTAATTGGAATCAGAAGGGAAGTCAATGAGTGACTTGTTTGACCTTTGGGCCAAAAATATGTTCAGTAGGTCAAATATGGACTTCTGTACAGCCATAACGTAAAAAAAAAAAAAACTTTTGTGGACCTTTTAGCTACTAATTGGAACCAGGTCAAGTCAATGAGTGACTTTTTTGACCTTTGGGCCAAAAATATGTTCATTAGGTCAGTTATGAACTTCTGTGCAGACAACATTTAAGAATTAAAAAAAAACTTTAAAAACCCTTTGGTGGAACTTTTGGCTTGTAATTGGACTCAGAAGGGAAGACACTGAGTATGGATAGTAAGATAGTGTTTAAGGACTCTTAGGCCAAAAACATATTGGACGATCTTTTGTGGACCTTTTTTCTACTAATTGGAATCAGAAGGGAAGTCAATGAGTGACTTTTTTGACCTTTGGGCCAAAAATATGTTCAGTAGGTCAAAAATGGACTTCTGTACAGCCATATTGTTAAAAAAATAAAAAATTAAAAACTTTTGTGGACCTTTTAGTTACTAATTGGAATCAGAAGGAAAGTCACTCACCTTTTTTGACCTTTGGGACAAAAATATGTTAAGTAGGTAAAATATGGACTTCTGTACAGCCATAACATGTAAAAATTGTTTAAAAATTAAAATCTTTTGTGGACCTTTTATCTACTAATTGGAACCAGGTCAAGTCAATGAGTGACTTTTTTGACCTTTGGGCCAGCAATATGTTCATTAGGTCAGTTATGAACTTCTGTGCAGACAACATTTAAGAATTAAAAAAAAACTTTAAAAACCCTTTGGTGGAACTTTTGGATTGTAATTGAACTCAGAAGGGAAGTCACTGAGTATGGATAGTAAGATAGTGTTTAAGGTCTCTTAGGCCAAAAACATATTCAGTAGGTCAAAAATGGACTTCTGTACAGCCATAACATGTAAAAAAAATTAACAAATTAAAATCTTTTGTGGACCATTTTTCTACTAATTGGAATCAGAAGGGAAGTCAATGAGTGACTTTTTTTACCTTTGGGCCAAAAATATGTTCAGTAGGTCAAATATGGACTTCTGTACAGCCATATCGTTTAAAAAATAAAACATTAAAACCTTTTGTGGACCTTTTAGCTACTAATTGGAATCAGAAGGGAAGTCAATGAGTGACTTTTTTGACCTTTGGGCCAAAAATATGTTCAGTATGTCAAATATGAATTTCTGTACAGCCATAACTCGTAAAAAATGAAAAAACCTTTAAAAAACCTTTTGTGGAACTTTTGGCTAGTAATTGGATTCAGAAGGGAAGTCAATAAGTATGTATAGTAAGATATTGTTTAAGGACTCTAAGTCCAAACAAATATTCAGTAGGTCAAATATGGACTTCTCTACAGCCATAACAAGTAAAAAAAAAAAAAAAAAAAAACTTTAAAAAACCTTTGGTGGAACTTTTGGCTGGTAATTGGACTCAGAAGGCAAGTCACTGAATATGTATAGTAAGATAGTGTTTAAGGACTCTAAGGCCAAACAAATATTCAGTAGGTCAAATATGGACTTCTCTACAGCCATAACATGTAAAAAAAAAAATAAAAAAAAACCTTTAAAAAACCTTTGGTGGAACTTTTGGCTGGTAATTGGACTCAGAAGGGAAGTCACTGAATATGTATAGTAAGTTAGTGTTTAAGGACTGTTGGGACAAAAATATGTTCAGTAGGTCAAATATGGACTCCTGTATAGCCATAACGTAATAAAAAAAATAAAAATAAAAAACCTCCTGCGGACCTTTTAGATACTAATTGTAATCAGAAGGGTAGTCAATGAGTCACTTTTTTTACCGTTGGGCCAAAAATATGTTCAGTAGGTCAAATATGGACTTATGTACAGCCATAACGTAAAAAAAAAAAATAATTAAAACCTTTTGTGGACCTTTTAGCTACTAATTGGAATCAGAAGGGAAGTCAATGAGTGACTTTTTTGACCTTTGGGCCAAAAATATGTTCAGTATGTCAAATATGAATTTCTGTACAGCCATAACTCGTAAAAAATAAAAAAAACTTTTGTGGACCTTTTAGCTACTAATTGGAACCAGGTCATTTGGTGGAACTTTTGGCTTGTAATTGGACTCAGAAGGGAAGTCACTGAGTATGGATAGTAAGATAGTGTTTAAGGACTCTTAGGCCAAAAACATATTCAGTAGGTCAAAAATGGACTTCTGTACAGCCATAACATGTAAAAAAAAATAAAAAATTAAAATCTTTTGTGGACCTTTTTTCTACTAATTGGAATCAGAAGGGAAGTCAATGAGTGACTTGTTTGACCTTTGGGCCAAAAATATGTTCAGTAGGTCAAATATGGACTTCTGTACAGCCATAACGTAAAAAAAAAAAAAACTTTTGTGGACCTTTTAGCTACTAATTGGAACCAGGTCAAGTCAATGAGTGACTTTTTTGACCTTTGGGCCAAAAATATGTTCATTAGGTCAGTTATGAACTTCTGTGCAGACAACATTTAAGAATTAAAAAAAAACTTTAAAAACCCTTTGGTGGAACTTTTGGCTTGTAATTGGACTCAGAAGGGAAGACACTGAGTATGGATAGTAAGATAGTGTTTAAGGACTCTTAGGCCAAAAACATATTGGACGATCTTTTGTGGACCTTTTTTCTACTAATTGGAATCAGAAGGGAAGTCAATGAGTGACTTTTTTGACCTTTGGGCCAAAAATATGTTCAGTAGGTCAAATATGGACTTCTGTACAGCCATATCGTTTAAAAAATTAAAAATTAAAACCTTTTGTGGACCTTTTAGCTACTAATTGGAATCAGAAGGGAAGTCAATGAGTGACTTTTTTGACCTTTGGGCCAAAAATATGTTCAGTATGTCAAATATGAATTTCTGTACAGCCATAACTCGTAAAAAATGAAAAAACCTTTAAAAAACCTTTTGTGGAACTTTTGGCTGGTAATTGGACTCAGAAGGGATGTCACTGAATATGTATAGTAAGTTAGTGTTTAAGGACTGTTGGGACAAAAATATGTTCAGTAGGTCAAATATGGACTTCTGTACAGCCATATCGTTAAAAAAATTAAAAATTAAAATCTTTTGTGGACCTTTTTTCTACTAATTGGAATCAGAAGGGAAGTCACTCACCTTTTTTGACCTTTGGGCCAAAAATATGATCAGTAGATCAAATATGGACTTCTGTATAGCCATAACGTAATAAAAAAAATAAAAATAACAAACCTCCTGCGGACCTTTTAGCTAATGATTGGAATCAGGAGGGAAGTCAATGAGTGACTTTTTTGACCTTTGGGAAAAAAATATATTCAGTAAGTCAAATATGAACTTCTGTAAAGCCATAACGAAAAAAGAAAAAAAAATCTTTAAAAACCCTTTGGTGGAACTTTTGGCTGTTAATTGGATTCAGAAGAGAAGTCACTGAGCATGTGTAGTAAGTTAGTTTTTAAGGACTCTTGGGCCAAAAATATGTTCAGTAGGTCAAATATGGACTTCTGTATAGCCATAACGTAATAAAAAATAAAAATAAAAAAATCTTCTGTGGACCTTTTAGCTACTAATTGGAATCAGAAGGGAAGTCAATGAGTGACTTTTTTTTACTGTTGGGCCAAAAAAATGTTCAGTAGGTCAAAAATGGACTTCTGTACAGCCATATCGTTAAAAAAATTAAAAATTAAAAACTTTTGTGGACCTTTTAGTTACTAATTGGAATCAGAAGGAAAGTCACTCACCTTTTTTGACCTTTGGGACAAAAATATGTTAAGTAGGTAAAATATGGACTTCTGTACAGCCATAACATGTAAAAATGGTTTAAAAATTAAAATCTTTTGTGGACCTTTTATCTACTAATTGGAACCAGGTCAAGTCAATGAGTGACTTTTTTGACCTTTGGGCCAACAATATGTTCATTAGGTCAGTTATGAACTTCTGTGCAGACAACATTTAAGAATTAAAAAAAAACTTTAAAAACCCTTTGGTGGAACTTTTGGCTCGTAATTGGACTCAGAAGGGAAGTCACTGAGTATGGATAGTAAGATAGTGTTTAAGGACTCTTAGGCCAAAAACATATTCAGTAGGTCAAAAATGGACTTCTGTACAGCCATAACATGTAAAAAAAATTAAAAAATTAAAATCTTTTGTGGACCTTTTTTCTACTAATTGGAATCAGAAGGGAAGTCAATGAGTGACTTTTTTGACCTTTGGGCCAAAAATATGTTCAGTAGGTCAAATATGGACTTCTGTACAGCCATATCGTTTAAAAAATAAAAAATTAAAACCTTTTGTGGACCTTTTAGCTACTAATTGGAATCAGAAGGGAAGTCAATGAGTGACTTTTTTGACCTTTGGGCCAAAAATATGTTCAGTATGTCAAATATGAATTTCTGTACAGCCATAACTCGTAAAAAATGAAAAAACCTTTAAAAAACCTTTTGTGGAACTTTTGGCTAGTAATTGGATTCAGAAGGGAAGTCAATAAGTATGTATAGTAAGATAGTGTTTAAGGACTCTAAGGCCAAACAAATATTCAGTAGGTCAAATATGGACTTCTCTACAGCCATAACATGTAAAAAAAAAAAAAAAAAAAAAAAAAACCTTTAAAAAACCTTTGGTGGAACTTTTGGCTGGTAATTGGACTCAGAAGGGAAGTCACTGAATATGTATAGTAAGTTAGTGTTTAAGGACTGTTGGGACAAAAATATGTTCAGTAGGTCAAATATGGACTTCTGTATAGCCATAACGTAAAAAAAAAAATAAAAATAAAAAACCTCCTGCGGAACTTTTAGATACTAAATGCAATCAGAAGGGTAGTCAATGAGTGACTTTTTTTTACCGTTGGGCCAAAAATATGTTCAGTAGTTCAAATATGGACTTATGTACAGCCATAACGTAAAAAAAAAAAACCTTTTGTGGACCTTTTAGCTACTAATTGGAACCAGGTCAAGTCAATGAGTGACTTTTTTGACCTTTGGGCCAAAAATATGTTCAGTAGGTCAAATATGGACTTCTGTACAGCCATATCGTTTAAAAAAATTAAAATCTTTTGTGGACCTTTTTTCTACTAATTGGAATCAGAAGGGAATTCAATGAGTGACTTTTTTGACTTTTGGGCCAAAAATATGTTCAGTAAGTCAAATATGGACTTCTGTATAGCCATAACGTAATACATGTTTTTTTTTTTAAACCTTCTGTGGACCTTTTAGCTACTAATTGGAACCAGAAGGAAAGTCACTCAACTTTTTTGACCTTTGGGACAAAAATATGTTAAGTAGGTAAAATATGGACTTCTGTACATCCATAACATGTAAAAAATTTTTACAAATTAAAATCTTTTGTGGACCTTTTATCTACTAATTGGAACCAGGTCAAGTCAATGAGTGACTTTTTTGACCTTTGGGCCAACAATATGTTCATTAGGTCAGTTATGAACTTCTGTGCAGACAACATTTAAGAATTAAAAAAAACCTTTAAAAACCCTTTGGTGGAACTTTTGGCTGGTAATTGGATTCAGAAGGGAAGTCACTGAATCAATCAATCAATCAATCAATCAAAAATTTATTTATACAGCACATTTAAAACAACACAAGTTGACCAAAGTGCTTTACAGATTCCACAGTACAGTAGTAAAAACAGACATCCATAGACACAAATCATTCAACCACATAAGACTAAGGACAGTTGAAAGCAACGGAAAATAAATGTGTCTTTAACATAGACTTAAAACCATCGATGGAGTCACAGGACTTGATGTAAACCGGGAGACCATTCCATAGCCTCGGTGCCGCCACCGAGAAGGCTCGATCTCCCTTTGTTTTCAGGCGAGATTTCGGAGCCTTTAACAATAAGCTTTGCGATGATCTTAGTGGTCTGGGGGTATAATGATGCTGTAATAACTCTGAGATGTAAACAGGGGCTTGTCCATGTAAGCCTTTAAAAACCGTTAAAAGGACCTTGTATTGGACCCTGTACTCCACAGGGAGCCAGTGCAAAGACGCCAGTACTGGAGAGATACTTAAATGTTTTCTGGTTCCAGTCAGCAATCTGGCCGCTGCATTCTGCACTGGCTGCAGACGTGCCAGGGACTTTTTAGACACCCCCATGTACAAAGAATTGCAGTAATCTAATCTGGATGAGATAAAAGCATGGATAACAGTTTCCATGTCTTTGGAGGAACGGAAGCCTTTCAATCTAGCAATACCTCTGAGCTGAAAAAAGCTACCCTTCACCACCGCATTAATCTGTTTATCAAATTTTAATTCGGCGTCGAAGATCATTCCAAGGTTTCGGACTTGAGTCTTAACATTTGAAGCTAGGATGCCCAGATCCTCAGAGAGCTGTTTAGCTAGCTTCGGTGGGCCGAACACCACCACTTCGAATTTAGACTCATTGAGCTGAAGGAAACTATCTGCCATCCACTGCTTTATCTCATCCAGGCATTTGAAGAGAGCAGACCCATTAGAATTGCCCTCAGAGTTCAAAGGAAAATACAACTGGGTGTCATCAGCATAACAGTGGTAAGCTACTCCATGTCTCTGACAGATTAAACCCAGTGGGAGCATATATAATGAGAACAGGACGGGGCCGAGGCATGAGCCTTGAGGAACCCCACACACAACGGGGTGAGCGGAAGAGATAGAAGTCCCTATTTCCACCGCACAGGTTCTCCCCTGTAAATAGGAGTCGAACCAGACTAACACAGATCCCCCAATACCCACCCACTTACTCAATCGTTCCAGGAGAACCCTGTGGTCCACTGTATCGAAGGCTGCACTAAGGTCCAGCAGAACTAGCGCTGTGCAATTCCCTGAGTCTACAGATAAAAGCAAGTCGTTCGACACCCTAAGAAGGGCGGTTTCTGTACTATGTTGCGATCTAAAACCTGACTGAAAAGTATCAAAGATATTATTTTTATTTAAAAATAAAGAGAGTTGCTTAAGTACCACCTTCTCTAGCATTTTGGATAAGAAAGGTACCTTAGAAATTGGTCTGTAGTTGTTTAATACAGAGGGGTCTAAACTTGTTTTCTTTAAAAGCGGAACTACAAGAGCGTGCTTGAAGTAAGATGGCACTTGCCCCTCCGTAAGACTCTGATTTACTAAAACTGTAATAGTGGGCCCCACCACGTCCCACACCTGAATTAACAGTCGGGGCGGTAGAATGTCCAACGTGCAGAAAGCTGGCTTCAGATGTCGGATGATATCCAGCAACTCAGATGAAGAGACCGGCTCAAATGTGGTCAACTGACCCCCAGCGCCCGAATTGAATGGTAGTTCCAGGCTGCTTTGAACACGGACAGAATTAGAGATGCCTGCTCTAATAGCTGTGATTTTGTCCATAAAAAACTGCACAAACTTTTCACAGGCTCTCCCTGTATGCTCAAAAACATTGTGACTGGCAGGACTCATAACAGAATTAATCACACGGAATAAAATTTTTGGGCTATGCTGGTTTTTTGAGATTAAATCCGAAAAATGTTTCGCCTTAGCCGCTTTTACAAACTGCTGATAAGACAACATACGCTCTCTTAAAATCTCGAACGAGACCTGCAGTCTGTCTTTCAACCATTTCCTCTCTGCCTGCCTCCATTTTTGCCTCAACAAACGACTCTCATCAGTAAGCCATGGCTGGGATATATTTTTTGCTTTTACCTGTCTCCAGGGGGCGATACAATCCAATATATGGTTGCACCCCGTATTAAACTCTACAACACGCTCTTCTACACTCTGATTTGGAGAAATGAGCTTGTTTGCTAGCTTGTGAGTATTGTACTGCTCTGAAAACTTAGAAACAGAAACAGCATTTATGGCCCGGGCACGACGACCAACTACCCCCTGGCCCCGCTAGCCGCCTAGCGATAGTGACATTAAACGAAATAACAAAGTGATCTGATAATCCCAGATTCTCTATAGACAGATCACCCACCGGGACACCCCAGGACAATACCAAATCAAGAGTGTGCCCCTGTTTATGTGTTGCACCAGCCACCGACTGCGTCAAGTTGAAGGAATCCAACAGTAACAGGAAATCCTGAACTAAGGGCTTCTCAGGGCAACAAATATGAATATTAAAATCGCCCAATATAACAAGGCTGTCACCACAAGTAGTCATGAAGGATAAGAACTCCGAAAACGCCCTTATAAACTCCCTGTTAAAGCTGGGAGGTCTATATATTAATGCAAACATAAAGGGTTTTACCAGGGCGACTTTAAACACTTGTACTTCAAAACTAACATACTTGTCAACTGTTACCAGCCTACATTTAAAAGAATTCTTAAAAATTGTTGCAATCCCCCCTCCCCGCCCCCCAGTCCTTGGAGAGTTGAAAGCGTTATAGTCTCTAGGTGAAGCTTCAACGAGAGAGCCACGATTACAGTCATTAAGCCAGGTTTCAGTCAATAAGAAAAAATCCAAACCGCGTGAAGTGATAAAATCATTAATTAAGAATGTTTTGTTATTTATAGATCGTGTGTTCAAAAGGGCTATCTTAGTAATTGATCCTGTGGCCGGCTCACTTCGTTTATGTAAGATTGGCACATATTCCAGGGAGCGAAGATTCACAGGGTTAACCCCTCTTTTCCCGAAACGTCGCTGCGAGTCTTCGATCCCCGTTGACCACACCCAGCGACGCGGAGAAACCACAACCAGGTAAGAGTACCTTACATCCCGATAGCACGAAGATAAACCCCAGCGAGATGGGTCGATGAAGTCAGCCGCTGAGCTCGAAGATAAGTTCAGACGAGCCGCTGAAGCACGTGCAATCGCACGCTCCAGTCTCCGTGTCACAGCCACCCCAGCGCGCTTGCCTCGTCTCCTCCTCCGTTTCCTTCTGTTGCGACAGAGCTCCGACAATCCGCATAGGCAGACCGATGCGCGTTCAGATAATAGAGGATTACAAGACCATTTACCACCCGTATAGCCTCCGCAAACATCCACCGCCGACTCCCGAAGACTTAAAAGAAAGTCATGCTCATACACTCGGAGAGAGCTGGCCCTCTGCACCCGAAATGCAAAGAGCAGGATTACAACATCCCAGATAGCAACATTGTGTCGGCCCAGATCTGGCACTTGTGGCATACTGATCTGGCCCACATGCTGCGTGGAATGACGGCCCTTGAGTGGACCATTCCTGTTTGCCAGATCTGGGCCACAAGCAGGCCAGAGCAATGCCACATGTCAGCCAAGAGCAAAGAAATAAACCAGAACTGGACCTTATCTGAGCCACAACATCTGTGTATATTAGATATGGAGTCATCTCAGCCTTAATAAACCTGTTAACAAACAGAATCACTGAAGAGAGAAGAGAACAGAAAAAGAGACGAGCAGAAACACAAGAACTACAACTGACTTCAGCCACAGCTTTAGATGAAATCAACTGAAGATAAAAGAAGACATTAAATATCTGAAGAGCTCAGCAGAGGAGGATTAAACAACTCCACAAACAGCATTACCAGCTTCACACATTACTAACCAGACTGACTTTATTTCTGTTACGACTACAGAAGCTCGTATTGAGAATTAACAGAAGTTTAACTCTAATGTGTGTCATCTGAAGTCACCATGACAGTGATCAGTGTTTCCATTAGCTGGGCTCTTTACTCTTATTAAGTGTCTTCCTCTTTTGGCTTCTGCGAATGTGTGTTGGTAAAACACATTTGAAATAGCAAAAAAAGCTAAAGAGAAGTGACATCCAGTTATTATGATTACCTGGTGATGGTTTTATAATGACGTTTTATATATGATATTGCCTGGTGTTATTTGGTGTTAATAATACATTTGCACTACAAACCCTGTGTACAGAAGCGTGAGATCCTGCAGTATTATAATAATCAGTTATTAAATTTTAACAAAGCACAAAAAGTTAATCTGCCATCAATCAGCTACACACAGATATCAAGAATCGGCGTATGAATCTCATCAGTGGTGACAAACAAAATAATAGGAACATTCAGCTGCATAATATATTTATGCTGCAATGCATGCTGGGAGTTCTGTACTATGCTGGTATCCAGCATGCATTGCAACATGGCATTTTTGATTGTCACCATTGTTGAGAATCATGTGCTGATTGTTGATATCTGTGTGGTACCTGTTATCATAGGGTAAATTTTTATTTTTGTTCATGTTTGTTAAAATCTTCTAACTGCTTGTTAAAACACTGCAAGATGTGATGCTTCAGTAACTCAAGGATTCGTAATGAAAATGCATTAATAACACAATTGTTAGAACCAAATGACATCATTAATTTCACAACGATTTTAAAACCATCACCAGGTAATCGTATTCACCTGATGTCACTTCTCTTTAGCTTCCTTTGCTACTTCAAATGTGTTTTACCAACACACATTTGCAGAAGCCAAAAGAGGAAGACAGTAATAAGAGTTAAGAGCCCAACTAATGGAAACACTGATCACCATTACGGTGACTTCAGATGACACACATTAGAGTTAAACTTCTGTTCATTCTCAATAAGAGCTTCTGTAGTCGTAACAGAAATAAAGTCAGTCTGGTTAGTAATGTGTGAAGCTGGTAATGCTGTTTGTGGAGTTGTTTAATCCTCCTCTGCTGAGATCTTCAGAGATTTAAGTCTTCTTTTATCTTCAGTTGATTTCATCTAAAGCTGTGGCTGAAGTCAGTTGTAGTTCTTGTGTTTCTGCTCGTCTCTTTTTCTGTTCTCTTCTCTCTTCAGTGATTCTGCTTGTTAACAGGTTTATTAAGGCTGAGATGACTCCATATCTAATATACACAGATGTTGTGGCTCAGATAAGGTCCAGTTCTGGTTTATTTCTTTGCTCTTGGCTGACATGTGGCATTGCTCTGGCCTGCTTGTGGCCCAGATCTGGCAAACAGGAATGGTCCACTCAAGGGCCGTCATTCCATGCAGCATGTGGGCCAGATCAGTATGCCACAAGTGCCAGATGTGGGCCAGATCTGGGCCGACACAATGTTGCTATCTGGGATAGAAAACAAACAAAGACCGACGGCATGCCGAATGAATCACAGGCGCCATCTTGGATCAAAAAAAAAGTGTATAGTAATATGTATAGTAAGTTAGTGTTTAAGGACTGTTGGGACAAAAATATGTTCAGTAGGTCAAATATGGACTTCTGTACAGCCATAACATGTAAAAAAAACAAAAAAAACATTAAAATCTTTTGTGGACCTTTTTTCTACTAATTGGAATCAGAAGGGAAGTCAATGAGTGACTTTTATTTTACCGTTGGGCCAAAAATATGTTCAGTAGGTCAAATATAGACTTCTGTACAGCCATATCGTTAAAAAAATTAAAAAATTAAAATCTTTTGTGGACCTTTTTTCTGCTAATTGGAATCAGAAGGGAAGTCACTCACCTTTTTTGACCTTTGGGCCAAAAATATGATCAGTAGGTCAAATATGGACTTCTGTATAGCCATAACGTAATAAAAAATAAAAAAAATAAAAAACCTCCTGCGGACCTTTTAGATACTAAATGCAATCAGAAGGGTAGTCAATGAGTGACTTTTTTTTACCTTTGGGCAAAAAATATATTCAGTAGGTCAAATATGGACTTATGTACAGCCATAACGTAAAAAAAAAAAAAAAATTTGTGGACCTTTTAGCTACTAATTGGAACCAGGTCAAATCAATGAGTGACTTTTTTTACCTTTGGGCCAAAAATATGTTCAGTAGGTCAATTATGGACTTTTTTCAGCCATAACGTAAAAAAAAAAAAAAAAACATTGAAACCTTCTGTGGACCTTTTAGCTACTGATTGGAATCAGGAGGGAAGTCAATGAGTGACTTTTTTGACCTTTGGGAAAAAAATATATTCAGTAAGTCAAATATGAACTTCTGTACAGCCATAACGAAAAAAAAAAAATCTTTAAAAACCCTTTGGTGGAACTTTTGGCTGCTAATTGGATTCAGAGGAGAAGTCACTGAGCATGTGTAGTAAGTTAGTTTTTAAGGACTCTTGGGCCAAAAATATGTTCAGTAGGTCAAATATGGACTTCTGTATAGCCATAACGTAATAAAAAAAATAAAAAAAAATCTTCTGTGGACCTTTTAGCTACTAATTGGAATCAGAAGGGAAGTCAATGAGTGACTTTTTTGACCTTTGGGCCAAAAATATGTTCAGTAGGTCAAATATGGACTTCTGTACAGCCATAACGTAAAAAAAAAAAAAAAACTTTTGTGGACCTTTTAGCTACTAATTGGAACCAGGTCAAGTCAATGAGTGACTTTTTTGACCTTTGGGCCAAAAATATGTTCATTAGGTCAGTTATGAACTTCTGTGCAGACAACATTTAAGAATTTAAAAAAAACTTTAAAAACCCTTTGGTGGAACTTTTGGCTTGTAATTGGACTCAGAAGGGAAGTCACTGAGTATGGATAGTAAGATAGTGTTTAAGGACTCTTAGGCCAAAAACATATTCAGTAGGTCAAAAATGGACTTCTGTACAGCCATAACATGTAAAAAAAATTTAAAAATTAAAATCTTTTGTGGACCTTTTTTCTACTAATTGGAATCAGAAGGGAAGTCAATGAGTGACTTTTTTGACCTTTGGGCCAAAAATATGTTCAGTAGGTCAAATATGGACTTCTGTACAGCCATATCGTTTAAAAAATTAAAAATTAAAACCTTTTGTGGACCTTTTAGCTACTAATTGGAATCAGAAGGGAAGTCAATGAGTGACTTTTTTGACCTTTGGGCCAAAAATATGTTCAGTATGTCAAATATGAATTTCTGTACAGCCATAACTCGTAAAAAATGAAAAAACCTTTAAAAAACCTTTTGTGGAACTTTTGGCTAGTAATTGGATTCAGAAGGGAAGTCAATAAGTATGTATAGTAAGATAGTGTTTAAGGACTCTAAGGCCAAACAAATATTCAGTAGGTCAAATATGGACTTCTCTACAGCCATAACATGTAAAAAAAAAAAAAAAAAAAAAAACCTTTAAAAAACCTTTGGTGGAACTTTTGGCTGGTAATTGGACTCAGAAGGGAAGTCACTGAATATGTATAGTAAGTTAGTGTTTAAGGACTGTTGGGACAAAAATATGTTCAGTAGGTCAAAAATGGACTTCTGTACAGCCATATCGTTAAAAAAATTAAAAATTAAAATCTTCTGTGAACCTTTTTTCTACTAATTGGAATCAGAAGGGAAGTCACTCACCTTTTTTGACCTTTGGGCCAAAAATATGATCAGTAGGTCAAATATGGACTTCTGTATAGCCATAACGTAATAAAAAAAATAAAAATAAAAAACCTCCTGCGGACCTTTTAGATACTAAATGCAATCAGAAGGGTAGTCAATGAGTGACTTTTTTTTACCGTTGGGCCAAAAATATGTTCAGTAGTTCAAATATGGACTTATGTACAGCCATAACGTAAAAAAAAAAAAACCTTTTGTGGACCTTTTAGCTACTAATTGGAACCAGGTCAAGTCAATGAGTGACTTTTTTTACCTTTGGGCCAAAAATATGTTCAGTAGGTCAATTATGGACTTTTTTCAGCCATAACGTAAAAAAAAAAAAAAAACATTGAAACCTTCTGTGGACCTTTTAGCTACTGATTGGAATCAGGAGGGAAGTCAATGAGTGACTTTTTTGACCTTTGGGAAAAAAATATATTCAGTAAGTCAAATATGAACTTCTGTACAGCCATAACGAAAAAAAAAAAAATCTTTAAAAACCCTTTGGTGGAACTTTTGGCTGCTAATTGGATTCAGAAGAGAAGTCACTGAGCATGTGTAGTAAGTTAGTTTTTAAGGACTCTTGGGCCAAAAATATGTTCAGTAGGTCAAATATGGACTTCTGTATAGCCATAACGTAATAAAAAAAATTAAAAAAAATCTTCTGTGGACCTTTTAGCTACTAATTGGAATCAGAAGGGAAGTCAATGAGTGACTTTTTTGACCTTTGGGCCAAAAATATGTTCAGTAGGTCAAATATGGACTTCTGTACAGCCATAACATGTAAAAAAAACAAAAAAAACATTAAAATCTTTTGTGGACCTTTTTTCTACTAATTGGAATCAGAAGGGAAGTCAATGAGTGACTTTTATTTTACCGTTGGGCCAAAAATATGTTCAGTAGGTCAAATATAGACTTCTGTACAGCCATATCGTTAAAAAAATTAAAAAATTAAAATCTTTTGTGGACCTTTTTTCTGCTAATTGGAATCAGAAGGGAAGTCACTCACCTTTTTTGACCTTTGGGCCAAAAATATGATCAGTAGGTCAAATATGGACTTCTGTATAGCCATAACGTAATAAAAAAAAATTAAATAAAAAACCTCCTGCGGACCTTTTAGATACTAAATGCAATCAGAAGGGTAGTCAATGAGTGACTTTTTTTTACCGTTGGGCAAAAAATATATTCAGTAGGTCAAATATGGACTTATGTACAGCCATAACGTAAAAAAAAAAAAAAACTTTTGTGGACCTTTTAGCTACTAATTGGAACCAGGTCAAATCAATGAGTGACTTTTTTTACCTTTGGGCCAAAAATATGTTCAGTAGGTCAATTATGGACTTTTTTCAGCCATAACGTAAAAAAAAAAACAAAAAAACATTGAAACCTTCTGTGGACCTTTTAGCTACTGATTGGAATCAGGAGGGAAGTCAATGAGTGACTTTTTTGACCTTTGGGAAAAAAATATATTCAGTAAGTCAAATATGAACTTCTGTACAGCCATAACGAAAAAAAAAAATTTTTTAAAAACCCTTTGGTGGAACTTTTGGCTGCTAATTGGATTCAGAGGAGAAGTCACTGAGCATGTGTAGTAAGTTAGTTTTTAAGGACTCTTGGGCCAAAAATATGTTCAGTAGGTCAAATATGGACTTCTGTATAGCCATAACGTAATAAAAAAAATAAAAAAAAATCTTCTGTGGACCTTTTAGCTACTAATTGGAATCAGAAGGGAAGTCAATGAGTGACTTTTTTGACCTTTGGGCCAAAAATATGTTCAGTAGGTCAAATATGGACTTCTGTACAGCCATAACGTAAAAAAAAAAAAAAAAACTTTTGTGGACCTTTTAGCTACTAATTGGAACCAGGTCAAGTCAATGAGTGACTTTTTTGACCTTTGGGCCAAAAATATGTTCATTAGGTCAGTTATGAACTTCTGTGCAGACAACATTTAAGAATTTAAAAAAAACTTTAAAAACCCTTTGGTGGAACTTTTGGCTTGTAATTGGACTCAGAAGGGAAGTCACTGAGTATGGATAGTAAGATAGTGTTTAAGGACTCTTAGGCCAAAAACATATTCAGTAGGTCAAAAATGGACTTCTGTACAGCCATAACATGTAAAAAAAATTAAAAAATTAAAATCTTTTGTGGACCTTTTTTCTACTAATTGGAATCAGAAGGGAAGTCAATGAGTGACTTTTTTGACCTTTGGGCCAAAAATATGTTCAGTAGGTCAAATATGGACTTCTGTACAGCCATATCGTTTAAAAAATTAAAAATTAAAACCTTTTGTGGACCTTTTAGCTACTAATTGGAATCAGAAGGGAAGTCAATGAGTGACTTTTTTGACCTTTGGGCCAAAAATATGTTCAGTATGTCAAATATGAATTTCTGTACAGCCATAACTCGTAAAAAATGAAAAAACCTTTAAAAAACCTTTTGTGGAACTTTTGGCTAGTAATTGGATTCAGAAGGGAAGTCAATAAGTATGTATAGTAAGATAGTGTTTAAGGACTCTAAGGCCAAACAAATATTCAGTAGGTCAAATATGGACTTCTCTACAGCCATAACATGTAAAAAAAAAAAAAAAAAAAAAAACCTTTAAAAAACCTTTGGTGGAACTTTTGGCTGGTAATTGGACTCAGAAGGGAAGTCACTGAATATGTATAGTAAGTTAGTGTTTAAGGACTGTTGGGACAAAAATATGTTCAGTAGGTCAAAAATGGACTTCTGTACAGCCATATCGTTAAAAAAATTAAAAATTAAAATCTTTTGTGAACCTTTTTTCTACTAATTGGAATCAGAAGGGAAGTCACACACCTTTTTTGACCTTTGGGCCAAAAATATGATCAGTAGGTCAAATATGGACTTCTGTACAGCCATATCGTTTAAAAAATTAAACATTAAAATCTTTTGTGGACCTTTTTTCTACTAATTGGAATCAGAAGGGATGTCAATGAGTGACTTTTTTGACCTTTGGCCAAAAATATGTTCAGTAGGTCAAATATGGACTTCTGTATAGCCATAACGTAATAAAAAAATAAAAATAAAAAACCACCTGCGGACCTTTTAGATACTAATTGGAATCAGAAGGGTAGTCAATGAGTGACTTTTTTTTACCGTTGGGCCAAAAATATGTTCAGTAGGTCAAATATGGACTTATGTACAGCCATAACGTTAAAAAAAAAAAACTTTTGTGGACCTTTTAGCTACTAATTGGAACCAGGTCAAGTCAATGAGTGACTTTTTTGACCTTTGGGCCAAAAATATGTTCAGTAGGTCAATTATGGACTTTTTTCAGCCATAACGTTAAAAAAAACAAACAAACATTGAAACCTTCTGTGGACCTTTTAGCTACTGATTGGAATCAGGAGGGAAATCAATGAGTGACTTTTTTGACCTTTGGGAAAAAAATATATTCAGTAAGTCAAATATGAACTTCTGTACAGCCATAACGAAAAAAAAAAAAATCTTTAAAAACCCTTTGGTGGAACTTTTGGCTGCTAATTGGATTCAGAAGAGAAGTCACTGAGCATGTGTAGTAAGTTAGTTTTTAAGGACTCTTGGGCCAAAAATATGTTCAGTAGGTCAAATATGGACTTCTGTATAGCCATAACGTAATAAAAAAAATTAAAAAAAATCTTCTGTGGACCTTTTAGCTACTAATTGGAATCAGAAGGGAAGTCAATGAGTGACTTTTTTGACCTTTGGGCCAAAAATATGTTCAGTAGGTCAAATATGGACTTCTGTACAGCCATAACATGTAAAAAAAACAAAAAAAACATTAAAATCTTTTGTGGACCTTTTTTCTACTAATTGGAATCAGAAGGGAAGTCAATGAGTGACTTTTATTTTACCGTTGGGCCAAAAATATGTTCAGTAGGTCAAATATAGACTTCTGTACAGCCATATCGTTAAAAAAATAAAAAAATTAAAATCTTTTGTGGACCTTTTTTCTGCTAATTGGAATCAGAAGGGAAGTCACTCACCTTTTTTGACCTTTGGGCCAAAAATATGATCAGTAGGTCAAATATGGACTTCTGTATAGCCATAACGTAATAAAAAAATAAAAAATAAAAAACCTCCTGCGGACCTTTTAGATACTAAATGCAATCAGAAGGGTAGTCAATGAGTGACTTTTTTTTACCGTTGGGCAAAAAATATATTCAGTAGGTCAAATATGGACTTATGTACAGCCATAACGTAAAAAAAAAAAAAACTTTTGTGGACCTTTTAGCTACTAATTGGAACCAGGTCAAATCAATGAGTGACTTTTTTTACCTTTGGGCCAAAAATATGTTCAGTAGGTCAATTATGGACTTTTTTCAGCCATAACGTAAAAAAAAAAAAAAAACATTGAAACCTTCTGTGGACCTTTTAGCTACTGATTGGAATCAGGAGGGAAGTCAATGAGTGACTTTTTTGACCTTTGGGAAAAAAATATATTCAGTAAGTCAAATATGAACTTCTGTACAGCCATAACGAAAAAAAAAAAATCTTTAAAAACCCTTTGGTGGAACTTTTGGCTGCTAATTGGATTCAGAGGAGAAGTCACTGAGCATGTGTAGTAAGTTAGTTTTTAAGGACTCTTGGGCCAAAAATATGTTCAGTAGGTCAAATATGGACTTCTGTATAGCCATAACGTAATAAAAAAAATAAAAAAAAATCTTCTGTGGACCTTTTAGCTACTAATTGGAATCAGAAGGGAAGTCAATGAGTGACTTTTTTGACCTTTGGGCCAAAAATATGTTCAGTAGGTCAAATATGGACTTCTGTACAGCCATAACGTAAAAAAAAAAAAAAAACTTTTGTGGACCTTTTAGCTACTAATTGGAACCAGGTCAAGTCAATGAGTGACTTTTTTGACCTTTGGGCCAAAAATATGTTCATTAGGTCAGTTATGAACTTCTGTGCAGACAACATTTAAGAATTTAAAAAAAACTTTAAAAACCCTTTGGTGGAACTTTTGGCTTGTAATTGGACTCAGAAGGGAAGTCACTGAGTATGGATAGTAAGATAGTGTTTAAGGACTCTTAGGCCAAAAACATATTCAGTAGGTCAAAAATGGACTTCTGTACAGCCATAACATGTAAAAAAAATTAAAAAATTAAAATCTTTTGTGGACCTTTTTTCTACTAATTGGAATCAGAAGGGAAGTCAATGAGTGACTTTTTTGACCTTTGGGCCAAAAATATGTTCAGTAGGTCAAATATGGACTTCTGTACAGCCATATCGTTTAAAAAATTAAAAATTAAAACCTTTTGTGGACCTTTTAGCTACTAATTGGAATCAGAAGGGAAGTCAATGAGTGACTTTTTTGACCTTTGGGCCAAAAATATGTTCAGTATGTCAAATATGAATTTCTGTACAGCCATAACTCGTAAAAAATGAAAAAACCTTTAAAAAACCTTTTGTGGAACTTTTGGCTAGTAATTGGATTCAGAAGGGAAGTCAATAAGTATGTATAGTAAGATAGTGTTTAAGGACTCTAAGGCCAAACAAATATTCAGTAGGTCAAATATGGACTTCTCTACAGCCATAACATGTAAAAAAATAAAAATAAAAAAAAACCTTTAAAAAACCTTTGGTGGAACTTTTGGCTGGTAATTGGACTCAGAAGGGAAGTCACTGAATATGTATAGTAAGTTAGTGTTTAAGGACTGTTGGGACAAAAATATGTTCAGTAGGTCAAAAATGGACTTCTGTACAGCCATATCGTTAAAAAAATTAAAAATTAAAATCTTTTGTGAACCTTTTTTCTACTAATTGGAATCAGAAGGGAAGTCACACACCTTTTTTGACCTTTGGGCCAAAAATATGATCAGTAGGTCAAATATGGACTTCTGTACAGCCATATCGTTTAAAAAATTAAACATTAAAATCTTTTGTGGACCTTTTTTCTACTAATTGGAATCAGAAGGGATGTCAATGAGTGACTTTTTTGACCTTTGGCCAAAAATATGTTCAGTAGGTCAAATATGGACTTCTGTATAGCCATAACGTAATAAAAAAATAAAAATAAAAAACCACCTGCGGACCTTTTAGATACTAATTGGAATCAGAAGGGTAGTCAATGAGTGACTTTTTTTTACCGTTGGGCCAAAAATATGTTCAGTAGGTCAAATATGGACTTATGTACAGCCATAACGTTAAAAAAAAAAAACTTTTGTGGACCTTTTAGCTACTAATTGGAACCAGGTCAAGTCAATGAGTGACTTTTTTGACCTTTGGGCCAAAAATATGTTCAGTAGGTCAATTATGGACTTTTTTCAGCCATAACGTTAAAAAAAAAAAACAAACATTGAAACCTTCTGTGGACCTTTTAGCTACTGATTGGAATCAGGAGGGAAATCAATGAGTGACTTTTTTGACCTTTGGGAAAAAAATATATTCAGTAAGTCAAATATGAACTTCTGTACAGCCATAACGGAAAAAAAAAAAACTTTAAAAACCCTTTGGTGGAACTTTTGGCTGCTAATTGGATTCAGAAGAGAAGTGACTGAGCATGTGTAGTAAGTTAGTTTTTAAGGACTCCTGGGACAAAAATATGTTCAGTAGGTCAAAAATGGACTTCTGTACAGCCATATCGTTTAAAAAATTTAAAAGTTAAAATCTTTTGTGGACCTTTTTTCTACTAATTGGAATCAGAAGGGAAGTCAGTGAGTGACTTTTTTTTACCATTGGGCCAAAAATATGTTCAGTAGGTCAAATATGGACTTCTGTATAGCCATAACGTAATACTTTTTAATTTTTTTTTAAATCTTCTGTGGACCTTTTAGCTAATAATTGGAACCAGAAGGAAAGTCACTCACCTTTTTTGACCTTTGGGACAAAAATATGTTAAGTAGGTAAAATATGGACTTCTGTACAGCCATAACATGTACAAATTTTTTTACAAATTAAAATCTTTTGTGGACCTTTTTCCTACTAATTGGAATCAGAAGGGAAGTCAATGAGTGACTTTTTTTACCTTTGGGCCAAAAATATGTTCAGTAGGTCAAATATGGACTTCTGTACAGCCATATCGTTTAAAAAATTAAAAATTAAAACCTTTTGTGGACCTTTTAGCTACTAATTGGAATCAGAAGGGAAGTCAATGAGTGACTTTTTTGACCTTTGGGCCAAAAATATGTTCAGTATGTCAAATATGAATTTCTGTACAGCCATAACTCGTAAAAAAAAAAAAAAAAACTTTAAAAAACCTTTTGTGGAACTTTTGGCTAGTTATTGGATTCAGAAGGGAAGTCAATAAGTATGTATAGTAAGATAGTGTTTAAGGACTCTAAGGCCAAAAAAATATTCAGTAGGTCAAATATGGACTTCTCTACAGCCATAACATGTAAAAAAATAAAATAAAATAAAAAACATTTAAAAAACCTTTGGTGGAACTTTTGGCTGGTAATTGGATTCAGAAGGGAAGTCACTGAATATGTATAGTAAGTTAGTGTTTAAGGACTGTTGGGACAAAAATATGTTCAGTAGGTCAAATATGGACTTCTGTACAGCCATAACGTAAAAAAAAACTAAAAAAACATTAAAATCTTTTGTGGACCTTTTTTCTACTAATTGGAATCAGAAGGGAAGTCAATGAGTGACTTTTATTTTACCGTTGGGCCAAAAATATGTTCAGTAGGTCAAATATGGACTTCTGTACAGCCATATCGTTAAAAAAATTAAAAAATTAAAATCTTTTGTGGACCTTTTTTCTGCTAATTGGAATCAGAAGGGAAGTCACTCACCTTTTTTGACCTTTGGGCCAAAAATATGATCAGTAGGTCAAATATGGACTTCTGTATAGCCATAACGTAATAAAAAAAAATTAAATAAAAAACCTCCTGCGGACCTTTTAGATACTAAATGCAATCAGAAGGGTAGTCAATGAGTGACTTTTTTTTACCGTTGGGCAAAAAATATATTCAGTAGGTCAAATATGGACTTATGTACAGCCATAACGTAAAAAAAAAAAAAAACTTTTGTGGACCTTTTAGCTACTAATTGGAACCAGGTCAAATCAATGAGTGACTTTTTTTACCTTTGGGCCAAAAATATGTTCAGTAGGTCAATTATGGACTTTTTTCAGCCATAACGTAAAAAAAAAAAAAAAAAAACATTGAAACCTTCTGTGGACCTTTTAGCTACTGATTGGAATCAGGAGGGAAGTCAATGAGTGACTTTTTTGACCTTTGGGAAAAAAATATATTCAGTAAGTCAAATATGAACTTCTGTACAGCCATAACGAAAAAAAAAAATTTTTTTAAAACCCTTTGGTGGAACTTTTGGCTGCTAATTGGATTCAGAGGAGAAGTCACTGAGCATGTGTAGTAAGTTAGTTTTTAAGGACTCTTGGGCCAAAAATATGTTCAGTAGGTCAAATATGGACTTCTGTATAGCCATAACGTAATAAAAAAAATAAAAAAAAATCTTCTGTGGACCTTTTAGCTACTAATTGGAATCAGAAGGGAAGTCAATGAGTGACTTTTTTGACCTTTGGGCCAAAAATATGTTCAGTAGGTCAAATATGGACTTCTGTACAGCCATAACGTAAAAAAAAAAAAAAAAACTTTTGTGGACCTTTTAGCTACTAATTGGAACCAGGTCAAGTCAATGAGTGACTTTTTTGACCTTTGGGCCAAAAATATGTTCATTAGGTCAGTTATGAACTTCTGTGCAGACAACATTTAAGAATTTAAAAAAAACTTTAAAAACCCTTTGGTGGAACTTTTGGCTTGTAATTGGACTCAGAAGGGAAGTCACTGAGTATGGATAGTAAGATAGTGTTTAAGGACTCTTAGGCCAAAAACATATTCAGTAGGTCAAAAATGGACTTCTGTACAGCCATAACATGTAAAAAAAATTAAAAAATTAAAATCTTTTGTGGACCTTTTTTCTACTAATTGGAATCAGAAGGGAAGTCAATGAGTGACTTTTTTGACCTTTGGGCCAAAAATATGTTCAGTAGGTCAAATATGGACTTCTGTACAGCCATATCGTTTAAAAAATTAAAAATTAAAACCTTTTGTGGACCTTTTAGCTACTAATTGGAATCAGAAGGGAAGTCAATGAGTGACTTTTTTGACCTTTGGGCCAAAAATATGTTCAGTATGTCAAATATGAATTTCTGTACAGCCATAACTCGTAAAAAATGAAAAAACCTTTAAAAAACCTTTTGTGGAACTTTTGGCTAGTAATTGGATTCAGAAGGGAAGTCAATAAGTATGTATAGTAAGATAGTGTTTAAGGACTCTAAGGCCAAACAAATATTCAGTAGGTCAAATATGGACTTCTCTACAGCCATAACATGTAAAAAAAATAAAATAAAAAAAAACCTTTAAAAAACCTTTGGTGGAACTTTTGGCTGGTAATTGGACTCAGAAGGGAAGTCACTGAATATGTATAGTAAGTTAGTGTTTAAGGACTGTTGGGACAAAAATATGTTCAGTAGGTCAAAAATGGACTTCTGTACAGCCATATCGTTAAAAAAATTAAAAATTAAAATCTTTTGTGAACCTTTTTTCTACTAATTGGAATCAGAAGGGAAGTCACACACCTTTTTTGACCTTTGGGCCAAAAATATGATCAGTAGGTCAAATATGGACTTCTGTACAGCCATATCGTTTAAAAAATTAAACATTAAAATCTTTTGTGGACCTTTTTTCTACTAATTGGAATCAGAAGGGATGTCAATGAGTGACTTTTTTGACCTTTGGCCAAAAATATGTTCAGTAGGTCAAATATGGACTTCTGTATAGCCATAACGTAATAAAAAAATAAAAATAAAAAACCACCTGCGGACCTTTTAGATACTAATTGGAATCAGAAGGGTAGTCAATGAGTGACTTTTTTTTACCGTTGGGCCAAAAATATGTTCAGTAGGTCAAATATGGACTTATGTACAGCCATAACGTTAAAAAAAAAAAACTTTTGTGGACCTTTTAGCTACTAATTGGAACCAGGTCAAGTCAATGAGTGACTTTTTTGACCTTTGGGCCAAAAATATGTTCAGTAGGTCAATTATGGACTTTTTTCAGCCATAACGTTAAAAAAAACAAACAAACATTGAAACCTTCTGTGGACCTTTTAGCTACTGATTGGAATCAGGAGGGAAATCAATGAGTGACTTTTTTGACCTTTGGGAAAAAAATATATTCAGTAAGTCAAATATGAACTTCTGTACAGCCATAACGAAAAAAAAAAAAATCTTTAAAAACCCTTTGGTGGAACTTTTGGCTGCTAATTGGATTCAGAAGAGAAGTCACTGAGCATGTGTAGTAAGTTAGTTTTTAAGGACTCTTGGGCCAAAAATATGTTCAGTAGGTCAAATATGGACTTCTGTATAGCCATAACGTAATAAAAAAAATTAAAAAAAATCTTCTGTGGACCTTTTAGCTACTAATTGGAATCAGAAGGGAAGTCAATGAGGGACTTTTTTGACCTTTGGGCCAAAAATATGTTCAGTAGGTCAAATATGGACTTCTGTACAGCCATAACATGTAAAAAAAACAAAAAAAACATTAAAATCTTTTGTGGACCTTTTTTCTACTAATTGGAATCAGAAGTTAAGTCAATGAGTGACTTTTATTTTACCGTTGGGCCAAAAATATGTTCAGTAGGTCAAATATAGACTTCTGTACAGCCATATCGTTAAAAAAATTAAAAAATTAAAATCTTTTGTGGACCTTTTTTCTGCTAATTGGAATCAGAAGGGAAGTCACTCACCTTTTTTGACCTTTGGGCCAAAAATATGATCAGTAGGTCAAATATGGACTTCTGTATAGCCATAACGTAATAAAAAAATAAAAAATAAAAAACCTCCTGTGGACCTTTTAGATACTAAATGCAATCAGAAGGGTAGTCAATGAGTGACTTTTTTTTACCGTTGGGCAAAAAATATATTCAGTAGGTCAAATATGGACTTATGTACAGCCATAACGTAAAAAAAAAAAAAACTTTTGTGGACCTTTTAGCTACTAATTGGAACCAGGTCAAATCAATGAGTGACTTTTTTTACCTTTGGGCCAAAAATATGTTCAGTAGGTCAATTATGGACTTTTTTCAGCCATAACGTAAAAAAAAAAAAAAAAACATTGAAACCTTCTGTGGACCTTTTAGCTACTGATTGGAATCAGGAGGGAAGTCAATGAGTGACTTTTTTGACCTTTGGGAAAAAAATATATTCAGTAAGTCAAATATGAACTTCTGTACAGCCATAACGAAAAAAAAAAAATCTTTAAAAACCCTTTGGTGGAACTTTTGGCTGCTAATTGGATTCAGAGGAGAAGTCACTGAGCATGTGTAGTAAGTTAGTTTTTAAGGACTCTTGGGCCAAAAATATGTTCAGTAGGTCAAATATGGACTTCTGTATAGCCATAACGTAATAAAAAAAATAAAAAAAAATCTTCTGTGGACCTTTTAGCTACTAATTGGAATCAGAAGGGAAGTCAATGAGTGACTTTTTTGACCTTTGGGCCAAAAATATGTTCAGTAGGTCAAATATGGACTTCTGTACAGCCATAACGTAAAAAAAAAAAAAAAACTTTTGTGGACCTTTTAGCTACTAATTGGAACCAGGTCAAGTCAATGAGTGACTTTTTTGACCTTTGGGCCAAAAATATGTTCATTAGGTCAGTTATGAACTTCTGTGCAGACAACATTTAAGAATTTAAAAAAAACTTTAAAAACCCTTTGGTGGAACTTTTGGCTTGTAATTGGACTCAGAAGGGAAGTCACTGAGTATGGATAGTAAGATAGTGTTTAAGGACTCTTAGGCCAAAAACATATTCAGTAGGTCAAAAATGGACTTCTGTACAGCCATAACATGTAAAAAAAATTAAAAAATTAAAATCTTTTGTGGACCTTTTTTCTACTAATTGGAATCAGAAGGGAAGTCAATGAGTGACTTTTTTGACCTTTGGGCCAAAAATATGTTCAGTAGGTCAAATATGGACTTCTGTACAGCCATATCGTTTAAAAAATTAAAAATTAAAACCTTTTGTGGACCTTTTAGCTACTAATTGGAATCAGAAGGGAAGTCAATGAGTGACTTTTTTGACCTTTGGGCCAAAAATATGTTCAGTATGTCAAATATGAATTTCTGTACAGCCATAACTCGTAAAAAATGAAAAAACCTTTAAAAAACCTTTTGTGGAACTTTTGGCTAGTAATTGGATTCAGAAGGGAAGTCAATAAGTATGTATAGTAAGATAGTGTTTAAGGACTCTAAGGCCAAACAAATATTCAGTAGGTCAAATATGGACTTCTCTACAGCCATAACATGTAAAAAAATAAAAATAAAAAAAAACCTTTAAAAAACCTTTGGTGGAACTTTTGGCTGGTAATTGGACTCAGAAGGGAAGTCACTGAATATGTATAGTAAGTTAGTGTTTAAGGACTGTTGGGACAAAAATATGTTCAGTAGGTCAAAAATGGACTTCTGTACAGCCATATCGTTAAAAAAATTAAAAATTAAAATCTTTTGTGAACCTTTTTTCTACTAATTGGAATCAGAAGGGAAGTCACACACCTTTTTTGACCTTTGGGCCAAAAATATGATCAGTAGGTCAAATATGGACTTCTGTACAGCCATATCGTTTAAAAAATTAAACATTAAAATCTTTTGTGGACCTTTTTTCTACTAATTGGAATCAGAAGGGATGTCAATGAGTGACTTTTTTGACCTTTGGCCAAAAATATGTTCAGTAGGTCAAATATGGACTTCTGTATAGCCATAACGTAATAAAAAAATAAAAATAAAAAACCACCTGCGGACCTTTTAGATACTAATTGGAATCAGAAGGGTAGTCAATGAGTGACTTTTTTTTACCGTTGGGCCAAAAATATGTTCAGTAGGTCAAATATGGACTTATGTACAGCCATAACGTTAAAAAAAAAAAACTTTTGTGGACCTTTTAGCTACTAATTGGAACCAGGTCAAGTCAATGAGTGACTTTTTTGACCTTTGGGCCAAAAATATGTTCAGTAGGTCAATTATGGACTTTTTTCAGCCATAACGTTAAAAAAAACAAACAAACATTGAAACCTTCTGTGGACCTTTTAGCTACTGATTGGAATCAGGAGGGAAATCAATGAGTGACTTTTTTGACCTTTGGGAAAAAAATATATTCAGTAAGTCAAATATGAACTTCTGTACAGCCATAACGGAAAAAAAAAAAACTTTAAAAACCCTTTGGTGGAACTTTTGGCTGCTAATTGGATTCAGAAGAGAAGTGACTGAGCATGTGTAGTAAGTTAGTTTTTAAGGACTCCTGGGACAAAAATATGTTCAGTAGGTCAAAAATGGACTTCTGTACAGCCATATCGTTTAAAAAATTTAAAAGTTAAAATCTTTTGTGGACCTTTTTTCTACTAATTGGAATCAGAAGGGAAGTCAGTGAGTGACTTTTTTTTACCATTGGGCCAAAAATATGTTCAGTAGGTCAAATATGGACTTCTGTATAGCCATAACGTAATACTTTTTAATTTTTTTTTAAATCTTCTGTGGACCTTTTAGCTAATAATTGGAACCAGAAGGAAAGTCACTCACCTTTTTTGACCTTTGGGACAAAAATATGTTAAGTAGGTAAAATATGGACTTCTGTACAGCCATAACATGTACAAATTTTTTTACAAATTAAAATCTTTTGTGGACCTTTTTCCTACTAATTGGAATCAGAAGGGAAGTCAATGAGTGACTTTTTTTACCTTTGGGCCAAAAATATGTTCAGTAGGTCAAATATGGACTTCTGTACAGCCATATCGTTTAAAAAATTAAAAATTAAAACCTTTTGTGGACCTTTTAGCTACTAATTGGAATCAGAAGGGAAGTCAATGAGTGACTTTTTTGACCTTTGGGCCAAAAATATGTTCAGTATGTCAAATATGAATTTCTGTACAGCCATAACTCGTAAAAAAAAAAAAAAAAACTTTAAAAAACCTTTTGTGGAACTTTTGGCTAGTTATTGGATTCAGAAGGGAAGTCAATAAGTATGTATAGTAAGATAGTGTTTAAGGACTCTAAGGCCAAAAAAATATTCAGTAGGTCAAATATGGACTTCTCTACAGCCATAACATGTAAAAAAATAAAATAAAATAAAAAACATTTAAAAAACCTTTGGTGGAACTTTTGGCTGGTAATTGGATTCAGAAGGGAAGTCACTGAATATGTATAGTAAGTTAGTGTTTAAGGACTGTTGGGACAAAAATATGTTCAGTAGGTCAAATATGGACTTCTGTACAGCCATAACGTAAAAAAAAACTAAAAAAACATTAAAATCTTTTGTGGACCTTTTTTCTACTAATTGGAATCAGAAGGGAAGTCAATGAGTGACTTTTATTTTACCGTTGGGCCAAAAATATGTTCAGTAGGTCAAATATGGACTTCTGTACAGCCATATCGTTAAAAAAATAAAAAAATTAAAATCTTTTGTGTACCTTTTTTCTACTAATTGGAATCAGAAGGGAAGTCACTCACCTTTTTTGACCTTTGGGCCAAAAATATGTTCAGTAGGTCAAATATGGACTTCTATATAGCCATAACGTAATAAAAAAAATAAAAAAAAATCTTCTGTGGACCTTTTAGCTACTAATTGGAATCAGAAGGGAAGTCAATGAGTGACTTTTTTGACCTTTGGGCCAAAAATATGTTCAGTAGGTCAAATATGGACTTCTGTACAGCCATAACGTAAAAAAAAAAAAAAAACTTTTGTGGACCTTTTAGCTACTAATTGGAACCAGGTCAAGTCAATGAGTGACTTTTTTGACCTTTGGGCCAAAAATATGTTCATTAGGTCAGTTATGAACTTCTGTGCAGACAACATTTAAGAATTTAAAAAAAACTTTAAAAACCCTTTGGTGGAACTTTTGGCTTGTAATTGGACTCAGAAGGGAAGTCACTGAGTATGGATAGTAAGATAGTGTTTAAGGACTCTTAGGCCAAAAACATATTCAGTAGGTCAAAAATGGACTTCTGTACAGCCATAACATGTAAAAAAAATTAAAAAATTAAAATCTTTTGTGGACCTTTTTTCTACTAATTGGAATCAGAAGGGAAGTCAATGAGTGACTTTTTTGACCTTTGGGCCAAAAATATGTTCAGTAGGTCAAATATGGACTTCTGTACAGCCATATCGTTTAAAAAATTAAAAATTAAAACCTTTTGTGGACCTTTTAGCTACTAATTGGAATCAGAAGGGAAGTCAATGAGTGACTTTTTTGACCTTTGGGCCAAAAATATGTTCAGTATGTCAAATATGAATTTCTGTACAGCCATAACTCGTAAAAAATGAAAAAACCTTTAAAAAACCTTTTGTGGAACTTTTGGCTAGTAATTGGATTCAGAAGGGAAGTCAATAAGTATGTATAGTAAGATAGTGTTTAAGGACTCTAAGGCCAAACAAATATTCAGTAGGTCAAATATGGACTTCTCTACAGCCATAACATGTAAAAAAAAAAAAAAAAAAAAAAACCTTTAAAAAACCTTTGGTGGAACTTTTGGCTGGTAATTGGACTCAGAAGGGAAGTCACTGAATATGTATAGTAAGTTAGTGTTTAAGGACTGTTGGGACAAAAATATGTTCAGTAGGTCAAAAATGGACTTCTGTACAGCCATATCGTTAAAAAAATTAAAAATTAAAATCTTCTGTGAACCTTTTTTCTACTAATTGGAATCAGAAGGGAAGTCACTCACCTTTTTTGACCTTTGGGCCAAAAATATGATCAGTAGGTCAAATATGGACTTCTGTATAGCCATAACGTAATAAAAAAAATAAAAATAAAAAACCTCCTGCGGACCTTTTAGATACTAAATGCAATCAGAAGGGTAGTCAATGAGTGACTTTTTTTTACCGTTGGGCCAAAAATATGTTCAGTAGTTCAAATATGGACTTATGTACAGCCATAACGTAAAAAAAAAAAAACCTTTTGTGGACCTTTTAGCTACTAATTGGAACCAGGTCAAGTCAATGAGTGACTTTTTTTACCTTTGGGCCAAAAATATGTTCAGTAGGTCAATTATGGACTTTTTTCAGCCATAACGTAAAAAAAAAAAAAAAACATTGAAACCTTCTGTGGACCTTTTAGCTACTGATTGGAATCAGGAGGGAAGTCAATGAGTGACTTTTTTGACCTTTGGGAAAAAAATATATTCAGTAAGTCAAATATGAACTTCTGTACAGCCATAACGAAAAAAAAAAAAATCTTTAAAAACCCTTTGGTGGAACTTTTGGCTGCTAATTGGATTCAGAAGAGAAGTCACTGAGCATGTGTAGTAAGTTAGTTTTTAAGGACTCTTGGGCCAAAAATATGTTCAGTAGGTCAAATATGGACTTCTGTATAGCCATAACGTAATAAAAAAAATTAAAAAAAATCTTCTGTGGACCTTTTAGCTACTAATTGGAATCAGAAGGGAAGTCAATGAGTGACTTTTTTGACCTTTGGGCCAAAAATATGTTCAGTAGGTCAAATATGGACTTCTGTACAGCCATAACATGTAAAAAAAACAAAAAAAACATTAAAATCTTTTGTGGACCTTTTTTCTACTAATTGGAATCAGAAGGGAAGTCAATGAGTGACTTTTATTTTACCGTTGGGCCAAAAATATGTTCAGTAGGTCAAATATAGACTTCTGTACAGCCATATCGTTAAAAAAATTAAAAAATTAAAATCTTTTGTGGACCTTTTTTCTGCTAATTGGAATCAGAAGGGAAGTCACTCACCTTTTTTGACCTTTGGGCCAAAAATATGATCAGTAGGTCAAATATGGACTTCTGTATAGCCATAACGTAATAAAAAAAAATTAAATAAAAAACCTCCTGCGGACCTTTTAGATACTAAATGCAATCAGAAGGGTAGTCAATGAGTGACTTTTTTTTACCGTTGGGCAAAAAATATATTCAGTAGGTCAAATATGGACTTATGTACAGCCATAACGTAAAAAAAAAAAAAAACTTTTGTGGACCTTTTAGCTACTAATTGGAACCAGGTCAAATCAATGAGTGACTTTTTTTACCTTTGGGCCAAAAATATGTTCAGTAGGTCAATTATGGACTTTTTTCAGCCATAACGTAAAAAAACAAACAAAAAAACATTGAAACCTTCTGTGGACCTTTTAGCTACTGATTGGAATCAGGAGGGAAGTCAATGAGTGACTTTTTTGACCTTTGGGAAAAAAATATATTCAGTAAGTCAAATATGAACTTCTGTACAGCCATAACGAAAAAAAAAAAAATTTTAAAAACCCTTTGGTGGAACTTTTGGCTGCTAATTGGATTCAGAGGAGAAGTCACTGAGCATGTGTAGTAAGTTAGTTTTTAAGGACTCTTGGGCCAAAAATATGTTCAGTAGGTCAAATATGGACTTCTGTATAGCCATAACGTAATAAAAAAAATAAAAAAAAATCTTCTGTGGACCTTTTAGCTACTAATTGGAATCAGAAGGGAAGTCAATGAGTGACTTTTTTGACCTTTGGGCCAAAAATATGTTCAGTAGGTCAAATATGGACTTCTGTACAGCCATAACGTAAAAAAAAAAAAAAAAACTTTTGTGGACCTTTTAGCTACTAATTGGAACCAGGTCAAGTCAATGAGTGACTTTTTTGACCTTTGGGCCAAAAATATGTTCATTAGGTCAGTTATGAACTTCTGTGCAGACAACATTTAAGAATTTAAAAAAAACTTTAAAAACCCTTTGGTGGAACTTTTGGCTTGTAATTGGACTCAGAAGGGAAGTCACTGAGTATGGATAGTAAGATAGTGTTTAAGGACTCTTAGGCCAAAAACATATTCAGTAGGTCAAAAATGGACTTCTGTACAGCCATAACATGTAAAAAAAATTAAAAAATTAAAATCTTTTGTGGACCTTTTTTCTACTAATTGGAATCAGAAGGGAAGTCAATGAGTGACTTTTTTGACCTTTGGGCCAAAAATATGTTCAGTAGGTCAAATATGGACTTCTGTACAGCCATATCGTTTAAAAAATTAAAAATTAAAACCTTTTGTGGACCTTTTAGCTACTAATTGGAATCAGAAGGGAAGTCAATGAGTGACTTTTTTGACCTTTGGGCCAAAAATATGTTCAGTATGTCAAATATGAATTTCTGTACAGCCATAACTCGTAAAAAATGAAAAAACCTTTAAAAAACCTTTTGTGGAACTTTTGGCTAGTAATTGGATTCAGAAGGGAAGTCAATAAGTATGTATAGTAAGATAGTGTTTAAGGACTCTAAGGCCAAACAAATATTCAGTAGGTCAAATATGGACTTCTCTACAGCCATAACATGTAAAAAAAAAAAAAAAAAAAAAAACCTTTAAAAAACCTTTGGTGGAACTTTTGGCTGGTAATTGGACTCAGAAGGGAAGTCACTGAATATGTATAGTAAGTTAGTGTTTAAGGACTGTTGGGACAAAAATATGTTCAGTAGGTCAAAAATGGACTTCTGTACAGCCATATCGTTAAAAAAATAAAAAATTAAAATCTTTTGTGAACCTTTTTTCTACTAATTGGAATCAGAAGGGAAGTCACACACCTTTTTTGACCTTTGGGCCAAAAATATGATCAGTAGGTCAAATATGGACTTCTGTACAGCCATATCGTTTAAAAAATTAAACATTAAAATCTTTTGTGGACCTTTTTTCTACTAATTGGAATCAGAAGGGATGTCAATGAGTGACTTTTTTGACCTTTGGCCAAAAATATGTTCAGTAGGTCAAATATGGACTTCTGTATAGCCATAACGTAATAAAAAAATAAAAATAAAAAACCACCTGCGGACCTTTTAGATACTAATTGGAATCAGAAGGGTAGTCAATGAGTGACTTTTTTTTACCGTTGGGCCAAAAATATGTTCAGTAGGTCAAATATGGACTTATGTACAGCCATAACGTTAAAAAAAAAAACTTTTGTGGACCTTTTAGCTACTAATTGGAACCAGGTCAAGTCAATGAGTGACTTTTTTGACCTTTGGGCCAAAAATATGTTCAGTAGGTCAATTATGGACTTTTTTCAGCCATAACGTTAAAAAAAACAAACAAACATTGAAACCTTCTGTGGACCTTTTAGCTACTGATTGGAATCAGGAGGGAAATCAATGAGTGACTTTTTTGACCTTTGGGAAAAAAATATATTCAGTAAGTCAAATATGAACTTCTGTACAGCCATAACGAAAAAAAAAAAAATCTTTAAAAACCCTTTGGTGGAACTTTTGGCTGCTAATTGGATTCAGAAGAGAAGTCACTGAGCATGTGTAGTAAGTTAGTTTTTAAGGACTCTTGGGCCAAAAATATGTTCAGTAGGTCAAATATGGACTTCTGTATAGCCATAACGTAATAAAAAAAATTAAAAAAAATCTTCTGTGGACCTTTTAGCTACTAATTGGAATCAGAAGGGAAGTCAATGAGTGACTTTTTTGACCTTTGGGCCAAAAATATGTTCAGTAGGTCAAATATGGACTTCTGTACAGCCATAACATGTAAAAAAAACAAAAAAAACATTAAAATCTTTTGTGGACCTTTTTTCTACTAATTGGAATCAGAAGGGAAGTCAATGAGTGACTTTTATTTTACCGTTGGGCCAAAAATATGTTCAGTAGGTCAAATATAGACTTCTGTACAGCCATATCGTTAAAAAAATAAAAAAAATAAAATCTTTTGTGGACCTTTTTTCTGCTAATTGGAATCAGAAGGGAAGTCACTCACCTTTTTTGACCTTTGGGCCAAAAATATGATCAGTAGGTCAAATATGGACTTCTGTATAGCCATAACGTAATAAAAAAATAAAAAATAAAAAACCTCCTGCGGACCTTTTAGATACTAAATGCAATCAGAAGGGTAGTCAATGAGTGACTTTTTTTTACCGTTGGGCAAAAAATATATTCAGTAGGTCAAATATGGACTTATGTACAGCCATAACGTAAAAAAAAAAAAAACTTTTGTGGACCTTTTAGCTACTAATTGGAACCAGGTCAAATCAATGAGTGACTTTTTTTACCTTTGGGCCAAAAATATGTTCAGTAGGTCAATTATGGACTTTTTTCAGCCATAACGTAAAAAAAAAAAAAAAACATTGAAACCTTCTGTGGACCTTTTAGCTACTGATTGGAATCAGGAGGGAAGTCAATGAGTGACTTTTTTGACCTTTGGGAAAAAAATATATTCAGTAAGTCAAATATGAACTTCTGTACAGCCATAACGAAAAAAAAAAAATCTTTAAAAACCCTTTGGTGGAACTTTTGGCTGCTAATTGGATTCAGAGGAGAAGTCACTGAGCATGTGTAGTAAGTTAGTTTTTAAGGACTCTTGGGCCAAAAATATGTTCAGTAGGTCAAATATGGACTTCTGTATAGCCATAACGTAATAAAAAAAATAAAAAAAAATCTTCTGTGGACCTTTTAGCTACTAATTGGAATCAGAAGGGAAGTCAATGAGTGACTTTTTTGACCTTTGGGCCAAAAATATGTTCAGTAGGTCAAATATGGACTTCTGTACAGCCATAACGTAAAAAAAAAAAAAAAACTTTTGTGGACCTTTTAGCTACTAATTGGAACCAGGTCAAGTCAATGAGTGACTTTTTTGACCTTTGGGCCAAAAATATGTTCATTAGGTCAGTTATGAACTTCTGTGCAGACAACATTTAAGAATTTAAAAAAAACTTTAAAAACCCTTTGGTGGAACTTTTGGCTTGTAATTGGACTCAGAAGGGAAGTCACTGAGTATGGATAGTAAGATAGTGTTTAAGGACTCTTAGGCCAAAAACATATTCAGTAGGTCAAAAATGGACTTCTGTACAGCCATAACATGTAAAAAAAATTAAAAAATTAAAATCTTTTGTGGACCTTTTTTCTACTAATTGGAATCAGAAGGGAAGTCAATGAGTGACTTTTTTGACCTTTGGGCCAAAAATATGTTCAGTAGGTCAAATATGGACTTCTGTACAGCCATATCGTTTAAAAAATTAAAAATTAAAACCTTTTGTGGACCTTTTAGCTACTAATTGGAATCAGAAGGGAAGTCAATGAGTGACTTTTTTGACCTTTGGGCCAAAAATATGTTCAGTATGTCAAATATGAATTTCTGTACAGCCATAACTCGTAAAAAATGAAAAAACCTTTAAAAAACCTTTTGTGGAACTTTTGGCTAGTAATTGGATTCAGAAGGGAAGTCAATAAGTATGTATAGTAAGATAGTGTTTAAGGACTCTAAGGCCAAACAAATATTCAGTAGGTCAAATATGGACTTCTCTACAGCCATAACATGTAAAAAAATAAAAATAAAAAAAAACCTTTAAAAAACCTTTGGTGGAACTTTTGGCTGGTAATTGGACTCAGAAGGGAAGTCACTGAATATGTATAGTAAGTTAGTGTTTAAGGACTGTTGGGACAAAAATATGTTCAGTAGGTCAAAAATGGACTTCTGTACAGCCATATCGTTAAAAAAATTAAAAATTAAAATCTTTTGTGAACCTTTTTTCTACTAATTGGAATCAGAAGGGAAGTCACACACCTTTTTTGACCTTTGGGCCAAAAATATGATCAGTAGGTCAAATATGGACTTCTGTACAGCCATATCGTTTAAAAAATTAAACATTAAAATCTTTTGTGGACCTTTTTTCTACTAATTGGAATCAGAAGGGATGTCAATGAGTGACTTTTTTGACCTTTGGCCAAAAATATGTTCAGTAGGTCAAATATGGACTTCTGTATAGCCATAACGTAATAAAAAAATAAAAATAAAAAACCACCTGCGGACCTTTTAGATACTAATTGGAATCAGAAGGGTAGTCAATGAGTGACTTTTTTTTACCGTTGGGCCAAAAATATGTTCAGTAGGTCAAATATGGACTTATGTACAGCCATAACGTTAAAAAAAAAAAACTTTTGTGGACCTTTTAGCTACTAATTGGAACCAGGTCAAGTCAATGAGTGACTTTTTTGACCTTTGGGCCAAAAATATGTTCAGTAGGTCAATTATGGACTTTTTTCAGCCATAACGTTAAAAAAAACAAACAAACATTGAAACCTTCTGTGGACCTTTTAGCTACTGATTGGAATCAGGAGGGAAATCAATGAGTGACTTTTTTGACCTTTGGGAAAAAAATATATTCAGTAAGTCAAATATGAACTTCTGTACAGCCATAACGGAAAAAAAAAAAACTTTAAAAACCCTTTGGTGGAACTTTTGGCTGCTAATTGGATTCAGAAGAGAAGTGACTGAGCATGTGTAGTAAGTTAGTTTTTAAGGACTCCTGGGACAAAAATATGTTCAGTAGGTCAAAAATGGACTTCTGTACAGCCATATCGTTTAAAAAATTTAAAAGTTAAAATCTTTTGTGGACCTTTTTTCTACTAATTGGAATCAGAAGGGAAGTCAGTGAGTGACTTTTTTTTACCATTGGGCCAAAAATATGTTCAGTAGGTCAAATATGGACTTCTGTATAGCCATAACGTAATACTTTTTAATTTTTTTTTAAATCTTCTGTGGACCTTTTAGCTAATAATTGGAACCAGAAGGAAAGTCACTCACCTTTTTTGACCTTTGGGACAAAAATATGTTAAGTAGGTAAAATATGGACTTCTGTACAGCCATAACATGTACAAATTTTTTTACAAATTAAAATCTTTTGTGGACCTTTTTCCTACTAATTGGAATCAGAAGGGAAGTCAATGAGTGACTTTTTTTACCTTTGGGCCAAAAATATGTTCAGTAGGTCAAATATGGACTTCTGTACAGCCATATCGTTTAAAAAATTAAAAATTAAAACCTTTTGTGGACCTTTTAGCTACTAATTGGAATCAGAAGGGAAGTCAATGAGTGACTTTTTTGACCTTTGGGCCAAAAATATGTTCAGTATGTCAAATATGAATTTCTGTACAGCCATAACTCGTAAAAAAAAAAAAAAAAACTTTAAAAAACCTTTTGTGGAACTTTTGGCTAGTTATTGGATTCAGAAGGGAAGTCAATAAGTATGTATAGTAAGATAGTGTTTAAGGACTCTAAGGCCAAAAAAATATTCAGTAGGTCAAATATGGACTTCTCTACAGCCATAACATGTAAAAAAATAAAATAAAATAAAAAACATTTAAAAAACCTTTGGTGGAACTTTTGGCTGGTAATTGGATTCAGAAGGGAAGTCACTGAATATGTATAGTAAGTTAGTGTTTAAGGACTGTTGGGACAAAAATATGTTCAGTAGGTCAAATATGGACTTCTGTACAGCCATAACGTAAAAAAAAACTAAAAAAACATTAAAATCTTTTGTGGACCTTTTTTCTACTAATTGGAATCAGAAGGGAAGTCAATGAGTGACTTTTATTTTACCGTTGGGCCAAAAATATGTTCAGTAGGTCAAATATGGACTTCTGTACAGCCATATCGTTAAAAAAATTAAAAAATTAAAATCTTTTGTGGACCTTTTTTCTGCTAATTGGAATCAGAAGGGAAGTCACTCACCTTTTTTGACCTTTGGGCCAAAAATATGATCAGTAGGTCAAATATGGACTTCTGTATAGCCATAACGTAATAAAAAAAAATTAAATAAAAAACCTCCTGCGGACCTTTTAGATACTAAATGCAATCAGAAGGGTAGTCAATGAGTGACTTTTTTTTACCGTTGGGCAAAAAATATATTCAGTAGGTCAAATATGGACTTATGTACAGCCATAACGTAAAAAAAAAAAAAAACTTTTGTGGACCTTTTAGCTACTAATTGGAACCAGGTCAAATCAATGAGTGACTTTTTTTACCTTTGGGCCAAAAATATGTTCAGTAGGTCAATTATGGACTTTTTTCAGCCATAACGTAAAAAAAAAACAAAAAAAACATTGAAACCTTCTGTGGACCTTTTAGCTACTGATTGGAATCAGGAGGGAAGTCAATGAGTGACTTTTTTGACCTTTGGGAAAAAAATATATTCAGTAAGTCAAATATGAACTTCTGTACAGCCATAACGAAAAAAAAAAATTTTTTTAAAACCCTTTGGTGGAACTTTTGGCTGCTAATTGGATTCAGAGGAGAAGTCACTGAGCATGTGTAGTAAGTTAGTTTTTAAGGACTCTTGGGCCAAAAATATGTTCAGTAGGTCAAATATGGACTTCTGTATAGCCATAACGTAATAAAAAAAATAAAAAAAAATCTTCTGTGGACCTTTTAGCTACTAATTGGAATCAGAAGGGAAGTCAATGAGTGACTTTTTTGACCTTTGGGCCAAAAATATGTTCAGTAGGTCAAATATGGACTTCTGTACAGCCATAACGTAAAAAAAAAAAAAAAACTTTTGTGGACCTTTTAGCTACTAATTGGAACCAGGTCAAGTCAATGAGTGACTTTTTTGACCTTTGGGCCAAAAATATGTTCATTAGGTCAGTTATGAACTTCTGTGCAGACAACATTTAAGAATTTAAAAAAAACTTTAAAAACCCTTTGGTGGAACTTTTGGCTTGTAATTGGACTCAGAAGGGAAGTCACTGAGTATGGATAGTAAGATAGTGTTTAAGGACTCTTAGGCCAAAAACATATTCAGTAGGTCAAAAATGGACTTCTGTACAGCCATAACATGTAAAAAAAATTAAAAAATTAAAATCTTTTGTGGACCTTTTTTCTACTAATTGGAATCAGAAGGGAAGTCAATGAGTGACTTTTTTGACCTTTGGGCCAAAAATATGTTCAGTAGGTCAAATATGGACTTCTGTACAGCCATATCGTTTAAAAAATTAAAAATTAAAACCTTTTGTGGACCTTTTAGCTACTAATTGGAATCAGAAGGGAAGTCAATGAGTGACTTTTTTGACCTTTGGGCCAAAAATATGTTCAGTATGTCAAATATGAATTTCTGTACAGCCATAACTCGTAAAAAATGAAAAAACCTTTAAAAAACCTTTTGTGGAACTTTTGGCTAGTAATTGGATTCAGAAGGGAAGTCAATAAGTATGTATAGTAAGATAGTGTTTAAGGACTCTAAGGCCAAACAAATATTCAGTAGGTCAAATATGGACTTCTCTACAGCCATAACATGTAAAAAAAAAAAAATAAAAAAAAACCTTTAAAAAACCTTTGGTGGAACTTTTGGCTGGTAATTGGACTCAGAAGGGAAGTCACTGAATATGTATAGTAAGTTAGTGTTTAAGGACTGTTGGGACAAAAATATGTTCAGTAGGTCAAAAATGGACTTCTGTACAGCCATATCGTTAAAAAAATTAAAAATTAAAATCTTTTGTGAACCTTTTTTCTACTAATTGGAATCAGAAGGGAAGTCACACACCTTTTTTGACCTTTGGGCCAAAAATATGATCAGTAGGTCAAATATGGACTTCTGTACAGCCATATCGTTTAAAAAATTAAACATTAAAATCTTTTGTGGACCTTTTTTCTACTAATTGGAATCAGAAGGGATGTCAATGAGTGACTTTTTTGACCTTTGGCCAAAAATATGTTCAGTAGGTCAAATATGGACTTCTGTATAGCCATAACGTAATAAAAAAATAAAAATAAAAAACCACCTGCGGACCTTTTAGATACTAATTGGAATCAGAAGGGTAGTCAATGAGTGACTTTTTTTTACCGTTGGGCCAAAAATATGTTCAGTAGGTCAAATATGGACTTATGTACAGCCATAACGTTAAAAAAAAAAAACTTTTGTGGACCTTTTAGCTACTAATTGGAACCAGGTCAAGTCAATGAGTGACTTTTTTGACCTTTGGGCCAAAAATATGTTCAGTAGGTCAATTATGGACTTTTTTCAGCCATAACGTTAAAAAAAACAAACAAACATTGAAACCTTCTGTGGACCTTTTAGCTACTGATTGGAATCAGGAGGGAAATCAATGAGTGACTTTTTTGACCTTTGGGAAAAAAATATATTCAGTAAGTCAAATATGAACTTCTGTACAGCCATAACGAAAAAAAAAAAAATCTTTAAAAACCCTTTGGTGGAACTTTTGGCTGCTAATTGGATTCAGAAGAGAAGTCACTGAGCATGTGTAGTAAGTTAGTTTTTAAGGACTCTTGGGCCAAAAATATGTTCAGTAGGTCAAATATGGACTTCTGTATAGCCATAACGTAATAAAAAAAATTAAAAAAAATCTTCTGTGGACCTTTTAGCTACTAATTGGAATCAGAAGGGAAGTCAATGAGTGACTTTTTTGACCTTTGGGCCAAAAATATGTTCAGTAGGTCAAATATGGACTTCTGTACAGCCATAACATGTAAAAAAAACAAAAAAAACATTAAAATCTTTTGTGGACCTTTTTTCTACTAATTGGAATCAGAAGGGAAGTCAATGAGTGACTTTTATTTTACCGTTGGGCCAAAAATATGTTCAGTAGGTCAAATATAGACTTCTGTACAGCCATATCGTTAAAAAAATTAAAAAATTAAAATCTTTTGTGGACCTTTTTTCTGCTAATTGGAATCAGAAGGGAAGTCACTCACCTTTTTTGACCTTTGGGCCAAAAATATGATCAGTAGGTCAAATATGGACTTCTGTATAGCCATAACGTAATAAAAAAATAAAAAATAAAAAACCTCCTGCGGACCTTTTAGATACTAAATGCAATCAGAAGGGTAGTCAATGAGTGACTTTTTTTTACCGTTGGGCAAAAAATATATTCAGTAGGTCAAATATGGACTTATGTACAGCCATAACGTAAAAAAAAAAAAAACTTTTGTGGACCTTTTAGCTACTAATTGGAACCAGGTCAAATCAATGAGTGACTTTTTTTACCTTTGGGCCAAAAATATGTTCAGTAGGTCAATTATGGACTTTTTTCAGCCATAACGTAAAAAAAAAAAAAAAAACATTGAAACCTTCTGTGGACCTTTTAGCTACTGATTGGAATCAGGAGGGAAGTCAATGAGTGACTTTTTTGACCTTTGGGAAAAAAATATATTCAGTAAGTCAAATATGAACTTCTGTACAGCCATAACGAAAAAAAAAAAATCTTTAAAAACCCTTTGGTGGAACTTTTGGCTGCTAATTGGATTCAGAGGAGAAGTCACTGAGCATGTGTAGTAAGTTAGTTTTTAAGGACTCTTGGGCCAAAAATATGTTCAGTAGGTCAAATATGGACTTCTGTATAGCCATAACGTAATAAAAAAAATAAAAAAAAATCTTCTGTGGACCTTTTAGCTACTAATTGGAATCAGAAGGGAAGTCAATGAGTGACTTTTTTGACCTTTGGGCCAAAAATATGTTCAGTAGGTCAAATATGGACTTCTGTACAGCCATAACGTAAAAAAAAAAAAAAAACTTTTGTGGACCTTTTAGCTACTAATTGGAACCAGGTCAAGTCAATGAGTGACTTTTTTGACCTTTGGGCCAAAAATATGTTCATTAGGTCAGTTATGAACTTCTGTGCAGACAACATTTAAGAATTTAAAAAAAACTTTAAAAACCCTTTGGTGGAACTTTTGGCTTGTAATTGGACTCAGAAGGGAAGTCACTGAGTATGGATAGTAAGATAGTGTTTAAGGACTCTTAGGCCAAAAACATATTCAGTAGGTCAAAAATGGACTTCTGTACAGCCATAACATGTAAAAAAAATTAAAAAATTAAAATCTTTTGTGGACCTTTTTTCTACTAATTGGAATCAGAAGGGAAGTCAATGAGTGACTTTTTTGACCTTTGGGCCAAAAATATGTTCAGTAGGTCAAATATGGACTTCTGTACAGCCATATCGTTTAAAAAATTAAAAATTAAAACCTTTTGTGGACCTTTTAGCTACTAATTGGAATCAGAAGGGAAGTCAATGAGTGACTTTTTTGACCTTTGGGCCAAAAATATGTTCAGTATGTCAAATATGAATTTCTGTACAGCCATAACTCGTAAAAAATGAAAAAACCTTTAAAAAACCTTTTGTGGAACTTTTGGCTAGTAATTGGATTC
This sequence comes from Romanogobio albipinnatus, assembly GCA_023566225.1. NCBI lineage: Eukaryota > Metazoa > Chordata > Actinopteri > Cypriniformes > Gobionidae > Romanogobio > Romanogobio albipinnatus. The sequence continues at coordinate 55,364,097 of CM042247.1, forward strand.
AGAAGGGAAGTCAATAAGTATGTATAGTAAGATAGTGTTTAAGGACTCTAAGGCCAAAAAAATATTCAGTAGGTCAAATATGGACTTCTCTACAGCCATAACATGTAAAAAAATAAAATAAAATAAAAAACATTTAAAAAACCTTTGGTGGAACTTTTGGCTGGTAATTGGATTCAGAAGGGAAGTCACTGAATATGTATAGTAAGTTAGTGTTTAAGGACTGTTGGGACAAAAATATGTTCAGTAGGTCAAATATGGACTTCTGTACAGCCATAACGTAAAAAAAAACTAAAAAAACATTAAAATCTTTTGTGGACCTTTTTTCTACTAATTGGAATCAGAAGGGAAGTCAATGAGTGACTTTTATTTTACCGTTGGGCCAAAAATATGTTCAGTAGGTCAAATATGGACTTCTGTACAGCCATATCGTTAAAAAAATTAAAAAATTAAAATCTTTTGTGGACCTTTTTTCTGCTAATTGGAATCAGAAGGGAAGTCACTCACCTTTTTTGACCTTTGGGCCAAAAATATGATCAGTAGGTCAAATATGGACTTCTGTATAGCCATAACGTAATAAAAAAAAATTAAATAAAAAACCTCCTGCGGACCTTTTAGATACTAAATGCAATCAGAAGGGTAGTCAATGAGTGACTTTTTTTTACCGTTGGGCAAAAAATATATTCAGTAGGTCAAATATGGACTTATGTACAGCCATAACGTAAAAAAAAAAAAAAACTTTTGTGGACCTTTTAGCTACTAATTGGAACCAGGTCAAATCAATGAGTGACTTTTTTTACCTTTGGGCCAAAAATATGTTCAGTAGGTCAATTATGGACTTTTTTCAGCCATAACGTAAAAAAAAAACAAAAAAAACATTGAAACCTTCTGTGGACCTTTTAGCTACTGATTGGAATCAGGAGGGAAGTCAATGAGTGACTTTTTTGACCTTTGGGAAAAAAATATATTCAGTAAGTCAAATATGAACTTCTGTACAGCCATAACGAAAAAAAAAATTTTTTTTAAAACCCTTTGGTGGAACTTTTGGCTGCTAATTGGATTCAGAGGAGAAGTCACTGAGCATGTGTAGTAAGTTAGTTTTTAAGGACTCTTGGGCCAAAAATATGTTCAGTAGGTCAAATATGGACTTCTGTATAGCCATAACGTAATAAAAAAAATAAAAAAAAATCTTCTGTGGACCTTTTAGCTACTAATTGGAATCAGAAGGGAAGTCAATGAGTGACTTTTTTGACCTTTGGGCCAAAAATATGTTCAGTAGGTCAAATATGGACTTCTGTACAGCCATAACGTAAAAAAAAAAAAAAAACTTTTGTGGACCTTTTAGCTACTAATTGGAACCAGGTCAAGTCAATGAGTGACTTTTTTGACCTTTGGGCCAAAAATATGTTCATTAGGTCAGTTATGAACTTCTGTGCAGACAACATTTAAGAATTTAAAAAAAACTTTAAAAACCCTTTGGTGGAACTTTTGGCTTGTAATTGGACTCAGAAGGGAAGTCACTGAGTATGGATAGTAAGATAGTGTTTAAGGACTCTTAGGCCAAAAACATATTCAGTAGGTCAAAAATGGACTTCTGTACAGCCATAACATGTAAAAAAAATTAAAAAATTAAAATCTTTTGTGGACCTTTTTTCTACTAATTGGAATCAGAAGGGAAGTCAATGAGTGACTTTTTTGACCTTTGGGCCAAAAATATGTTCAGTAGGTCAAATATGGACTTCTGTACAGCCATATCGTTTAAAAAATTAAAAATTAAAACCTTTTGTGGACCTTTTAGCTACTAATTGGAATCAGAAGGGAAGTCAATGAGTGACTTTTTTGACCTTTGGGCCAAAAATATGTTCAGTATGTCAAATATGAATTTCTGTACAGCCATAACTCGTAAAAAATGAAAAAACCTTTAAAAAACCTTTTGTGGAACTTTTGGCTAGTAATTGGATTCAGAAGGGAAGTCAATAAGTATGTATAGTAAGATAGTGTTTAAGGACTCTAAGGCCAAACAAATATTCAGTAGGTCAAATATGGACTTCTCTACAGCCATAACATGTAAAAAAATAAAAATAAAAAAAAACCTTTAAAAAACCTTTGGTGGAACTTTTGGCTGGTAATTGGACTCAGAAGGGAAGTCACTGAATATGTATAGTAAGTTAGTGTTTAAGGACTGTTGGGACAAAAATATGTTCAGTAGGTCAAAAATGGACTTCTGTACAGCCATATCGTTAAAAAAATTAAAAATTAAAATCTTTTGTGAACCTTTTTTCTACTAATTGGAATCAGAAGGGAAGTCACACACCTTTTTTGACCTTTGGGCCAAAAATATGATCAGTAGGTCAAATATGGACTTCTGTACAGCCATATCGTTTAAAAAATTAAACATTAAAATCTTTTGTGGACCTTTTTTCTACTAATTGGAATCAGAAGGGATGTCAATGAGTGACTTTTTTGACCTTTGGCCAAAAATATGTTCAGTAGGTCAAATATGGACTTCTGTATAGCCATAACGTAATAAAAAAATAAAAATAAAAAACCACCTGCGGACCTTTTAGATACTAATTGGAATCAGAAGGGTAGTCAATGAGTGACTTTTTTTTACCGTTGGGCCAAAAATATGTTCAGTAGGTCAAATATGGACTTATGTACAGCCATAACGTTAAAAAAAAAAAACTTTTGTGGACCTTTTAGCTACTAATTGGAACCAGGTCAAGTCAATGAGTGACTTTTTTGACCTTTGGGCCAAAAATATGTTCAGTAGGTCAATTATGGACTTTTTTCAGCCATAACGTTAAAAAAAACAAACAAACATTGAAACCTTCTGTGGACCTTTTAGCTACTGATTGGAATCAGGAGGGAAATCAATGAGTGACTTTTTTGACCTTTGGGAAAAAAATATATTCAGTAAGTCAAATATGAACTTCTGTACAGCCATAACGGAAAAAAAAAAACTTTAAAAACCCTTTGGTGGAACTTTTGGCTGCTAATTGGATTCAGAAGAGAAGTGACTGAGCATGTGTAGTAAGTTAGTTTTTAAGGACTCCTGGGACAAAAATATGTTCAGTAGGTCAAAAATGGACTTCTGTACAGCCATATCGTTTAAAAAATTTAAAAGTTAAAATCTTTTGTGGACCTTTTTTCTACTAATTGGAATCAGAAGGGAAGTCAGTGAGTGACTTTTTTTTACCATTGGGCCAAAAATATGTTCAGTAGGTCAAATATGGACTTCTGTATAGCCATAACGTAATACTTTTTAATTTTTTTTTAAATCTTCTGTGGACCTTTTAGCTAATAATTGGAACCAGAAGGAAAGTCACTCACCTTTTTTGACCTTTGGGACAAAAATATGTTAAGTAGGTAAAATATGGACTTCTGTACAGCCATAACATGTACAAATTTTTTTACAAATTAAAATCTTTTGTGGACCTTTTTCCTACTAATTGGAATCAGAAGGGAAGTCAATGAGTGACTTTTTTTACCTTTGGGCCAAAAATATGTTCAGTAGGTCAAATATGGACTTCTGTACAGCCATATCGTTTAAAAAATTAAAAATTAAAACCTTTTGTGGACCTTTTAGCTACTAATTGGAATCAGAAGGGAAGTCAATGAGTGACTTTTTTGACCTTTGGGCCAAAAATATGTTCAGTATGTCAAATATGAATTTCTGTACAGCCATAACTCGTAAAAAAAAAAAAAAAAACTTTAAAAAACCTTTTGTGGAACTTTTGGCTAGTTATTGGATTCAGAAGGGAAGTCAATAAGTATGTATAGTAAGATAGTGTTTAAGGACTCTAAGGCCAAAAAAATATTCAGTAGGTCAAATATGGACTTCTCTACAGCCATAACATGTAAAAAAATAAAATAAAATAAAAAACATTTAAAAAACCTTTGGTGGAACTTTTGGCTGGTAATTGGATTCAGAAGGGAAGTCACTGAATATGTATAGTAAGTTAGTGTTTAAGGACTGTTGGGACAAAAATATGTTCAGTAGGTCAAATATGGACTTCTGTACAGCCATAACGTAAAAAAAAACTAAAAAAACATTAAAATCTTTTGTGGACCTTTTTTCTACTAATTGGAATCAGAAGGGAAGTCAATGAGTGACTTTTATTTTACCGTTGGGCCAAAAATATGTTCAGTAGGTCAAATATGGACTTCTGTACAGCCATATCGTTAAAAAAAATTAAAAATTAAAATCTTTTGTGTACCTTTTTTCTACTAATTGGAATCAGAAGGGAAGTCACTCACCTTTTTTGACCTTTGGGCCAAAAATATGATCAGTAGGTCAAATATGGACTTCTATATAGCCATAACGTAATAAAAAAAAATAAAAAAAACAAAAACCCTGCGGACCTTTTAGATACTAAATGCAATCAGAAGGGTAGTCAATGAGTGACTTTTTTTTACTGTTGGGCCAAAAATATGTTCAGTAGGTCAAATATGGACTTATGTACAGCCATAACGTAAAAAAAAAAAACGTTTGTGGACCTTTTAGCTACTAATTGGAACCAGGTCAAGTCAATGAGTGACTTTTTTTACCTTTGGGCCAAAAATATGTTCAGTAGGTCAATTATAGACTTTTTTCAGTCATAACGTAAAAAAAACAAACAAACATTGAAACCTTCTGTGGACCTTTTAGCTACTGATTGGAATAAGGAGGGAAGTCAATGAGTGACTTTTTTGACCTTTGGGAAAAAAATATATTCAGTAAGTCAAATATGAACTTCTGTACAGCCATAACGAAAAAAAAAAAAAATCTTTAAAAACCCTTTGGTGGAACTTTTGGCTGCTAATTGGATTCAGAAGAGAAGTCACTGAGCATGTGTAGTAAGTTAGTTTTTAAGGACTCTTGGGCCAAAAATATGTTCAGTAGGTCAAATATGGACTTCTGTATAGCCATAACGTAATAATAAAAAATAAAAAAAATCTTCTGTACACCTTTTAGCTACTAATTGGAATCAGAAGGGAAGTCAATAAGTGACTTTTTTTTACCGTTGGGACAAAAATATGTTCAGTAGGTCAAATATGGACTTCTGTACAGACATAGCGTTTAAAAAATTAAAAATTAAAATCTTTTGTGGACCTTTTTTCTACTAATTGGAATCAGAAGGGAAGTCAATGAGTGACTTTTTTTTACCGTTGGGACAAAAATATGTTCAGTAGGTCAAATATGAACTTCTGTACAGCCATAACGGAAAAAAAAAGAAAAAAAAACTTTAAAAACCCTTTGTTGGAACTTGTGGCTGCTAATTGGATTCAGAAGAGAAGTCACTGAGCATGTGTAGTAAGTTAGTTTTTAAGGACTCTTGGGCCAAAAATATGTTCAGTAGGTCAAATATGGACTTCTGTATAGCCATAACGTAATAATAAAAAATAAAAAAAATCTTCTGTACACCTTTTAGCTACTAATTGGAATCAGAAGGGAAGTCAATAAGTGACTTTTTTTTACCGTTGGGACAAAAATATGTTCAGTAGGTCAAATATGGACTTCTGTACAGACATAGCGTTTAAAAAATTAAAAATTAAAATCTTTTGTGGACCTTTTTTCTACTAATTGGAATCAGAAGGGAAGTCAATGAGTGACTTTTTTTTACCGTTGGGACAAAAATATGTTCAGTAGGTCAAATATGAACTTCTGTACAGCCATAACGGAAAAAAAAAGAAAAAAAAACTTTAAAAACCCTTTGTTGGAACTTGTGGCTGCTAATTGGATTCAGAAGAGAAGTCACTGAGCATGTGTAGTAAGTTAGTTTTTAAGGACTCTTGGGACAAAAATATGTTCAGTAGGTCAAAAATTGACTTCTGTACAGCCATATCCTTTAAAAAAATTAAAAATTAAAATCTTTTGTGGACCTTTTTTCTACTAATTGGAATCAGAAGAGTAGTGACCGGCCGAGTATTGACACCAGTCGGGGCCCCCCGGTCCTCCTCCGGGGGGTGGGGGAGGGGTGCGGACACCCACTCCCTCGGAGCAGCTCCTGTTATCCCTGGGATACCTTACGCTTGCTTGTAGAGGCCCTGAGCGGGTTGGGCGTCTCCCTTATGTCCATCACCCTGCTTCCCTGATGGAGGCTGCTGTCTTTGTTTCGCGGAGGCGGACGCAGGGGGGGGGGGGGCGCCCTCGGCAACAAGCTGGCAGAGGCACTGCGAATCAGGATGTTTTTTGTTTTTTTTAAACCGCCTCTGTTTGCTTCTGGGCCATCGAGAACTGCTGGGCAAAGGTCTTGATGGCGTCGCTGAAGAGGCCAGCCTGACAGACAGGGGCGTTGAGGAACCGAACTTAGTCAGACTCACGCATATCTTGCCAGGTTTAGCCCCAGGTTTCTGGACCACTAGAGTGGACATCGCCTGACCCAGGGAGGACTACCCTCATGCATGCAGGACAAAAATGTATACAGATTTTGACCCTTTTGGTGTTCCATATTTTGACACCAAATAGTTCCATGCGGCTAATTTTTCCAATGCCCATCCGGGAAAAAGGCACCGGGGCAGGCAAGGCGATTTACGCACTAAGCCTCAGCCATCCGGGAAAGCATGGCTGTCAACTCTGAATCTGATTCAGCAAGAACACACACTATTATAGTGGGAAACTCAGCATCATCATTTCTACCAGAAAGACTCGGGAGATAGAATGATAAATGAAGCATGCATTTATTTATACATTTATTTATGCATTTATACAGCCCAGCAAGCATAATAAAGTTTTGGCAGATCTGCATATTCCTGCCTGAAGATGAAGTTAGGGGCGTATCCGACCCCCCTTTGAAGATATGTACGGAACCATTCTGGTGGTGGTGGGGAGGGTGGAGGCTGTTGTTGCGTCGCCATTTGCGAACTCAAACATGTGTAAGTATGACATTTATACAGAGAGTATAAGACGTGATTGGATAGAATTGAAGTGAATAAGTGACAAAGTAATTAAGTCTTCCTGGCAGAACTTAAGCTGATGCTTCCCCGATGCAGCAATTGAAATCTGTCCTTTGCCAGAGCCCCAAATGAAACACTAGGTCCCGTTGTTTTCTATAAAGACCAGCAATCCCATCTGTATGGCATGTGAGACACTGAACCAGCAATGCCAGGCATGAGACACTGAACGTGGCCGTCAAACTCGACGGCACACGGCGTGCTGAACGCTCAAGCCCTATGAAAATGTCAAGATGTGAACACCGCACTGACATGGTCAAGTTCTCATGAGAGAACATGAACCACCCACAAACACTGTCTCAGCATGCTTGTGATGCGATAGAGGAGTGGGGGACCACAGAGATGTACCTGCTGGGGAAGCACCACTGTAATCCTCAGGTCACCAAGGCTTATTAGCCGAAGTAGGCCTTTTCTGGCTTTTTCAAGAAAACAAACTAGATCGGAGAATAAGTAAAGGGACTCAACCCCGTTTGAGTTTCATAGTCTCATGTCTAAAGCGCAGAGTGACGCGTGGGTTGCCGTGACAACCCCAGCTGTACACTTAAAATATGTGTACATAGTATGTTGCTTATATAATTTATTTTTAATTTTGGTGGTGGTGGGGAGGGTGGAGGCTGTTGTTGCGTCGCCATTTGCGAACTCAAACATGTGTAAGTATGACTTTTATACAGAGAGTATAAGACGTGATTGGATAGAATTGAAGTGAATAAGTGACAAAGTAATTAAGTCTTCCTGGCAGAACTTAAGCTGATGCTTCCCCGATGCAGCAATTGAAATCTGTCCTTTGCCAGAGCCCCAAATGAAACACTAGGTCCCGTTGTTTTCTATAAAGACCAGCAATCCCATCTGTATGGCATGTGAGACACTGAACCAGCAATGCCAGGCATGAGACACTGAACGTGGCCGTCAAACTCGACGGCACACGGCGTGCTGAACGCTCAAGCCCTATGAAAATGTCAAGATGTGAACACCGCACTGACATGGTCAAGTTCTCATGAGAGAACATGAACCACCCACAAACACTGTCTCAGCATGCTTGTGATGCGATAGAGGAGTGGGGGACCACAGAGATGTACCTGCTGGGGAAGCACCACTGTAATCCTCAGGTCACCAAGGCTTATTAGCCGAAGTAGGCCTTTTCTGGCTTTTTCAAGAAAACAAACTAGATCGGAGAATAGGTAAAGGGACTCAACCCCGTTTGAGTTTCATAGTCTCATGTCTAAAGCGCAGAGTGACGCGTGGGTTGCCGTGACAACCCCAGCTGTACACTTAAAATATGTGTACATAGTATGTTGCTTATATAATTTATTTTTAATTTGTATATTGGGTCTATGCTATTTTGCACATTGTCTGTATATTTGTATATTGTTATTTATTTATTTTTTTATCTGTGTCTTGTCACTGTCATTCTCTGCACTGTGGAGCTTCTGTCACTACAACAAATTCCTAGTATGTGTAAACATACCTTGCAATAAAGCTCATTCTGATTCTGATTCTGATGTTCAGTGGGTCAAATATGGACTACTGGTACAGCCATAACATGTAAAATAAAAAATTAAAACCATTTGTGGAGCTTTTAGCTACTAATTGGAATCAGAAGGGTTGTCAATGAGTGACTTTTCTGACCTTTGGGACAAAAATATGTTCAGTAGGTAAAATATAGACTTCTGTACAGCCATAACATTTAAACAGAAAAAAAAAAAACTTTAAAACCTTTAAAAACTTTTTGTAGAGCTTTTACTAGCCAGTAATGGGAATTGCATTTAATTGCACTCGGTGTGCATTGAAGAGATTAGTGCTTTTGCGTTACACTTACATACAAGACCCGTTGTGCATTGAAGAGATAAGTATTTTTGCGTTTAAATGCATACAAAACGCATTGTGCATTGAATAGATTAGTGCGTTTAGTGGCATTGCATTAAACAAACTTGTTGTGCATTGAAGAGATAAATGCTCGCATTGCATTGCATAATAATAACTTGTGCATTGAGAGACAATTTATTTTGCAAAATGCATTGCGCATTGAATAGATTACTGTGTTTGCATTGCATTGCATAATAATGTATTGTGCATTGAAGAGATTAGTTGTGTTGCGTTGCACTGCATACAAGACTCGAGCATTAAAGAGAAAAGTGCTGTTGCATTGCATAGCATATAATAATTTTTTGTGCATTGAAGAGACAAGTGATTTTGAAATGCAATGCACACCTAGTTCATTGCATTCCAGAATTAAGAAGATTAGTGCGTTTGCAAGACATTGCATTAAAAAACTTGTGCATTGAAGAGATAAATGATTTTGCATTGCATTCATAACTGGGTGTGCATTGAGAGATTAGTGCTTTTGGGTTGCACTGCATACAAGACTCGTGCATTGAAAGAGAAAAGTGATTTTGCATTGCATTCAAGAACTCGGTATGCATTGAAGAGATTAGTGGTTTTGCATTGCAATGCATTCAAGAACTTGGTGTGCATTGAAGAGATTAGTGCAATGCATACAAAACTCAATGTGCATTGAAGAGATTAGTGCAATGCATACAAAACTCAATGTGCATTGAATAGATTAGTGCTTTTGCGTTGCACTGCATAAGACTCGTTCATTGAAGAGAAAAGTGCTGTTTCATTGCATTATAATGCATATAATATTTTTTGTGCACTGAAGAGACAAGTGATTTTGCAATGCACACCTAGTTCGTTGCATTCCAGAACTAGGTGTGCATTAAGGAGATTAGTGCGTTTGCAAGGCATTGCATTAAAAAAACTTGTGCATTGAAGAGATAAATGATTTTGCATTGCATTCATAACTCGGTGTGCATTGAGAGATTAGTGCTTTTGGGTTGCACTGCATACAAGACTCGTGCATTGAAAGAGAAACGTGATTTTGCATTGCATTCAAGAACTCGGTATGCATTGAAGAGATTAGTGGTGTTGCATTGCAATGCATACACGACGCAATGCGCATTGAATAGATTAGTGCGTTTGCATTGCATTACATTAAAATACTTGTGCATTGAAGATATAAGTGCTTTTGCAATGCACTGCATATAAGACTAGTTGTGCATTGAAGAGATGTGCTGTTGCATTGCATATAAGAACTTGTGCATTGAAGAAACAAGTGATTTTGCATTGCATTGTATTCAAAAACTCGGTGTGCATTGAAGAGATTAGTGCTTTTGCGTTGCACACATACAAGACTCGTTGTGCATAGATAAGTATTTTTGCAGATTAGCAGAATAGATTAGTGCGTTTGCATTGCACTAAAAAAACTTGTAATGAAGAGACAAATTATTTTGCATTGCATTGCATTCGAGAACTGGGTGTGCATTGAAGAGATTAGTGCTTTTGCATTGCAATGGATACAAGACCCGTTGTGCATTGAAGAGATAAGTACTTTTGCATTTAAATGTATACAAAACTTATTGTGCACTGAATAGGTTAGTGCGTTTGTATTGCATTGCATTAGAATACTTGTGCATTGAAGAGACAAGTGATTTTGCATTGCATTGCATTCAAAAACTCGGTGTGCATTGAAGAGATAAGTACTTTTGCATTTAATGCATACAAAACTTATTGTGCATTGAATAGGTTAGTGCTTTTGCAATGCACTGCATATAAGATTCGTTGTGCCTTGAAGAGATAAGTGCTGTTGCATTGCATTGCATATAAGAACTTGTTGTGTATTGAAGAGACCAAGTATTTTGCAAAATGCATTGCGTATTGAGGCTTTGCATTGCATTGCATTAAAAAACTTGTGTGTGCATTGAAGAGACAAATGATTTTGCAAAATGCATTGTGCAATGGATGGATTAGTACGTTTTGCATTGCATTGCATTAAAAAACTTGGTGTGCATTGAAGAGATTAGTGGTTTTGCATTGCATTGCATTAAAAAACTTGGTGTGCATTTAAGAGATTAGTGGTTTTGCATTGCATTGCATTAAAAAACTTGGTGTGCATTGAAGAGATAAGTACTTTTGCATTTAAATACATACAAAACTTATTGTGCATTGAAGAGATTAGTGCTTTTGCATTGCAATATCCAGACCCGTTGTGCATTGAAGAGATAAGTACTTTTGCATTTAAATGCATACAAAACTTATTGTGCATTGAATAGATTAGTGCGTTTGCATTGCATTGCATTAAAATACTTGCGCATTGAAGATATAAGTGCTTTTGCAATGCACTGCATATAAGACTAGTTGTGCATTGAAAAGATGTGCTGAAGCAGTGCATATAAGAACATGTGCATTGAAAAGACATGTATTTTTGCGTTTAAATGCATACAAAACTCATTGCGCATTGAATAGATTATGGCGTTTGCCTTGCATTGCATTAAAACGTGTGTGTGCATTGAAGAGACAAATGATTCCAGAACTGGGTGTGCATTAAGAAGATTCGTGCGTTTGCAAGGCATTAAAAAAAACTTGTGCATTGAAGAGATAAATGATTTTGCATTGCATTCAATAACTCGGTGTGCGTTGTAGAGAATAGTGGTTTTGCATTGCAATGCATACAAAACGCAATGTGCATTGAATAGGTTAGTGCATTGAATAAGATTCGTTGTGCCTTGAAGAGATAAATGCTCTTGCATTGCATTGCATATAAGAACTTGTTGTGTATTGAAGAGACCAAGTATTTTGCAAAATGCATTGCGCATTGAGGCGTTTTTATTGCATTGCATTAAAAAACTTGTGTGTGCATTGAAGAGACAAATGATTTTGCAAAATGCATTGCGCATTGGATGGATTAGTACGTTTTGCATTGCATTAAAAAACGTGTGCATTGAAGAGACAAATTATTTTGCATTTATTTTGCATTCAAGAACTCGGTGTACATTGAGAGACAAATTGAATCGATTAGTGTTATTGCATTGCATTCAAGAACTCGGTGTGCATTGAAGAGATTAGTGCTTTTGGGTTGCACTGCATACAAGTGTTGCATTGCAATGCAATACAACGCAATAAATTACTGCGTTTGCATTGCATTGCATTAAAAAAAACTTGTGCATTGAAGAGACAAGTGATTTTGCAATGCACACCGAGTTCATTGCATTCCAGAACTAGGTGTGCATTAAGGAGATTAGTGCTTTTGGGTTGCACTGCATACAAGTGTTGCATTGCAATGCAATACAACGCAATAGATTACTGCGTTTGCATTGCATTGCATTAAAAAAAACTTGTGCATTGAAGAGACAAATGTTGCATTGCATTGCATTCGAGAACTGGGTGTACATTGAAGAAATTAGTTGTTTTGCAATGCGTACAAAACGGAATGTGCATTGAATAGATTAGTGCATTAGTGAATAGATTAGTGCAATAGATTAGTGCATTTCTATTGAATAGATAATTGCATCGCATTTAAAAGCTTGTTGTGCATTGAAGACATTAGCGCTTTTGCATTGCAACGGTTGTGCATTGAAGAGATAAGTACTTTTGCATTTAAATGCATAAAAAACTTATTGTGCAGTGAATAGGTTAGTTAGATATAAGTGCTTTTGCAGTGTACTGCATATAAGACTAGTTGTGCATTGAAGAGGTGCTGTTGCATTGCATATAAGAACTTGTGCATTGAAGAGACAAGTAATTTTGCATTGCATTGCATTCAAAAACTCGGTGTGCATTGAAGAGATAAGTATTTTTGCGTTTAAATGCATACAAAACTCATTGTGCATTGAATAGATTAGTGCGTTTAGTGGCATTGCATTAAAAAAACTTGTTGTGCATTGAAGAGATAAATGCTCTTGCATTGCATTGCATAATAATAACTTGTGCATTGAAGAGATTAGTGCTTTTGCGTTGCACTAATTGAAGAGAAAAGTGCTGTTTCATTGCATTGCATATAATTATTTTTTTTGTGCATTGAAGAGACAAGTGATTTTGCAGTGCAATGCGCCCTAGTTCATTGCATTCCAGAACTAGGTGCGCATTAAGATGATTAGTGCGTTTGCAAAAAACTTGTGCATTGAAGAGATTGGATTAGTGGTGTTGCATTGCAATGCATACAAAACTCATTGTGCATTGAATAGATTAGTGCGTTTAGTGGCATTGCATTAAAAACACATGTGCATTGAAGAGATTAGTGCTTTTTCATTGCATTCAAGAACTTGGTGTGCATTGAAGAGATTAGTGGTTTTGCATTGCAATGCATACAAACCTCAATGTGCATTGAATAGATTTGTGAGTTTGCATTGCATTGCATTAAAAAACTCGTGCATTAGTGCTTTTGCTTTGCACTGCATACAAGACTCGTTCATTGAAAGAGAAAAGTGATTTTGCATTGCATTCAAGCTCGGTATGCATTGAAGAGATTAGTGGTGTTGCATTGCAATGCATACAAAACACAATGTGCATTGAATAGATTAGTGCAATGCATTGCAATGCATTCAAGATTCATGCATTGAAAAGATAAGTACGTTTGCATTTAAAATGCATACAAAACGCAATGTGCATTGAATATGCATTGCATTAAAAAACTTGCAATTAGTGCGTTTGCATTGCATTGCATATAAGAACTTGTTATGCATTGAAGAGACAAGTGATTTTGCATTGCATTGCATTCAAGAACTCGGTGTGCATTGAAGAGACAAGTAGTTTTGCATTGCAATGCATACAAAACACATTGTGCATTGAATAGATTAGTGCAATGCATTGCAATGCATTCAAGATTCATGCATTGAAAGATAAGTACTTCTGCATTAGTGCGTTTGTATTGTATCGCATACTAAAACTTGCTGTTCATTGAAGAGCTTAGTGCTTTTGTATTGCAATGCATAAGAAATTGTTGTGCATTGAAGAGAAAGGTGATTTTGCAAAACGCATTGAATATATTTGTACGTTTGTATTGCATTGCTTTAAAAAACTTGTTGTGCATTGAAGAGACTTCTTTACAGCCATAACGTAAAAAAAACCCAAAAAACATTAAAACCTTTTGTGGACCTTTTAGCTACTAATTGGAATCAGAAGGGAAGTCAATGAGTGACTATTTTTTTACCGTTGGGCCAAAAATATGTTCAGTAGGTAAATTATGAACTTCTGTGCAGACAACATTTAAGAATAAAAAAAACTTTAAAAACCCTTTGGTGGAACTTTTGGCTTGTAATTGGACTCAGAAGGGAAGTCACTGAGTTATGGATAGTAAGATAGTGTTTAAGGACTCTTAGGCCAAAAACATATTCAGTGGGTCAAAAATGGACTTCTGTACAGCCATAACATGTAAAAAAAATTTAAAAATTAAAATCTTTTGTGGACCTTCTTTCTACTAATAGGAATCAGAAGGGAAGTCACGGAGTATGGATAGTAAGATAGTGTTTAAGGACTCTTAGGCCAAAAACATATTCAGTGGGTCAAAAATGGACTTCTGTACAGCCATAACATCTAAAAAAATAAAATAAATAAAAAACCTTCTGTGGACCTTTTAGCTACTAATTGGAATCAGAAGGGAAGTCAATGAGTGACTTTTTTTTACTGTTGGGCCAAAAATATGTTCAGTAGGTCAAATATGGACTTATGTACAACCATAACGTAAAAAAAAAAAAAACATTAAAACCTTTTGTGGACCTTTTAGCTACATATTGGAACCAGAAGGAAAGTCAATGAATGACTTTTATGACCTTGTGCCAAAAATATGTTCAGTAAGTCAAATATGGACTTCTGTACAGCCATAATAAGTAAGAATAAAAAAAACTTTAAAAACCTTTTGGTGGAATATTTGGCTTGTAATTGGATTCAGAAGGGAAGTCAATGAGTTACTTTTTTGATCTTTGGGCCAAAAATATGTTCAATAGGTCAAATATGGACTTCTGTATAGCCATAACGTAATAAAAATTAAAAATAAAAAAAACCTTCTGTGGACCTTTTAGCTACTAATTGGAATCAGAAGGGAAGTCAATGAGTGACTTTTTTTTACCGTTGGGCCAAAAATATGTTCACTAGGTCAAATATGGACTTATGTACAGCCATAACGTAAAAAACCCCAAAAAACATTAAAACCTTTTGTGGACCTTTTAGCTACTAATTGGAACCAGAAGGAGAGTCAATGAATGACTTTTATGACCTTTTGCCAAAAATATGTTCAGTAGGTCAAATATGGACTTCTGTACAGCCATATCGTTAAAACAATTTAAAATTAAAACCTTTTGTGGACCTTTTAGCTACTAATTGGAATCAGAAGGGAAGTCAATGAGTGACTTTTTTTTACCGTTGGGCCAAAAATATGTTCAGTAGGTCCAATATGGACTTCTGTACAGCCACATCATTTAAAAAATTTAAAATTAAAATCTTTTGTGGACCTTTTTTCTACTAATTGGAATCAGAAGGGAAGTCGATGAGTGACTTTTTTTTAACGTTGGCCCAAAAATATGTTAAGTAGGTCAAATATGGACTTATGTACAGCCATAGCATAAAAAAAAAACCCTTTTGTGGACCTTTTAGCTACTAATTGGAACCAGGTCAAGTCAATGAGTGACTTTTTTGACCTTTGGGCCAAAAATATGTTCATTAGGTAAATTATGAACTTCTGTGCAGACAACATTTAAGAATAAAAAAAACTTTAAAAACCCTTTGGTGGAACTTTTGGCTTGTAATTGGACTCAGAAGGGAAGTCACTGAGTTATGGATAGTAAGATAGTGTTTAAGGACTCTTAGGCCAAAAACATATTCAGTGGGTCAAAAATGGACTTCTGTACAGCCATAACATGTAAAAAAATTTTAAAAATTAAAATCTTTTGTGGACCTTCTTTCTACTAATAGGAATCAGAAGGGAAGTCACTGAGTATGGATAGTAAGATAGTGTTTAAGGACTATTAGGCCAAAAACATATTCAGGGGGTCAAAAATGGACTTCTGTACAGCCATAACATGTAAAAAAAAATTAAAAATTAAAATCTTTTGTGGACCTTTTTTCTACTAATTGGAATCAGAAGAGAAGTCAATGAGTGAGTTTTTTGACCTTTGGGCCAAAAATATGTTCAGTAGGTCAAATATGGACTTCTGTACAGCCATATCGTTTAAAAAGATAAAAATTAAAAACTTTTGTGGACCTTTTAGCTACTAATTGGAATCAGAAGGGAAGTCAATGAGTGACTTTTTTGACCTTTGGGCCAAAAATATGTTCAGTATGTCAAATATGCATTTCTGTACAGCCATAACTCGTAAAAAATGAAAAAACCTTTAAAAAACCTTTTGTGGAACTTTTGGCTAGTAATTGGAATCAGAAGGGAAGTCAATGAGTGACTATTTTTTTACCGTTGGGCCAAAAATATGTTCAGTAGGTCAAATATGGACTTATGTACAGCCATAGCATAAAAAAAAACCCTTTTGTGGACCCTTTAGCTACTAATTGGAACCAGGTCAAGTCAATGAGTGACTTTTTTGACCTTTGGGCCAAAAATATGTTCATTAGGTAAATTATGAACTTCTGTGCAGACAACATTTAAGAATAAAAAAAACTTTAAAAACCCTTTGGTGGAACTTTTGGCTTGTAATTGGACTCAGAAGGGAAGTCACTGAGTTATGGATAGTAAGATAGTGTTTAAGGACTCTTAGGCCAAAAACATATTCAGTGGGTCAAAAATGGACTTCTGTACAGCCATAACGTAAAAAAATGTTAAAAATTAAAATCTTTTGTGGACCTTCTTTCTACTAATAGGAATCAGAAGGGAAGTCACTGAGTATGGATAGTAAGATAGTGTTTAAGGACTATTAGGCCAAAAACATATTCAGGGGGTCAAAAATGGACTTCTGTACAGCCATAACATGTAAAAAAAAATTTAAAATTAAAATCTTTTTAGCTACTAATTGGAACCGGAAGGAGAGTCAAT
Organism: Romanogobio albipinnatus; assembly: GCA_023566225.1. Taxonomy (NCBI): domain Eukaryota; kingdom Metazoa; phylum Chordata; class Actinopteri; order Cypriniformes; family Gobionidae; genus Romanogobio; species Romanogobio albipinnatus. Next base: position 55,380,841 of record CM042247.1, read on the forward strand.
GAATGACTTTTATGACCTTTTGCCAAAAATATGTTCAGTAGGTCAAATATGGACTTCTGTACAGCCATATCGTTAAAACAATTTAAAATTAAAACCTTTTGTGGACCTTTTAGCTACTAATTGGAATCAGTAGGGAAGTCAATGAGTGACTTTTTTTTACCGTTGGGCCAAAAATATGCTCAGTAGGTCCAATATGGACTTCTGTACAGCCACATCATTTAAAAAATTAAAAATTTAAATCTTTTGTGGACCTTTTTTCTACTAATTGGAATCAGAAGGGAAGTCGATGAGTGACTTTTTTTTAACGTTGGCCCAAAAATATGTTAAGTAGGTCAAATATGGACTTATGTACAGCCATAACGTAAAAAACAAAAAACATTAAAACCTTTTGTGGACCTTTTAGCTACATATTGGTACCAGAAGGAGAGTCAATGAATGACTTTTATGACCTTTTGCCAAAAAATATGTTCAGTAAGTCAAATATGGACTTCTGTACAGCCATATCGTTTAAAAAATTACACATTAAAACCTTTTGTGGACCTTTTAGCTACTAATTGGAACCAGAAGGAGAGTCAATGAATGACTCTTATGACCTTTTGCCAAAAATATGTTCAGTAAGTCAAATATGGACTTCTGTACAGACATATCGTTTAAAAAATTAAAAATTAAAACCTTTTGTGGACCTTTTAGCTACTAATTGGAACCAGGTCAAGTCAATGAGTGACTTTTTTGACCTTTGGGCCAAAAATATGTTCATTAGGTAAATTATGAACTTCTGTGCAGACAACATTTAAGAATAAAAAAAAACTTTAAAAACCCTTTGGTGGAACTTTTGGCTTGTAATTGGACTCAGAAGGGAAGTCACTGAGTTATGGATAGTAAGATAGTGTTTAAGGACTCTTAGGCCAAAAACATATTCAGTGGGTCAAAAATGGACTTCTGTACAGCCATAACATGTAAAAAATTTTTAAAAATTAAAATCTTTTGTGGACCTTCTTTCTACTAATAGGAATCAGAAGGGAAGTCACGGAGTATGGATAGTAAGATAGTGTTTAAGGACTCTTAGGCCAAAAACATATTCAGTGGGTCAAAAATGGACTTCTGTACAGCCATAACATCTAAAAAAATAAAATAAATAAAAAACCTTCTGTGGACCTTTTAGCTACTAATTGGAATCAGAAGGGAAGTCAATGAGTGACTTTTTTTTACTGTTGGGCCAAAAATATGTTCAGTAGGTCAAATATGGACTTATGTACAACCATAACGTAAAAAAAAAAAAAACATTAAAACCTTTTGTGGACCTTTTAGCTACATATTGGAACCAGAAGGAAAGTCAATGAATGACTTTTATGACCTTTTGCCAAAAATATGTTCAGTAAGTCAAATATGGACTTCTGTACAGCCATAATAAGTAAGAATAAAAAAAACTTTAAAAACCTTTTGGTGGAATATTTGGCTTGTAATTGGATTCAGAAGGGAAGTCAATGAGTTACTTTTTTGATCTTTGGGCCAAAAATATGTTCAATAGGTCAAATATGGACTTCTGTATAGCCATAACGTAATAAAAATTAAAAATAAAAAAAACCTTCTGTGGACCTTTTAGCTACTAATTGGAATCAGAAGGGAAGTCAATGAGTGACTTTTTTTTACCGTTGGGCCAAAAATATGTTCACTAGGTCAAATATGGACTTATGTACAGCCATAACGTAAAAAACCCCAAAAAACATTAAAACCTTTTGTGGACCTTTTAGCTACTAATTGGAACCAGAAGGAGAGTCAATGAATGACTTTTATGACCTTTTGCCAAAAATATGTTCAGTAGGTCAAATATGGACTTCTGTACAGCCATATCGTTAAAACAATTTAAAATTAAAACCTTTTGTGGACCTTTTAGCTACTAATTGGAATCAGAAGGGAAGTCAATGAGTGACTTTTTTTTACCGTTGGGCCAAAAATATGTTCAGTAGGTCCAATATGGACTTCTGTACAGCCACATCATTTAAAAAATTTAAAATTAAAATCTTTTGTGGACCTTTTTTCTACTAATTGGAATCAGAAGGGAAGTCGATGAGTGACTTTTTTTTAACGTTGGCCCAAAAATATGTTAAGTAGGTCAAATATGGACTTATGTACAGCCATAGCATAAAAAAAAACCCTTTTGTGGACCTTTTAGCTACTAATTGGAACCAGGTCAAGTCAATGAGTGACTTTTTTGACCTTTGGGCCAAAAATATGTTCATTAGGTAAATTATGAACTTCTGTGCAGACAACATTTAAGAATAAAAAAAACTTTAAAAACCCTTTGGTGGAACTTTTGGCTTGTAATTGGACTCAGAAGGGAAGTCACTGAGTTATGGATAGTAAGATAGTGTTTAAGGACTCTTAGGCCAAAAACATATTCAGTGGGTCAAAAATGGACTTCTGTACAGCCATAACATGTAAAAATTTTTTAAAAATTAAAATCTTTTGTGGACCTTCTTTCTACTAATAGGAATCAGAAGGGAAGTCACTGAGTATGGATAGTAAGATAGTGTTTAAGGACTATTAGGCCAAAAACATATTCAGGGGGTCAAAAATGGACTTCTGTACAGCCATAACATGTAAAAAAAAATTAAAAATTAAAATCTTTTGTGGACCTTTTTTCTACTAATTGGAATCAGAAGAGAAGTCAATGAGTGAGTTTTTTGACCTTTGGGCCAAAAATATGTTCAGTAGGTCAAATATGGACTTCTGTACAGCCATATCGTTTAAAAAGATAAAAATTAAAAACTTTTGTGGACCTTTTAGCTACTAATTGGAATCAGAAGGGAAGTCAATGAGTGACTTTTTTGACCTTTGGGCCAAAAATATGTTCAGTATGTCAAATATGCATTTCTGTACAGCCATAACTCGTAAAAAATGAAAAAACCTTTAAAAAACCTTTTGTGGAACTTTTGGCTAGTAATTGGAATCAGAAGGGAAGTCAATGAGTGACTATTTTTTTACCGTTGGGCCAAAAATATGTTCAGTAGGTCAAATATGGACTTATGTACAGCCATAGCATAAAAAAAAACCCTTTTGTGGACCCTTTAGCTACTAATTGGAACCAGGTCAAGTCAATGAGTGACTTTTTTGACCTTTGGGCCAAAAATATGTTCATTAGGTAAATTATGAACTTCTGTGCAGACAACATTTAAGAATAAAAAAAACTTTAAAAACCCTTTGGTGGAACTTTTGGCTTGTAATTGGACTCAGAAGGGAAGTCACTGAGTTATGGATAGTAAGATAGTGTTTAAGGACTCTTAGGCCAAAAACATATTCAGTGGGTCAAAAATGGACTTCTGTACAGCCATAACGTAAAAAAATGTTAAAAATTAAAATCTTTTGTGGACCTTCTTTCTACTAATAGGAATCAGAAGGGAAGTCACTGAGTATGGATAGTAAGATAGTGTTTAAGGACTATTAGGCCAAAAACATATTCAGGGGGTCAAAAATGGACTTCTGTACAGCCATAACATGTAAAAAAAAATTTAAAATTAAAATCTTTTGTGGACCTTCTTTCTACTAATTGGAATCAGAAGGGAAGTCACTGAGTATGGATAGTAAGATAGTGTTTAAGGACTCTTAGGCCAAAAACATATTCAGTAGGTCAAAAATGGACTTCTGTACAGCCATAACATCTAAAAAAATAAAATAAATAAAAAACCTTCTGTGGACCTTTTAGCTACTAATTGGAATCAGAAGGGAAGTCAATGAGTGACTTTTTTTTACCGTTGGGCCAAAAATATGTTCAGTAGGTCAAATATGGACTTATGTACAACCATAACGTAAAAAAAAAAAACATTAAAACCTTTTGTGGACCTTTTAGCTACATATTGGAACCAGAAGGAGAGTCAATGAATGACTTTTATGACCTTTTGCCAAAAATATGTTCAGTAGGTCAAATATGGACTTCTGTACAGCCATATCGTTAAAACAATTTAAAATTAAAACCTTTTGTGGACCTTTTAGCTACTAATTGGAATCAGAAGGGAAGTCAATGAGTGACTTTTTTTTACCGTTGGGCCAAAAATATGTTCAGTAGGTCCAATATGGACTTCTGTACAGCCACATCATTTAAAAAATTTAAAATTAAAATCTTTTGTGGACCTTTTTTCTACTAATTGGAATCAGAAGGGAAGTCGATGAGTGACTTTTTTTTAACGTTGGCCCAAAAATATGTTAAGTAGGTCAAATATGGACTTATGTACAGCCATAGCATAAAAAAAAACCCTTTTGTGGACCTTTTAGCTACTAATTGGAACCAGGTCAAGTCAATGAGTGACTTTTTTGACCTTTGGGCCAAAAATATGTTCATTAGGTAAATTATGAACTTCTGTGCAGACAACATTTAAGAATAAAAAAAACTTTAAAAACCCTTTGGTGGAACTTTTGGCTTGTAATTGGACTCAGAAGGGAAGTCACTGAGTTATGGATAGTAAGATAGTGTTTAAGGACTCTTAGGCCAAAAACATATTCAGTGGGTCAAAAATGGACTTCTGTACAGCCATAACATGTAAAAAATTTTTAAAAATTAAAATCTTTTGTGGACCTTCTTTCTACTAATAGGAATCAGAAGGGAAGTCACTGAGTATGGATAGTAAGATAGTGTTTAAGGACTATTAGGCCAAAAACATATTCAGGGGGTCAAAAATGGACTTCTGTACAGCCATAACATGTAAAAAAAAATTAAAAATTAAAATCTTTTGTGGACCTTTTTTCTACTAATTGGAATCAGAAGAGAAGTCAATGAGTGAGTTTTTTGACCTTTGGGCCAAAAATATGTTCAGTAGGTCAAATATGGACTTCTGTACAGCCATATCGTTTAAAAAGATAAAAATTAAAAACTTTTGTGGACCTTTTAGCTACTAATTGGAATCAGAAGGGAAGTCAATGAGTGACTTTTTTGACCTTTGGGCCAAAAATATGTTCAGTATGTCAAATATGCATTTCTGTACAGCCATAACTCGTAAAAAATGAAAAAACCTTTAAAAAACCTTTTGTGGAACTTTTGGCTAGTAATTGGAATCAGAAGGGAAGTCAATGAGTGACTATTTTTTTACCGTTGGGCCAAAAATATGTTCAGTAGGTCAAATATGGACTTATGTACAGCCATAGCATAAAAAAAAACCCTTTTGTGGACCCTTTAGCTACTAATTGGAACCAGGTCAAGTCAATGAGTGACTTTTTTGACCTTTGGGCCAAAAATATGTTCATTAGGTAAATTATGAACTTCTGTGCAGACAACATTTAAGAATAAAAAAAACTTTAAAAACCCTTTGGTGGAACTTTTGGCTTGTAATTGGACTCAGAAGGGAAGTCACTGAGTTATGGATAGTAAGATAGTGTTTAAGGACTCTTAGGCCAAAAACATATTCAGTGGGTCAAAAATGGACTTCTGTACAGCCATAACGTAAAAAAATGTTAAAAATTAAAATCTTTTGTGGACCTTCTTTCTACTAATAGGAATCAGAAGGGAAGTCACTGAGTATGGATAGTAAGATAGTGTTTAAGGACTATTAGGCCAAAAACATATTCAGGGGGTCAAAAATGGACTTCTGTACAGCCATAACATGTAAAAAAAAATTTAAAATTAAAATCTTTTGTGGACCTTCTTTCTACTAATTGGAATCAGAAGGGAAGTCACTGAGTATGGATAGTAAGATAGTGTTTAAGGACTCTTAGGCCAAAAACATATTCAGTAGGTCAAAAATGGACTTCTGTACAGCCATAACATCTAAAAAAATAAAATAAATAAAAAACCTTCTGTGGACCTTTTAGCTACTAATTGGAATCAGAAGGGAAGTCAATGAGTGACTTTTTTTTACCGTTGGGCCAAAAATATGTTCAGTAGGTCAAATATGGACTTATGTACAACCATAACGTAAAAAAAAAAAACATTAAAACCTTTTGTGGACCTTTTAGCTACATATTGGAACCAGAAGGAAAGTCAATGAATGACTTTTATGACCTTTTGCCAAAAATATGTTCAGTAAGTCAAATATGGACTTCTGTACAGCCATAAAAAGTAAGAATAAAAAAAACTTTAAAAACCTTTTGGTGGAATTTTTGGCTTGTAATTGGATTCAGAAGGGAAGTCAATGAGTTACTTTTTTGATCTTTGGGCCAAAAATATGTTCATTAAGTCAGTTATGAACTTCTGTGCAGACAACTTTTAAGAATAAAAAAAAAACTTTAAAAACCCTTTGGTGGAACTTTTGGCTTGTAATTGGACTCAGAAGGGAAGTCACTGAGTATGGATAGTAAGATAGTGTTTAAGGACTCTTAGGCCAAAAACATATTCAGTAGGTCAAAAAGGGACTTAACTTTTAAAGCCATAACATGTAAATTTTTTTAAAATATTTATCTCTTTTGTGGACCTTTTTTCTACTAATTGGAATCAGAAGGGAAGTCAATGAGTGACTTTTTTGACCTTTGGGCCAAAAATATGTTCAATAGGTCAAATATGGACTTCTGTATAGCCATAACGTAATAAAAATTAAAAATAAAAAAAACCTTCTGTGGACCTTTTAGCTACTAATTGGAATCAGAAGGGAAGTCAATGAGTGACTTTTTTTTTACCGTTGGGCCAAAAATATGTTCACTAGGTCAAATATGGACTTATGTACAGCCATAACGTAAAAAAACCCAAAAAACATTAAAACCTTTTGTGGACCTTTTAGCTACTAATTGGAACCGGAAGGAGAGTCAATGAATGACTTTTATGACCTTTTGCCAAAAATATGTTCAGTAGGTCAAATATGGACTTCTGTACAGCCATATCGTTAAAACAATTTAAAATTAAAACCTTTTGTGGACCTTTTAGCTACTAATTGGAATCAGTAGGGAAGTCAATGAGTGACTTTTTTTTACCGTTGGGCCAAAAATATGCTCAGTAGGTCCAATATGGACTTCTGTACAGCCACATCATTTAAAAAATTAAAAATTTAAATCTTTTGTGGACCTTTTTTCTACTAATTGGAATCAGAAGGGAAGTCGATGAGTGACTTTTTTTTAACGTTGGCCCAAAAATATGTTAAGTAGGTCAAATATGGACTTATGTACAGCCATAACGTAAAAAACAAAAAACATTAAAACCTTTTGTGGACCTTTTAGCTACATATTGGTACCAGAAGGAGAGTCAATGAATGACTTTTATGACCTTTTGCCAAAAAATATGTTCAGTAAGTCAAATATGGACTTCTGTACAGCCATATCGTTTAAAAAATTAAAAATTAAAACCTTTTGTGGACCTTTTAGCTACTAATTGGAATCAGAAGGGAAGTCAATGAGTGACTATTTTTTTACCGTTGGGCCAAAAATATGTTCAGTAGGTCAAATATGGACTTATGTACAGCCATAGCATTAAAAAAAACCCTTTTGTGGACCTTTTAGCTACTAATTGGAACCAGGTCAAGTCAATGAGTGACTTTTTTGACCTTTGGGCCAAAAATATGTTCATTAGGTAAATTATGAACTTCTGTGCAGACAACATTTAAGAATAAAAAAAACTTTAAAAACCCTTTGGTGGAACTTTTGGCTTGTAATTGGACTCAGAAGGGAAGTCACTGAGTTATGGATAGTAAGATAGTGTTTAAGGACTCTTAGGCCAAAAACATATTCAGTGGGTCAAAAATGGACTACTGTACAGCCATAACATGCAAAAAAATTTTTAAAATTAAAATCTTTTGTGGACCTTCTTTCTACTAATTGGAATCAGAAGGGAAGTCACTGAGTATGGATAGTAAGATAGTGTTTAAGGACTCTTAGGCCAAAAACATATTCAGTAGGTCAAAAATGGAATTCTGTACAGCCATAACATGTAAAAAAAATAAAATAAATAAAAAACCTTCTGTGGACCTTTTAGCTACTAATTGGAATCAGAAGGGAAGTCAATGAGTATGGATAGTAAGATAGTGTTTAAGGACTCTTAGGCCAAAAACATATTCAGTAGGTCAAAAATGGACTTAACTTTTAAAGCCATAACATGTAATTTTTTTTTAAATATTTATCTCTTTTGTGGACCTTTTTTCTACTAATTGGAATCAGAAGGGAAGTCAATGAGTGACTTTTTTGACCTTTGGGCCAAAAATATGTTCAATAGGTCAAATATGGACTTCTGTATAGCCATAACGTAATAAAAAAAAAAAAAAAAAAAAAACCGTCTTTGGACCTTTTAGCTACTAATTGGAATCAGAAGGGAAGTCAATGAGTGACTTTTTTTTACCGTTGGGCCAAAAATATGTTCAGTAGGCAAAATATGGACTTCTGTACAGCCATATCGTTAAAAAAATGAAAACCTTTTGTGGACCTTTTTTCTACTATTTGGAATCAGAAGGGAAGTCAATGAGTGACTTTTTTTTACCGTTGGGCCAAAAATATGTTCAGTAGGTCAAATATGGACTTATGTACAGCCATAACGTAAAAAACCCCAAAAAACATTAAAACCTTTTGTGGACCTTTTAGCTACTAATTGGAACCAGAAGGAGAGTCAATGAATGACTTTTATGACCTTTTGCCAAAAATATGTTCAGTAGGTCAAATATGGACTTCTGTACAGCCATATCGTTAAAACAATTTAAAATTAAAACCTTTTGTGGACCTTTTAGCTACTAATTGGAATCAGAAGGGAAGTCAATGAGTGACTTTTTTTACCGTTGGGCCAAAAATATGTTCAGTAGGTCCAATATGGACTTCTGTACAGCCACATCATTTAAAAAATTAAAAATTTAAATCTTTTGTGGACCTTTTTTCTACTAATTGGAATCAGAAGGGAAGTCGATGAGTGACTTTTTTTTAACATTGGCCCAAAAATATGTTAAGTAGGTCCAATATGGACTTCTGTACAGCCACATCATTTAAAAAATTAAAAATTTAAATCTTTTGTGGACCTTTTTTCTACTAATTGGAATCAGAAGGGAAGTCGATGAGTGACTTTTTTTTAACATTGGCCCAAAAATATGTTAAGTAGGTCAAATATGGACTTATGTACAGCCATAACGTAAAAAACAAAAAACATTAAAACCTTTTGTGGACCTTTTAGCTACATATTGGTACCAGAAGGAGAGTCAATGAATGACTTTTATGACCTTTTGCCAAAAAATATGTTCAGTAAGTCAAATATGGACTTCTGTACAGCCATATCGTTTAAAAAATTAAAAATTAAAACCTTTTGTGGACCTTTTAGCTACTAATTGGAATCAGAAGGGAAGTCAATGAGTGACTATTTTTTTACCGTTGGGCCAAAAATATGTTCAGTAGGTCAAATATGGACTTATGTACAGCCATAGCATAAAAAAAAACCCTTTTGTGGACCTTTTAGCTACTAATTGGAACCAGGTCAAGTCAATGAGTGACTTTTTTGACCTTTGGGCCAAAAATATGTTCATTAGGTAAATTATGAACTTCTGTGCAGACAACATTTAAGAATAAAAAAAACTTTAAAAACCCTTTGGTGGAACTTTTGGCTTGTAATTGGACTCAGAAGGGAAGTCACTGAGTTATGGATAGTAAGATAGTGTTTAAGGACTCTTAGGCCAAAAACATATTCAGTGGGTCAAAAATGGACTACTGTACAGCCATAACATGTAAAAAAATTTTTAAAATTAAAATCTTTTGTGGACCTTCTTTCTACTAATTGGAATCAGAAGGGAAGTCACTGAGTATGGATAGTAAGATAGTGTTTAAGGACTCTTAGGCCAAAAACATATTCAGTAGGTCAAAAATGGACTTCTGTACAGCCATAACATGTAAAAAAATAAAATAAATAAAAAACCTTCTGTGGACCTTTTAGCTACTAATTGGAATCAGAAGGGAAGTCAATGAGTATGGATAGTAAGATAGTGTTTAAGGACTCTTAGGCCAAAAACATATTCAGTAGGTCAAAAATGGACTTAACTTTTAAAGCCATAACATGTAATTTTTTTTTAAATATTTATCTCTTTTGTGGACCTTTTTTCTACTAATTGGAATCAGAAGGGAAGTCAATGAGTGACTTTTTTGACCTTTGGGCCAAAAATATGTTCAATAGGTCAAATATGGACTTCTGTATAGCCATAACGTAATAAAAAAAAAAAAAAAAAAAAAAACCGTCTTTGGACCTTTTAGCTACTAATTGGAATCAGAAGGGAAGTCAATGAGTGACTTTTTTTTACCGTTGGGCCAAAAATATGTTCAGTAGGCAAAATATGGACTTCTGTACAGCCATATCGTTAAAAAAATGAAAACCTTTTGTGGACCTTTTTTCTACTATTTGGAATCAGAAGGGAAGTCAATGAGTGACTTTTTTTTACCGTTGGGCCAAAAATATGTTCAGTAGGTCAAATATGGACTTATGTACAGCCATAACGTAAAAAACCCCAAAAAACATTAAAACCTTTTGTGGACCTTTTAGCTACTAATTGGAACCAGAAGGAGAGTCAATGAATGACTTTTATGACCTTTTGCCAAAAATATGTTCAGTAGGTCAAATATGGACTTCTGTACAGCCATATCGTTAAAACAATTTAAAATTAAAACCTTTTGTGGACCTTTTAGCTACTAATTGGAATCAGAAGGGAAGTCAATGAGTGACTTTTTTTTACCGTTGGGCCAAAAATATGTTCAGTAGGTCCAATATGGACTTCTGTACAGCCACATCATTTAAAAAATTAAAAATTTAAATCTTTTGTGGACCTTTTTTCTACTAATTGGAATCAGAAGGGAAGTCGATGAGTGACTTTTTTTTAACATTGGCCCAAAAATATGTTAAGTAGGTCCAATATGGACTTCTGTACAGCCACATCATTTAAAAAATTAAAAATTTAAATCTTTTGTGGACCTTTTTTCTACTAATTGGAATCAGAAGGGAAGTCGATGAGTGACTTTTTTTTAACATTGGCCCAAAAATATGTTAAGTAGGTCAAATATGGACTTATGTACAGCCATAACGTAAAAAACAAAAAACATTAAAACCTTTTGTGGACCTTTTAGCTACATATTGGTACCAGAAGGAGAGTCAATGAATGACTTTTATGACCTTTTGCCAAAAATATGTTCAGTAAGTCAAATATGGACTTCTGTATAGCCATAACGCAAAAAAAACCCAAAAAAAAAAAAACCTTCTGTGGACCTTTTAGCTACTAATTGGAATCAGAAGGTAAGTCAATGAGTGACTTTTTTTTACCGTTGGGCCAAAAATATGTTCGGTAGGTCAAATATGGACTTTTGTACAGCCTCATCGTTTAAAAAATTAAAAATTAAAATCATTTGTGGACCTTTTTTCTAATAATTGGAATCAGAAGGAGAGTCAATGAATGACTTTTATGACCTTTTGCCAAAAATATGTTCAGTAAGTCAAATATGGACTTCTGTACAGCCATAATAAGTAAGAATAAAAAAAACTTTAAAAACCTTTTGTGGAACTTTTAGCTACTAATTGGAACCAGGTCAAGTCAATGAGTGACTTTTTTGACCTTTGGACCAAAAAAATGTTTAGTAGGTCAATTATGGACTTCTGTACAGCCATAACGTAAAAAACAAAAAAACATTAAAACCTTTTGTGGACCTTTTAGCTACATATTGGAACCAGAAGGAGAGTCAATTAATGACTTTTATGACCTTTTGCCAAAAATATGTTCAGTAAGTCAAATATGGACTTCTGTACAGCCATATCGTTTAAAAAATTAAAAATTAAAACCTTTTGTGGACCTTTTAGCTACTAATTGGAATCAGAAGGGAAGTCAATGAGTGACTTTTTTTTACCGTTGGGCCAAAAATATGTTCAGTAGGTCAAATATGGACTTATGTACAGCCATATCGTTTAAAAAATTACACATTAAAACCTTTTGTGGACCTTTTAGCTACTAATTGGAACCAGAAGGAGAGTCAATGAATGACTCTTATGACCTTTTGCCAAAAATATGTTCAGTAAGTCAAATATGGACTTCTGTACAGCCATATCGTTTAAAAAATTAAAAATTAAAACCTTTTGTGGACCTTTTAGCTTCTAATTGGAACCAGGTCAAGTCAATGAGTGACTTTTTTGACCTTTGGGCCAAAAATATGTTCATTAGGTAAATTATGAACTTCTGTGCAGACAACATTTAAGAATAAAAAAAAACTTTAAAAACCCTTTGGTGGAACTTTTGGCTTGTAATTGGACTCAGAAGGGAAGTCACTGAGTTATGGATAGTAAGATAGTGTTTAAGGACTCTTAGGCCAAAAACATATTCAGTGGGTCAAAAATGGACTTCTGTACAGCCATAACATGTAAAAAATTTTAAAAAATTAAAATCTTTTGTGGACCTTCTTTCTACTAATAGGAATCAGAAGGGAAGTCACTGAGTATGGATAGTAAGATAGTGTTTAAGGACTATTAGGCCAAAAACATATTCAGGGGGTCAAAAATGGACTTCTGTACAGCCATAACATGTAAAAAAAATTTAAAAATTAAAATCTTTTGTGGACCTTCTTTCTACTAATTGGAATCAGAAGGGAAGTCACTGAGTATGGATAGTAAGATAGTGTTTAAGGACTCTTAGGCCAAAAACATATTCAGTAGGTCAAAAATGGACTTCTGTACAGCCATAACATCTAAAAAAATAAAATAAATAAAAAACCTTCTGTGGACCTTTTAGCTACTAATTGGAATCAGAAGGGAAGTCAATGAGTGCCTTTTTTTTACCGTTGGGCCAAAAATATGTTCAGTAGGTCAAATATGGACTTATGTACAACCATAACGTAAAAAAAAAAAACATTAAAACCTTTTGTGGACCTTTTAGCTACATATTGGAACCAGAAGGAAAGTCAATGAATGACTTGTATGACCTTTTGCCAAAAATATGTTCAGTAAGTCAAATATGGACTTCTGTACAGCCATAAAAAGTAAGAATAAAAAAAACTTTAAAAACCTTTTGGTGGAATTTTTGGCTTGTAATTGGATTCAGAAGGGAAGTCAATGAGTTACTTTTTTGATCTTTGGGCCAAAAATATGTTCATTAAGTCAGTTATGAACTTCTGTGCAGACAACTTTTAAGAATAAAAAAAAAACTTTAAAAACCCTTTGGTGGAACTTTTGGCTTGTAATTGGACTCAGAAGGGAAGTCACTGAGTATGGATAGTAAGATAGTGTTTAAGGACTCTTAGGCCAAAAACATATTCAGTAGGTCAAAAAGGGACTTAACTTTTAAAGCCATAACATGTAATTTTTTTTAAAATATTTATCTCTTTTGTGGACCTTTTTTCTACTAATTGGAATCAGAAGGGAAGTCAATGAGTGACTTTTTTGACCTTTGGGCCAAAAATATGTTCAATAGGTCAAATATGGACTTCTGTATAGCCATAACGTAATAAAAATTAAAAATAAAAAAAACCTTCTGTGGACCTTTTAGCTACTAATTGGAATCAGAAGGGAAGTCAATGAGTGACTTTTTTTTTACCGTTGGGCCAAAAATATGTTCACTAGGTCAAATATGGACTTATGTACAGCCTCATCGTTTAAAAAATTAAAAATTAAAATCATTTGTGGACCTTTTTTCTAATAATTGGAATCAGAAGGAGAGTCAATGAATGACTTTTATGACCTTTTGCCAAAAATATGTTCAGTAAGTCAAATATGGACTTCTGTACAGCCATAATAAGTAAGAATAAAAAAAACTTTAAAAACCTTTTGTGGAACTTTTAGCTACTAATTGGAACCAGGTCAAGTCAATGAGTGACTTTTTTGACCTTTGGACCAAAAAAATGTTTAGTAGGTCAATTATGGACTTCTGTACAGCCATAACGTAAAAAACAAAAAAACATTAAAACCTTTTGTGGACCTTTTAGCTACATATTGGAACCAGAAGGAGAGTCAATTAATGACTTTTATGACCTTTTGCCAAAAATATGTTCAGTAAGTCAAATATGGACTTCTGTACAGCCATATCGTTTAAAAAATTAAAAATTAAAACCTTTTGTGGACCTTTTAGCTACTAATTGGAATCAGAAGGGAAGTCAATGAGTGACTTTTTTTTACCGTTGGGCCAAAAATATGTTCAGTAGGTCAAATATGGACTTATGTACAGCCATATCGTTTAAAAAATTACACATTAAAACCTTTTGTGGACCTTTTAGCTACTAATTGGAACCAGAAGGAGAGTCAATGAATGACTCTTATGACCTTTTGCCAAAAATATGTTCAGTAAGTCAAATATGGACTTCTGTACAGCCATATCGTTTAAAAAATTAAAAATTAAAACCTTTTGTGGACCTTTTAGCTTCTAATTGGAACCAGGTCAAGTCAATGAGTGACTTTTTTGACCTTTGGGCCAAAAATATGTTCATTAGGTAAATTATGAACTTCTGTGCAGACAACATTTAAGAATAAAAAAAAACTTTAAAAACCCTTTGGTGGAACTTTTGGCTTGTAATTGGACTCAGAAGGGAAGTCACTGAGTTATGGATAGTAAGATAGTGTTTAAGGACTCTTAGGCCAAAAACATATTCAGTGGGTCAAAAATGGACTTCTGTACAGCCATAACATGTAAAAAATTTTAAAAAATTAAAATCTTTTGTGGACCTTCTTTCTACTAATAGGAATCAGAAGGGAAGTCACTGAGTATGGATAGTAAGATAGTGTTTAAGGACTATTAGGCCAAAAACATATTCAGGGGGTCAAAAATGGACTTCTGTACAGCCATAACATGTAAAAAAAATTTAAAAATTAAAATCTTTTGTGGACCTTCTTTCTACTAATTGGAATCAGAAGGGAAGTCACTGAGTATGGATAGTAAGATAGTGTTTAAGGACTCTTAGGCCAAAAACATATTCAGTAGGTCAAAAATGGACTTCTGTACAGCCATAACATCTAAAAAAATAAAATAAATAAAAAACCTTCTGTGGACCTTTTAGCTACTAATTGGAATCAGAAGGGAAGTCAATGAGTGCCTTTTTTTTACCGTTGGGCCAAAAATATGTTCAGTAGGTCAAATATGGACTTATGTACAACCATAACGTAAAAAAAAAAAACATTAAAACCTTTTGTGGACCTTTTAGCTACATATTGGAACCAGAAGGAAAGTCAATGAATGACTTGTATGACCTTTTGCCAAAAATATGTTCAGTAAGTCAAATATGGACTTCTGTACAGCCATAAAAAGTAAGAATAAAAAAAACTTTAAAAACCTTTTGGTGGAATTTTTGGCTTGTAATTGGATTCAGAAGGGAAGTCAATGAGTTACTTTTTTGATCTTTGGGCCAAAAATATGTTCATTAAGTCAGTTATGAACTTCTGTGCAGACAACTTTTAAGAATAAAAAAAAAACTTTAAAAACCCTTTGGTGGAACTTTTGGCTTGTAATTGGACTCAGAAGGGAAGTCACTGAGTATGGATAGTAAGATAGTGTTTAAGGACTCTTAGGCCAAAAACATATTCAGTAGGTCAAAAAGGGACTTAACTTTTAAAGCCATAACATGTAATTTTTTTTAAAATATTTATCTCTTTTGTGGACCTTTTTTCTACTAATTGGAATCAGAAGGGAAGTCAATGAGTGACTTTTTTGACCTTTGGGCCAAAAATATGTTCAATAGGTCAAATATGGACTTCTGTATAGCCATAACGTAATAAAAATTAAAAATAAAAAAAACCTTCTGTGGACCTTTTAGCTACTAATTGGAATCAGAAGGGAAGTCAATGAGTGACTTTTTTTTTACCGTTGGGCCAAAAATATGTTCACTAGGTCAAATATGGACTTATGTACAGCCATAACGTAAAAAAACCCAAAAAACATTAAAACCTTTTGTGGACCTTTTAGCTACTAATTGGAACCGGAAGGAGAGTCAATGAATGACTTTTATGACCTTTTGCCAAAAATATGTTCAGTAGGTCAAATATGGACTTCTGTACAGCCATATCGTTAAAACAATTTAAAATTAAAACCTTTTGTGGACCTTTTAGCTACTAATTGGAATCAGTAGGGAAGTCAATGAGTGACTTTTTTTTACCGTTGGGCCAAAAATATGCTCAGTAGGTCCAATATGGACTTCTGTACAGCCACATCATTTAAAAAATTAAAAATTTAAATCTTTTGTGGACCTTTTTTCTACTAATTGGAATCAGAAGGGAAGTCGATGAGTGACTTTTTTTTAACGTTGGCCCAAAAATATGTTAAGTAGGTCAAATATGGACTTATGTACAGCCATAACGTAAAAAACAAAAAACATTAAAACCTTTTGTGGACCTTTTAGCTACATATTGGTACCAGAAGGAGAGTCAATGAATGACTTTTATGACCTTTTGCCAAAAAATATGTTCAGTAAGTCAAATATGGACTTCTGTACAGCCATATCGTTTAAAAAATTAAAAATTAAAACCTTTTGTGGACCTTTTAGCTACTAATTGGAATCAGAAGGGAAGTCAATGAGTGACTATTTTTTTACCGTTGGGCCAAAAATATGTTCAGTAGGTCAAATATGGACTTATGTACAGCCATAGCATAAAAAAAAACCCTTTTGTGGACCTTTTAGCTACTAATTGGAACCAGGTCAAGTCAATGAGTGACTTTTTTGACCTTTGGGCCAAAAATATGTTCATTAGGTAAATTATGAACTTCTGTGCAGACAACATTTAAGAATAAAAAAAACTTTAAAAACCCTTTGGTGGAACTTTTGGCTTGTAATTGGACTCAGAAGGGAAGTCACTGAGTTATGGATAGTAAGATAGTGTTTAAGGACTCTTAGGCCAAAAACATATTCAGTGGGTCAAAAATGGACTACTGTACAGCCATAACATGTAAAAAAATTTTTAAAATTAAAATCTTTTGTGGACCTTCTTTCTACTAATTGGAATCAGAAGGGAAGTCACTGAGTATGGATAGTAAGATAGTGTTTAAGGACTCTTAGGCCAAAAACATATTCAGTAGGTCAAAAATGGACTTCTGTACAGCCATAACATGTAAAAAAATAAAATAAATAAAAAACCTTCTGTGGACCTTTTAGCTACTAATTGGAATCAGAAGGGAAGTCAATGAGTATGGATAGTAAGATAGTGTTTAAGGACTCTTAGGCCAAAAACATATTCAGTAGGTCAAAAATGGACTTAACTTTTAAAGCCATAACATGTAATTTTTTTTTAAATATTTATCTCTTTTGTGGACCTTTTTTCTACTAATTGGAATCAGAAGGGAAGTCAATGAGTGACTTTTTTGACCTTTGGGCCAAAAATATGTTCAATAGGTCAAATATGGACTTCTGTATAGCCATAACGTAATAAAAAAAAAAAAAAAAAAAAAAACCGTCTTTGGACCTTTTAGCTACTAATTGGAATCAGAAGGGAAGTCAATGAGTGACTTTTTTTTACCGTTGGGCCAAAAATATGTTCAGTAGGCAAAATATGGACTTCTGTACAGCCATATCGTTAAAAAAATGAAAACCTTTTGTGGACCTTTTTTCTACTATTTGGAATCAGAAGGGAAGTCAATGAGTGACTTTTTTTTACCGTTGGGCCAAAAATATGTTCAGTAGGTCAAATATGGACTTATGTACAGCCATAACGTAAAAAACCCCAAAAAACATTAAAACCTTTTGTGGACCTTTTAGCTACTAATTGGAACCAGAAGGAGAGTCAATGAATGACTTTTATGACCTTTTGCCAAAAATATGTTCAGTAGGTCAAATATGGACTTCTGTACAGCCATATCGTTAAAACAATTTAAAATTAAAACCTTTTGTGGACCTTTTAGCTACTAATTGGAATCAGAAGGGAAGTCAATGAGTGACTTTTTTTTACCGTTGGGCCAAAAATATGTTCAGTAGGTCCAATATGGACTTCTGTACAGCCACATCATTTAAAAAATTAAAAATTTAAATCTTTTGTGGACCTTTTTTCTACTAATTGGAATCAGAAGGGAAGTCGATGAGTGACTTTTTTTTAACATTGGCCCAAAAATATGTTAAGTAGGTCCAATATGGACTTCTGTACAGCCACATCATTTAAAAAATTAAAAATTTAAATCTTTTGTGGACCTTTTAGCTACTAATTGGAATCAGAAGGGAAGTCAATGAGTGACTTTTTTTTACCGTTGGGCCAAAAATATGTTCAGTAGGCAAAATATGGACTTCTGTACAGCCATATCGTTAAAAAAATGAAAACCTTTTGTGGACCTTTTTTCTACTATTTGGAATCAGAAGGGAAGTCAATGAGTGACTTTTTTTTACCGTTGGGCCAAAAATATGTTCAGTAGGTCAAATATGGACTTATGTACAGCCATAACGTAAAAAACCCCAAAAAACATTAAAACCTTTTGTGGACCTTTTAGCTACTAATTGGAACCAGAAGGAGAGTCAATGAATGACTTTTATGACCTTTTGCCAAAAATATGTTCAGTAGGTCAAATATGGACTTCTGTACAGCCATATCGTTAAAACAATTTAAAATTAAAACCTTTTGTGGACCTTTTAGCTACTAATTGGAATCAGAAGGGAAGTCAATGAGTGACTTTTTTTTACCGTTGGGCCAAAAATATGTTCAGTAGGTCCAATATGGACTTCTGTACAGCCACATCATTTAAAAAATTAAAAATTTAAATCTTTTGTGGACCTTTTTTCTACTAATTGGAATCAGAAGGGAAGTCGATGAGTGACTTTTTTTTAACATTGGCCCAAAAATATGTTAAGTAGGTCCAATATGGACTTCTGTACAGCCACATCATTTAAAAAATTAAAAATTTAAATCTTTTGTGGACCTTTTTTCTACTAATTGGAATCAGAAGGGAAGTCGATGAGTGACTTTTTTTTAACATTGGCCCAAAAATATGTTAAGTAGGTCAAATATGGACTTATGTACAGCCATAACGTAAAAAACAAAAAACATTAAAACCTTTTGTGGACCTTTTAGCTACATATTGGTACCAGAAGGAGAGTCAATGAATGACTTGTATGACCTTTTGCCAAAAAATATGTTCAGTAAGTCAAATATGGACTTCTGTACAGCCATATCGTTTAAAAAATTAAAAATTAAAACCTTTTGTGGACCTTTTAGCTACTAATTGGAATCAGAAGGGAAGTCAATGAGTGACTATTTTTTTACCGTTGGGCCAAAAATATGTTCAGTAGGTCAAATATGGACTTATGTACAGCCATAGCATAAAAAAAAACCCTTTTGTGGACCTTTTAGCTACTAATTGGAACCAGGTCAAGTCAATGAGTGACTTTTTTGACCTTTGGGCCAAAAATATGTTCATTAGGTAAATTATGAACTTCTGTGCAGACAACATTTAAGAATAAAAAAAACTTTAAAAACCCTTTGGTGGAACTTTTGGCTTGTAATTGGACTCAGAAGGGAAGTCACTGAGTTATGGATAGTAAGATAGTGTTTAAGGACTCTTAGGCCAAAAACATATTCAGTGGGTCAAAAATGGACTACTGTACAGCCATAACATGTAAAAAAATTTTTAAAATTAAAATCTTTTGTGGACCTTCTTTCTACTAATTGGAATCAGAAGGGAAGTCACTGAGTATGGATAGTAAGATAGTGTTTAAGGACTCTTAGGCCAAAAACATATTCAGTAGGTCAAAAATGGACTTCTGTACAGCCATAACATGTAAAAAAATAAAATAAATAAAAAACCTTCTGTGGACCTTTTAGCTACTAATTGGAATCAGAAGGGAAGTCAATGAGTATGGATAGTAAGATAGTGTTTAAGGACTCTTAGGCCAAAAACATATTCAGTAGGTCAAAAATGGACTTAACTTTTAAAGCCATAACATGTAATTTTTTTTTAAATATTTATCTCTTTTGTGGACCTTTTTTCTACTAATTGGAATCAGAAGGGAAGTCAATGAGTGACTTTTTTGACCTTTGGGCCAAAAATATGTTCAATAGGTCAAATATGGACTTCTGTATAGCCATAACGTAATAAAAAAAAAAAAAAAAAAAAAAACCGTCTTTGGACCTTTTAGCTACTAATTGGAATCAGAAGGGAAGTCAATGAGTGACTTTTTTTTACCGTTGGGCCAAAAATATGTTCAGTAGGCAAAATATGGACTTCTGTACAGCCATATCGTTAAAAAAATGAAAACCTTTTGTGGACCTTTTTTCTACTATTTGGAATCAGAAGGGAAGTCAATGAGTGACTTTTTTTTACCGTTGGGCCAAAAATATGTTCAGTAGGTCAAATATGGACTTATGTACAGCCATAACGTAAAAAACCCCAAAAAACATTAAAACCTTTTGTGGACCTTTTAGCTACTAATTGGAACCAGAAGGAGAGTCAATGAATGACTTTTATGACCTTTTGCCAAAAATATGTTCAGTAGGTCAAATATGGACTTCTGTACAGCCATATCGTTAAAACAATTTAAAATTAAAACCTTTTGTGGACCTTTTAGCTACTAATTGGAATCAGAAGGGAAGTCAATGAGTGACTTTTTTTTACCGTTGGGCCAAAAATATGTTCAGTAGGTCCAATATGGACTTCTGTACAGCCACATCATTTAAAAAATTAAAAATTTAAATCTTTTGTGGACCTTTTTTCTACTAATTGGAATCAGAAGGGAAGTCGATGAGTGACTTTTTTTTAACATTGGCCCAAAAATATGTTAAGTAGGTCCAATATGGACTTCTGTACAGCCACATCATTTAAAAAATTAAAAATTTAAATCTTTTGTGGACCTTTTTTCTACTAATTGGAATCAGAAGGGAAGTCGATGAGTGACTTTTTTTTAACATTGGCCCAAAAATATGTTAAGTAGGTCAAATATGGACTTATGTACAGCCATAACGTAAAAAACAAAAAACATTAAAACCTTTTGTGGACCTTTTAGCTACATATTGGTACCAGAAGGAGAGTCAATGAATGACTTTTATGACCTTTTGCCAAAAAATATGTTCAGTAAGTCAAATATGGACTTCTGTACAGCCATATCGTTTAAAAAATTAAAAATTAAAACCTTTTGTGGACCTTTTAGCTACTAATTGGAATCAGAAGGGAAGTCAATGAGTGACTATTTTTTTACCGTTGGGCCAAAAATATGTTCAGTAGGTCAAATATGGACTTATGTACAGCCATAGCATAAAAAAAAACCCTTTTGTGGACCTTTTAGCTACTAATTGGAACCAGGTCAAGTCAATGAGTGACTTTTTTGACCTTTGGGCCAAAAATATGTTCATTAGGTAAATTATGAACTTCTGTGCAGACAACATTTAAGAATAAAAAAAACTTTAAAAACCCTTTGGTGGAACTTTTGGCTTGTAATTGGACTCAGAAGGGAAGTCACTGAGTTATGGATAGTAAGATAGTGTTTAAGGACTCTTAGGCCAAAAACATATTCAGTGGGTCAAAAATGGACTACTGTACAGCCATAACATGTAAAAAAATTTTTAAAATTAAAATCTTTTGTGGACCTTCTTTCTACTAATTGGAATCAGAAGGGAAGTCACTGAGTATGGATAGTAAGATAGTGTTTAAGGACTCTTAGGCCAAAAACATATTCAGTAGGTCAAAAATGGACTTCTGTACAGCCATAACATGTAAAAAAATAAAATAAATAAAAAACCTTCTGTGGACCTTTTAGCTACTAATTGGAATCAGAAGGGAAGTCAATGAGTATGGATAGTAAGATAGTGTTTAAGGACTCTTAGGCCAAAAACATATTCAGTAGGTCAAAAATGGACTTAACTTTTAAAGCCATAACATGTAATTTTTTTTTAAATATTTATCTCTTTTGTGGACCTTTTTTCTACTAATTGGAATCAGAAGGGAAGTCAATGAGTGACTTTTTTGACCTTTGGGCCAAAAATATGTTCAATAGGTCAAATATGGACTTCTGTATAGCCATAACGTAATAAAAAAAAAAAAAAAAAAAAAAACCGTCTTTGGACCTTTTAGCTACTAATTGGAATCAGAAGGGAAGTCAATGAGTGACTTTTTTTTACCGTTGGGCCAAAAATATGTTCAGTAGGCAAAATATGGACTTCTGTACAGCCATATCGTTAAAAAAATGAAAACCTTTTGTGGACCTTTTTTCTACTATTTGGAATCAGAAGGGAAGTCAATGAGTGACTTTTTTTTACCGTTGGGCCAAAAATATGTTCAGTAGGTCAAATATGGACTTATGTACAGCCATAACGTAAAAAACCCCAAAAAACATTAAAACCTTTTGTGGACCTTTTAGCTACTAATTGGAACCAGAAGGAGAGTCAATGAATGACTTTTATGACCTTTTGCCAAAAATATGTTCAGTAGGTCAAATATGGACTTCTGTACAGCCATATCGTTAAAACAATTTAAAATTAAAACCTTTTGTGGACCTTTTAGCTACTAATTGGAATCAGAAGGGAAGTCAATGAGTGACTTTTTTTTACCGTTGGGCCAAAAATATGTTCAGTAGGTCCAATATGGACTTCTGTACAGCCACATCATTTAAAAAATTAAAAATTTAAATCTTTTGTGGACCTTTTTTCTACTAATTGGAATCAGAAGGGAAGTCGATGAGTGACTTTTTTTTAACATTGGCCCAAAAATATGTTAAGTAGGTCCAATATGGACTTCTGTACAGCCACATCATTTAAAAAATTAAAAATTTAAATCTTTTGTGGACCTTTTTTCTACTAATTGGAATCAGAAGGGAAGTCGATGAGTGACTTTTTTTTAACATTGGCCCAAAAATATGTTAAGTAGGTCAAATATGGACTTATGTACAGCCATAACGTAAAAAACAAAAAACATTAAAACCTTTTGTGGACCTTTTAGCTACATATTGGTACCAGAAGGAGAGTCAATGAATGACTTTTATGACCTTTTGCCAAAAATATGTTCAGTAAGTCAAATATGGACTTCTGTATAGCCATAACGCAAAAAAAACCCAAAAAAAAAAAAACCTTCTGTGGACCTTTTAGCTACTAATTGGAATCAGAAGGTAAGTCAATGAGTGACTTTTTTTTACCGTTGGGCCAAAAATATGTTCGGTAGGTCAAATATGGACTTTTGTACAGCCTCATCGTTTAAAAAATTAAAAATTAAAATCATTTGTGGACCTTTTTTCTAATAATTGGAATCAGAAGGAGAGTCAATGAATGACTTTTATGACCTTTTGCCAAAAATATGTTCAGTAAGTCAAATATGGACTTCTGTACAGCCATAATAAGTAAGAATAAAAAAAACTTTAAAAACCTTTTGTGGAACTTTTAGCTACTAATTGGAACCAGGTCAAGTCAATGAGTGACTTTTTTGACCTTTGGACCAAAAAAATGTTTAGTAGGTCAATTATGGACTTCTGTACAGCCATAACGTAAAAAACAAAAAAACATTAAAACCTTTTGTGGACCTTTTAGCTACATATTGGAACCAGAAGGAGAGTCAATTAATGACTTTTATGACCTTTTGCCAAAAATATGTTCAGTAAGTCAAATATGGACTTCTGTACAGCCATATCGTTTAAAAAATTAAAAATTAAAACCTTTTGTGGACCTTTTAGCTACTAATTGGAACCAGAAGGAGAGTCAATGAATGACTCTTATGACCTTTTGCCAAAAATATGTTCAGTAAGTCAAATATGGACTTCTGTACAGCCATATCGTTTAAAAAATTAAAAATTAAAACCTTTTGTGGACCTTTTAGCTTCTAATTGGAACCAGGTCAAGTCAATGAGTGACTTTTTTGACCTTTGGGCCAAAAATATGTTCATTAGGTAAATTATGAACTTCTGTGCAGACAACATTTAAGAATAAAAAAAAACTTTAAAAACCCTTTGGTGGAACTTTTGGCTTGTAATTGGACTCAGAAGGGAAGTCACTGAGTTATGGATAGTAAGATAGTGTTTAAGGACTCTTAGGCCAAAAACATATTCAGTGGGTCAAAAATGGACTTCTGTACAGCCATAACATGTAAAAATTTTTAAAAAATTAAAATCTTTTGTGGACCTTCTTTCTACTAATAGGAATCAGAAGGGAAGTCACTGAGTATGGATAGTAAGATAGTGTTTAAGGACTATTAGGCCAAAAACATATTCAGGGGGTCAAAAATGGACTTCTGTACAGCCATAACATGTAAAAAAAATTTAAAAATTAAAATCTTTTGTGGACCTTCTTTCTACTAATTGGAATCAGAAGGGAAGTCACTGAGTATGGATAGTAAGATAGTGTTTAAGGACTCTTAGGCCAAAAACATATTCAGTAGGTCAAAAATGGACTTCTGTACAGCCATAACATCTAAAAAAATAAAATAAATAAAAAACCTTCTGTGGACCTTTTAGCTACTAATTGGAATCAGAAGGGAAGTCAATGAGTGCCTTTTTTTTACCGTTGGGCCAAAAATATGTTCAGTAGGTCAAATATGGACTTAAGTACAACCATAACGTAAAAAAAAAAAACATTAAAACCTTTTGTGGACCTTTTAGCTACATATTGGAACCAGAAGGAAAGTCAATGAATGACTTGTATGACCTTTTGCCAAAAATATGTTCAGTAAGTCAAATATGGACTTCTGTACAGCCATAATAAGTAAGAATAAAAAAAACTTTAAAAACCTTTTGGTGGAATTTTTGGCTTGTAATTGGATTCAGAAGGGAAGTCAATGAGTTACTTTTTTGATCTTTGGGCCAAAAATATGTTCATTAAGTCAGTTATGAACTTCTGTGCAGACAACTTTTAAGAATAAAAAAAAAACTTTAAAAACCCTTTGGTGGAACTTTTGGCTTGTAATTGGACTCAGAAGGGAAGTCACTGAGTATGGATAGTAAGATAGTGTTTAAGGACTCTTAGGCCAAAAACATATTCAGTAGGTCAAAAATGGACTTAACTTTTAAAGCCATAACATGTAAAAATTTTTAAAATATTTATCTCTTTTGTGGACCTTTTTTCTACTAATTGGAATCAGAAGGGAAGTCAATGAGTGACTTTTTTGACCTTTGGGCCAAAAATATGTTCAATAGGTCAAATATGGACTTCTGTATAGCCATAACGTAATAAAAATTAAAAATAAAAAAAACCTTCTGTGGACCTTTTAGCTACTAATTGGAATCAGAAGGGAAGTCAATGAGTGACTTTTTTTTTACCGTTGGGCCAAAAATATGTTCACTAGGTCAAATATGGACTTATGTACAGCCATAACGTAAAAAAACCCAAAAAACATTAAAACCTTTTGTGGACCTTTTAGCTACTAATTGGAACCAGAAGGAGAGTCAATGAATGACTTTTATGACCTTTTGCCAAAAATATGTTCAGTAGGTCAAATATGGACTTCTGTACAGCCATATCGTTAAAACAATTTAAAATTAAAACCTTTTGTGGACCTTTTAGCTACTAATTGGAATCAGAAGGGAAGTCAATGAGTGACTTTTTTTTACCGTTGGGCCAAAAATATGTTCAGTAGGTCCAATATGGACTTCTGTACAGCCACATCATTTAAAAAATTAAAAATGTAAATCTTTTGTGGACCTTTTTTCTACTAATTGGAATCAGAAGGGAAGTCAATGAGTGACTATTTTTTTACCGTTGGGCCAAAAATATGTTCAGTAGGTCAAATATGGACTTATGTACAGCCATAGCATTAAAAAAAACCCTTTTGTGGACCTTCTTTCTACTTATTGGTAATCAGAAGGGAAGTCACTGAGTATGGATAGTAAGATAGTGTTTAAGGACTATTAGGCCAAAAACATATTCAGGGGGTCAAAAATGGACTTCTGTACAGCCATAACATGTAAAAAAAAATTAAAAATTAAAATCTTTTGTGGACCTTCTTTCTACTAATTGGAATCAGAAGGGAAGTCACTGAGTATGGATAGTAAGATAGTGTTTAAGGACTCTTAGGCCAAAAACATATTCAGTAGGTCAAATATGGACTTATGTACAGCCATAACGTAAAAAACAAAAAACATTAAAACCTTTTGTGGACCTTTTAGCTACATATTGGTACCAGAAGGAGAGTCAATGAATGACTTTTATGACCTTTTGCCAAAAAATATGTTCAGTAAGTCAAATATGGACTTCTGTACAGCCATATCGTTTAAAAAATTAAAAATTAAAACCTTTTGTGGACCTTTTAGCTACTAATTGGAATCAGAAGGGAAGTCAATGAGTGACTATTTTTTTACCGTTGGGCCAAAAATATGTTCAGTAGGTCAAATATGGACTTATGTACAGCCATAGCATTAAAAAAAAACCTTTTGTGGACCTTTTAGCTACTAATTGGAACCAGGTCAAGTCAATGAGTGACTTTTTTGACCTTTGGGCCAAAAATATGTTCATTAGGTAAATTATGAACTTCTGTGCAGACAACATTTAAGAATAAAAAAAACTTTAAAAACCCTTTGGTGGAACTTTTGGCTTGTAATTGGACTCAGAAGGGAAGTCACTGAGTTATGGATAGTAAGATAGTGTTTAAGGACTCTTAGGCCAAAAACATATTCAGTGGGTCAAAAATGGACTTCTGTACAGCCATAACATGTAAAAAAAAAATTAAAATTAAAATCTTTTGTGGACCTTCTTTCTACTAATTGGAATCAGAAGGGAAGTCACTGAGTATGGATAGTAAGATAGTGTTTAAGGACTCTTAGGCCAAAAACATATTCAGTAGGTCAAAAATGGACTTCTGTACAGCCATAACATGTAAAAAATTTTTAAAAATTAAAATCTTTTGTGGACCTTCTTTCTACTAATTGGAATCAGAAGGGAAGTCACTGAGTATGGATAGTAAGATAGTGTTTAAGGACTCTTAGGCCAAAAACATATTCAGTGGGTCAAAAATGGACTTCTGTACAGCCATAACATGTAAAAAAAATTTAAAAATTAAAATCTTTTGTGGACCTTCTTTCTACTAATTGGAATCAGAAGGGAAGTCACTGAGTATGGATAGTAAGATAGTGTTTAAGGACTCTTAGGCCAAAAACATATTCAGTAGGTCAAAAATGGACTTCTGTACAGCCATAACATGTAAAAAAAAAAAAAAAAAAAAAAAAAAAAAAAAAAACCTTCTGTGGACCTTTTAGCTTCTAATTGGAATCAGAACGGAAGTCAATGAGTGACTTTTTTTTACCGTTGGGCCAAAAATATGTTCAGTAGGTCAAATATGGACTTATGTACAGCCATATCGTTTAAAAAATTAAAAATTAAAACCTTTTGTGGACCTTTTAGCTACTAATTGGAACCAGGTCAAGTCAATGAGTGACTTTTTTGACCTTTGGGCCAAAAATATGTTCATTAGGTAAATTATGAACTTCCGTGCAGACAACATTTAAGAATAAAAAAAAACTTTAAAAACCCTTTGGTGGAACTTTTGGCTTGTAATTGGACTCAGAAGGGAAGTCACTGAGTTATGGATAGTAAGATAGTGTTTAAGGACTCTTAGGCCAAAAACATATTCAGTAGGTCAAAAATGGACTTCTGTACAGCCATAACATAACTTTTGTGGACCTTTTTTCTACTAATTGGAATCAGAAGGGAAGTCAATGAGTGACTTTTTGACCTTTGGGCCAAAAATATGTTCAGTAGGTCAAATATGGACTTCTGTATAGCCATAACGTAATAAAAATAAAAAATAAAAAAAACCTTCTGTGGACCTTTTAGCTACTAATTGGAATCAGAAGGGAAGTCAATGAGTGACTTTTTTTTACCATTGGGCCAAAAATATGTTCAGTAGGTAAAATATGGACTTCTGTACAGCCATATCGTTTAAAAAATTAAAAATTAAAATCATTTGTGGACCTTTTTTCTAATAATTGGAATCAGAAGGGAAGTCAATGAGTGACTTTTTTTTTTACGTTGGGCCAAAAATATGTTATGTAGGTCAAATATGGACTTATGTACAGCCATAACGTAAAAAACAAAAAACATGAATACCTTTTGTGGACCTTTTAGCTACATATTGGAACCAGAAGGAGAGTCAATGAATGACTTTTATGACCTTTTGCCAAAAATATGTTCAGTAAGTCAAATATGGACTTCTGTATAGCCATAACGTAAAAAACCCCAAAAAACATTAAACCCTTTTGTGGACCTTTTAGCTACTAATTGGAATCAGAAGGGAAGTCAATGAGTGACTTTTTTTTACCGTTGGGCCAAAAATATGTTCAGTAGGTCCAATATGGACTTCTGTACAGCCACATCGTTTAAAAAATTAAAATCATTTGTGGACCTTTTTTCTAATAATTGGAATCAGAAGGGAAGTCAATGAGTGACTTTTTTTTTTACGTTGGGCCAAAAATATGTTATGTAGGTCAAATATGGACTTATGTACAGCCATAACGTAAAAAACAAAAAACATGAATACCTTTTGTGGACCTTTTAGCTACATATTGGAACCAGAAGGAGAGTCAATGAATGACTTTTATGACCTTTTGCCAAAAAGATGTTCAGTAAGTCAAATATGGACTTCTGTACAGCCATAATAAGTAAGAATAAAAAAAACTTTAAAAACCTTTTGTGGAACTTTTAGCTACTAATTGGAACCAGTTCAAGTCAATGAGTGACTTTTTTGACCTTTGGACCAAAAAAATGTTCAGTAGGTCAATTATGGACTTCTGTACAGGCATATCGTTTAAAATTTTTTAAATTAAAACCTTTTGTGGACCTTTTAGCTACTAATTGGAACCAGAAGGAGAGTCAATGAATGACTTTTATGACCTTTTGCCAAAAATATGTTCAGTAAGTCAAATATGGACTTCTGTACAGCCATATCGTTTAAAAAATTAAAAATTAAAACCTTTTGTGGACCTTTTAGCTACTAATTGGAATCAGAAGGGAAGTCAATGAGTGACTATTTTTTTACCGTTGGGCCAAAAATATGTTCAGTAGGTCAAATATGGACTAATGTACAGCCATAACATAAAAAAAAACCCTTTTGTGGACCTTTTAGCTACTAATTGGAACCAGGTCAAGTAAATGAGTGACTTTTTTGACCTTTGGGCCAAAAAAATGTTCATTAGGTAAATTATGAACTTCTGTGCAGACAACATTTAAGAATAAAAAAAACTTTAAAAACCCTTTGGTGGAACTTTTGGCTTGTAATTGGACTCAGAAGGGAAGTCACTGAGTTATGGATAGTAAGATA
Organism: Romanogobio albipinnatus; assembly: GCA_023566225.1. Classification (NCBI taxonomy): domain Eukaryota; kingdom Metazoa; phylum Chordata; class Actinopteri; order Cypriniformes; family Gobionidae; genus Romanogobio; species Romanogobio albipinnatus. The sequence continues at coordinate 55,409,862 of CM042247.1, forward strand.
GTGTTTAAGGACTCTTAGGCCAAAAACATATTCAGTGGGTCAAAAATGGACTTCTGTACAGCCATAACATGTAAAAAAAATTTAAAAATTAAAATCTTTTGTGGACCTTCTTTCTACTAATTGGAATCAGAAGGGAAGTCACTGAGTATGGATAGTAAGATTGTGTTTAAGGACTCTTAGGCCAAAAACATATTCAGTAGGTCAAAAATGGACTTCTGTACAGCCATAACATGTAAAAAAATAAAATAAATAAAAAACCTTCTGTGGACCTTTTTTCTACTAATTGGAATCAGAAGGGAAGTCAATGAGTGACTTTTTTTTACCGTTTGGCCAAAAATATGTTCAGTAGGTCAAATATGGACTTATGTACAGCCATAACGTAAAAAAAAAAAAACATTAAAACCTTTTGTGGACCTTTTAGCTACATATTGGAACCAGAAGGAAAGTCAATGAATGACTTTTATGACCTTTTGCCAAAAATATGTTCAGTAAGTCAAATATGGACTTCTGTACAGCCATAATAAGTAAGAATAAAAAAAACATTAAAAACCTTTTGGTGGAATTTTTGGCTTGTAATTGGATTCAGAAGGGAAGTCAATGAGTGACTTTTTTGATCTTTGGGCCAAAAATATGTTCATTAGGTCAGTTATGAACTTCTGTGCAGACAACTTTTAAGAATAAAAAAAAAACTTTAAAAACCCTTTGGTGGAACTTTTGGCTTGTAATTGGACTCAGAAGGGAAGTCACTGAGTATGGATAGTAAGATAGTGTTTAAGGACTCTTAGGCCAAAAACATATTCAGTAGGTCAAAAATGGACTTCTGTACAGCCATAACATAACTTTTGTGGACCTTTTTTCTACTAATTGGAATCAGAAGGGAAGTCAATGAGTGACTTTTTTGACCTTTGGGCCAAAAATATGTTCAGTAGGTCAAATATGGACTTCTGAATAGCCATAACGTAATAAAAATAAAAAATAAAAAAAACCTTCTGTGGACCTTTTAGCTACTAATTGGAATCAGAAGGGAAGTCAATGAGTGACTTTTTTTTACCATTGGGCCAAAAATATGTTCAGTAGGTAAAATATGGACTTCTGTACAGCCATATCGTTAAAAAAATTAAAAATTAAAATCATTTGTGGACCTTTTTTCTAATAATTGGAATCAGAAGGGAAGTCAATGAGTGACTTTTTTTTTTACGTTGGGCCAAAAATATGTTATGTAGGTCAAATATGGACTTATGTACAGCCATAACGTAAAAAACAAAAAACATGAATACCTTTTGTGGACCTTTTAGCTACATATTGGAACCAGAAGGAGAGTCAATGAATGACTTTTATGACCTTTTGCCAAAAATATGTTCAGTAAGTCAAATATGGACTTCTGTACAGCCATAATAAGTAAGAATAAAAAAAACTTTAAAAACCTTTTGTGGAACTTTTAGCTACTAATTGGAACCAGGTCAAGTCAATGAGTGACTTTTTTGACCTTTGGACCAAAAAAATGTTCAGTAGGTCAATTATGGACTTCTGTACAGCCATAACGTAAAAAACAAAAAAACATTAAAACCTTTTGTGGACCTTTTAGCTACATATTGGAACCAGAAGGAGAGTCAATGAATGACTTTTATGACCTTTTGCCAAAAATATGTTCAGTAAGTCAAATATGGACTTCTGTATAGCCATAACGTAAAAAACCCCAAAAAACATTAAACCCTTTTGTGGACCTTTTAGCTACTAATTGGAATCAGAAGGGAAGTCAATGAGTGACTTTTTTTTACCGTTGGGCCAAAAATATGTTCAGTAGGTCCAATATGGACTTCTGTACAGCCACATCGTTTAAAAAATTAAAATCATTTGTGGACCTTTTTTCTAATAATTGGAATCAGAAGGGAAGTCAATGAGTGACTTTTTTTTTTACGTTGGGCCAAAAATATGTTATGTAGGTCAAATATGGACTTATGTACAGACATAACGTAAAAAACAAAAAACATGAATACCTTTTGTGGACCTTTTAGCTACATATTGGAACCAGAAGGAGAGTCAATGAATGACTTTTATGACCTTTTGCCAAAAAGATGTTCAGTAAGTCAAATATGGACTTCTGTACAGCCATAATAAGTAAGAATAAAAAAACTTTAAAAACCTTTTGTGGAACTTTTAGCTACTAATTGGAACCAGTTCAAGTCAATGAGTGACTTTTTTGACCTTTGGACCAAAAAAATGTTCAGTAGGTCAATTATGGACTTCTGTACAGGCATATCGTTTAAAAAATTTAAAATTAAAACCTTTTGTGGACCTTTTAGCTACTAATTGGAACCAGAAGGAGAGTCAATGAATGACTTTTATGACCTTTTGCCAAAAATATGTTCAGTAAGTCAAATATGGACTTCTGTACAGCCATATCGTTTAAAAAATTAAAAATTAAAACCTTTTGTGGACCTTTTAGCTACTAATTGGAATCAGAAGGGAAGTCACTGAGTATGGATAGTAAGATTGTGTTTAAGGACTCTTAGGCCAAAAACATATTCAGTAGGTCAAAAATGGACTTCTGTACAGCCATAACATGTAAAAAAATAAAATAAATAAAAAACCTTCTGTGGACCTTTTTTCTACTAATTGGAATCAGAAGGGAAGTCAATGAGTGACTTTTTTTTACCGTTTGGCCAAAAATATGTTCAGTAGGTCAAATATGGACTTATGTACAGCCATAACGTAAAAAAAAAAAAAACATTAAACCTTTTGTGGACCTTTTAGCTACATATTGGAACCAGAAGGAAAGTCAATGAATGACTTTTATGACCTTTTGCCAAAAATATGTTCAGTAAGTCAAATATGGACTTCTGTACAGCCATAATAAGTAAGAATAAAAAAAACTTTAAAAACCTTTTGGTGGAATTTTTGGCTTGTAATTGGATTCAGAAGGGAAGTCAATGAGTGACTTTTTTGATCTTTGGGCCAAAAATATGTTCATTAGGTCAGTTATGAACTTCTGTGCAGACAACTTTTAAGAATAAAAAAAAAACTTTAAAAACCCTTTGGTGGAACTTTTGGCTTGTAATTGGACTCAGAAGGGAAGTCACTGAGTATGGATAGTAAGATAGTGTTTAAGGACTCTTAGGCCAAAAACATATTCAGTAGGTCAAAAATGGACTTCTGTACAGCCATAACATAACTTTTGTGGACCTTTTTTCTACTAATTGGAATCAGAAGGGAAGTCAATGAGTGACTTTTTTGACCTTTGGGCCAAAAATATGTTCAGTAGGTCAAATATGGACTTCTGTATAGCCATAACGTAATAAAAATAAAAAATAAAAAAAACCTTCTGTGGACCTTTTAGCTACTAATTGGAATCAGAAGGGAAGTCAATGAGTGACTTTTTTTTACCATTGGGCCAAAAATATGTTCAGTAGGTAAAATATGGACTTCTGTACAGCCATATCGTTAAAAAAATTAAAAATTAAAATCATTTGTGGACCTTTTTTCTAATAATTGGAATCAGAAGGGAAGTCAATGAGTGACTTTTTTTTTTACGTTGGGCCAAAAATATGTTATGTAGGTCAAATATGGACTTATGTACAGCCATAACGTAAAAAACAAAAAACATGAATACCTTTTGTGGACCTTTTAGCTACATATTGGAACCAGAAGGAGAGTCAATGAATGACTTTTATGACCTTTTGCCAAAAATATGTTCAGTAAGTCAAATATGGACTTCTGTACAGCCATAATAAGTAAGAATAAAAAAAAACTTTAAAAACCTTTTGTGGAACTTTTAGCTACTAATTGGAACCAGGTCAAGTCAATGAGTGACTTTTTTGACCTTTGGACCAAAAAAATGTTCAGTAGGTCAATTATGGACTTCTGTACAGCCATAACGTAAAAAACAAAAAAACATTAAAACCTTTTGTGGACCATTTAGCTACATATTGGAACCAGAAGGAGAGTCAATGAATGACTTTTATGACCTTTTGCCAAAAATATGTTCAGTAAGTCAAATATGGACTTCTGTATAGCCATAACGTAAAAAACCCCAAAAAACATTAAACCCTTTTGTGGACCTTTTAGCTACTAATTGGAATCAGAAGGGAAGTCAATGAGTGACTTTTTTTTACCGTTGGGCCAAAAATATGTTCAGTAGGTCCAATATGGACTTCTGTACAGCCACATCGTTTAAAAAATTAAAATCATTTGTGGACCTTTTTTCTAATAATTGGAATCAGAAGGGAAGTCAATGAGTGACTTTTTTTTTTACGTTGGGCCAAAAATATGTTATGTAGGTCAAATATGGACTTATGTACAGCCATAACGTAAAAAACAAAAAACATGAATACCTTTTGTGGACCTTTTAGCTACATATTGGAACCAGAAGGAGAGTCAATGAATGACTTTTATGACCTTTTGCCAAAAATATGTTCAGTAAGTCAAATATGGACTTCTGTACAGCCATAATAAGTAAGAATAAAAAAAAACTTTAAAAACCTTTTGTGGAACTTTTAGCTACTAATTGGAACCAGGTCAAGTCAATGAGTGACTTTTTTGACCTTTGGACCAAAAAAATGTTCAGTAGGTCAATTATGGACTTCTGTACAGGCATATCGTTTAAAATTTTTTAAATTAAAACCTTTTGTGGACCTTTTAGCTACTAATTGGAACCAGAAGGAGAGTCAATGAATGACTTTTATGACCTTTTGCCAAAAATATGTTCAGTAAGTCAAATATGGACTTCTGTATAGCCATAACGTAAAAAACCCCAAAAAACATTAAACCCTTTTGTGGACCTTTTAGCTACTAATTGGAATCAGAAGGGAAGTCAATGAGTGACTTTTTTTTACCGTTGGGCCAAAAATATGTTCAGTAGGTCCAATATGGACTTCTGTACAGCCACATCGTTTAAAAAATTAAAATCATTTGTGGACCTTTTTTCTAATAATTGGAATCAGAAGGGAAGTCAATGAGTGACTTTTTTTTTTACGTTGGGCCAAAAATATGTTATGTAGGTCAAATATGGACTTATGTACAGACATAACGTAAAAAACAAAAAACATGAATACCTTTTGTGGACCTTTTAGCTACATATTGGAACCAGAAGGAGAGTCAATGAATGACTTTTATGACCTTTTGCCAAAAAGATGTTCAGTAAGTCAAATATGGACTTCTGTACAGCCATAATAAGTAAGAATAAAAAAACTTTAAAAACCTTTTGTGGAACTTTTAGCTACTAATTGGAACCAGTTCAAGTCAATGAGTGACTTTTTTGACCTTTGGACCAAAAAAATGTTCAGTAGGTCAATTATGGACTTCTGTACAGGCATATCGTTTAAAAAATTTAAAATTAAAACCTTTTGTGGACCTTTTAGCTACTAATTGGAACCAGAAGGAGAGTCAATGAATGACTTTTATGACCTTTTGCCAAAAATATGTTCAGTAAGTCAAATATGGACTTCTGTACAGCCATATCGTTTAAAAAATTAAAAATTAAAACCTTTTGTGGACCTTTTAGCTACTAATTGGAATCAGAAGGGAAGTCAATGAGTGACTATTTTTTTACCGTTGGGCCAAAAATATGTTCAGTAGGTCAAATATGGACTAATATACAGCCATAACATAAAAAAAAAACCCTTTTGTGGACCTTTTAGCTACTAATTGGAACCAGGTCAAGTAAATGAGTGACTTTTTTGACCTTTGGGCCAAAAAAATGTTCATTAGGTAAATTATGAACTTCTGTGCAGACAACATTTAAGAATAAAAAAAACTTTAAAAACCCTTTGGTGGAACTTTTGGCTTGTAATTGGACTCAGAAGGGAAGTCACTGAGTTATGGATAGTAAGATAGTGTTTAAGGACTCTTAGGCCAAAAACATATTCAGTGGGTCAAAAATGGACTTCTGTACAGCCATAACATGTAAAAAAAATTTAAAAATTAAAATCTTTTGTGGACCTTCTTTCTACTAATTGGAATCAGAAGGGAAGTCACTGAGTATGGATAGTAAGATAGTGTTTAAGGACTCTTAGGCCAAAAACATATTCAGTAGGTCAAAAATGGACTTCTGTACAGCCATAACGTAAAAAAATAAAAATAAATAAAAAACCTTCTGTGGACCTTTTAGCTACTAATTGGAATCAGAAGGGAAGTCAATGAGTGACTTTTTTTTTTACCGTTGGGCCAAAAATATGTTCAGTAGGTCAAATATGGACTTATGTACAGCCATAACATAAAAAAAAAACCCTTTTGTGGACCTTTTAGCTACTAATTGGAACCAGGTCAAGTCAATGAGTGACTTTTTTGACCTTTGGGCCAAAAAAATGTTCATTAGGTAAATTATGAACTTCTGTGCAGACAACATTTAAGAATAAAAAAAACTTTAAAAACCCTTTGGTGGAACTTTTGGCTTGTAATTGGACTCAGAAGGGAAGTCACTGAGTTATGGATAGTAAGATAGTGTTTAAGGACTCTTAGGCCAAAAACATATTCAGTGGGTCAAAAATGGACTTCTGTACAGCCATAACATGTAAAAAATTTTTAAAAATTAAAATCTTTTGTGGACCTTCTTTCTACTAATTGGAATCAGAAGGGAAGTCACTGAGTATGGATAGTAAGATAGTGTTTAAGGACTCTTAGGCCAAAAACATATTCAGTGGGTCAAAAATGGACTTCTGTACAGCCATAACATGTAAAAAAATTTTTAAAATTAAAATCTTTTGTGGACCTTCTTTCTACTAATTGGAATCAGAAGGGAAGTCACTGAGTATGGATAGTAAGATTGTGTTTAAGGACTCTTAGGCCAAAAACATATTCAGTAGGTCAAAAATGGACTTCTGTACAGCCATAACATGTAAAAAAATAAAATAAATAAAAAACCTTCTGTGGACCTTTTTTCTACTAATTGGAATCAGAAGGGAAGTCAATGAGTGACTTTTTTTTACCGTTTGGCCAAAAATATGTTCAGTAGGTCAAATATGGACTTATGTACAGCCATAACGTAAAAAAAAAAAAAACATTAAACCTTTTGTGGACCTTTTAGCTACATATTGGAACCAGAAGGAAAGTCAATGAATGACTTTTATGACCTTTTGCCAAAAATATGTTCAGTAAGTCAAATATGGACTTCTGTACAGCCATAATAAGTAAGAATAAAAAAAACTTTAAAAACCTTTTGGTGGAATTTTTGGCTTGTAATTGGATTCAGAAGGGAAGTCAATGAGTGACTTTTTTGATCTTTGGGCCAAAAATATGTTCATTAGGTCAGTTATGAACTTCTGTGCAGACAACTTTTAAGAATAAAAAAAAAACTTTAAAAACCCTTTGGTGGAACTTTTGGCTTGTAATTGGACTCAGAAGGGAAGTCACTGAGTATGGATAGTAAGATAGTGTTTAAGGACTCTTAGGCCAAAAACATATTCAGTAGGTCAAAAATGGACTTCTGTACAGCCATAACATAACTTTTGTGGACCTTTTTTCTACTAATTGGAATCAGAAGGGAAGTCAATGAGTGACTTTTTTGACCTTTGGGCCAAAAATATGTTCAGTAGGTCAAATATGGACTTCTGTATAGCCATAACGTAATAAAAATAAAAAATAAAAAAAACCTTCTGTGGACCTTTTAGCTACTAATTGGAATCAGAAGGGAAGTCAATGAGTGACTTTTTTTTACCATTGGGCCAAAAATATGTTCAGTAGGTAAAATATGGACTTCTGTACAGCCATATCGTTAAAAAAATTAAAAATTAAAATCATTTGTGGACCTTTTTTCTAATAATTGGAATCAGAAGGGAAGTCAATGAGTGACTTTTTTTTTTACGTTGGGCCAAAAATATGTTATGTAGGTCAAATATGGACTTATGTACAGCCATAACGTAAAAAACAAAAAACATGAATACCTTTTGTGGACCTTTTAGCTACATATTGGAACCAGAAGGAGAGTCAATGAATGACTTTTATGACCTTTTGCCAAAAATATGTTCAGTAAGTCAAATATGGACTTCTGTACAGCCATAATAAGTAAGAATAAAAAAAAACTTTAAAAACCTTTTGTGGAACTTTTAGCTACTAATTGGAACCAGGTCAAGTCAATGAGTGACTTTTTTGACCTTTGGACCAAAAAAATGTTCAGTAGGTCAATTATGGACTTCTGTACAGCCATAACGTAAAAAACAAAAAAACATTAAAACCTTTTGTGGACCATTTAGCTACATATTGGAACCAGAAGGAGAGTCAATGAATGACTTTTATGACCTTTTGCCAAAAATATGTTCAGTAAGTCAAATATGGACTTCTGTATAGCCATAACGTAAAAAACCCCAAAAAACATTAAACCCTTTTGTGGACCTTTTAGCTACTAATTGGAATCAGAAGGGAAGTCAATGAGTGACTTTTTTTTACCGTTGGGCCAAAAATATGTTCAGTAGGTCCAATATGGACTTCTGTACAGCCACATCGTTTAAAAAATTAAAATCATTTGTGGACCTTTTTTCTAATAATTGGAATCAGAAGGGAAGTCAATGAGTGACTTTTTTTTTTACGTTGGGCCAAAAATATGTTATGTAGGTCAAATATGGACTTATGTACAGCCATAACGTAAAAAACAAAAAACATGAATACCTTTTGTGGACCTATTAGCTACATATTGGAACCAGAAGGAGAGTCAATGAATGACTTTTATGACCTTTTGCCAAAAATATGTTCAGTAAGTCAAATATGGACTTCTGTACAGCCATAATAAGTAAGAATAAAAAAAAACTTTAAAAACCTTTTGTGGAACTTTTAGCTACTAATTGGAACCAGGTCAAGTCAATGAGTGACTTTTTTGACCTTTGGACCAAAAAAATGTTCAGTAGGTCAATTATGGACTTCTGTACAGCCATAACGTAAAAAACAAAAAAACATTAAAACCTTTTGTGGACCTTTTAGCTACATATTGGAACCAGAAGGAGAGTCAATGAATGACTTTTATGACCTTTTGCCAAAAATATGTTCAGTAAGTCAAATATGGACTTCTGTATAGCCATAACGTAAAAAACCCCAAAAAACATTAAACCCTTTTGTGGACCTTTTAGCTACTAATTGGAATCAGAAGGGAAGTCAATGAGTGACTTTTTTTTACCGTTGGGCCAAAAATATGTTCAGTAGGTCCAATATGGACTTCTGTACAGCCACATCGTTTAAAAAATTAAAATCATTTGTGGACCTTTTTTCTAATAATTGGAATCAGAAGGGAAGTCAATGAGTGACTTTTTTTTTTACGTTGGGCCAAAAATATGTTATGTAGGTCAAATATGGACTTATGTACAGCCATAACGTAAAAAACAAAAAACATGAATACCTTTTGTGGACCTTTTAGCTACATATTGGAACCAGAAGGAGAGTCAATGAATGACTTTTATGACCTTTTGCCAAAAATATGTTCAGTAAGTCAAATATGGACTTCTGTACAGCCATAATAAGTAAGAATAAAAAAAACTTTAAAAACCTTTTGTGGAACTTTTAGCTACTAATTGGAACCAGTTCAAGTCAATGAGTGACTTTTTTGACCTTTGGACCAAAAAAATGTTCAGTAGGTCAATTATGGACTTCTGTACAGGCATATCGTTTAAAATTTTTTAAATTAAAACCTTTTGTGGACCTTTTAGCTACTAATTGGAACCAGAAGGAGAGTCAATGAATGACTTTTATGACCTTTTGCCAAAAATATGTTCAGTAAGTCAAATATGGACTTCTGTATAGCCATAACGTAAAAAACCCCAAAAAACATTAAACCCTTTTGTGGACCTTTTAGCTACTAATTGGAATCAGAAGGGAAGTCAATGAGTGACTTTTTTTTACCGTTGGGCCAAAAATATGTTCAGTAGGTCCAATATGGACTTCTGTACAGCCACATCGTTTAAAAAATTAAAATCATTTGTGGACCTTTTTTCTAATAATTGGAATCAGAAGGGAAGTCAATGAGTGACTTTTTTTTTTACGTTGGGCCAAAAATATGTTATGTAGGTCAAATATGGACTTATGTACAGACATAACGTAAAAAACAAAAAACATGAATACCTTTTGTGGACCTTTTAGCTACATATTGGAACCAGAAGGAGAGTCAATGAATGACTTTTATGACCTTTTGCCAAAAAGATGTTCAGTAAGTCAAATATGGACTTCTGTACAGCCATAATAAGTAAGAATAAAAAAACTTTAAAAACCTTTTGTGGAACTTTTAGCTACTAATTGGAACCAGTTCAAGTCAATGAGTGACTTTTTTGACCTTTGGACCAAAAAAATGTTCAGTAGGTCAATTATGGACTTCTGTACAGGCATATCGTTTAAAAAATTTAAAATTAAAACCTTTTGTGGACCTTTTAGCTACTAATTGGAACCAGAAGGAGAGTCAATGAATGACTTTTATGACCTTTTGCCAAAAATATGTTCAGTAAGTCAAATATGGACTTCTGTACAGCCATATCGTTTAAAAAATTAAAAATTAAAACCTTTTGTGGACCTTTTAGCTACTAATTGGAATCAGAAGGGAAGTCAATGAGTGACTATTTTTTTACCGTTGGGCCAAAAATATGTTCAGTAGGTCAAATATGGACTAATATACAGCCATAACATAAAAAAAAAACCCTTTTGTGGACCTTTTAGCTACTAATTGGAACCAGGTCAAGTAAATGAGTGACTTTTTTGACCTTTGGGCCAAAAAAATGTTCATTAGGTAAATTATGAACTTCTGTGCAGACAACATTTAAGAATAAAAAAAACTTTAAAAACCCTTTGGTGGAACTTTTGGCTTGTAATTGGACTCAGAAGGGAAGTCACTGAGTTATGGATAGTAAGATAGTGTTTAAGGACTCTTAGGCCAAAAACATATTCAGTGGGTCAAAAATGGACTTCTGTACAGCCATAACATGTAAAAAATTTTTAAAAATTAAAATCTTTTGTGGACCTTCTTTCTACTAATTGGAATCAGAAGGGAAGTCACTGAGTATGGATAGTAAGATAGTGTTTAAGGACTCTTAGGCCAAAAACATATTCAGTAGGTCAAAAATGGACTTCTGTACAGCCATAACGTAAAAAAATAAAAATAAATAAAAAACCTTCTGTGGACCTTTTAGCTACTAATTGGAATCAGAAGGGAAGTCAATGAGTGACTTTTTTTTTTACCGTTGGGCCAAAAATATGTTCAGTAGGTCAAATATGGACTTATGTACAGCCATAACATAAAAAAAAAACCCTTTTGTGGACCTTTTAGCTACTAATTGGAACCAGGTCAAGTCAATGAGTGACTTTTTTGACCTTTGGGCCAAAAAAATGTTCATTAGGTAAATTATGAACTTCTGTGCAGACAACATTTAAGAATAAAAAAAACTTTAAAAACCCTTTGGTGGAACTTTTGGCTTGTAATTGGACTCAGAAGGGAAGTCACTGAGTTATGGATAGTAAGATAGTGTTTAAGGACTCTTAGGCCAAAAACATATTCAGTGGGTCAAAAATGGACTTCTGTACAGCCATAACATGTAAAAATTTTTTAAAAATTAAAATCTTTTGTGGACCTTCTTTCTACTAATTGGAATCAGAAGGGAAGTCACTGAGTATGGATAGTAAGATAGTGTTTAAGGACTCTTAGGCCAAAAACATATTCAGTGGGTCAAAAATGGACTTCTGTACAGCCATAACATGTAAAAAAATTTTTAAAATTAAAATCTTTTGTGGACCTTCTTTCTACTAATTGGAATCAGAAGGGAAGTCACTGAGTATGGATAGTAAGATTGTGTTTAAGGACTCTTAGGCCAAAAACATATTCAGTAGGTCAAAAATGGACTTCTGTACAGCCATAACATGTAAAAAAATAAAATAAATAAAAAACCTTCTGTGGACCTTTTTTCTACTAATTGGAATCAGAAGGGAAGTCAATGAGTGACTTTTTTTTACCGTTTGGCCAAAAATATGTTCAGTAGGTCAAATATGGACTTATGTACAGCCATAACGTAAAAAAAAAAAAAACATTAAACCTTTTGTGGACCTTTTAGCTACATATTGGAACCAGAAGGAAAGTCAATGAATGACTTTTATGACCTTTTGCCAAAAATATGTTCAGTAAGTCAAATATGGACTTCTGTACAGCCATAATAAGTAAGAATAAAAAAAACTTTAAAAACCTTTTGGTGGAATTTTTGGCTTGTAATTGGATTCAGAAGGGAAGTCAATGAGTGACTTTTTTGATCTTTGGGCCAAAAATATGTTCATTAGGTCAGTTATGAACTTCTGTGCAGACAACTTTTAAGAATAAAAAAAAAACTTTAAAAACCCTTTGGTGGAACTTTTGGCTTGTAATTGGACTCAGAAGGGAAGTCACTGAGTATGGATAGTAAGATAGTGTTTAAGGACTCTTAGGCCAAAAACATATTCAGTAGGTCAAAAATGGACTTCTGTACAGCCATAACATAACTTTTGTGGACCTTTTTTCTACTAATTGGAATCAGAAGGGAAGTCAATGAGTGACTTTTTTGACCTTTGGGCCAAAAATATGTTCAGTAGGTCAAATATGGACTTCTGTATAGCCATAACGTAATAAAAATAAAAAATAAAAAAAACCTTCTGTGGACCTTTTAGCTACTAATTGGAATCAGAAGGGAAGTCAATGAGTGACTTTTTTTTACCATTGGGCCAAAAATATGTTCAGTAGGTAAAATATGGACTTCTGTACAGCCATATCGTTAAAAAAATTAAAAATTAAAATCATTTGTGGACCTTTTTTCTAATAATTGGAATCAGAAGGGAAGTCAATGAGTGACTTTTTTTTTTACGTTGGGCCAAAAATATGTTATGTAGGTCAAATATGGACTTATGTACAGCCATAACGTAAAAAACAAAAAACATGAATACCTTTTGTGGACCTTTTAGCTACATATTGGAACCAGAAGGAGAGTCAATGAATGACTTTTATGACCTTTTGCCAAAAATATGTTCAGTAAGTCAAATATGGACTTCTGTACAGCCATAATAAGTAAGAATAAAAAAAAACTTTAAAAACCTTTTGTGGAACTTTTAGCTACTAATTGGAACCAGGTCAAGTCAATGAGTGACTTTTTTGACCTTTGGACCAAAAAAATGTTCAGTAGGTCAATTATGGACTTCTGTACAGCCATAACGTAAAAAACAAAAAAACATTAAAACCTTTTGTGGACCTTTTAGCTACATATTGGAACCAGAAGGAGAGTCAATGAATGACTTTTATGACCTTTTGCCAAAAATATGTTCAGTAAGTCAAATATGGACTTCTGTATAGCCATAACGTAAAAAACCCCAAAAAACATTAAACCCTTTTGTGGACCTTTTAGCTACTAATTGGAATCAGAAGGGAAGTCAATGAGTGACTTTTTTTTACCGTTGGGCCAAAAATATGTTCAGTAGGTCCAATATGGACTTCTGTACAGCCACATCGTTTAAAAAATTAAAATCATTTGTGGACCTTTTTTCTAATAATTGGAATCAGAAGGGAAGTCAATGAGTGACTTTTTTTTTTACGTTGGGCCAAAAATATGTTATGTAGGTCAAATATGGACTTATGTACAGCCATAACGTAAAAAACAAAAAACATGAATACCTTTTGTGGACCTTTTAGCTACATATTGGAACCAGAAGGAGAGTCAATGAATGACTTTTATGACCTTTTGCCAAAAATATGTTCAGTAAGTCAAATATGGACTTCTGTACAGCCATAATAAGTAAGAATAAAAAAAAACTTTAAAAACCTTTTGTGGAACTTTTAGCTACTAATTGGAACCAGGTCAAGTCAATGAGTGACTTTTTTGACCTTTGGACCAAAAAAATGTTCAGTAGGTCAATTATGGACTTCTGTACAGCCATAACGTAAAAAACAAAAAAACATTAAAACCTTTTGTGGACCTTTTAGCTACATATTGGAACCAGAAGGAGAGTCAATGAATGACTTTTATGACCTTTTGCCAAAAATATGTTCAGTAAGTCAAATATGGACTTCTGTATAGCCATAACGTAAAAAACCCCAAAAAACATTAAACCCTTTTGTGGACCTTTTAGCTACTAATTGGAATCAGAAGGGAAGTCAATGAGTGACTTTTTTTTACCGTTGGGCCAAAAATATGTTCAGTAGGTCCAATATGGACTTCTGTACAGCCACATCGTTTAAAAAATTAAAAATTAAAACCTTTTGTGGACCTTTTAGCTACTAATTGGAATCAGAAGGGAAGTCACTGAGTATGGATAGTAAGATTGTGTTTAAGGACTCTTAGGCCAAAAACATATTCAGTAGGTCAAAAATGGACTTCTGTACAGCCATAACATGTAAAAAAATAAAATAAATAAAAAACCTTCTGTGGACCTTTTTTCTACTAATTGGAATCAGAAGGGAAGTCAATGAGTGACTTTTTTTTACCGTTTGGCCAAAAATATGTTCAGTAGGTCAAATATGGACTTATGTACAGCCATAACGTAAAAAAAAAAAAAACATTAAACCTTTTGTGGACCTTTTAGCTACATATTGGAACCAGAAGGAAAGTCAATGAATGACTTTTATGACCTTTTGCCAAAAATATGTTCAGTAAGTCAAATATGGACTTCTGTACAGCCATAATAAGTAAGAATAAAAAAAACTTTAAAAACCTTTTGGTGGAATTTTTGGCTTGTAATTGGATTCAGAAGGGAAGTCAATGAGTGACTTTTTTGATCTTTGGGCCAAAAATATGTTCATTAGGTCAGTTATGAACTTCTGTGCAGACAACTTTTAAGAATAAAAAAAAAACTTTAAAAACCCTTTGGTGGAACTTTTGGCTTGTAATTGGACTCAGAAGGGAAGTCACTGAGTATGGATAGTAAGATAGTGTTTAAGGACTCTTAGGCCAAAAACATATTCAGTAGGTCAAAAATGGACTTCTGTACAGCCATAACATAACTTTTGTGGACCTTTTTTCTACTAATTGGAATCAGAAGGGAAGTCAATGAGTGACTTTTTTGACCTTTGGGCCAAAAATATGTTCAGTAGGTCAAATATGGACTTCTGTATAGCCATAACGTAATAAAAATAAAAAATAAAAAAAACCTTCTGTGGACCTTTTAGCTACTAATTGGAATCAGAAGGGAAGTCAATGAGTGACTTTTTTTTACCATTGGGCCAAAAATATGTTCAGTAGGTAAAATATGGACTTCTGTACAGCCATATCGTTAAAAAAATTAAAAATTAAAATCATTTGTGGACCTTTTTTCTAATAATTGGAATCAGAAGGGAAGTCAATGAGTGACTTTTTTTTTTACGTTGGGCCAAAAATATGTTATGTAGGTCAAATATGGACTTATGTACAGCCATAACGTAAAAAACAAAAAACATGAATACCTTTTGTGGACCTTTTAGCTACATATTGGAACCAGAAGGAGAGTCAATGAATGACTTTTATGACCTTTTGCCAAAAATATGTTCAGTAAGTCAAATATGGACTTCTGTACAGCCATAATAAGTAAGAATAAAAAAAAACTTTAAAAACCTTTTGTGGAACTTTTAGCTACTAATTGGAACCAGGTCAAGTCAATGAGTGACTTTTTTGACCTTTGGACCAAAAAAATGTTCAGTAGGTCAATTATGGACTTCTGTACAGCCATAACGTAAAAAACAAAAAAACATTAAAACCTTTTGTGGACCTTTTAGCTACATATTGGAACCAGAAGGAGAGTCAATGAATGACTTTTATGACCTTTTGCCAAAAATATGTTCAGTAAGTCAAATATGGACTTCTGTATAGCCATAACGTAAAAAACCCCAAAAAACATTAAACCCTTTTGTGGACCTTTTAGCTACTAATTGGAATCAGAAGGGAAGTCAATGAGTGACTTTTTTTTACCGTTGGGCCAAAAATATGTTCAGTAGGTCCAATATGGACTTCTGTACAGCCACATCGTTTAAAAAATTAAAATCATTTGTGGACCTTTTTTCTAATAATTGGAATCAGAAGGGAAGTCAATGAGTGACTTTTTTTTTTACGTTGGGCCAAAAATATGTTATGTAGGTCAAATATGGACTTATGTACAGCCATAACGTAAAAAACAAAAAACATGAATACCTTTTGTGGACCTTTTAGCTACATATTGGAACCAGAAGGAGAGTCAATGAATGACTTTTATGACCTTTTGCCAAAAATATGTTCAGTAAGTCAAATATGGACTTCTGTACAGCCATAATAAGTAAGAATAAAAAAAAACTTTAAAAACCTTTTGTGGAACTTTTAGCTACTAATTGGAACCAGGTCAAGTCAATGAGTGACTTTTTTGACCTTTGGACCAAAAAAATGTTCAGTAGGTCAATTATGGACTTCTGTACAGCCATAACGTAAAAAACAAAAAAACATTAAAACCTTTTGTGGACCTTTTAGCTACATATTGGAACCAGAAGGAGAGTCAATGAATGACTTTTATGACCTTTTGCCAAAAATATGTTCAGTAAGTCAAATATGGACTTCTGTATAGCCATAACGTAAAAAACCCCAAAAAACATTAAACCCTTTTGTGGACCTTTTAGCTACTAATTGGAATCAGAAGGGAAGTCAATGAGTGACTTTTTTTTACCGTTGGGCCAAAAATATGTTCAGTAGGTCCAATATGGACTTCTGTACAGCCACATCGTTTAAAAAATTAAAATCATTTGTGGACCTTTTTTCTAATAATTGGAATCAGAAGGGAAGTCAATGAGTGACTTTTTTTTTTACGTTGGGCCAAAAATATGTTATGTAGGTCAAATATGGACTTATGTACAGCCATAACGTAAAAAACAAAAAACATGAATACCTTTTGTGGACCTTTTAGCTACATATTGGAACCAGAAGGAGAGTCAATGAATGACTTTTATGACCTTTTGCCAAAAATATGTTCAGTAAGTCAAATATGGACTTCTGTACAGCCATAATAAGTAAGAATAAAAAAAACTTTAAAAACCTTTTGTGGAACTTTTAGCTACTAATTGGAACCAGTTCAAGTCAATGAGTGACTTTTTTGACCTTTGGACCAAAAAAATGTTCAGTAGGTCAATTATGGACTTCTGTACAGGCATATCGTTTAAAATTTTTTAAATTAAAACCTTTTGTGGACCTTTTAGCTACTAATTGGAACCAGAAGGAGAGTCAATGAATGACTTTTATGACCTTTTGCCAAAAATATGTTCAGTAAGTCAAATATGGACTTCTGTATAGCCATAACGTAAAAAACCCCCAAAAACATTAAACCCTTTTGTGGACCTTTTAGCTACTAATTGGAATCAGAAGGGAAGTCAATGAGTGACTTTTTTTTACCGTTGGGCCAAAAATATGTTCAGTAGGTCCAATATGGACTTCTGTACAGCCACATCGTTTAAAAAATTAAAATCATTTGTGGACCTTTTTTCTAATAATTGGAATCAGAAGGGAAGTCAATGAGTGACTTTTTTTTTTACGTTGGGCCAAAAATATGTTATGTAGGTCAAATATGGACTTATGTACAGACATAACGTAAAAAACAAAAAACATGAATACCTTTTGTGGACCTTTTAGCTACATATTGGAACCAGAAGGAGAGTCAATGAATGACTTTTATGACCTTTTGCCAAAAAGATGTTCAGTAAGTCAAATATGGACTTCTGTACAGCCATAATAAGTAAGAATAAAAAAACTTTAAAAACCTTTTGTGGAACTTTTAGCTACTAATTGGAACCAGTTCAAGTCAATGAGTGACTTTTTTGACCTTTGGACCAAAAAAATGTTCAGTAGGTCAATTATGGACTTCTGTACAGGCATATCGTTTAAAAAATTTAAAATTAAAACCTTTTGTGGACCTTTTAGCTACTAATTGGAACCAGAAGGAGAGTCAATGAATGACTTTTATGACCTTTTGCCAAAAATATGTTCAGTAAGTCAAATATGGACTTCTGTACAGCCATATCGTTTAAAAAATTAAAAATTAAAACCTTTTGTGGACCTTTTAGCTACTAATTGGAATCAGAAGGGAAGTCAATGAGTGACTATTTTTTTACCGTTGGGCCAAAAATATGTTCAGTAGGTCAAATATGGACTAATATACAGCCATAACATAAAAAAAAAACCCTTTTGTGGACCTTTTAGCTACTAATTGGAACCAGGTCAAGTAAATGAGTGACTTTTTTGACCTTTGGGCCAAAAAAATGTTCATTAGGTAAATTATGAACTTCTGTGCAGACAACATTTAAGAATAAAAAAAACTTTAAAAACCCTTTGGTGGAACTTTTGGCTTGTAATTGGACTCAGAAGGGAAGTCACTGAGTTATGGATAGTAAGATAGTGTTTAAGGACTCTTAGGCCAAAAACATATTCAGTGGGTCAAAAATGGACTTCTGTACAGCCATAACATGTAAAAAAAATTTAAAAATTAAAATCTTTTGTGGACCTTCTTTCTACTAATTGGAATCAGAAGGGAAGTCACTGAGTATGGATAGTAAGATAGTGTTTAAGGACTCTTAGGCCAAAAACATATTCAGTAGGTCAAAAATGGACTTCTGTACAGCCATAACGTAAAAAAATAAAAATAAATAAAAAACCTTCTGTGGACCTTTTAGCTACTAATTGGAATCAGAAGGGAAGTCAATGAGTGACTTTTTTTTTTACCGTTGGGCCAAAAATATGTTCAGTAGGTCAAATATGGACTTATGTACAGCCATAACATAAAAAAAAAACCCTTTTGTGGACCTTTTAGCTACTAATTGGAACCAGGTCAAGTCAATGAGTGACTTTTTTGACCTTTGGGCCAAAAAAATGTTCATTAGGTAAATTATGAACTTCTGTGCAGACAACATTTAAGAATAAAAAAAACTTTAAAAACCCTTTGGTGGAACTTTTGGCTTGTAATTGGACTCAGAAGGGAAGTCACTGAGTTATGGATAGTAAGATAGTGTTTAAGGACTCTTAGGCCAAAAACATATTCAGTGGGTCAAAAATGGACTTCTGTACAGCCATAACATGTAAAAAATTTTTAAAAATTAAAATCTTTTGTGGACCTTCTTTCTACTAATTGGAATCAGAAGGGAAGTCACTGAGTATGGATAGTAAGATAGTGTTTAAGGACTCTTAGGCCAAAAACATATTCAGTGGGTCAAAAATGGACTTCTGTACAGCCATAACATGTAAAAAAATTTTTAAAATTAAAATCTTTTGTGGACCTTCTTTCTACTAATTGGAATCAGAAGGGAAGTCACTGAGTATGGATAGTAAGATTGTGTTTAAGGACTCTTAGGCCAAAAACATATTCAGTAGGTCAAAAATGGACTTCTGTACAGCCATAACATGTAAAAAAATAAAATAAATAAAAAACCTTCTGTGGACCTTTTTTCTACTAATTGGAATCAGAAGGGAAGTCAATGAGTGACTTTTTTTTACCGTTTGGCCAAAAATATGTTCAGTAGGTCAAATATGGACTTATGTACAGCCATAACGTAAAAAAAAAAAAAACATTAAACCTTTTGTGGACCTTTTAGCTACATATTGGAACCAGAAGGAAAGTCAATGAATGACTTTTATGACCTTTTGCCAAAAATATGTTCAGTAAGTCAAATATGGACTTCTGTACAGCCATAATAAGTAAGAATAAAAAAAACTTTAAAAACCTTTTGGTGGAATTTTTGGCTTGTAATTGGATTCAGAAGGGAAGTCAATGAGTGACTTTTTTGATCTTTGGGCCAAAAATATGTTCATTAGGTCAGTTATGAACTTCTGTGCAGACAACTTTTAAGAATAAAAAAAAAACTTTAAAAACCCTTTGGTGGAACTTTTGGCTTGTAATTGGACTCAGAAGGGAAGTCACTGAGTATGGATAGTAAGATAGTGTTTAAGGACTCTTAGGCCAAAAACATATTCAGTAGGTCAAAAATGGACTTCTGTACAGCCATAACATAACTTTTGTGGACCTTTTTTCTACTAATTGGAATCAGAAGGGAAGTCAATGAGTGACTTTTTTGACCTTTGGGCCAAAAATATGTTCAGTAGGTCAAATATGGACTTCTGTATAGCCATAACGTAATAAAAATAAAAAATAAAAAAAACCTTCTGTGGACCTTTTAGCTACTAATTGGAATCAGAAGGGAAGTCAATGAGTGACTTTTTTTTACCATTGGGCCAAAAATATGTTCAGTAGGTAAAATATGGACTTCTGTACAGCCATATCGTTAAAAAAATTAAAAATTAAAATCATTTGTGGACCTTTTTTCTAATAATTGGAATCAGAAGGGAAGTCAATGAGTGACTTTTTTTTTTACGTTGGGCCAAAAATATGTTATGTAGGTCAAATATGGACTTATGTACAGCCATAACGTAAAAAACAAAAAACATGAATACCTTTTGTGGACCTTTTAGCTACATATTGGAACCAGAAGGAGAGTCAATGAATGACTTTTATGACCTTTTGCCAAAAATATGTTCAGTAAGTCAAATATGGACTTCTGTACAGCCATAATAAGTAAGAATAAAAAAAAACTTTAAAAACCTTTTGTGGAACTTTTAGCTACTAATTGGAACCAGGTCAAGTCAATGAGTGACTTTTTTGACCTTTGGACCAAAAAAATGTTCAGTAGGTCAATTATGGACTTCTGTACAGCCATAACGTAAAAAACAAAAAAACATTAAAACCTTTTGTGGACCTTTTAGCTACATATTGGAACCAGAAGGAGAGTCAATGAATGACTTTTATGACCTTTTGCCAAAAATATGTTCAGTAAGTCAAATATGGACTTCTGTATAGCCATAACGTAAAAAACCCCAAAAAACATTAAACCCTTTTGTGGACCTTTTAGCTACTAATTGGAATCAGAAGGGAAGTCAATGAGTGACTTTTTTTTACCGTTGGGCCAAAAATATGTTCAGTAGGTCCAATATGGACTTCTGTACAGCCACATCGTTTAAAAAATTAAAATCATTTGTGGACCTTTTTTCTAATAATTGGAATCAGAAGGGAAGTCAATGAGTGACTTTTTTTTTTACGTTGGGCCAAAAATATGTTATGTAGGTCAAATATGGACTTATGTACAGCCATAACGTAAAAAACAAAAAACATGAATACCTTTTGTGGACCTTTTAGCTACATATTGGAACCAGAAGGAGAGTCAATGAATGACTTTTATGACCTTTTGCCAAAAATATGTTCAGTAAGTCAAATATGGACTTCTGTACAGCCATAATAAGTAAGAATAAAAAAAAACTTTAAAAACCTTTTGTGGAACTTTTAGCTACTAATTGGAACCAGGTCAAGTCAATGAGTGACTTTTTTGACCTTTGGACCAAAAAAATGTTCAGTAGGTCAATTATGGACTTCTGTACAGCCATAACGTAAAAAACAAAAAAACATTAAAACCTTTTGTGGACCTTTTAGCTACATATTGGAACCAGAAGGAGAGTCAATGAATGACTTTTATGACCTTTTGCCAAAAATATGTTCAGTAAGTCAAATATGGACTTCTGTATAGCCATAACGTAAAAAACCCCAAAAAACATTAAACCCTTTTGTGGACCTTTTAGCTACTAATTGGAATCAGAAGGGAAGTCAATGAGTGACTTTTTTTTACCGTTGGGCCAAAAATATGTTCAGTAGGTCCAATATGGACTTCTGTACAGCCACATCGTTTAAAAAATTAAAATCATTTGTGGACCTTTTTTCTAATAATTGGAATCAGAAGGGAAGTCAATGAGTGACTTTTTTTTTTACGTTGGGCCAAAAATATGTTATGTAGGTCAAATATGGACTTATGTACAGCCATAACGTAAAAAACAAAAAACATGAATACCTTTTGTGGACCTTTTAGCTACATATTGGAACCAGAAGGAGAGTCAATGAATGACTTTTATGACCTTTTGCCAAAAATATGTTCAGTAAGTCAAATATGGACTTCTGTACAGCCATAATAAGTAAGAATAAAAAAAACTTTAAAAACCTTTTGTGGAACTTTTAGCTACTAATTGGAACCAGTTCAAGTCAATGAGTGACTTTTTTGACCTTTGGACCAAAAAAATGTTCAGTAGGTCAATTATGGACTTCTGTACAGGCATATCGTTTAAAATTTTTTAAATTAAAACCTTTTGTGGACCTTTTAGCTACTAATTGGAACCAGAAGGAGAGTCAATGAATGACTTTTATGACCTTTTGCCAAAAATATGTTCAGTAAGTCAAATATGGACTTCTGTATAGCCATAACGTAAAAAACCCCCAAAAACATTAAACCCTTTTGTGGACCTTTTAGCTACTAATTGGAATCAGAAGGGAAGTCAATGAGTGACTTTTTTTTACCGTTGGGCCAAAAATATGTTCAGTAGGTCCAATATGGACTTCTGTACAGCCACATCGTTTAAAAAATTAAAATCATTTGTGGACCTTTTTTCTAATAATTGGAATCAGAAGGGAAGTCAATGAGTGACTTTTTTTTTTACGTTGGGCCAAAAATATGTTATGTAGGTCAAATATGGACTTATGTACAGACATAACGTAAAAAACAAAAAACATGAATACCTTTTGTGGACCTTTTAGCTACATATTGGAACCAGAAGGAGAGTCAATGAATGACTTTTATGACCTTTTGCCAAAAAGATGTTCAGTAAGTCAAATATGGACTTCTGTACAGCCATAATAAGTAAGAATAAAAAAACTTTAAAAACCTTTTGTGGAACTTTTAGCTACTAATTGGAACCAGTTCAAGTCAATGAGTGACTTTTTTGACCTTTGGACCAAAAAAATGTTCAGTAGGTCAATTATGGACTTCTGTACAGGCATATCGTTTAAAAAATTTAAAATTAAAACCTTTTGTGGACCTTTTAGCTACTAATTGGAACCAGAAGGAGAGTCAATGAATGACTTTTATGACCTTTTGCCAAAAATATGTTCAGTAAGTCAAATATGGACTTCTGTACAGCCATATCGTTTAAAAAATTAAAAATTAAAACCTTTTGTGGACCTTTTAGCTACTAATTGGAATCAGAAGGGAAGTCAATGAGTGACTATTTTTTTACCGTTGGGCCAAAAATATGTTCAGTAGGTCAAATATGGACTAATATACAGCCATAACATAAAAAAAAAACCCTTTTGTGGACCTTTTAGCTACTAATTGGAACCAGGTCAAGTAAATGAGTGACTTTTTTGACCTTTGGGCCAAAAAAATGTTCATTAGGTAAATTATGAACTTCTGTGCAGACAACATTTAAGAATAAAAAAAACTTTAAAAACCCTTTGGTGGAACTTTTGGCTTGTAATTGGACTCAGAAGGGAAGTCACTGAGTTATGGATAGTAAGATAGTGTTTAAGGACTCTTAGGCCAAAAACATATTCAGTGGGTCAAAAATGGACTTCTGTACAGCCATAACATGTAAAAAAAATTTAAAAATTAAAATCTTTTGTGGACCTTCTTTCTACTAATTGGAATCAGAAGGGAAGTCACTGAGTATGGATAGTAAGATAGTGTTTAAGGACTCTTAGGCCAAAAACATATTCAGTAGGTCAAAAATGGACTTCTGTACAGCCATAACGTAAAAAAATAAAAATAAATAAAAAACCTTCTGTGGACCTTTTAGCTACTAATTGGAATCAGAAGGGAAGTCAATGAGTGACTTTTTTTTTTACCGTTGGGCCAAAAATATGTTCAGTAGGTCAAATATGGACTTATGTACAGCCATAACATAAAAAAAAAACCCTTTTGTGGACCTTTTAGCTACTAATTGGAACCAGGTCAAGTCAATGAGTGACTTTTTTGACCTTTGGGCCAAAAAAATGTTCATTAGGTAAATTATGAACTTCTGTGCAGACAACATTTAAGAATAAAAAAAACTTTAAAAACCCTTTGGTGGAACTTTTGGCTTGTAATTGGACTCAGAAGGGAAGTCACTGAGTTATGGATAGTAAGATAGTGTTTAAGGACTCTTAGGCCAAAAACATATTCAGTGGGTCAAAAATGGACTTCTGTACAGCCATAACATGTAAAAAATTTTTAAAAATTAAAATCTTTTGTGGACCTTCTTTCTACTAATTGGAATCAGAAGGGAAGTCACTGAGTATGGATAGTAAGATAGTGTTTAAGGACTCTTAGGCCAAAAACATATTCAGTGGGTCAAAAATGGACTTCTGTACAGCCATAACATGTAAAAAAATTTTTAAAATTAAAATCTTTTGTGGACCTTCTTTCTACTAATTGGAATCAGAAGGGAAGTCACTGAGTATGGATAGTAAGATTGTGTTTAAGGACTCTTAGGCCAAAAACATATTCAGTAGGTCAAAAATGGACTTCTGTACAGCCATAACATGTAAAAAAATAAAATAAATAAAAAACCTTCTGTGGACCTTTTTTCTACTAATTGGAATCAGAAGGGAAGTCAATGAGTGACTTTTTTTTACCGTTTGGCCAAAAATATGTTCAGTAGGTCAAATATGGACTTATGTACAGCCATAACGTAAAAAAAAAAAAAACATTAAACCTTTTGTGGACCTTTTAGCTACATATTGGAACCAGAAGGAAAGTCAATGAATGACTTTTATGACCTTTTGCCAAAAATATGTTCAGTAAGTCAAATATGGACTTCTGTACAGCCATAATAAGTAAGAATAAAAAAAACTTTAAAAACCTTTTGGTGGAATTTTTGGCTTGTAATTGGATTCAGAAGGGAAGTCAATGAGTGACTTTTTTGATCTTTGGGCCAAAAATATGTTCATTAGGTCAGTTATGAACTTCTGTGCAGACAACTTTTAAGAATAAAAAAAAAACTTTAAAAACCCTTTGGTGGAACTTTTGGCTTGTAATTGGACTCAGAAGGGAAGTCACTGAGTATGGATAGTAAGATAGTGTTTAAGGACTCTTAGGCCAAAAACATATTCAGTAGGTCAAAAATGGACTTCTGTACAGCCATAACATAACTTTTGTGGACCTTTTTTCTACTAATTGGAATCAGAAGGGAAGTCAATGAGTGACTTTTTTGACCTTTGGGCCAAAAATATGTTCAGTAGGTCAAATATGGACTTCTGTATAGCCATAACGTAATAAAAATAAAAAATAAAAAAAACCTTCTGTGGACCTTTTAGCTACTAATTGGAATCAGAAGGGAAGTCAATGAGTGACTTTTTTTTACCATTGGGCCAAAAATATGTTCAGTAGGTAAAATATGGACTTCTGTACAGCCATATCGTTAAAAAAATTAAAAATTAAAATCATTTGTGGACCTTTTTTCTAATAATTGGAATCAGAAGGGAAGTCAATGAGTGACTTTTTTTTTTACGTTGGGCCAAAAATATGTTATGTAGGTCAAATATGGACTTATGTACAGCCATAACGTAAAAAACAAAAAACATGAATACCTTTTGTGGACCTTTTAGCTACATATTGGAACCAGAAGGAGAGTCAATGAATGACTTTTATGACCTTTTGCCAAAAATATGTTCAGTAAGTCAAATATGGACTTCTGTACAGCCATAATAAGTAAGAATAAAAAAAAACTTTAAAAACCTTTTGTGGAACTTTTAGCTACTAATTGGAACCAGGTCAAGTCAATGAGTGACTTTTTTGACCTTTGGACCAAAAAAATGTTCAGTAGGTCAATTATGGACTTCTGTACAGCCATAACGTAAAAAACAAAAAAACATTAAAACCTTTTGTGGACCTTTTAGCTACATATTGGAACCAGAAGGAGAGTCAATGAATGACTTTTATGACCTTTTGCCAAAAATATGTTCAGTAAGTCAAATATGGACTTCTGTATAGCCATAACGTAAAAAACCCCAAAAAACATTAAACCCTTTTGTGGACCTTTTAGCTACTAATTGGAATCAGAAGGGAAGTCAATGAGTGACTTTTTTTTACCGTTGGGCCAAAAATATGTTCAGTAGGTCCAATATGGACTTCTGTACAGCCACATCGTTTAAAAAATTAAAATCATTTGTGGACCTTTTTTCTAATAATTGGAATCAGAAGGGAAGTCAATGAGTGACTTTTTTTTTTACGTTGGGCCAAAAATATGTTATGTAGGTCAAATATGGACTTATGTACAGCCATAACGTAAAAAACAAAAAACATGAATACCTTTTGTGGACCTTTTAGCTACATATTGGAACCAGAAGGAGAGTCAATGAATGACTTTTATGACCTTTTGCCAAAAATATGTTCAGTAAGTCAAATATGGACTTCTGTACAGCCATAATAAGTAAGAATAAAAAAAAACTTTAAAAACCTTTTGTGGAACTTTTAGCTACTAATTGGAACCAGGTCAAGTCAATGAGTGACTTTTTTGACCTTTGGACCAAAAAAATGTTCAGTAGGTCAATTATGGACTTCTGTACAGCCATAACGTAAAAAACAAAAAAACATTAAAACCTTTTGTGGACCTTTTAGCTACATATTGGAACCAGAAGGAGAGTCAATGAATGACTTTTATGACCTTTTGCCAAAAATATGTTCAGTAAGTCAAATATGGACTTCTGTATAGCCATAACGTAAAAAACCCCAAAAAACATTAAACCCTTTTGTGGACCTTTTAGCTACTAATTGGAATCAGAAGGGAAGTCAATGAGTGACTTTTTTTTACCGTTGGGCCAAAAATATGTTCAGTAGGTCCAATATGGACTTCTGTACAGCCACATCGTTTAAAAAATTAAAATCATTTGTGGACCTTTTTTCTAATAATTGGAATCAGAAGGGAAGTCAATGAGTGACTTTTTTTTTTACGTTGGGCCAAAAATATGTTATGTAGGTCAAATATGGACTTATGTACAGCCATAACGTAAAAAACAAAAAACATGAATACCTTTTGTGGACCTTTTAGCTACATATTGGAACCAGAAGGAGAGTCAATGAATGACTTTTATGACCTTTTGCCAAAAATATGTTCAGTAAGTCAAATATGGACTTCTGTACAGCCATAATAAGTAAGAATAAAAAAAACTTTAAAAACCTTTTGTGGAACTTTTAGCTACTAATTGGAACCAGGTCAAGTCAATGAGTGACTTTTTTGACCTTTGGACCAAAAAAATGTTCAGTAGGTCAATTATGGACTTCTGTACAGCCATTACGTAAAAAACAAAAAAACATTAAAACCTTTTGTGGACCTTTTAGCTACATATTGGAACCAGAAGGAGAGTCAATGAATGACTTTTATGACCTTTTGCCAAAAATATGTTCAGTAAGTCAAATATGGACTTCTGTATAGCCATAACGTAAAAAACCCCAAAAAACATTAAACCCTTTTGTGGACCTTTTAGCTACTAATTGGAATCAGAAGGGAAGTCAATGAGTGACTTTTTTTTACCGTTGGGCCAAAAATATGTTCAGTAGGTCCAATATGGACTTCTGTACAGCCACATCGTTTAAAAAATTAAAATCATTTGTGGACCTTTTTTCTAATAATTGGAATCAGAAGGGAAGTCAATGAGTGACTTTTTTTTTTACGTTGGGCCAAAAATATGTTATGTAGGTCAAATATGGACTTATGTACAGCCATAACGTAAAAAACAAAAAACATGAATACCTTTTGTGGACCTTTTAGCTACATATTGGAACCAGAAGGAGAGTCAATGAATGACTTTTATGACCTTTTGCCAAAAATATGTTCAGTAAGTCAAATATGGACTTCTGTACAGCCATAATAAGTCAGAATAAAAAAAACTTTAAAAACCTTTTGTGGAACTTTTAGCTACTAATTGGAACCAGTTCAAGTCAATGAGTGACTTTTTTGACCTTTGGACCAAAAAAATGTTCAGTAGGTCAATTATGGACTTCTGTACAGGCATATCGTTTAAAAAATTTAAAATTAAAACCTTTTGTGGACCTTTTAGCTACTAATTGGAACCAGAAGGGAAGTCAATGAGTGACTATTTTTTTACCGTTGGGCCAAAAATATGTTCAGTAGGTCAAATATGGACTAATGTACAGCCATAACATAAAAAAAAACCCTTTTGTGGACCTTTTAGCTACTAATTGGAACCAGGTCAAGTAAATGAGTGACTTTTTTGACCTTTGGGCCAAAAAAATGTTCATTAGGTAAATTATGAACTTCTGTGCAGACAACATTTAAGAATAAAAAAAACTTTAAAAACCCTTTGGTGGAACTTTTGGCTTGTAATTGGACTCAGAAGGGAAGTCACTGAGTTATGGATAGTAAGATAGTGTTTAAGGACTCTTAGGCCAAAAACATATTCAGTGGGTCAAAAATGGACTTCTGTACAGCCATAACATGTAAAAAAAATTTAAAAATTAAAATCTTTTGTGGACCTTCTTTCTACTAATTGGAATCAGAAGGGAAGTCACTGAGTATGGATAGTAAGATAGTGTTTAAGGACTCTTAGGCCAAAAACATATTCAGTAGGTCAAAAATGGACTTCTGTACAGCCATAACGTAAAAAAATAAAAATAAATAAAAAACCTTCTGTGGACCTTTTAGCTACTAATTGGAATCAGAAGGGAAGTCAATGAGTGACTTTTTTTTTTACCGTTGGGCCAAAAATATGTTCAGTAGGTCAAATATGGACTTATGTACAGCCATAACATAAAAAAAAAACCCTTTTGTGGACCTTTTAGCTACTAATTGGAACCAGGTCAAGTCAATGAGTGACTTTTTTGACCTTTGGGCCAAAAAAATGTTCATTAGGTAAATTATGAACTTCTGTGCAGACAACATTTAAGAATAAAAAAAACTTTAAAAACCCTTTGGTGGAACTTTTGGCTTGTAATTGGACTCAGAAGGGAAGTCACTGAGTTATGGATAGTAAGATAGTGTTTAAGGACTCTTAGGCCCAAAACATATTCAGTGGGTCAAAAATGGACTTCTGTACAGCCATAACATGTAAAAAAAATTTTAAAAATTAAAATCTTTTGTGGACCTTCTTTCTACTAATTGGAATCAGAAGGGAAGTCACTGAGTATGGATAGTAAGATAGTGTTTAAGGACTCTTAGGCCAAAAACATATTCAGTGGGTCAAAAATGGACTTCTGTACAGCCATAACATGTAAAAAAAATTTAAAAATTAAAATCTTTTGTGGACCTTCTTTCTACTAATTGGAATCAGAAGGGAAGTCACTGAGTATGGATAGTAAGATTGTGTTTAAGGACTCTTAGGCCAAAAACATATTCAGTAGGTCAAAAATGGACTTCTGTACAGCCATAACATGTAAAAAAATAAAATAAATAAAAAACCTTCTGTGGACCTTTTTTCTACTAATTGGAATCAGAAGGGAAGTCAATGAGTGACTTTTTTTTACCGTTTGGCCAAAAATATGTTCAGTAGGTCAAATATGGACTTATGTACAGCCATAACATAAAAAAAAACCCCTTTTGTGGACCTTTTAGCTACTAATTGGAACCAGGTCAAGTCAATGAGTGACTTTTTTAACCTTTGGGCCAAAAAAATGTTCATTAGGTAAATTATGAACTTCTGTGCAGACAACATTTAAGAATAAAAAAAACTTTAAAAACCCTTTGGTGGAACTTTTGGCTTGTAATTGGACTCAGAAGGGAAATCACTGAGTTATGGATAGTAAGATAGTGTTTAAGGACTCTTAGGCCAAAAACATATTCAGTGGGTCAAAAATGGACTTCTGTACAGCCATAACATGTAAAAAAATTTAAAAAATTAAAATCTTTTGTGGACCTTCTTTCTACTAATTGGAATCAGAAGGGAAGTCACTGAGTATGGATAGTAAGATAGTGTTTAAGGACTCTTAGGCCAAAAACATATTCAGTGGGTCAAAAATGGACTTCTGTACAGCCATAACATGTAAAAAAAATTTAAAAATTAAAATCTTTTGTGGACCTTCTTTCTACTAATTGGAATCAGAAGGGAAGTCACTGAGTATGGATAGTAAGATTGTGTTTAAGGACTCTTAGGCCAAAAACATATTCAGTAGGTCAAAAATGGACTTCTGTACAGCCATAACATGTAAAAAAATAAAATAAATAAAAAACCTTCTGTGGACCTTTTTTCTACTAATTGGAATCAGAAGGGAAGTCAATGAGTGACTTTTTTTTACCGTTTGGCCAAAAATATGTTCAGTAGGTCAAATATGGACTTATGTACAGCCATAACGTAAAAAAAAAAAACATTAAAACCTTTTGTGGACCTTTTAGCTACATATTGGAACCAGAAGGAAAGTCAATGAATGACTTTTATGACCTTTTGCCAAAAATATGTTCAGTAAGTCAAATATGGACTTCTGTACAGCCATAATAAGTAAGAATAAAAAAAACTTTAAAAACCTTTTGGTGGAATTTTTGGCTTGTAATTGGATTCAGAAGGGAAGTCAATGAGTGACTTTTTTGATCTTTGGGCCAAAAATATGTTCATTAGGTCAGTTATGAACTTCTGTGCAGACAACTTTTAAGAATAAAAAAAAAACTTTAAAAACCCTTTGGTGGAACTTTTGGCTTGTAATTGGACTCAGAAGGGAAGTCACTGAGTATGGATAGTAAGATAGTGTTTAAGGACTCTTAGGCCAAAAACATATTCAGTAGGTCAAAAATGGACTTCTGTACAGCCATAACATAACTTTTGTGGACCTTTTTTCTACTAATTGGAATCAGAAGGGAAGTCAATGAGTGACTTTTTTGACCTTTGGGCCAAAAATATGTTCAGTAGGTCAAATATGGACTTCTGTATAGCCATAACGTAATAAAAATAAAAAATAAAAAAAACCTTCTGTGGACCTTTTAGCTACTAATTGGAATCAGAAGGGAAGTCAATGAGTGACTTTTTTTTACCATTGGGCCAAAAATATGTTCAGTAGGTAAAATATGGACTTCTGTACAGCCATATCGTTAAAAAAATTAAAAATTAAAATCATTTGTGGACCTTTTTTCTAATAATTGGAATCAGAAGGGAAGTCAATGAGTGACTTTTTTTTTTACGTTGGGCCAAAAATATGTTATGTAGGTCAAATATGGACTTATGTACAGCCATAACGTAAAAAACAAAAAACATGAATACCTTTTGTGGACCTTTTAGCTACATATTGGAACCAGAAGGAGAGTCAATGAATGACTTTTATGACCTTTTGCCAAAAATATGTTCAGTAAGTCAAATATGGACTTCTGTACAGCCATAATAAGTAAGAATAAAAAAAAACTTTAAAAACCTTTTGTGGAACTTTTAGCTACTAATTGGAACCAGGTCAAGTCAATGAGTGACTTTTTTGACCTTTGGACCAAAAAAATGTTCAGTAGGTCAATTATGGACTTCTGTACAGCCATAACGTAAAAAACAAAAAAACATTAAAACCTTTTGTGGACCTTTTAGCTACATATTGGAACCAGAAGGAGAGTCAATGAATGACTTTTATGACCTTTTGCCAAAAATATGTTCAGTAAGTCAAATATGGACTTCTGTATAGCCATAACGTAAAAAACCCCAAAAAACATTAAACCCTTTTGTGGACCTTTTAGCTACTAATTGGAATCAGAAGGGAAGTCAATGAGTGACTTTTTTTTACCGTTGGGCCAAAAATATGTTCAGTAGGTCCAATATGGACTTCTGTACAGCCACATCGTTTAAAAAATTAAAATCATTTGTGGACCTTTTTTCTAATAATTGGAATCAGAAGGGAAGTCAATGAGTGACTTTTTTTTTTACGTTGGGCCAAAAATATGTTATGTAGGTCAAATATGGACTTATGTACAGCCATAACGTAAAAAACAAAAAACATGAATACCTTTTGTGGACCTTTTAGCTACATATTGGAACCAGAAGGAGAGTCAATGAATGACTTTTATGACCTTTTGCCAAAAATATGTTCAGTAAGTCAAATATGGACTTCTGTACAGCCATAATAAGTAAGAATAAAAAAAAACTTTAAAAACCTTTTGTGGAACTTTTAGCTACTAATTGGAACCAGGTCAAGTCAATGAGTGACTTTTTTGACCTTTGGACCAAAAAAATGTTCAGTAGGTCAATTATGGACTTCTGTACAGCCATAACGTAAAAAACAAAAAAACATTAAAACCTTTTGTGGACCTTTTAGCTACATATTGGAACCAGAAGGAGAGTCAATGAATGACTTTTATGACCTTTTGCCAAAAATATGTTCAGTAAGTCAAATATGGACTTCTGTATAGCCATAACGTAAAAAACCCCAAAAAACATTAAACCCTTTTGTGGACCTTTTAGCTACTAATTGGAATCAGAAGGGAAGTCAATGAGTGACTTTTTTTTACCGTTGGGCCAAAAATATGTTCAGTAGGTCCAATATGGACTTCTGTACAGCCACATCGTTTAAAAAATTAAAATCATTTGTGGACCTTTTTTCTAATAATTGGAATCAGAAGGGAAGTCAATGAGTGACTTTTTTTTTTTACGTTGGGCCAAAAATATGTTATGTAGGTCAAATATGGACTTATGTACAGCCATAACGTAAAAAACAAAAAACATGAATACCTTTTGTGGACCTTTTAGCTACATATTGGAACCAGAAGGAGAGTCAATGAATGACTTTTATGACCTTTTGCCAAAAATATGTTCAGTAAGTCAAATATGGACTTCTGTACAGCCATAATAAGTAAGAATAAAAAAAACTTTAAAAACCTTTTGTGGAACTTTTAGCTACTAATTGGAACCAGGTCAAGTCAATGAGTGACTTTTTTGACCTTTGGACCAAAAAAATGTTCAGTAGGTCAATTATGGACTTCTGTACAGCCATTACGTAAAAAACAAAAAAACATTAAAACCTTTTGTGGACCTTTTAGCTACATATTGGAACCAGAAGGAGAGTCAATGAATGACTTTTATGACCTTTTGCCAAAAATATGTTCAGTAAGTCAAATATGGACTTCTGTATAGCCATAACGTAAAAAACCCCAAAAAACATTAAACCCTTTTGTGGACCTTTTAGCTACTAATTGGAATCAGAAGGGAAGTCAATGAGTGACTTTTTTTTACCGTTGGGCCAAAAATATGTTCAGTAGGTCCAATATGGACTTCTGTACAGCCACATCGTTTAAAAAATTAAAATCATTTGTGGACCTTTTTTCTAATAATTGGAATCAGAAGGGAAGTCAATGAGTGACTTTTTTTTTTACGTTGGGCCAAAAATATGTTATGTAGGTCAAATATGGACTTATGTACAGCCATAACGTAAAAAACAAAAAACATGAATACCTTTTGTGGACCTTTTAGCTACATATTGGAACCAGAAGGAGAGTCAATGAATGACTTTTATGACCTTTTGCCAAAAATATGTTCAGTAAGTCAAATATGGACTTCTGTACAGCCATAATAAGTAAGAATAAAAAAAACTTTAAAAACCTTTTGTGGAACTTTTAGCTACTAATTGGAACCAGTTCAAGTCAATGAGTGACTTTTTTGACCTTTGGACCAAAAAAATGTTCAGTAGGTCAATTATGGACTTCTGTACAGGCATATCGTTTAAAAAATTTAAAATTAAAACCTTTTGTGGACCTTTTAGCTACTAATTGGAACCAGAAGGAGAGTCAATGAATGACTTTTATGACCTTTTGCCAAAAATATGTTCAGTAAGTCAAATATGGACTTCTGTACAGCCATATCGTTTAAAAAATTAAAAATTAAAACCTTTTGTGGACCTTTTAGCTACTAATTGGAATCAGAAGGGAAGTCAATGAGTGACTATTTTTTTACCGTTGGGCCAAAAATATGTTCAGTAGGTCAAATATGGACTAATGTACAGCCATAACATAAAAAAAAACCCTTTTGTGGACCTTTTAGCTACTAATTGGAACCAGGTCAAGTAAATGAGTGACTTTTTTGACCTTTGGGCCAAAAAAATGTTCATTAGGTAAATTATGAACTTCTGTGCAGACAACATTTAAGAATAAAAAAAACTTTAAAAACCCTTTGGTGGAACTTTTGGCTTGTAATTGGACTCAGAAGGGAAGTCACTGAGTTATGGATAGTAAGATAGTGTTTAAGGACTCTTAGGCCAAAAACATATTCAGTGGGTCAAAAATGGACTTCTGTACAGCCATAACATGTAAAAAAAAATTAAAAATTAAAATCTTTTGTGGACCTTCTTTCTACTAATTGGAATCAGAAGGGAAGTCACTGAGTATGGATAGTAAGATAGTGTTTAAGGACTCTTAGGCCAAAAACATATTCAGTAGGTCAAAAATGGACTTCTGTACAGCCATAACGTAAAAAAATAAAAATAAATAAAAAACCTTCTGTGGACCTTTTAGCTACTAATTGGAATCAGAAGGGAAGTCAATGAGTGACTTTTTTTTTTACCGTTGGGCCAAAAATATGTTCAGTAGGTCAAATATGGACTTATGTACAGCCATAACATAAAAAAAAAACCCTTTTGTGGACCTTTTAGCTACTAATTGGAACCAGGTCAAGTCAATGAGTGACTTTTTTGACCTTTGGGCCAAAAAAATGTTCATTAGGTAAATTATGAACTTCTGTGCAGACAACATTTAAGAATAAAAAAAACTTTAAAAACCCTTTGGTGGAACTTTTGGCTTGTAATTGGACTCAGAAGGGAAGTCACTGAGTTATGGATAGTAAGATAGTGTTTAAGGACTCTTAGGCCCAAAACATATTCAGTGGGTCAAAAATGGACTTCTGTACAGCCATAACATGTAAAAAAAATTTTAAAAATTAAAATCTTTTGTGGACCTTCTTTCTACTAATTGGAATCAGAAGGGAAGTCACTGAGTATGGATAGTAAGATAGTGTTTAAGGACTCTTAGGCCAAAAACATATTCAGTGGGTCAAAAATGGACTTCTGTACAGCCATAACATGTAAAAAAAATTTAAAAATTAAAATCTTTTGTGGACCTTCTTTCTACTAATTGGAATCAGAAGGGAAGTCACTGAGTATGGATAGTAAGATTGTGTTTAAGGACTCTTAGGCCAAAAACATATTCAGTAGGTCAAAAATGGACTTCTGTACAGCCATAACATGTAAAAAAATAAAATAAATAAAAAACCTTCTGTGGACCTTTTTTCTACTAATTGGAATCAGAAGGGAAGTCAATGAGTGACTTTTTTTTACCGTTTGGCCAAAAATATGTTCAGTAGGTCAAATATGGACTTATGTACAGCCATAACATAAAAAAAAACCCCTTTTGTGGACCTTTTAGCTACTAATTGGAACCAGGTCAAGTCAATGAGTGACTTTTTTAACCTTTGGGCCAAAAAAATGTTCATTAGGTAAATTATGAACTTCTGTGCAGACAACATTTAAGAATAAAAAAAACTTTAAAAACCCTTTGGTGGAACTTTTGGCTTGTAATTGGACTCAGAAGGGAAATCACTGAGTTATGGATAGTAAGATAGTGTTTAAGGACTCTTAGGCCAAAAACATATTCAGTGGGTCAAAAATGGACTTCTGTACAGCCATAACATGTAAAAAAATTTAAAAAATTAAAATCTTTTGTGGACCTTCTTTCTACTAATTGAATCAGAAGGGAAGTCACTGAGTATGGATAGTAAGATAGTGTTTAAGGACTCTTAGGCCAAAAACATATTCAGTGGGTCAAAAATGGACTTCTGTACAGCCATAACATGTAAAAAAAATTTAAAAATTAAAATCTTTTGTGGACCTTCTTTCTACTAATTGGAATCAGAAGGGAAGTCACTGAGTATGGATAGTAAGATTGTGTTTAAGGACTCTTAGGCCAAAAACATATTCAGTAGGTCAAAAATGGACTTCTGTACAGCCATAACATGTAAAAAAATAAAATAAATAAAAAACCTTCTGTGGACCTTTTTTCTACTAATTGGAATCAGAAGGGAAGTCAATGAGTGACTTTTTTTTACCGTTTGGCCAAAAATATGTTCAGTAGGTCAAATATGGACTTATGTACAGCCATAACGTAAAAAAAAAAAACATTAAAACCTTTTGTGGACCTTTTAGCTACATATTGGAACCAGAAGGAAAGTCAATGAATGACTTTTATGACCTTTTGCCAAAAATATGTTCAGTAAGTCAAATATGGACTTCTGTACAGCCATAATAAGTAAGAATAAAAAAAACTTTAAAAACCTTTTGGTGGAATTTTTGGCTTGTAATTGGATTCAGAAGGGAAGTCAATGAGTGACTTTTTTGATCTTTGGGCCAAAAATATGTTCATTAGGTCAGTTATGAACTTCTGTGCAGACAACTTTTAAGAATAAAAAAAAAACTTTAAAAACCCTTTGGTGGAACTTTTGGCTTGTAATTGGACTCAGAAGGGAAGTCACTGAGTATGGATAGTAAGATAGTGTTTAAGGACTCTTAGGCCAAAAACATATTCAGTAGGTCAAAAATGGACTTCTGTACAGCCATAACATAACTTTTGTGGACCTTTTTTCTACTAATTGGAATCAGAAGGGAAGTCAATGAGTGACTTTTTGACCTTTGGGCCAAAAATATGTTCAGTAGGTCAAATATGGACTTCTGTATAGCCATAACGTAATAAAAATAAAAAATAAAAAAAACCTTCTGTGGACCTTTTAGCTACTAATTGGAATCAGAAGGGAAGTCAATGAGTGACTTTTTTTTACCATTGGGCCAAAAATATGTTCAGTAGGTAAAATATGGACTTCTGTACAGCCATATCGTTTAAAAAATTAAAAATTAAAATCATTTGTGGACCTTTTTTCTAATAATTGGAATCAGAAGGGAAGTCAATGAGTGACTTTTTTTTTTACGTTGGGCCAAAAATATGTTATGTAGGTCAAATATGGACTTATGTACAGCCATAACGTAAAAAACAAAAAACATGAATACCTTTTGTGGACCTTTTAGCTACATATTGGAACCAGAAGGAGAGTCAATGAATGACTTTTATGACCTTTTGCCAAAAATATGTTCAGTAAGTCAAATATGGACTTCTGTACAGCCATAATAAGTAAGAATAAAAAAAACTTTAAAAACCTTTTGTGGAACTTTTAGCTACTAATTGGAACCAGGTCAAGTCAATGAGTGACTTTTTTGACCTTTGGACCAAAAAAATGTTCAGTAGGTCAATTATGGACTTCTGTACAGCCATAACGTAAAAAACAAAAAAACATTAAAACCTTTTGTGGACCTTTTAGCTACATATTGGAACCAGAAGGAGAGTCAATGAATGACTTTTATGACCTTTTGCCAAAAATATGTTCAGTAAGTCAAATATGGACTTCTGTATAGCCATAACGTAAAAAAACCCAAAAAACATTAAACCCTTTTGTGGACCTTTTAGCTACTAATTGGAATCAGAAGGGAAGTCAATGAGTGACTTTTTTTTACCGTTGGGCCAAAAATATGTTCAGTAGGTCCAATATGGACTTCTGTACAGCCACATCGTTTAAAAAATTAAAATCATTTGTGGACCTTTTTTCTAATAATTGGAATCAGAAGGGAAGTCAATGAGTGACTTTTTTTTTTACGTTGGGCCAAAAATATGTTATGTAGGTCAAATATGGACTTATGTACAGCCATAACGTAAAAAACAAAAAACATGAATACCTTTTGTGGACCTTTTAGCTACATATTGGAACCAGAAGGAGAGTCAATGAATGACTTTTATGACCTTTTGCCAAAAAGATGTTCAGTAAGTCAAATATGGACTTCTGTACAGCCATAATAAGTAAGAATAAAAAAAACTTTAAAAACCTTTTGTGGAACTTTTAGCTACTAATTGGAACCAGTTCAAGTCAATGAGTGACTTTTTTGACCTTTGGACCAAAAAAATGTTCAGTAGGTCAATTATGGACTTCTGTACAGGCATATCGTTTAAAAAATTTAAAATTAAAACCTTTTGTGGACCTTTTAGCTACTAATTGGAACCAGAAGGAGAGTCAATGAATGACTTTTATGACCTTTTGCCAAAAATATGTTCAGTAAGTCAAATATGGACTTCTGTACAGCCATATCGTTTAAAAAATTAAAAATTAAAACCTTTTGTGGACCTTTTAGCTACTAATTGGAATCAGAAGGGAAGTCAATGAGTGACTATTTTTTTACCGTTGGGCCAAAAATATGTTCAGTAGGTCAAATATGGACTAATGTACAGCCATAACATAAAAAAAAACCCTTTTGTGGACCTTTTAGCTACTAATTGGAATCAGAAGGGAAGTCAATGAGTGACTTTTTTTTACCGTTGGGCCAAAAATATGTTCAGTAGGTCCAATATGGACTTCTGTACAGCCACATCGTTTAAAAAATTAAAATCATTTGTGGACCTTTTTTCTAATAATTGGAATCAGAAGGGAAGTCAATGAGTGACTTTTTTTTTTACGTTGGGCCAAAAATATGTTATGTAGGTCAAATATGGACTTATGTACAGCCATAACGTAAAAAACAAAAAACATGAATACCTTTTGTGGACCTTTTAGCTACATATTGGAACCAGAAGGAGAGTCAATGAATGACTTTTATGACCTTTTGCCAAAAATATGTTCAGTAAGTCAAATATGGACTTCTGTACAGCCATAATAAGTAAGAATAAAAAAAACTTTAAAAACCTTTTGTGGAACTTTTAGCTACTAATTGGAACCAGTTCAAGTCAATGAGTGACTTTTTTGACCTTTGGACCAAAAAAATGTTCAGTAGGTCAATTATGGACTTCTGTACAGGCATATCGTTTAAAAAATTTAAAATTAAAACCTTTTGTGGACCTTTTAGCTACTAATTGGAACCAGAAGGAGAGTCAATGAATGACTTTTATGACCTTTTGCCAAAAATATGTTCAGTAAGTCAAATATGGACTTCTGTACAGCCATATCGTTTAAAAAATTAAAAATTAAAACCTTTTGTGGACCTTTTAGCTACTAATTGGAATCAGAAGGGAAGTCAATGAGTGACTATTTTTTTACCGTTGGGCCAAAAATATGTTCAGTAGGTCAAATATGGACTAATGTACAGCCATAACATAAAAAAAAACCCTTTTGTGGACCTTTTAGCTACTAATTGGAACCAGGTCAAGTAAATGAGTGACTTTTTTGACCTTTGGGCCAAAAAAATGTTCATTAGGTAAATTATGAACTTCTGTGCAGACAACATTTAAGAATAAAAAAAACTTTAAAAACCCTTTGGTGGAACTTTTGGCTTGTAATTGGACTCAGAAGGGAAGTCACTGAGTTATGGATAGTAAGATAGTGTTTAAGGACTCTTAGGCCAAAAACATATTCAGTGGGTCAAAAATGGACTTCTGTACAGCCATAACATGTAAAAAAAAATTAAAAATTAAAATCTTTTGTGGACCTTCTTTCTACTAATTGGAATCAGAAGGGAAGTCACTGAGTATGGATAGTAAGATAGTGTTTAAGGACTCTTAGGCCAAAAACATATTCAGTAGGTCAAAAATGGACTTCTGTACAGCCATAACGTAAAAAAATAAAAATAAATAAAAAACCTTCTGTGGACCTTTTAGCTACTAATTGGAATCAGAAGGGAAGTCAATGAGTGACTTTTTTTTTTACCGTTGGGCCAAAAATATGTTCAGTAGGTCAAATATGGACTTATGTACAGCCATAACATAAAAAAAAAACCCTTTTGTGGACCTTTTAGCTACTAATTGGAACCAGGTCAAGTCAATGAGTGACTTTTTTGACCTTTGGGCCAAAAAAATGTTCATTAGGTAAATTATGAACTTCTGTGCAGACAACATTTAAGAATAAAAAAAACTTTAAAAACCCTTTGGTGGAACTTTTGGCTTGTAATTGGACTCAGAAGGGAAGTCACTGAGTTATGGATAGTAAGATAGTGTTTAAGGACTCTTAGGCCCAAAACATATTCAGTGGGTCAAAAATGGACTTCTGTACAGCCATAACATGTAAAAAAAATTTTAAAAATTAAAATCTTTTGTGGACCTTCTTTCTACTAATTGGAATCAGAAGGGAAGTCACTGAGTATGGATAGTAAGATAGTGTTTAAGGACTCTTAGGCCAAAAACATATTCAGTGGGTCAAAAATGGACTTCTGTACAGCCATAACATGTAAAAAAAATTTAAAAATTAAAATCTTTTGTGGACCTTCTTTCTACTAATTGGAATCAGAAGGGAAGTCACTGAGTATGGATAGTAAGATTGTGTTTAAGGACTCTTAGGCCAAAAACATATTCAGTAGGTCAAAAATGGACTTCTGTACAGCCATAACATGTAAAAAAATAAAATAAATAAAAAACCTTCTGTGGACCTTTTTTCTACTAATTGGAATCAGAAGGGAAGTCAATGAGTGACTTTTTTTTACCGTTTGGCCAAAAATATGTTCAGTAGGTCAAATATGGACTTATGTACAGCCATAACATAAAAAAAAACCCCTTTTGTGGACCTTTTAGCTACTAATTGGAACCAGGTCAAGTCAATGAGTGACTTTTTTAACCTTTGGGCCAAAAAAATGTTCATTAGGTAAATTATGAACTTCTGTGCAGACAACATTTAAGAATAAAAAAAACTTTAAAAACCCTTTGGTGGAACTTTTGGCTTGTAATTGGACTCAGAAGGGAAATCACTGAGTTATGGATAGTAAGATAGTGTTTAAGGACTCTTAGGCCAAAAACATATTCAGTGGGTCAAAAATGGACTTCTGTACAGCCATAACATGTAAAAAAATTTAAAAAATTAAAATCTTTTGTGGACCTTCTTTCTACTAATTGAATCAGAAGGGAAGTCACTGAGTATGGATAGTAAGATAGTGTTTAAGGACTCTTAGGCCAAAAACATATTCAGTGGGTCAAAAATGGACTTCTGTACAGCCATAACATGTAAAAAAAATTTAAAAATTAAAATCTTTTGTGGACCTTCTTTCTACTAATTGGAATCAGAAGGGAAGTCACTGAGTATGGATAGTAAGATTGTGTTTAAGGACTCTTAGGCCAAAAACATATTCAGTAGGTCAAAAATGGACTTCTGTACAGCCATAACATGTAAAAAAATAAAATAAATAAAAAACCTTCTGTGGACCTTTTTTCTACTAATTGGAATCAGAAGGGAAGTCAATGAGTGACTTTTTTTTACCGTTTGGCCAAAAATATGTTCAGTAGGTCAAATATGGACTTATGTACAGCCATAACGTAAAAAAAAAAAACATTAAAACCTTTTGTGGACCTTTTAGCTACATATTGGAACCAGAAGGAAAGTCAATGAATGACTTTTATGACCTTTTGCCAAAAATATGTTCAGTAAGTCAAATATGGACTTCTGTACAGCCATAATAAGTAAGAATAAAAAAAACTTTAAAAACCTTTTGGTGGAATTTTTGGCTTGTAATTGGATTCAGAAGGGAAGTCAATGAGTGACTTTTTTGATCTTTGGGCCAAAAATATGTTCATTAGGTCAGTTATGAACTTCTGTGCAGACAACTTTTAAGAATAAAAAAAAAACTTTAAAAACCCTTTGGTGGAACTTTTGGCTTGTAATTGGACTCAGAAGGGAAGTCACTGAGTATGGATAGTAAGATAGTGTTTAAGGACTCTTAGGCCAAAAACATATTCAGTAGGTCAAAAATGGACTTCTGTACAGCCATAACATAACTTTTGTGGACCTTTTTTCTACTAATTGGAATCAGAAGGGAAGTCAATGAGTGACTTTTTGACCTTTGGGCCAAAAATATGTTCAGTAGGTCAAATATGGACTTCTGTATAGCCATAACGTAATAAAAATAAAAAATAAAAAAAACCTTCTGTGGACCTTTTAGCTACTAATTGGAATCAGAAGGGAAGTCAATGAGTGACTTTTTTTTACCATTGGGCCAAAAATATGTTCAGTAGGTAAAATATGGACTTCTGTACAGCCATATCGTTTAAAAAATTAAAAATTAAAATCATTTGTGGACCTTTTTTCTAATAATTGGAATCAGAAGGGAAGTCAATGAGTGACTTTTTTTTTTACGTTGGGCCAAAAATATGTTATGTAGGTCAAATATGGACTTATGTACAGCCATAACGTAAAAAACAAAAAACATGAATACCTTTTGTGGACCTTTTAGCTACATATTGGAACCAGAAGGAGAGTCAATGAATGACTTTTATGACCTTTTGCCAAAAATATGTTCAGTAAGTCAAATATGGACTTCTGTACAGCCATAATAAGTAAGAATAAAAAAAACTTTAAAAACCTTTTGTGGAACTTTTAGCTACTAATTGGAACCAGGTCAAGTCAATGAGTGACTTTTTTGACCTTTGGACCAAAAAAATGTTCAGTAGGTCAATTATGGACTTCTGTACAGCCATAACGTAAAAAACAAAAAAACATTAAAACCTTTTGTGGACCTTTTAGCTACATATTGGAACCAGAAGGAGAGTCAATGAATGACTTTTATGACCTTTTGCCAAAAATATGTTCAGTAAGTCAAATATGGACTTCTGTATAGCCATAACGTAAAAAAACCCAAAAAACATTAAACCCTTTTGTGGACCTTTTAGCTACTAATTGGAATCAGAAGGGAAGTCAATGAGTGACTTTTTTTTACCGTTGGGCCAAAAATATGTTCAGTAGGTCCAATATGGACTTCTGTACAGCCACATCGTTTAAAAAATTAAAATCATTTGTGGACCTTTTTTCTAATAATTGGAATCAGAAGGGAAGTCAATGAGTGACTTTTTTTTTTACGTTGGGCCAAAAATATGTTATGTAGGTCAAATATGGACTTATGTACAGCCATAACGTAAAAAACAAAAAACATGAATACCTTTTGTGGACCTTTTAGCTACATATTGGAACCAGAAGGAGAGTCAATGAATGACTTTTATGACCTTTTGCCAAAAAGATGTTCAGTAAGTCAAATATGGACTTCTGTACAGCCATAATAAGTAAGAATAAAAAAAACTTTAAAAACCTTTTGTGGAACTTTTAGCTACTAATTGGAACCAGTTCAAGTCAATGAGTGACTTTTTTGACCTTTGGACCAAAAAAATGTTCAGTAGGTCAATTATGGACTTCTGTACAGGCATATCGTTTAAAAAATTTAAAATTAAAACCTTTTGTGGACCTTTTAGCTACTAATTGGAACCAGAAGGAGAGTCAATGAATGACTTTTATGACCTTTTGCCAAAAATATGTTCAGTAAGTCAAATATGGACTTCTGTACAGCCATATCGTTTAAAAAATTAAAAATTAAAACCTTTTGTGGACCTTTTAGCTACTAATTGGAATCAGAAGGGAAGTCAATGAGTGACTATTTTTTTACCGTTGGGCCAAAAATATGTTCAGTAGGTCAAATATGGACTAATGTACAGCCATAACATAAAAAAAAACCCTTTTGTGGACCTTTTAGCTACTAATTGGAACCAGGTCAAGTAAATGAGTGACTTTTTTGACCTTTGGGCCAAAAAAATGTTCATTAGGTAAATTATGAACTTCTGTGCAGACAACATTTAAGAATAAAAAAAACTTTAAAAACCCTTTGGTGGAACTTTTGGCTTGTAATTGGACTCAGAAGGGAAGTCACTGAGTTATGGATAGTAAGATAGTGTTTAAGGACTCTTAGGCCAAAAACATATTCAGTGGGTCAAAAATGGACTTCTGTACAGCCATAACATGTAAAAAAAATTTAAAAATTAAAATCTTTTGTGGACCTTCTTTCTACTAATTGGAATCAGAAGGGAAGTCACTGAGTATGGATAGTAAGATAGTGTTTAAGGACTCTTAGGCCAAAAACATATTCAGTAGGTCAAAAATGGACTTCTGTACAGCCATAACATGTAAAAAAAAATTTAAAAATTACAATCTTTTGTGGACCTTCTTTCTACTAATTGGAATCAGAAGGGAAGTCACTGAGTATGGATAGTAAGATAGTGTTTAAGGACTCTTAGGCCAAAAACATATTCAGTAGGTCAAAAATGGACTTCTGTACAGCCATAACATGTAAAAAAATAAAATAAATAAAAAACCTTCTGTGGACCTTTTAGCTACTAATTGGAATCAGAAGGGAAGTCAATGAGTGACTTTTTTTTACCGTTGGGCCAAAAATATGTTCAGTAGGTCAAATATGGACTTATGTACAGCCATAACGTAAAAAAAAAAACCATTAAAACCTTTTGTGGACCTTTTAGCTACATATTGGAACCAGAAGGAAAGTCAATGAATGACTTTTATGACCTTTTGGCAAAAATATGTTCAGTAAGTCAAATATGGACTTCTGTACAGCCATAATAAGTAAGAATAAAAAAA
This sequence comes from Romanogobio albipinnatus, assembly GCA_023566225.1. Lineage (NCBI taxonomy): Eukaryota > Metazoa > Chordata > Actinopteri > Cypriniformes > Gobionidae > Romanogobio > Romanogobio albipinnatus. The sequence continues at coordinate 55,453,917 of CM042247.1, forward strand.
ACTTTAAAAACCTTTTGGTGGAATTTTTGGCTTGTAATTGGATTCAGAAGGGAAGTCAATGAGTTACTTTTTTGATCTTTGGGCCAAAAATATGTTCATTAGGTCAGTTATGAACTTCTGTGCAGACAACTTTTAAGAATAAAAAAAAACTTTAAAAACCCTTTGGTGGAACTTTTGGCTTGTAATTGGACTCAGAAGGGAAGTCACTGAGTATGGATAGTAAGATAGTGTTTAAGGACTCTTAGGCCAAAAACATATTCAGTAGGTCAAAAATGGACTTAACTTTTAAAGCCATAACATGTAAAAAATTTTAAAATATTTATCTCTTTTGTGGACCTTTTTTCTACTAATTGGAATCAAAAGGGAAGTCAATGAGTGACTTTTTTGACCTTTGGGCCAAAAATATGTTCATTAGGTCAAATATGGACTTCTGTATAGCCATAACGTAATAAAAAAAAAAAAAAAAAAAACCTTCTGTGGACCTTTTAGCTACTAATTGGAATCAGAAGGGAAGTCAATGAGTGACTTTTTTTTACCGTTGGGCCAAAAATATGTTCAGTAGGTCAAATATTGACTTCTGTACAGCCATATCGTTAAAAAAATTAAAACCTTTTGTGGACCTTTTTTCTACTATTTGGAATCAGAAGGGAAGTCAATGAGTGACTTTTTTTTACCGTTGGGCCAAAAATATGTTCAGTAGGTCAAATATGGACTTATGTACAGCCATAACGTAAAAAACCCCAAAAAACATTAAAACCTTTTGTGGACCTTTTAGCTACTAATTGGAACCAGAAGGAGAGTCAATTAATGACTTTTATGACCTTTTGCCAAAAATATGTTCAGTAGGTCAAATATGGACTTCTGTACAGCCATATCGTTAAAACAATTTAAAATTAAAACCTTTTGTGGACCTTTTAGCTACTAATTGGAATCAGAAGAGAAGTCAATGAGTGACTTTTTTTTACCGTTGGGCCAAAAATATGTTCAGTAGGTCCAATATGGACTTCTGTACAGCCACATCATTTAAAAAATTAAAAATTAAAATCTTTTGTGGACCTTTTTTCTACTAATTGGAATCAGAAGGGAAGTCAGTGAGTGACTTTTTTTTACTATTGGGCCAAAAAAAATTTCAGTATGTCAAATATGGACTAATGTACAGCCATAACATAAAAAAAAACCCTTTTGTGGACCTTTTAGCTACCAATTGGAACCAGGTCAAGTAAATGAGTGACTTTTTTGACCTTTGGGCCAAAAATATGTTCATTAGGTAAATTATGAACTTCTGTGCAGACAACATTTAAGAATAAAAAAAAACTTTAAAAACCCTTTGGTGGAACTTTTGGCTTGTAATTGGACTCAGAAGGGAAGTCACTGAGTTATGGATAGTAAGATAGTGTTTAAGGACTCTTAGGCCAAAAACATATTCAGTGGGTCAAAAATGGACTTCTGTACAGCCATAACATGTAAAAAAAATTTTAAAATTTAAATCTTTTGTGGACCTTCTTTCTACTAATTGGAATCAGAAGGGAAGTCACTGAGTATGGATAGTAAGATAGTGTTTAAGGACTATTAGGCCAAAAACATATTCAGTGGGTCAAAAATGGACTTCTGTACAGCCATAACATGTAAAAAAATTTTAAAAATTACAATCTTTTGTGGACCTTCTTTCTACTAATTGGAATCAGAAGGGAAGTCACTGAGTATGGATAGTAAGATAGTGTTTAAGGACTCTTAGGCCAAAAACATATTCAGTAGGTCAAAAATGGACTTCTGTACAGCCATAACATGTAAAAAAATAAAATAAATAAAAAACCTTCTGTGGACCTTTTAGCTACTAATTGGAACCAGGTTAAGTCAATGAGTGACTTTTTTTACCTTTGGGCCAAAAATATGTTCAGTAGGTCAATTATGGACTTTTTTCAGCCATAACGTAAAAAAAACAAACAAACATTGAAACCTTCTGTGGACCTTTTAGCTACTGATTGGAATCAGGAGGGAAGTCAATGAGTGACTTTTTTGACATTTGGGAAAAAAATATATTCAGTAAGTCAAATATGAACTTCTGTACAGCCATAACGAAAAAAAAAAAACTTTAAAAACCCTTTGGTGGAACTTTTGGCTGCTGATTGGATTCAGAAGAGAAGTCACTGAGCATGTGTAGTAAGTTAGTTTTTAAGGACTCTTGGGCCAAAAATATGTTCAGTAGGTCAAAAATGGACTTCTGTACAGCCATATCGTTTAAAAAAATTAAAAATTAAAATCTTTTGTGGACCTTTTTTCTACTAATTGGAATCAGAAGGGGAGTCAGTGAGTGACTTTTTTTTTTACCATTGGGCCAAAAATATGTTCAGTAGGTCAAATATGGACTTCTGTACAGCCATATCGTTTAAAAATTTTTTAATCTTTTGTGGACCTTTTTTCTACTAATTGGAATCAGAAGGGAATTCAATGAGTGACTTTTATGACTTTTGGGCCAAAAATATGTTCAGTAGGTCAAATATGGACTTCTGTATAGCCATAACGTAATACATGTTTTTTTTTTTTTTAAACCTTCTGTGGACCTTTTAGCTACTAATTGGAACCAGAAGGAAAGTCACTCACCTTTTTTGACCTTAGGGACAAAAATATGTTAAGTAGGTAAAATATGGACTTCTGTACATCCATAACATGTAAAAAAAATTTAAAAATTAAAATCTTTTGTGGACCTTTTATCTACTAATTGGAACCAGGTCAAGTCAATGAGTGACTTTTTTGACCTTTGGGCCAACAATATGTTCATTAGGTCAGTTATGAACTTCTGTGCAGACAACATTAAAGAATTAAAAAAAACTTTAAAAACCCTTTGGTGGAACTTTTGGCTTGTAATTGGACTCAGAAGGGAAGTCACTGAGTATGGATAGTAAGATAGTGTTTAAGGACTCCTAGGCCAAAAACATATTCAGTAGGTCAAAAATGGACTTCTGTACAGCCATAACATGTAAAAAAAATAAAAATCTTTTGTGGACCTTTTTTCTACTAATTGGAATCAGAAGGGAAGTCAATGAGTGACTTTTTTGACCTTTGGGCCAAAAATATGTTCAGTAGGTCAAATATGGACTTCTGTACAGCCATATCGTTTAAAAAATTAAAACCTTTTGTGGACCTTTTGGCTACTAATTGGAATCAGAAGGGAAGTCAATGAGTGACTTTTTTGACCTTTGGGCCAAAAATATGTTCAGTATGTCAAATATGAATTTCTGTACAGCCATAACTCGTAACAAATGAAAAAACCTTTAAAAAACCTTTTGTGGAACTTTTGGCTAGTAATTGGATTCAGAAGGGAAGTCAATAAGTATGTATAGTAAGATAGTGTTTAAGGACTCTAAGGCCAAAAACATATTCATTAGGTCAAAAATGGACTTCTGTACAGCCATAACATGTAAAAAAAAATAAAAATAAAAAAAATCTTTTGTGGACCTTTTTTCTACTAATTGGAATCAGAAGGGGAGTCAATGAGTGACTTTTTTGACCTTTGGGCCAAAAATATGTTCAGTAGGTCAAATATGGACTTCTGTACAGCCATATCGTTTAAAAAATTTAAAATTAAAACCTTTTGTGGACCTTTTAGCTACTAATTGGAACCAGGTCAAGTCAATGAGTGACTTTTTTGACCTTTGGGCCAAAAATATGTTCAGTAGTTCAATTATGGACTTTTTTCAGCCATAACGTAAAAAAACAAAAAACAAACATTGAAACCTTCTGTGGACCTTTTAGCTACTGATTGGAATCAGGAGGGAAATCAATGAGTGACTTTTTTGACCTTTGGGAAAAAAATATATTCAGTAAGTCAAATATGAACTTCTGTACAGCCATAACGAAAAAAAAAAAAACTTTAAAAACCCTTTGGTGGAACTTTTGGCTGCTAATTGGATTCAGAAGAGAAGTGACTGAGCATGTGTAGTAAGTTAGTTTTTAAGGACTCCTGGGACAAAAATATGTTCAGTAGGTCAAAAATGGACTTCTGTACAGCCATATCGTTTAAAAAAATTAAAAATTAAAATCTTTTGTGGACCTTTTTTCTACTAACTGGAATCAGAAGGGAAGTCAGTGAGTGACTTTTTTTTTTACCATTGGGCCAAAAATATGTTCAGTAGGTCAAATATGGACTTCTGTAAAGTCATATCGTTTAAAAAAATTAAAATCTTTTGTGGACCTTTTTTCTACTAATTGGAATCAGAAGGGAATTCAATGAGTGACTTTTTTGACTTTTGGGCCAAAAATATGTTCAGTAGGTCAAATATGGACTTCTGTATAGCCATAACGTAATACTTTTTTATTTATTTTTAAATCTTCTGTGGACCTTTTAGCTTATAATTGGAACCAGAAGGAAAGTCACTCACCTTTTTTGACCTTTGGGACAAAAATATGTTAAGTAGGTAAAATATGGACTTCTGTACAGCCATAACGTAATAAAAAAAATAAAAATAAATCTTCTGTACACCTTTTAGCTACTAATTGGAATCAGAAGGGAAGTCAATGAGTGACTTTTTTTTACCGTTGGGACAAAAATATGTTCAGTAGGTCAAATATGGACTTCTGTACAGCCATATCGTTTAAAAAAGTACAAATTAAAATCTTTTGTGGACCTTTTTTCTACTAATTGGAATCAGAAGGGTAGTCAATGAGTGACTTTTTTGACCTTTGGGCCAAAAATATGTTCAGTAGGCCAATTATGGACTTTTTTCAGCCATAACGTAAAAAAAAACAAAAAAACATTGAAACCTTCTGTGGACCTTTTAGCTACTAATTGGAATCAGAAGGGATGTCAATGAGTGACTTTTTTTTACTGTTGGGCCCAAAAAATGTTCAGTAGGTCAAAAATGGACTTCTGTATAGCCATATCGTTAAAAAAATTAAAAAATTTAAATCTTTTGTGGACCTTTTTTCTACTAATTGGAATCAGAAGGGAAGTCACTCACCTTTTTTGACCTTTGGGCCAAAAATATGATCAGTAGGTCAAATATCGACTTCTATATAGCCATAACGTAATAAAAAAAAATAAAAAAAAACCTCCTGCGGACCTTTTAGATACTAAATGCAATCAGAAGGGTAGTCAATGAGTGACTTTTTTTTACCGTTGGGCCAAAAATATGTTCAGTAGGTCAAATATGGACTTATGTACAGCCATAACGTAAAAAAAAAAACTTTTGTGGACCTTTTAGCTACTAATTGGAACCAGGTCAAGTCAATGAGTGACTTTTTTTACCTTTGGGCCAAAAATATGTTCAGTAGGTCAATTATGGACTTTTTTCAGCCATAACGTAAAAAAAACAAACAAACATTGAAACCTTCTGTGGACCTTTTAGCTACTAATTGGAATCAGAAGGGAAGTCAATGAGTGACTTTTTTTTACCGTTGGGACAAAAATATGTTCAGTAGGTCAAATATGGACTTCTGTACAGCCATATCGTTTAAAAAATTAAAAATTAAAATCTTTTGTGGACCTTTTTTCTACTAATTGGAATCAGAAGGGAAGTCAATGAGTGACTTTTTTTTACTTTTGGGCCAAAAATATGTTCAGTAGGTCAAATATGGACTTCTGTATAGCCATAACGTAATAAAAAAAATAACAATAAAAAACCTCCTGCGGACCTTTTAGATACTAATTGGAATCAGAAGGGAAGTCAATGAGTGACTTTTTTTTACCGTTGGGACAAAAATATGTTCAGTAGGTCAAATATGGACTTCTGTACAGCCATATCGTTTAAAAAATTAAAAATTAAAATCTTTTGTGGACCTTTTTTCTACTAATTGGAATCAGAAGGGAAGTCAATGAGTGACTTTTTTTTACTTTTGGGCCAAAAATATGTTCAGTAGGTCAAATATGGACTTCTGTATAGCCATAACGTAATAAAAAAAATAACAATAAAAAACCTCCTGCGGACCTTTTAGATACTAATTGGAATCAGAAGGGAAGTCAATGAGTGACTTTTTTTTACCGTTGGGACAAAAATATGTTCAGTAGGTCAAATATGGACTTCTGTACAGCCATATCGTTTAAAAAATTAAAAATTAAAATCTTTTGTGGACCTTTTTTCTACTAATTGGAATCAGAAGGGAAGTCAATGAGTGACTTTTTTTTACTTTTGGGCCAAAAATATGTTCAGTAGGTCAAATATGGACTTCTGTATAGCCATAACGTAATAAAAAAAATAACAATAAAAAACCTCCTGCGGACCTTTTAGATACTAATTGGAATCAGAAGGGAAGTCAATGAGTGACTTTTTTTTACCGTTGGGACAAAAATATGTTCAGTAGGTCAAATATGGACTTCTGTACAGCCATATCGTATAAAAAATTAAAAATTAAAATCTTTTGTGGACCTTTTTTCTACTAATTGGAATCAGAAGGGAAGTCAATGAGTGACTTTTTTTTACTTTTGGGCCAAAAATATGTTCAGTAGGTCAAATATGGACTTCTGTATAGCCATAACGTAATAAAAAAAATAACAATAAAAAACCTCCTGCGGACCTTTTAGATACTAATTGGAATCAGAAGGGAAGTCAATGAGTGACTTTTTTTTACCGTTGGGACAAAAATATGTTCAGTAGGTCAAATATGGACTTCTGTACAGCCATATCGTTTAAAAAAATAAAAAAAAAACTTTAAAAACCCTTTGGTGGAACTTTTGGCTGCTAATTGGATTCAGAAGAGAAGTCACTGAGCATGTGTAGTAAGTTAGTTTTCAAGGACTCTTGGGACAAAAATATGTTCAGTAGGTCAAAAATTGACTTCTGTACAGTAATATCGTTTAAAAAAATTAAAAATTAAAATCTTTTGTGGACCTTTTTTCTACTAATTGGAATCAGAAGAGTAGTGACCGGCAGAGTATTGACACCAGTCGGGGCCCCCCGGTCCTCCTCCGGGTGGTGGGGGAGGGGTGTGGACACCCACTCCCTCGGAGCAGCTCCTGTTTTCCCTGGGATACCTTACTCTTGCTTGTAGAGGCCCTGAGCGGGTTGGGCGTCTCCCTTATGTCCATCACCCTGCGTCCCTGATGGAGGCTGCTGTCTTTGTTTCGCGGAGGCGGATGCAGGGGGGGGGGCGCCCTCGGCAACAAGCTGGCAGAGGCACTGCGAATCAGGATGTTTTTTTTTTTTTTTAAACCGCCTCTGTTTGCTTCTGGGCCATCGAGAACTGCTGGGCAAAGGTCTTGATGGCGTCACTGAAGAGGCCAGCCTGACAGACAGGGGCGTTGAGGAACCGAACTTAGTCAGACTCACGCATATCTTGCCAGGTTTAGCCCCAGGTTTCTGGACCACTAGAGTGGACATCGCCTGACCCAGGGAGGACTACCCTCATGCATGCAGGACAAAAATGTATACAGATTTTGACCCTTTTGGTGTTCCATATTTTGACACCAAATAGTTCCATGCTGCTAATTTTTCCAATGCCCATCCGGGAAAAAGGTACGGGGGCAGGCAAGGCGATTTACGCACTAAGCCTCAGCCATCCGGGAAAGCATGGCTGTCAACTCTGAATCTGATTCAGCAAGAACACACACTATTATAGTGGGAAACTCAGCATCATCATTTCTACCAGAAAGACTCGGGAGATAGAATGATAAATGAAGCATGCATTTATTGACAGCCCAGCAAGCATAATAAAGTTTTGGCAGATCTGCATATTCCTGCCTGAAGATGAAGTTAGGGGCGTATCCGACCCCCCTTTGAAGGTATGTACGGAACCATCCTGGTGGTGGTGGGGAGGGTGGAGGCTGTTGTTGCGTCGCCATCTGCAAACTCAAACATGTGTAAGTACGACTTTTATACAGAGAGTATAAGACGTGATTGGATAGAATTGAAGTGAATAAGTGACAAAGTAATTAAGTCTTCCTGGCAGAACTTAAGCTGATGCTTCCCCGATGCAGCAATTGAAATCTGTCCTTTGTCAGAGCCCCAAATGAAACACTAGGTCCCGTTGTTTTCTATAAAGACCAGCAATCCCATCTGTATGGCATGTGAGACACTGAACCAGCAATGCCAGGCATGAGACACTGAACGTGGCCGTCAAACTCGACGGCACACGGCGTGCTGAACGCTCAAGCCCTATGAAAAAGTCAAGATGTGAACACCGCACTGACATGGTCAAGTTCTCATGAGAGAACATGAACCACCCACAAACACTGTCTCAGCATGCTTGTGATGCGATAAAGGAGTGGGGGCCCACAGAGATGTACCTGCTGGGGAAGCACCACTGTAATCCTCAGGTCACCAAGGCTTATTAGCCGAAGTAGGCCTTTTCTGGCTTTTTCAAGAAAATAAACTAGATCGGAGAATAGGTAAAGGGACTCAACCTCGTTTGAGTTTCATAGTCTCATATCTAAAGCGCAGAGTGACGTTGGGTTGCCGTGACAACCCCAGCTGTACACTTAAAATATGTGTACATAGTATGTTGCTTATATAATTTATTTTTAATTTGTATATTGGGTCTATGCTATTTTGCACATTGTCTGTATATTTGTATATTGTTATTTTTAATTTTTTTTATCTGTGTCTTGTCACTGTCATTCTCTGCACTGTGGAGCTTCTGTCACTACAACAAATTCCTAGTATGTGTAAACATACCTTGCAATAAAGCTCATTCTGATTCTGATTCTGATGTTCAGTGGGTCAAATATGGACTACTGGTACAGCCATAACATGTAAAATAAAAAATAAAAAATTAAAACCTTTTGTGGAGCTTTTAGCTACTAATTGGAATCAGAAGGGTTGTCAGTGAGTGACTTTTCTGACCTTTGGGACAAAAATATGTTCAGTAGGTCAAATATGGACTTCTGTACAGCCATAACATTTAAACAGAAAAAAAGAAAAACTTTAAAACCTTTAAAAACTTTTTGTAGAGCTTTTACTAGCCAGTAATGGGAATTGCATTGAATTGCACTCGGTGTGCATTGAAGAGATTAGTGCTTTTGCGTTACACTTACATACAAGACTCGTTGTGCATTGAAGAGATAAGTATTTTTGCGTTTAAATGCATACAAGTCATTGTGCATGTCATTGTGCATTGAATAGATTAGTGCGTTTAGTGGCATTGCATTAAACAAACTTGTTGTGCATTGAAGAGATAAATGCTCGCATTGCATTGCATAATAATAACTTGTGCATTGAGAGACAATTTATTTTGCAAAATGCATTGCGCATTGAATAGATTACTGCGTTTGCATTGCATTGCATAATAATGTATTGTGCATTGAAGAGATTAGTGGTGTTGCGTTGCACTGCATACAAGACTCGAGCATTAAAGAGAAAAGTGCTGTTGCATTGCATAGCATATAATAATTTTTTGTGCATTGAAGAGACAAGTGATTTTGAAATGCAATGCACACCTAGTTCATTGCATTCCAGAATTAAGAAGATGAGTGCGTTTGCAAGACATTGCATTAAAAAACTTGTGCATTGAAAGAGAAAAGTGATTTTGCATTGCATTCAAGAACTCGGTATGCATTAAAGAGATTAGTGGTTTTGCATTGCAATGCATACAAAACGCAATGTGCATTGAATAGGTTAGTGCTTTTGGAATGCACTGCATATAAGATTCGTTGTGCCTTGAAGAGATAAGTGCTGTTGCATTGCATTGCATATAAGAACTTGTTGTGTATTGAAGAGACCAAGTATTTTGCAAAATGCATTTCGCATTGAATAGATTAGGGCGTTTGCATTGCATTGCATTAAAAAACTTGTGTGTGCATTGAAGAGACAAATGATTTAGCAAAATGCATTGCGCATTGGATGGATTAGTGCGTTTTGCATTGCATTGCATTAAAAAACTTGTGCATTGAAGAGACAAATTATTTTGCATTGCATTGCATTCAAGAACTCGGTGTACATTGAGAGACAAATTGAATCGATTAGTGTTATTGCATTGCATTCAAGAACGTGGTGTGCATTGAAGAGATTGGTGGTGTTGCATTGCAATGCATACACAACGCAATGCGCATTGAATAGATTAGTGCGTTTGCATTGCATTACATTAAAGTACTTGTGCATTGAAGATATAAGTGCTTTTGCAATGCACTGCATATAAGACTAGTTGTGCATTGAAGAGATGCGTTGTTGCATTGCATATAAGAACTTGTGCATTGAAGAGAAGTGATTTTGCATTGTATTCAAAAACTCGGTGTGCATTGAAGAGATTAGTGCTTTTGCGTTGCACACATACAAGACTCGTTGTGCATAGAAGAGATAAGTATTTTTGCAGATTAGCAGACTAGATTAGTGCGTTTGCATTGCACTAAAAAAACGTGTGTAATGAAGAGACAAATGATTTTGCATTGCATTGCATTCAAGATCTGGGTGTACATTGAAGAAATTAGTGGTTTTGCATTGCAATGCGTACAAAACGCAATGTGCATTGAAGAGATTAGTGCTTTTGCATTGCAATGGATAAAAGACCCGTTGTGCATTGAAGAGATAAGTACTTTTGCATTTAAATGTATACCAAACTTATTGTGCATTGAATAGGTTAGTGCGTTTGCATTGCATTGCATTCAAAACTTATTGTGCATTGAATAGGTTAGTGCTTTTTCAATGCAGTGCATATAAGATTCGTTGTGCCTTGAAGAGATAAGTGCTGTTGCATTGCATTGCATTAAAAAACTTGTGTGTGCATTGAAGAGACAAATTATTTTGCAAAATGCATTGCGCATTGAATGGATTAGTGCGTTTTGCATTGCTTTGCATTAAAAAACTTGTGCATTGAAGAGACAAATTATTTTGCATTGCATTGCATTCAAGAACTCGGTGTGCATTGAAGAGATTAGTGCTTTTGCATTGCATTGCATTCAAGAACTTGGTGTGCATTGAAGAGATTGGTGGTTTTGCATTGCAATGCATACAAAACGCAATGTGCATTGAATGGATTAGTGCGTTTTGCATTGCTTTGCATTAAAAAACTCGTGCATTGAAGAGATTAGTGCTTTTGCATTGCACTGCATACAAGACTCGTTCATTGAAGAGAAAAGTGCTGTTTCATTGCATTGCATATAATATTGTTTTGTGCATTGAAGAGACAAGTGATTTTGCAATGCACACCGAGTTCATTGCATTCCAGATCCAGGTGTGCATTAAGGAGATTAGTGCTTTTGGGTTGCACTGCATACAAGTGTTGCATTGCAATGCAATACAACGCAATAGATTACTGCGTTTGCAGTGCATTGCATTAAAAAAAACTTGTGCATTGAAGAGACAAATGATTTTGCATTGCATTCTAGAACTGGGTGTACATTGAAGAAATTAGTGGTTTTGCAATGCGTACAAAACGGAATGTGCATTGAATAGATTAGTGCATTAGTGAATAGATTAGTGCAATAGATTAGTGCATTTCTATTGAATAGATAATTGCATCGCATTTAAAAGCTTGTTGTGCATTGAAGAGATTAGTGCTTTTGCATTGCAACGGATACAAGACCCGTTGTGCATTGAAGAGATAAGTACTTTTGCATTTAAATGCATAAAAAACTTATGGTGCAGTGAATAGGTTAGTGCGTTTGCATTGCATTGAATTATAATACTTGTGCATTGAAGATATAAGTGCTTTTGCAATGTACTGCATATAAGACTAGTTGTGCATTGAAGAGGTGCTGTTGCATTGCATATAAGAACTTGTGCATTGAAGAGACAAGTGATTTTGCATTGCATTGCATTCAAAAACTCGGTGTGCATTGAAGAGATAAGTATTTTTGCGTTTAAATGCATACAAAACTCATTGTGCATTGAATAGATTAGTGCGTTTAGTGGCATTGCATTAAAAAAAACTTGTTGTGCATTGAAGAGATAAATGCTCTTGCATTGCATTGCATAATAATAACTTGTGCATTGAAGAGATTAGTGCTTTTGCGTTGCACTAATTGAAGAGAAAAGTGCTGTTTCATTGCATTGCATATAATTATTTTTTTTGTGCATTGAAGAGACAAGTGATTTTGCAATGCAATGCGCACCTAGTTCATTGCATTCCAGAACTAGGTGCGCATTAAGGAGATTAGTGCGTTTGCAAAAAACTTGTGCATTGAAGAGATTAGTGGTGTTGCATTGAAATGCATACAAAACTCATTGTGCATTGAATAGATTAGTGCGTTTTTAGTGGCATTGCATTAAAAAAACATGTTGTGCATTGAAGAGATTAGTGCTTTTTCATTGCATTCAAGAACTCGGTGTGCATTGAAGAGATTAGTGCTTTTGCATTGCATTGCATTCAAGAACTTGGTGTGCATTGAAGAGATTAGTGGTTTTGCATTGCAATGCATACAAACCTCAATGTGCATTGAATAGATTAGTGAGTTTGCATTGCATTGCATTAAAAAACTCGTGCATTGAAGAGATTAGTGCTTTTGCGTTGCACTGCATACAAGACTCGTTCATTGAAAGAGAAAAGTGATTTTGCATTGCATTCAAGAACTCGGTATGCATTGAAGAGATTAGTGGTGTTGCATTGCAATGCATACAAAACACAATGTGCATTGAATAGATTAGTGCAATGCATTGCAATGCATTCAAGATTCATGCATTGAAAAGATAAGTACTTTTGCATTTAAAATGCATACAAAACGCAATGTGCATTGAATATGCATTGCATTAAAAAACTTGTGCGATAAGTGCTTTTGCGTTGCAATGCATACAAAACGCATTGCGTAGGTTAGTGCGTTTGTATTGTATCGCATACTAAAACTTGCTGTTCATTGAAGAGCTTAGTGCTTTTGTATTGCAATGCATAAGAAAATGTTGTGCATTGAAGAGAAAGGTGATTTTGCAAAACGCATTGAATATATTTGTACGTTTGTATTGCATTGCTTTAAAAAACTTGTTGTGCATTGAAGAGACTTCTTTACAGCCATAACGTAAAAAACCCCAAAAGACATTAAAACCTTTTGTGGACCTTTTAGCTACTAATTGGATTCAGAAGGGAAGTCAATGAGTGACTTTTTTGACCTTTGGGCCAAAAATATGTTCATTAGGTCAGTTAGGAACTTCTGTGCAGACAACATTTAAGAATAAAAAAAAAACTTTAAAAACCCTTTGGTGGAACTTTTGGCTTGTAATTGGATTCAGAAGAGAATCAAAATCAAATCAAATCACTTTATTTGTCACTCTACCATATGCACAAGTGCAACAGTAGGTGAAATTCTTAGGTGCAGTTCCGAGCAACATAGTAGTCATGACATGACATGTACAACATTTAAGCAACAACAGATTACACATCTGATGCGCACACAATTACTCACAGCACAGTATACACTACGATAAACAATAAATAATTTAAGTCACTGAGCATGTGTAGTAAGTTAGTTTTTAAGGACTCTTGGGACAAAAATATGTTCAGTAGGTCAAAAATGGACTTCTGTACAGCCATATCGTTTAAAAAAATTTAAATCTTTTGTGGACCTTTTTTCTACTAATTGGAATCAGAAGGGAATTCAATGAGTGACTTTTTTGACTTTTGGGCCAAAAATATGTTCAGTAGGTCAAATATGGACTTCTGTATAGCCATAACGTAATAAAAATAAAAAATAAAAAAAACCTTCTGTGGACCTTTTAGCTACTAATTGGAACCAGAAGGAAAGTCACTCACCTTTTTTGACCTTTGGGACAAAAATATGTTAAGTAGGTAAAATATGGACTTCTGTACAGCCATAACATGTTAAAAAAAATTAAATAAAAAAAATATTTTGTGGACCTTTATTCTACTAATTGGAATCAGAAGGGAAGTCACTGAGTATGGATAGTAAGATAGTGTTTAAGGACTCTTAGGCCAAAAACATATTCAGTAGGTCAAAAATGGACTTCTGTACAGCCATAACGTAAAAAAATAAAAATAAATAAAAAACCTTCTGTGGACCTTTTAGCTACTAATTGGAATCAGAAGGGAAGTCAATGAGTGACTTTTTTTTTACCGTTGGGCCAAAAATATGTTCAGTAGGTCAAATATGGACTTATGTACAGCCATAATAAGTAAGAATAAAAAAAACTTTAAAAACCTTTTGGTGGAATTTTTGGCTTGTAATTGGATTCAGAAGGGAAGTCAATGAGTGACTTTTTTGATCTTTGGGCCAAAAATATGTTCATTAGGTCAGTTATGAACTTCTGTGCAGACAACTTTTAAGAATAAAAAAAAAACTTTAAAAACCCTTTGGTGGAACTTTTGGCTTGTAATTGGACTCAGAAGGGAAGTCACTGAGTATGGATAGTAAGATAGTGTTTAAGGACTCTTAGGCCAAAAACATATTCAGTAGGTCAAAAATGGACTTCTGTACTGCCATAACATGTAAAAAAAATTTAAAATATTTATCTCTTTTGTGGACCTTTTTTCTACTAATTGGAATCAGAAGGGAAGTCAATGAGTGACTTTTTTGACCTTTGGGCCGAAAATATGTTCAGTAGGTCAAATATGGACTTCTGTATAGCCATAACGTAATAAAAATAAAAAATAAAAAAAAACCTTCTGTGGACCTTTTAGCTACTAATTGGAATCAGAAGGGAAGTCAATGAGTGACTTTTTTTTACCGTTGGGCCAAAAATATGTTCAGTAGGTCAAATATGGACTTATGTACAGCCATAACGTAAAAAACAAAAAACATTAAAACCTTTTGTGGACCTTTTAGCTACATATTGGTACCAGAAGGAGAGTCAATGAATGACTTTTATGACCTTTTGCCAAAAATATGTTCAGTAAGTCAAATATGGACTTCTGTACAGCCATAATAAGTAAGAATAAAAAAAAACTTTAAAAACCTTTTGTGGAACTTTTAGCTACTAATTGGAACCAGTTCAAGTCAATGAGTGACTTTTTTGACCTTTGGACCAAAAAAATGTTCAGTAGGTCAATTATGGACTTCTGTACAGCCATAACGTAAAAAACAAAAAAACATTAAAACCTTTTGTGGACCTTTTAGCTACATATTGGAACCAGAAGGAGAGTCAATGAATGACTTTTATGACCTTTTGCCAAAAATATGTTCAGTAAGTCAAATATGGACTTCTGTATAGCCATAACGTAATAAAAATAAATAAATAAAAAACCTTCTGTGGACCTTTTAGCTACTAATTGGAATCAGAAAGGAAGTCAATGAGTGACTTTTTTTTACCGTTGGGCCAAAAATATGTTCAGTAGGTCAAATATGGACTTCTGTACAGCCATATCGTTTAAAAAATTTAAAATTAAAACCTTTTGTGGACCTTTTAGCTACTAATTGGAACCAGAAGGAGAGTCAATGAATGACTTTTATGACCTTTTGCCAAAAATATGTTCAGTAAGTCAAATATGGACTTATGTACAGCCATAACATAAAAAAAAACCCTTTTGTGGACCTTTTAGCTACTAATTGGAACCAGGTCAAGTCAATGAGTGACTTTTTTGACCTTTGGGCCAAAAAAATGTTCATTAGGTAAATTATGAACTTCTGTGCAGACAACATTTAAGAATAAAAAAAACTTTAAAAACCCTTTGGTGGAACTTTTGGCTTGTAATTGGACTCAGAAGGGAAGTCACTGAGTTATGGATAGTAAGATAGTGTTTAAGGACTCTTAGGCCAAAAACATATTCAGTGGGTCAAAAATGGACTTCTGTACAGCCATAACATGTAAAAAATTTTTAAAAATTAAAATCTTTTGTGGACCTTCTTTCTACTAATTGGAATCAAAAGGGAAGTCACTGAGTATGGATAGTAAGATAGTGTTTAAGGACTCTTAGGCCAAAAACATATTCAGTGGGTCAAAAATGGACTTCTGTACAGCCATAACATGTAAAAAAAATTTAAAAATTAAAATCTTTTGTGGACCTTCTTTCTACTAATTGGAATCAGAAGGGAAGTCACTGAGTATGGATAGTAAGATAGTGTTTAAGGACTCTTAGGCCAAAAACATATTCAGTGGGTCAAAAATGGACTTCTGTACAGCCATAACATGTAAAAAATTTTTTAAAATTAAAATCTTTTGTGGACCTTCTTTCTACTAATTGGAATCAGAAGGGAAGTCACTGAGTATGGATAGTAAGATAGTGTTTAAGGACTCTTAGGCCAAAAACATATTCAGTAGGTCAAAAATGGACTTCTGTACAGCCATAACATGTAAAAAAATAAAATAAATAAAAAACCTTCTGTGGACCTTTTTTCTACTAATTGGAATCAGAAGGGAAGTCAATGAGTGACTTTTTTTTACCGTTTGGCCAAAAATATGTTCAGTAGGTCAAATATGGACTTATGTACAGCCATAACGTAAAAAAAAAAAAAACATTAAAACCTTTTGTGGACCTTTTAGCTACATATTGGAACCAGAAGGAAAGTCAATTGAAAAACCAGAACCAGAAGGAAAGTAATTGGACTTTTATGACCTTTTGCCAAAAATATGTTCAGTAAGTCAAATATGGACTTCTGTACAGCCATAATAAGTAAGAATAAAAAAACTTTAAAAACCTTTTGGTGGAATTTTTGGCTTGTAATTAGATTCAGAAGGGAAGTCAATGAGTGACTTTTTTGATCTTTGGGCCAAAAATATGTTCATTAGGTCAGTTATGAACTTCTGTGCAGACAACTTTTAAGAATAAAAAAAAAACTTTAAAAACCCTTTGGTGGAACTTTTGGCTTGTAATTGGACTCAGAAGGGAAGTCACTGAGTATGGATAGTAAGATAGTGTTTAAGGACTCTTAGGCCAAAAACATATTCAGTAGGTCAAAAATGGACTTCTGTACAGCCATAACATGTAAATTTTTTTTAAAATATTTATCTCTTTTGTGGACCTTTTTTCTACTAATTGGAATCAGAAGGGAAGTCAATGAGTGACTTTTTTGACCTTTGGGCCAAAAATATGTTCAGTAGGTCAAATATGGACTTCTGTATAGCCATAACGTAATAAAAATAAAAAATAAAAAAAACCTTCTGTGGACCTTTTAGCTACTAATTGGAATCAGAAGGGAAGTCAATGAGTGACTTTTTTTTACCGTTGGGCCAAAAATATGTTCAGTAGGTAAAATATGGACTTCTGTACAGCCATATCGTTTAAAAAATTAAAAATTAAAATCATTTGTGGACCTTTTTTCTAATAATTGGAATCAGAAGGGAAGTCAATGAGTGACTTTTTTTTTAACGTTGGGCCAAAAATATGTTATGTAGGTCAAATATGGACTTATGTACAGCCATAACGTAAAAAACAAAAAACATGAATACCTTTTGTGGACCTTTTAGCTACATATTGGAACCAGAAGGAGAGTCAATGAATGACTTTTATGACCTTTTGCCAAAAATATGTTCAGTAAGTCAAATATGGACTTCTGTACAGCCATAATAAGTAAGAATAAAAAAAACTTTAAAAACCTTTTGTGGAACTTTTAGCTACTAATTGGAACCAGGTCAAGTCAATGAGTGACTTTTTTGACCTTTGGACCAAAAAATTTTTCAGTAGGTCAATTATGGACTTCTGTACAGCCATAACGTGAAAAACAAAAAAACATTAAAACCTTTTGTGGACCTTTTAGCTACATATTGGAACCAGAAGGAGAGTCAATGAATGACTTTTATGACCTTTTGCCAAAAATATGTTCAGTAAGTCAAATATGGACTTCTGTATAGCCATAACGTAATAAAAAATTTATTTTTAAAAAACCTTCTGTGGACCTTTTAGCTACTAATTGGAATCAGAAAGGAAGTCAATGAGTGACTTTTTTTTACCGTTGGGCCAAAAATATGTTCAGTAGGTCAAATATGGACTTCTGTACAGCCATATCGTTTAAAAAATTTAAAATTAAAACCTTTTGTGGACCTTTTAGCTACTAATTGGAACCAGAAGGAGAGTCAATGAATGACTTTTATGACCTTTTGCCAAAAATATGTTCAGTAAGTCAAATATGGACTTCTGTACAGCCATATGGTTTAAAAAATTAAAAATTAAAACCTTTTGTGGACCTTTTAGCTACTAATTGGAATCAGAAGGGAAGTCAATGAGTGACTATTTTTTTACCGTTGGGCCAAAAATATGTTCAGTAGGTCAAATATGGACTTATGTACAGCCATAACATAAAAAAAAAACCTTTTGTGGACCTTTTAGCTACTATTTGGAACCAGGTCAAGTCAATGAGTGACTTTTTTGACCTTTGGGCCAAAAAAATGTTCATTAGGTAAATTATGAACTTCTGTGCAGACAACATTTAAGAATAAAAAAAACTTTAAAAACCCTTTGGTGGAACTTTTGGCTTGTAATTGGACTCAGAAGGGAAGTCACTGAGTTATGGATAGTAAGATAGTGTTTAAGGACTCTTAGGCCAAAAACATATTCAGTAGGTCAAAAATGGACTTCTGTACAGCCATAACATGTAAAAAATTTTTAACAATTAAAATCTTTTGTGGACCTTCTTTCTACTAATTGGAATCAGAAGGGAAGTCACTGAGTATGGATAGTAAGATAGTGTTTAAGGACTCTTAGGCCAAAAACATATTCAGTGGGTCAAAAATGGACTTCTGTACAGCCATAACATGTAAAAAAAAAATTAAAAATTAAAATCTTTTGTGGACCTTCTTTCTACTAATTGGAATCAGAAGGGAAGTCACTGAGTATGGATAGTAAGATAGTGTTTAAGGACTCTTAGGCCAAAAACATATTCAGTAGGTCAAAAATGGACTTCTGTACAGCCATAACATGTAAAAAAATAAAATAAATAAAAAACCTTCTGTGGACCTTTTAGCTACTAATTGGAATCAGAAGGGAAGTCAATGAGTGACTTTTTTTTACCGTTGGGCCAAAAATATGTTCAGTAGGTCAAATATGGACTTATGTACAGCCATAACGTAAAAAAAAAAACCATTAAAACCTTTTGTGGACCTTTTAGCTACATATTGGAACCAGAAGGAAAGTCAATGAATGACTTTTATGACCTTTTGCCAAAAATATGTTCAGTAAGTCAAATATGGACTTCTGTACAGCCATAATAAGTAAGAATAAAAAAAACTTTAAAAACCTTTTGGTGGAATTTTTGGCTTGTAATTGGATTCAGAAGGGAAGTCAATGAGTTACTTTTTTGATCTTTGGGCCAAAAATATGTTCATTAGGTCAGTTATGAACTTCTGTGCAGACAACTTTTAAGAATAAAAAAAAAACTTTAAAAACCCTTTGGTGGAACTTTTGGCTTGTAATTGGACTCAGAAGGGAAGTCACTGAGTATGGATAGTAAGATAGTGTTTAAGGACTCTTAGGCCAAAAACATATTCAGTAGGTCAAAAATGGACTTAACTTTTAAAGCCATAACATGTAAAATTTTTTAAAATATTTATCTCTTTTGTGGACCTTTTTTCTACTAATTGGAATCAAAAGGGAAGTCAATGAGTGACTTTTTTGACCTTTGGGCCAAAAATATGTTCATTAGGTCAAATATGGACTTCTGTATAGCCATAACGTAATAAAAATAAAAAATAAAAAAAACCTTCTGTGGACCTTTTAGCTACTAATTGGAATCAGAAGGGAAGTCAATGAGTGACTTTTTTTTACCGTTGGGCCAAAAATATGTTCAGTAGGTCAAATATTGACTTCTGTACAGCCATATCGTTAAAAAAATTAAAACCTTTTGTGGACCTTTTTTCTACTATTTGGAATCAGAAGGGAAGTCAATGAGTGACTTTTTTTTACCGTTGGGCCAAAAATATGTTCAGTAGGTCAAATATGGACTTATGTACAGCCATAACGTAAAAAACCCCAAAAAACATTAAAACCTTTTGTGGACCTTTTAGCTACTAATTGGAACCAGAAGGAGAGTCAATGAATGACTTTTATGACCTTTTGCCAAAAATATGTTCAGTAGGTCAAATATGGACTTCTGTACAGCCATATCGTTAAAACAATTTAAAATTAAAACCTTTTGTGGACCTTTTAGCTACTAATTGGAATCAGAAGGGAAGTCAATGAGTGACTTTTTTTTACCGTTGGGCCAAAAATATGTTCAGTAGGTCCAATATGGACTTCTGTACAGCCACATCATTTAAAAAATTAAAAATTAAAATCTTTTGTGGACCTTTTTTCTACTAATTGGAATCAGAAGGGAAGTCGATGAGTGACTTTTTTTTAACGTTGGCCCAAAAATATGTTAAGTAGGTCAAATATGGACTTATGTACAGCCATAACGTAAAAAACAAAAAACATTAAAACCTTTTGTGGACCTTTTAGCTACATATTGGTACCAGAAGGAGAGTCAATGAATGACTTTTATGACCTTTTGCCCAAAATATGTTCAGTAAGTCAAAAATGGACTTCTGTACAGCCATAACATGTAATTTTTTTTAAAAATATTTATCTCTTTTGTGGACCTTTTTTCTACTAATTGGAATCAGAAGGGAAGTCAATGAGTGACTTTTTTGACCTTTGGGCCAAAAATATGTTCAGTAGGTCAAATATGGACTTCTGTATAGCCATAACGTAATAAAAATAAAAAATAAAAAAAACCTTCTGTGGACCTTTTAGCTACTAATTGGAATCAGAAGGGAAGTCAATGAGTGACTTTTTTTTACCGTTGGGCCAAAAATATGTTCAGTAGGTAAAATATGGACTTCTGTACAGCCATATCGTTAAAAAAATTAAAAATTAAAATCATTTGTGGACCTTTTTTCTAATAATTGGAATCAGAAGGGAAGTCAATGAGTGACTTTTTTTTTTACGTTGGGCCAAAAATATGTTATGTAGGTCAAATATGGACTTATGTACAGCCATAACGTAAAAAACAAAAAACATGAATACCTTTTGTGGACCTTTTAGCTACATATTGGAACCAGAAGGAGAGTCAATGAATGACTTTTATGACCTTTTGCCAAAAATATGTTCAGTAAGTCAAATATGGACTTCTGTACAGCCATAATAAGTAAGAATAAAAAAAACTTTAAAAACCTTTTGTGGAACTTTTAGCTACTAATTGGAACCAGGTCAAGTCAATGAGTGACTTTTTTGACCTTTGGACCAAAAAAATTTTCAGTAGGTCAATTATGGACTTCTGTACAGCCATAACGTGAAAAACAAAAAAACATTAAAACCTTTTGTGGACCTTTTAGCTACATATTGGAACCAGAAGGAGAGTCAATGAATGACTTTTATGACCTTTTGCCAAAAATATGTTCAGTAAGTCAAATATGGACTTCTGTATAGCCATAACGTAATAAAAAATGTATTTTTAAAAAACCTTCTGTGGACCTTTTAGCTACTAATTGGAATCAGAAAGGAAGTCAATGAGTGACTTTTTTTTACCGTTGGGCCAAAAATATGTTCAGTAGGTCAAATATGGACTTCTGTACAGCCATATCGTTTAAAAAATTTAAAATTAAAACCTTTTGTGGACCTTTTAGCTACTAATTGGAACCAGAAGGAGAGTCAATGAATGACTTTTATGACCTTTTGCCAAAAATATGTTCAGTAAGTCAAATATGGACTTCTGTACAGCCATATGGTTTAAAAAATTAAAAATTAAAACCTTTTGTGGACCTTTTAGCTACTAATTGGAATCAGAAGGGAAGTCAATGAGTGACTATTTTTTTACCGTTGGGCCAAAAATATGTTCAGTAGGTCAAATATGGACTTATGTACAGCCATAACATAAAAAAAAACCCTTTTGTGGACCTTTTAGCTACTATTTGGAACCAGGTCAAGTCAATGAGTGACTTTTTTGACCTTTGGGCCAAAAAAATGTTCATTAGGTAAATTATGAACTTCTGTGCAGACAACATTTAAGAATAAAAAAAACTTTAAAAACCCTTTGGTGGAACTTTTGGCTTGTAATTGGACTCAGAAGGGAAGTCACTGAGTTATGGATAGTAAGATAGTGTTTAAGGACTCTTAGGCCAAAAACATATTCAGTAGGTCAAAAATGGACTTAACTTTTAAAGCCATAACATGTAAAAAAAATTTAAAATATTTATCTCTTTTGTGGACCTTTTTTCTACTAATTGGAATCAAAAGGGAAGTCAATGAGTGACTTTTTTGACCTTTGGGCCAAAAATATGTTCATTAGGTCAAATATGGACTTCTGTATAGCCATAACGTAATAAAAATAAAAAATAAAAAAAACCTTCTGTGGACCTTTTAGCTACTAATTGGAATCAGAAGGGAAGTCAATGAGTGACTTTTTTTTACCGTTGGGCCAAAAATATGTTCAGTAGGTCAAATATTGACTTCTGTACAGCCATATCGTTAAAAAAATTAAAACCTTTTGTGGACCTTTTTTCTACTATTTGGAATCAGAAGGGAAGTCAATGAGTGACTTTTTTTTACCGTTGGGCCAAAAATATGTTCAGTAGGTCCAATATGGACTTCTGTACAGCCACATCATTTAAAAAATTAAAAATTAAAATCTTTTGTGGACCTTTTTTCTACTAATTGGAATCAGAAGGGAAGTCGATGAGTGACTTTTTTTTAACGTTGGCCCAAAAATATGTTAAGTAGGTCAAATATGGACTTATGTACAGCCATAACGTAAAAAACAAAAAACATTAAAACCTTTTGTGGACCTTTTAGCTACATATTGGTACCAGAAGGAGAGTCAATGAATGACTTTTATGACCTTTTGCCCAAAATATGTTCAGTAAGTCAAAAATGGACTTCTGTACAGCCATAACATGTAATTTTTTTTTAAAATATTTATCTCTTTTGTGGACCTTTTTTCTACTAATTGGAATCAGAAGGGAAGTCAATGAGTGACTTTTTTGACCTTTGGGCCAAAAATATGTTCAGTAGGTCAAATATGGACTTCTGTATAGCCATAACGTAATAAAAATAAAAAATAAAAAAAACCTTCTGTGGACCTTTTAGCTACTAATTGGAATCAGAAGGGAAGTCAATGAGTGACTTTTTTTTACCGTTGGGCCAAAAATATGTTCAGTAGGTAAAATATGGACTTCTGTACAGCCATATCGTTTAAAAAATTAAAAATTAAAATCATTTGTGGACCTTTTTTCTAATAATTGGAATCAGAAGGGAAGTCAATGAGTGACTTTTTTTTTTACGTTGGGCCAAAAATATGTTATGTAGGTCAAATATGGACTTATGTACAGCCATAACGTAAAAAACAAAAAACATGAATACCTTTTGTGGACCTTTTAGCTACATATTGGAACCAGAAGGAGAGTCAATGAATGACTTTTATGACCTTTTGCCAAAAATATGTTTAGTAAGTCAAATATGGACTTCTGTACAGCCATAATAAGTAAGAATAAAAAAAACTTTAAAAACCTTTTGTGGAACTTTTAGCTACTAATTGGAACCAGGTCAAGTCAATGAGTGACTTTTTTGACCTTTGGACCCAAAAAATTTTCAGTAGGTCAATTATGGACTTCTGTACAGCCATAACGTGAAAAACAAAAAAACATTAAAACCTTTTGTGGACCTTTTAGCTACATATTGGAACCAGAAGGAGAGTCAATGAATGACTTTTATGACCTTTTGCCAAAAATATGTTCAGTAAGTCAAATATGGACTTCTGTATAGCCATAACGTAATAAAAAATTTATTTTTAAAAAACCTTCTGTGGACCTTTTAGCTACTAATTGGAATCAGAAAGGAAGTCAATGAGTGACTTTTTTTTACCGTTGGGCCAAAAATATGTTCAGTAGGTCAAATATGGACTTCTGTACAGCCATATCGTTTAAAAAATTTAAAATTAAAACCTTTTGTGGACCTTTTAGCTACTAATTGGAACCAGAAGGAGAGTCAATGAATGACTTTTATGACCTTTTGCCAAAAATATGTTCAGTAAGTCAAATATGGACTTCTGTACAGCCATATGGTTTAAAAAATTAAAAATTAAAACCTTTTGTGGACCTTTTAGCTACTAATTGGAATCAGAAGGGAAGTCAATGAGTGACTATTTTTTTACCGTTGGGCCAAAAATATGTTCAGTAGGTCAAATATGGACTTATGTACAGCCATAACATAAAAAAAAACCCTTTTGTGGACCTTTTAGCTACTATTTGGAACCAGGTCAAGTCAATGAGTGACTTTTTTGACCTTTGGGCCAAAAAAATGTTCATTAGGTAAATTATGAACTTCTGTGCAGACAACATTTAAGAATAAAAAAAACTTTAAAAACCCTTTGGTGGAACTTTTGGCTTGTAATTGGACTCAGAAGGGAAGTCACTGAGTTATGGATAGTAAGATAGTGTTTAAGGACTCTTAGGCCAAAAACATATTCAGTGGGTCAAAAATGGACTTCTGTACAGCCATAACATGTAAAAAAATTTTAACAATTAAAATCTTTTGTGGACCTTCTTTCTACTAATTGGAATCAGAAGGGAAGTCACTGAGTAGGGATAGTAAGATAGTGTTTAAGGACTCTTAGGCCAAAAACATATTCAGTGGGTCAAAAATGGACTTCTGTACAGCCATAACATGTAAAAAAAAAAATTAAAAATTAAAATCTTTTGTGGACCTTCTTTCTACTAATCGGAATCAGAAGGGAAGTCACTGAGTATGGATAGTAAGATAGTGTTTAAGGACTCTTAGGCCAAAAACATATTCAGTAGGTCAAAAATGGACTTCTGTACAGACATAACATGTAAAAAAATAAAATAAATAAAAAACCTTCTGTGGACCTTTTAGCTACTAATTGGAATCAGAAGGGAAGTCAATGAGTGACTTTTTTTTACCGTTGGGCCAAAAATATGTTCAGTAGGTCAAATATGGACTTATGTACAGCCATAACGTAAAAAAAAAACCCATTAAAACCTTTTGTGGACCTTTTAGCTACATATTGGAACCAGAAGGAAAGTCAATGAATGACTTTTATGACCTTTTGCCAAAAATATGTTCAGTAAGTCAAATATGGACTTCTGTACAGCCATAATAAGTAAGAATAAAAAAAACTTTAAAAACCTTTTGGTGGAATTTTTGGCTTGTAATTGGATTCAGAAGGGAAGTCAATGAGTTACTTTTTTGATCTTTGGGCCAAAAATATGTTCATTAGGTCAGTTATGAACTTCTGTGCAGACAACTTTTAAGAATAAAAAAAAAACTTTAAAAACCCTTTGGTGGAACTTTTGGCTTGTAATTGGACTCAGAAGGGAAGTCACTGAGTATGGATAGTAAGATAGTGTTTAAGGACTCTTAGGCCAAAAACATATTCAGTAGGTCAAAAATGGACTTAACTTTTAAAGCCATAACATGTAAAATTTTTTAAAATATTTATCTCTTTTGTGGACCTTTTTTCTACTAATTGGAATCAAAAGGGAAGTCAATGAGTGACTTTTTTGACCTTTGGGCCAAAAATATGTTCATTAGGTCAAATATGGACTTCTGTATAGCCATAACGTAATAAAAATAAAAAATAAAAAAAACCTTCTGTGGACCTTTTAGCTACTAATTGGAATCAGAAGGGAAGTCAATGAGTGACTTTTTTTTACCGTTGGGCCAAAAATATGTTCAGTAGGTCAAATATTGACTTCTGTACAGCCATATCGTTAAAAAAATTAAAACCTTTTGTGGACCTTTTTTCTACTATTTGGAATCAGAAGGGAAGTCAATGAGTGACTTTTTTTTACCGTTGGGCCAAAAATATGTTCAGTAGGTCAAATATGGACTTATGTACAGCCATAACGTAAAAAAACCCAAAAAACATTAAAACCTTTTGTGGACCTTTTAGCTACTAATTGGAACCAGAAGGAGAGTCAATGAATGACTTTTATGACCTTTTGCCAAAAATATGTTCAGTAGGTCAAATATGGACTTCTGTACAGCCATATCGTTAAAACAATTTAAAATTAAAACCTTTTGTGGACCTTTTAGCTACTAATTGGAATCAGAAGGGAAGTCAATGAGTGACTTTTTTTTACCGTTGGGCCAAAAATATGTTCAGTAGGTCCAATATGGACTTCTGTACAGCCACATCATTTAAAAAATTAAAAATTAAAATCTTTTGTGGACCTTTTTTCTACTAATTGGAATCAGAAGGGAAGTCGATGAGTGACTTTTTTTTAACGTTGGCCCAAAAATATGTTAAGTAGGTCAAATATGGACTTCTGTACAGCCATATCGTTAAAAAAATTAAAAATTAAAATCTTTTGTGGACCTTTTTTCTACTAATTGGAATCAGAAGTGAAGTCACTCACCTTTTTTGACCTTTGGGCCAAAAATATGATCAGTAGGTCAAATATGGACTTCTGTATAGCCATAACGTAATAAAAAAAATAAAAATTAAAAACCTCCTGCGGACCTTTTAGATACTAAATGCAATCAGAAGGGTAGTCAATGAGTGACTTTTTTTTACCGTTGGGCCAAAAATATGTTCAGTAGGTCAAATATGGACTTATGTACAGCCATAACGTAAAAAAAAAAAAACCTTTTGTGGACCTTTTAGATACTAATTGGAACCAGGTCAAGTCAATGAGTGACTTTTTTGACCTTTGGGCCAAAAATATGTTCAGTAGGTCAATTATGGACTTTTTTCAGCCATAACGTAAAAAAAAACAAACAAACATTGAAACCTTCTGTGGACCTTTTAGCTACTGATTGGAATCAGGAGGGAAGTCAATGAGTGACTTTTTTGACCTTTGGGAAAAAAATATATTCAGTAAGTCAAATATGAACTTCTGTACAGCCATAACGAAAAGAAAAAAAAATCTTTAAAAACCCTTTGGTGGAACTTTTGGCTGCTAAATAGATTCAGAAGAGAGATCACTGAGCATGTGTAGTAAGTTAGTTTTTAAGGACTCTTGGGACAAAAATATGTTCAGTAGGTCAAAAATGGACTTCTGTACAGCCATATCGTTTAAAAAAATTAAAAATTAAAATCTTTTGTGGACCTTTTTTCTACTAATTGGAATCAGAAGGGGAGTCAGTGAGTGACTTTTTTTTTACCATTGGGCCAAAAATATGTTCAGTAGGTCAAATATGGACTTCTGTACAGCCATATCGTTTAAAAAAATTAAAATCTTTTGTGGACCTTTTTTCTACTAATTGGAATCAGTAGGGACTTCAATGAGTGACTTTTTTGACTTTTGGGCCAAAAATATGTTCAGTAGGTCAAATATGGACTTCTGTATAGCCATAACGTAATACATGTTTTTTTTTTTTTAAAACCTTCTGTGGACCTTTTAGCTACTAATTGGAACCAGAAAGAAAGTCACTCACCTTTTTTGACCTTTGGGACAAAAATATGTTAAGTAGGTAAAATATGGACTTCTGTACATGCATAACATGTAAACATTTTTTTAAAATTTAAATCTTTTGTGGACCTTTTATCTACTAATTGGAACCAGGTCAAGTCAATGAGTGACTTTTTTGACCTTTGGGCCAACAATATGTTCAGTAGGTCAAATATGGACTTATGTACAGCCATAACGTTAAAAAAAAAAAAAAAACAACTTTTGTGGACCTTTTAGATACTAATTGGAACCAGGTCAAGTCAATGAGTGACTTTTTTGACCTTTCGGCCAAAAATATGTTCAGTAGGTCAATTATGGACTTTTTTCAGCCATAACGTAAAAAAAACAAAACAAACATTGAAACCTTCTGTGGACCTTTTAGCTACTGATTGGAATCAGGAGGGAAGTCAATGAGTGACTTTTTTGACCTTTGGGAAAAAAATATATTCAGTAAGTCAAATATGAACTTCTGTACAGCCATAACGAAAAGAAAAAAAAATCTTTAAAAACCCTTTGGTGGAACTTTTGGCTGCTAAATAAATTCAGAAGAGAGATCACTGAGCATGTGTAGTAAGTTAGTTTTTAAGGACTCTTGGGACAAAAATATGTTCAGTAGGTCAAAAATGGACTTCTGTACAGCCATATCGTTTAAAAAAATTAAAAATTAAAATCTTTTGTGGACCTTTTTTCTACTAATTGGAATCAGAAGGGGAGTCAGTGAGTGACTTTTTTTTTTACCATTGGGCCAAAAATATGTTCAGTAGGTCAAATATGGACTTCTGTACAGCCATATCGTTTAAAAAAATTAAAATCTTTTGTGGACCTTTTTTCTACTAATTGGAATCAGAAGGGAATTCAATGAGTGACTTTTTTGACTTTTGGGCCAAAAATATGTTCAGTAGGTCAAATATGGACTTCTGTATAGCCATGACGTAATACATGTTTTTTTTTTTTTAAAACCTTCTGTGGACCTTTTAGCTACTAATTGGAACCAGAAAGAAAGTCACTCACCTTTTTTGACCTTTGGGACAAAAATATGTTAAGTAGGTAAAATATGGACTTCTGTACATGCATAACATGTAAAAAATTTTTTTTAAATTTAAATCTTTTGTGGACCTTTTATCTACTAATTGGAACCAGGTCAAGTCAATGAGTGACTTTTTTGACCTTTGGGCCAACAATATGTTCATTAGGTCAGTTATGAACTTCTGTGCAGACAATATTTAAGAATTAAAAAAAAACTTTAAAAACCCTTTGGTGGAACTTTTGGCTTGTAATTGGACTCAGAAGAGAAGTCACTGAGTATGTATAGTAAGTTAGTGTTTAAGGGCTGTTGGGACAAAAATATGTTCAGTAGGTCAAATATGGACTTCTGTACAGCCATATCGTTAAAAAAATTTAAAATTAAAATCTTTTGTGGACCTTTTTTCTACTAATTGGAATCAGAAGGGAAGTCACTCACCTTTTTTGACGTTTGGGCCAAAAATATGATCAGTAGGTCAAATATGGACTTCTGTATAGCCATAACGTAATAAAAAAATAAAATAAAAAAAAACCTGCTGCGGACCTTTTAGATACTAAATGCAATCAGAAGGGTAGTCAATGAGTGACTTTTTTTTACCGTTGGGCCAAAAATATGTTCAGTAGGTCAAATATGGACTTCTCTACAGCCATAACATGTAAAAAAAATAAAATAAAACCTTTAAAAAACCTTTGGTGGAACTTTTGGCTGGTAATTGGACTCAGAAGGGAAGTCACTGAATATGTATAGTAAGTTAGTGTTTAAGGGCTGTTGGGACAAAAATATGTTCAGTAGGTCAAATATGGACTTCTGTACTGCCATATCGTTAAAAAAATTAAAAATTAAAATCTTTTGTGGACCTTTTTTCTACTAATTGGAATCAGAAGGGAAGTCACTCACCTTTTTTGACCTTTGGGCCAAAAATATGATCAGTAGGTCAAATATGGACTTCTGTATAGCCATAACGTAATAAAAAAAATAAAAATAAAAAACCTCCTGCGGACCTTTTAGATACTAAATGCAATCAGAAGGGTAGTCAATGAGTGACTTTTTTTTACCGTTGGGCCAAAAATATGTTCAGTAGTTCAAATATGGACTTATGTACAGCCATAACGTAAAAAAAAAAAACCTTTTGTGGACCTTTTAGCTACTAATTGGAACCAGGTCAAGTCAATGAGTGACTTTTTTGACCTTTGGGCCAAAAATATGTTCAGTAGGTCAATTATGGACTTTTTTCAGCCATAACATTAAAAAAAACAAACAAACATTGAAACCTTCTGTGGACCTTTTAGCTACTGATTGGAATCAGGAGGGAAGTCAATGAGTGACTTTTTTGACCTTTGGGAAAAAAAATATATTCAGTAAGTCAAATATGAACTTCTGTACAGCCATAACGAAAAAAAAAAAATCTTTAAAAACCCTTTGGTGGAACTTTTGGCTGCTAATTGGATTCAGAAGAGAGATCACTGAGCATGTGTAGTAAGTTAGTTTTTAAGGACTCTTGGGACAAAAATATGTTCAGTAGGTCAAAAATGGACTTCTGTACAGCCATATCGTTTAAAAAAATTTAAAATTAAAATCTTTTGTGGACCTTTTTTCTACTAATTGGAATCAGAAGGGGAGTCAGTGAGTGACTTTTTTTTTACCATTGGGCCAAAAATATGTTCAGTAGGTCAAATATGGACTTCTGTACAGCCATATCGTTTAAAAAAATTAAAATCTTTTGTGGACCTTTTTTCTACTAATTGGAATCAGAAGGGAATTCAATGAGTGACTTTTTTGACTTTTGGGCCAAAAATATGTTCAGTAGGTCAAATATGGACTTCTGTATAGCCATAACGTAATACATGTTTTTTTTTTTTTTAAACCTTCTGTGGACCTTTTAGCTACTAATTGGAACCAGAAAGAAAGTCACTCACCTTTTTTGACCTTTGGGACAAAAATATGTTAAGTAGGTAAAATATGGACTTCTGTACATGCATAACATGTAAACATTTTTTTAAAATGTAAATCTTTTGTGGACCTTTTATCTACTAATTGGAACCAGGTCAAGTCAATGAGTGACTTTTTTGACCTTTGGGCCAACAATATGTTCATTAGGTCAGTTATGAACTTCTGTGCAGACAATATTTAAGAATTTAAAAAAAACTTTAAAAACCCTTTGGTGGAACTTTTGGCTTGTAATTGGACTCAGAAGGGAAGTCACTGAGTATGTATAGTAAGTTAGTGTTTAAGGGCTGTTGGGACAAAAATATGTTCAGTAGGTCAAATATGGACTTCTGTACAGCCATATCGTTAAAAAAATTAAAAATTAAAATCTTTTGTGGACCTTTTTTCTACTAATTGGAATCAGAAGGGAAGTCACTCACCTTTTTTGACGTTTGGGCCAAAAATATGATCAGTAGGTCAAATATGGACTTCTGTATAGCCATAACGTAATAAAAAAAAAAAAAAAAAAAAAACCTGCTGCGGACCTTTTAGATACTAAATGCAATCAGAAGGGTAGTCAATGAGTGACTTTTTTTTACCGTTGGGCCAAAAATATGTTCAGTAGGTCAAATATGGACTTATGTACAGCCATAACGTAAAAAAAAAAAAAAAACCTTTTGTGGACCTTTTAGATACTAATTGGAACCAGGTCAAGTCAATGAGTGACTTTTTTGACCTTTGGGCCAAAAATATGTTCAGTAGGTCAATTATGGACTTTTTTCAGCCATAACGTAAAAAAAACAAAACAAACATTGAAACCTTCTGTGGACCTTTTAGCTACTGATTGGAATCAGGAGGGAAGTCAATGAGTGACTTTTTTGACCTTTGGGAAATAAATATATTCAGTAAGTCAAATATGAACTTCTGTACAGCCATAACGAAAAGAAAAAAAAATCTTTAAAAACCCTTTGGTGGAACTTTTGGCTGCTAAATAAATTCAGAAGAGAGATCACTGAGCATGTGTAGTAAGTTAGTTTTTAAGGACTCTTGGGACAAAAATATGTTCAGTAGGTCAAAAATGGACTTCTGTACAGCCATATCGTTTAAAAAAATTAAAAATTAAAATCTTTTGTGGACCTTTTTTCTACTAATTGGAATCAGAAGGGAAGTCACTCACCTTTTTTGACGTTTGGGCCAAAAATATGATCAGTAGGTCAAATATGGACTTCTGTATAGCCATAACGTAATAAAAAAATAAAATAAAAAAAAACCTGCTGCGGACCTTTTAGATACTAAATGCAATCAGAAGGGTAGTCAATGAGTGACTTTTTTTTACCGTTGGGCCAAAAATATGTTCAGTAGGTCAAATATGGACTTCTCTACAGCCATAACATGTAAAAAAAATAAAATAAAACCTTTAAAAAACCTTTGGTGGAACTTTTGGCTGGTAATTGGACTCAGAAGGGAAGTCACTGAATATGTATAGTAAGTTAGTGTTTAAGGGCTGTTGGGACAAAAATATGTTCAGTAGGTCAAATATGGACTTCTGTACTGCCATATCGTTAAAAAAATTAAAAATTAAAATCTTTTGTGGACCTTTTTTCTACTAATTGGAATCAGAAGGGAAGTCACTCACCTTTTTTGACCTTTGGGCCAAAAATATGATCAGTAGGTCAAATATGGACTTCTGTATAGCCATAACGTAATAAAAAAAATAAAAATAAAAAACCTCCTGCGGACCTTTTAGATACTAAATGCAATCAGAAGGGTAGTCAATGAGTGACTTTTTTTTACCGTTGGGCCAAAAATATGTTCAGTAGTTCAAATATGGACTTATGTACAGCCATAACGTAAAAAAAAAAAAACCTTTTGTGGACCTTTTAGCTACTAATTGGAACCAGGTCAAGTCAATGAGTGACTTTTTTGACCTTTGGGCCAAAAATATGTTCAGTAGGTCAATTATGGACTTTTTTCAGCCATAACATTAAAAAAAACAAACAAACATTGAAACCTTCTGTGGACCTTTTAGCTACTGATTGGAATCAGGAGGGAAGTCAATGAGTGACTTTTTTGACCTTTGGGAAAAAAAATATATTCAGTAAGTCAAATATGAACTTCTGTACAGCCATAACGAAAAAAAAAAAATCTTTAAAAACCCTTTGGTGGAACTTTTGGCTGCTAATTGGATTCAGAAGAGAGATCACTGAGCATGTGTAGTAAGTTAGTTTTTAAGGACTCTTGGGACAAAAATATGTTCAGTAGGTCAAAAATGGACTTCTGTACAGCCATATCGTTTAAAAAAATTTAAAATTAAAATCTTTTGTGGACCTTTTTTCTACTAATTGGAATCAGAAGGGGAGTCAGTGAGTGACTTTTTTTTTTACCATTGGGCCAAAAATATGTTCAGTAGGTCAAATATGGACTTCTGTACAGCCATATCGTTTAAAAAAATTAAAATCTTTTGTGGACCTTTTTTCTACTAATTGGAATCAGAAGGGAATTCAATGACTTTTTTGACTTTTGGGCCAAAAATATGTTCAGTAGGTCAAATATGGACTTCTGTATAGCCATAACGTAATACATGTTTTTTTTTTTTAAAAAACCTTCTGTGGACCTTTTAGCTACTAATTGGAACCAGAAAGAAAGTCACTCACCTTTTTTGACCTTTGGGACAAAAATATGTTAAGTAGGTAAAATATGGACTTCTGTACATGCATAACATGTAAACATTTTTTTAAAATGTAAATCTTTTGTGGACCTTTTATCTACTAATTGGAACCAGGTCAAGTCAATGAGTGACTTTTTTGACCTTTGGGCCAACAATATGTTCATTAGGTCAGTTATGAACTTCTGTGCAGACAATATTTAAGAATTTAAAAAAAACTTTAAAAACCCTTTGGTGGAACTTTTGGCTTGTAATTGGACTCAGAAGGGAAGTCACTGAGTATGTATAGTAAGTTAGTGTTTAAGGGCTGTTGGGACAAAAATATGTTCAGTAGGTCAAATATGGACTTCTGTACAGCCATATCGTTAAAAAAATTAAAAATTAAAATCTTTTGTGGACCTTTTTTCTACTAATTGGAATCAGAAGGGAAGTTACTCACCTTTTTTGACGTTTGGGCCAAAAATATGATCAGTAGGTCAAATATGGACTTCTGTATAGCCATAACGTAATAAAAAAAATAAAAAAATAAAAACCTGCTGCGGACCTTTTAGATACTAAATGCAATCAGAAGGGTAGTCAATGAGTGACTTTTTTTTACCGTTGGGCCAAAAATATGTTCAGTAGGTCAAATATGGACTTATGTACAGCCATAACGTAAAAAAAAAAAAAAAACCTTTTGTGGACCTTTTAGATACTAATTGGAACCAGGTCAAGTCAATGAGTGACTTTTTTGACCTTTGGGCCAAAAATATGTTCAGTAGGTCAATTATGGACTTTTTTCAGCCATAACGTAAAAAAAACAAAACAAACATTGAAACCTTCTGTGGACCTTTTAGCTACTGATTGGAATCAGGAGGGAAGTCAATTAGTGACTTTTTTGACCTTTGGGAAATAAATATATTCAGTAAGTCAAATATGAACTTCTGTACAGCCATAACGAAAAGAAAAAAAAATCTTTAAAAACCCTTTGGTGGAACTTTTGGCTGCTAAATAAATTCAGAAGAGAGATCACTGAGCATGTGTAGTAAGTTAGTTTTTAAGGACTCTTGGGACAAAAATATGTTCAGTAGGTCAAAAATGGACTTCTGTACAGCCATATCGTTTAAAAAAATTAAAAATTAAAATCTTTTGTGGACCTTTTTTCTACTAATTGGAATCAGAAGGGGAGTCAGTGAGTGACTTTTTTTTTTACCATTGGGCCAAAAATATGTTCAGTAGGTCAAATATGGACTTCTGTACAGCCATATCGTTTAAAAAAATTAAAATCTTTTGTGGACCTTTTTTCTACTAATTGGAATCAGAAGGGAATTCAATGAGTGACTTTTTTGACTTTTGGGCCAAAAATATGTTCAGTAGGTCAAATATGGACTTCTGTATAGCCATGACGTAATACATGTTTTGTTTTTTTTAAAACCTTCTGTGGACCTTTTAGCTACTAATTGGAACCAGAAAGAAAGTCACTCACCTTTTTTGACCTTTGGGACAAAAATATGTTAAGTAGGTAAAATATGGACTTCTGTACATGCATAACATGTAAACATTTTTTTAAAATGTAAATCTTTTGTGGACCTTTTATCTACTAATTGGAACCAGGTCAAGTCAATGAGTGACTTTTTTGACCTTTGGGCCAACAATATGTTCATTAGGTCAGTTATGAACTTCTGTGCAGACAATATTTAAGAATTTAAAAAAAACTTTAAAAACCCTTTGGTGGAACTTTTGGCTTGTAATTGGACTCAGAAGGGAAGTCACTGAGTATGTATAGTAAGTTAGTGTTTAAGGGCTGTTGGGACAAAAATATGTTCAGTAGGTCAAATATGGACTTCTGTACAGCCATATCGTTAAAAAAATTAAAAATTAAAATCTTTTGTGGACCTTTTTTCTACTAATTGGAATCAGAAGGGAAGTCACTCACCTTTTTTGACGTTTGGGCCAAAAATATGATCAGTAGGTCAAATATGGACTTCTGTATAGCCATAACGTAATAAAAAATAAAATAAAAAAAAAACCTGCTGCGGACCTTTTAGATACTAAATGCAATCAGAAGGGTAGTCAATGAGTGACTTTTTTTTACCGTTGGGCCAAAAATATGTTCAGTAGGTCAAATATGGACTTATGTACAGCCATAATGTAAAAAAAAAAAAAAAACCTTTTGTGGACCTTTTAGATACTAATTGGAACCAGGTCAAGTCAATGAGTGACTTTTTTGACCTTTGGGCCAAAAATATGTTCAGTAGGTCAATTATGGACTTTTTTCAGCCATAACGTAAAAAAAACAAAACAAACATTGAAACCTTCTGTGGACCTTTTAGCTACTGATTGGAATCAGGAGGGAAGTCAATGAGTGACTTTTTTGACCTTTGGGCCAAAAATATGTTCAGTAGGTCAATTATGGACTTTTTTCAGCCATAACGTAAAAAAAACAAAACAAACATTGAAACCTTCTGTGGACCTTTTAGCTACTGATTGGAATCAGGAGGGAAGTCAATGAGTGACTTTTTTGACCTTTGGGAAAAAAATATATTCAGTAAGTCAAATATGAACTTCTGTACAGCCATAACGAAAAGAAAAAAAAATCTTTAAAAACCCTTTGGTGGAACTTTTGGCTGCTAAATAAATTCAGAAGAGAGATCACTGAGCATGTGTAGTAAGTTAGTTTTTAAGGACTCTTGGGACAAAAATATGTTCAGTAGGTCAAAAATGGACTTCTGTACAGCCATATCGTTTAAAAAAATTAAAAATTAAAATCTTTTGTGGACCTTTTTTCTACTAATTGGAATCAGAAGGGGAGTCAGTGAGTGACTTTTTTTTTTACCATTGGGCCAAAAATATGTTCAGTAGGTCAAATATGGACTTCTGTACAGCCATATCGTTTAAAAAAATTAAAATCTTTTGTGGACCTTTTTTCTACTAATTGGAATCAGAAGGGAATTCAATGAGTGACTTTTTTGACTTTTGGGCCAAAAATATGTTCAGTAGGTCAAATATGGACTTCTGTATAGCCATGACGTAATACATGTTTTTTTTTTTTTTAAAACCTTCTGTGGACCTTTTAGCTACTAATTGGAACCAGAAAGAAAGTCACTCACCTTTTTTGACCTTTGGGACAAAAATATGTTAAGTAGGTAAAATATGGACTTCTGTACATGCATAATATGTAAAAAAATTTTTTTAAATTTAAATCTTTTGTGGACCTTTTATCTACTAATTGGAACCAGGTCAAGTCAATGAGTGACTTTTTTGACCTTTGGGCCAACAATATGTTCATTAGGTCAGTTATGAACTTCTGTGCAGACAATATTTAAGAATTAAAAAAAAACTTTAAAAACCCTTTGGTGGAACTTTTGGCTTGTAATTGGACTCAGAAGAGAAGTCACTGAGTATGTATAGTAAGTTAGTGTTTAAGGGCTGTTGGGACAAAAATATGTTCAGTAGGTCAAATATGGACTTCTGTACAGCCATATCGTTAAAAAAATTAAAAATTAAAATCTTTTGTGGACCTTTTTTCTACTAATTGGAATCAGAAGGGAAGTCACTCACCTTTTTTGACGTTTGGGCCAAAAATATGATCAGTAGGTCAAATATGGACTTCTGTATAGCCATAACGTAATAAAAAAAATAAATAAAAAAAAACCTGCTGCGGACCTTTTAGATACTAAATGCAATCAGAAGGGTAGTCAATGAGTGACTTTTTTTTACCGTTGGGCCAAAAATATGTTCAGTAGGTCAAATATGGACTTCTCTACAGCCATAACATGTAAAAAAAAATAAAATAAAACCTTTAAAAAACCTTTGGTGGAACTTTTGGCTGGTAATTGGACTCAGAAGGGAAGTCACTGAATATGTATAGTAAGTTAGTGTTTAAGGGCTGTTGGGACAAAAATATGTTCAGTAGGTCAAATATGGACTTCTGTACTGCCATATCGTTAAAAAAATTAAAAATTAAAATCTTTTGTGGACCTTTTTTCTACTAATTGGAATCAGAAGGGAAGTCACTCACCTTTTTTGACCTTTGGGCCAAAAATATGATCAGTAGGTCAAATATGGACTTCTGTATAGCCATAACGTAATAAAAAAAATAAAAATAAAAAACCTCCTGCGGACCTTTTAGATACTAAATGCAATCAGAAGGGTAGTCAATGAGTGACTTTTTTTTACCGTTGGGCCAAAAATATGTTCAGTAGTTCAAATATGGACTTATGTACAGCCATAACGTAAAAAAAAAAAACCTTTTGTGGACCTTTTAGCTACTAATTGGAACCAGGTCAAGTCAATGAGTGACTTTTTTGACCTTTGGGCCAAAAATATGTTCAGTAGGTCAATTATGGACTTTTTTCAGCCATAACATTAAAAAACAAAAACAAACATTGAAACCTTCTGTGGACCTTTTAGCTACTGATTGGAATCAGGAGGGAAGTCAATGAGTGACTTTTTTGACCTTTGGGAAAAAAAATATATTCAGTAAGTCAAATATGAACTTCTGTACAGCCATAACGAGAAAAAAAAAATCTTTAAAAACCCTTTGGTGGAACTTTTGGCTGCTAATTGGATTCAGAAGAGAGATCACTGAGCATGTGTAGTAAGTTAGTTTTTAAGGACTCTTGGGACAAAAATATGTTCAGTAGGTCAAAAATGGACTTCTGTACAGCCATATCGTTTAAAAAAATTTAAAATTAAAATCTTTTGTGGACCTTTTTTCTACTAATTGGAATCAGAAGGGGAGTCAGTGAGTGACTTTTTTTTTACCATTGGGCCAAAAATATGTTCAGTAGGTCAAATA
Organism: Romanogobio albipinnatus; assembly: GCA_023566225.1. Lineage (NCBI taxonomy): Eukaryota > Metazoa > Chordata > Actinopteri > Cypriniformes > Gobionidae > Romanogobio > Romanogobio albipinnatus. Next base: position 55,491,440 of record CM042247.1, read on the forward strand.
TGGACTTCTGTACAGCCATATCGTTTAAAAAAATTAAAATCTTTTGTGGACCTTTTTTCTACTAATTGGAATCAGAAGGGAATTCAATGACTTTTTTGACTTTTGGGCCAAAAATATGTTCAGTAGGTCAAATATGGACTTCTGTATAGCCATAACGTAATACATGTTTTTTTTTTTTTAAAACCTTCTGTGGACCTTTTAGCTACTAATTGGAACCAGAAAGAAAGTCACTCACCTTTTTTGACCTTTGGGACAAAAATATGTTAAGTAGGTAAAATATGGACTTCTGTACATGCATAACATGTAAACATTTTTTTAAAATGTAAATCTTTTGTGGACCTTTTATCTACTAATTGGAACCAGGTCAAGTCAATGAGTGACTTTTTTGACCTTTGGGCCAACAATATGTTCATTAGGTCAGTTATGAACTTCTGTGCAGACAATATTTAAGAATTTTAAAAAAACTTTAAAAACCCTTTGGTGGAACTTTTGGCTTGTAATTGGACTCAGAAGGGAAGTCACTGAGTATGTATAGTAAGTTAGTGTTTAAGGGCTGTTGGGACAAAAATATGTTCAGTAGGTCAAATATGGACTTCTGTACAGCCATATCGTTAAAAAAATTAAAAATTAAAATCTTTTGTGGACCTTTTTTCTACTAATTGGAATCAGAAGGGAAGTCACTCACCTTTTTTGACGTTTGGGCCAAAAATATGATCAGTAGGTCAAATATGGACTTCTGTATAGCCATAACGTAATAAAAAAATAAAATAAAAAAAAACCTGCTGCGGACCTTTTAGATACTAAATGCAATCAGAAGGGTAGTCAATGAGTGACTTTTTTTTACCGTTGGGCCAAAAATATGTTCAGTAGGTCAAATATGGACTTATGTACAGCCATAACGTAAAAAAAAAAAAAAACCTTTTGTGGACCTTTTAGATACTAATTGGAACCAGGTCAAGTCAATGAGTGACTTTTTTGACCTTTGGGCCAAAAATATGTTCAGTAGGTCAATTATGGACTTTTTTCAGCCATAACGTAAAAAAAACAAAACAAACATTGAAACCTTCTGTGGACCTTTTAGCTACTGATTGGAATCAGGAGGGAAGTCAATGAGTGACTTTTTTGACCTTTGGGCCAAAAATATGTTCAGTAGGTCAATTATGGACTTTTTTCAGCCATAACGTAAAAAAAACAAAACAAACATTGAAACCTTCTGTGGACCTTTTAGCTACTGATTGGAATCAGGAGGGAAGTCAATGAGTGACTTTTTTGACCTTTGGGAAAAAAATATATTCAGTAAGTCAAATATGAACTTCTGTACAGCCATAACGAAAAGAAAAAAAAATCTTTAAAAACCCTTTGGTGGAACTTTTGGCTGCTAAATAAATTCAGAAGAGAGATCACTGAGCATGTGTAGTAAGTTAGTTTTTAAGGACTCTTGGGACAAAAATATGTTCAGTAGGTCAAATATGGACTTCTGTACAGCCTTATCGTTTAAAAAAATTAAAATCTTTTGTGGACCTTTTTTCTACTAATTGGAATCAGAAGGGAATTCAATGAGTGACTTTTTTGACTTTTGGGCCAAAAATATGTTCAGTAGGTCAAATATGGACTTCTGTATAGCCATGACGTAATACATGTTTTGTTTTTTTTAAAACCTTCTGTGGACCTTTTAGCTACTAATTGGAACCAGAAAGAAAGTCACTCACCTTTTTTGACCTTTGGGACAAAAATATGTTAAGTAGGTAAAATATGGACTTCTGTACATGCATAACATGTAAACATTTTTTTAAAATGTAAATCTTTTGTGGACCTTTTATCTACTAATTGGAACCAGGTCAAGTCAATGAGTGACTTTTTTGACCTTTGGGCCAACAATATGTTCATTAGGTCAGTTATGAACTTCTGTGCAGACAATATTTAAGAATTTAAAAAAAACTTTAAAAACCCTTTGGTGGAACTTTTGGCTTGTAATTGGACTCAGAAGGGAAGTCACTGAGTATGTATAGTAAGTTAGTGTTTAAGGGCTGTTGGGACAAAAATATGTTCAGTAGGTCAAATATGGACTTCTGTACAGCCATATCGTTAAAAAAATTAAAAATTAAAATCTTTTGTGGACCTTTTTTCTACTAATTGGAATCAGAAGGGAAGTCACTCACCTTTTTTGACGTTTGGGCCAAAAATATGATCAGTAGGTCAAATATGGACTTCTGTATAGCCATAACGTAATAAAAAAAAAAAAAAAAAAAAAACCTGCTGCGGACCTTTTAGATACTAAATGCAATCAGAAGGGTAGTCAATGAGTGACTTTTTTTTACCGTTGGGCCAAAAATATGTTCAGTAGGTCAAATATGGACTTATGTACAGCCATAACGTAAAAAAAAAAAAAAAACCTTTTGTGGACCTTTTAGATACTAATTGGAACCAGGTCAAGTCAATGAGTGACTTTTTTGACCTTTGGGCCAAAAATATGTTCAGTAGGTCAATTATGGACTTTTTTCAGCCATAACGTAAAAAAAACAAAACAAACATTGAAACCTTCTGTGGACCTTTTAGCTACTGATTGGAATCAGGAGGGAAGTCAATGAGTGACTTTTTTGACCTTTGGGCCAAAAATATGTTCAGTAGGTCAATTATGGACTTTTTTCAGCCATAACGTAAAAAAAACAAAACAAACATTGAAACCTTCTGTGGACCTTTTAGCTACTGATTGGAATCAGGAGGGAAGTCAATGAGTGACTTTTTTGACCTTTGGGAAAAAAATATATTCAGTAAGTCAAATATGAACTTCTGTACAGCCATAACGAAAAGAAAAAAAAATCTTTAAAAACCCTTTGGTGGAACTTTTGGCTGCTAAATAAATTCAGAAGAGAGATCACTGAGCATGTGTAGTAAGTTAGTTTTTGAGGACTCTTGGGACAAAAATATGTTCAGTAGGTCAAAAATGGACTTCTGTACAGCCATATCGTTTAAAAAAATTAAAAATTAAAATCTTTTGTGGACCTTTTTTCTACTAATTGGAATCAGAAGGGGAGTCAGTGAGTGACTTTTTTTTTTACCATTGGGCCAAAAATATGTTCAGTAGGTCAAATATGGACTTCTGTACAGCCATATCGTTTAAAAAAATTAAAATCTTTTGTGGACCTTTTTTCTACTAATTGGAATCAGAAGGGAATTCAATGAGTGACTTTTTTGACTTTTGGGCCAAAAATATGTTCAGTAGGTCAAATATGGACTTCTGTATAGCCATGACGTAATACATGTTTTTTTTTTTTTTAAAACCTTCTGTGGACCTTTTAGCTACTAATTGGAACCAGAAAGAAAGTCACTCACCTTTTTTGACCTTTGGGACAAAAATATGTTAAGTAGGTAAAATATGGACTTCTGTACATGCATAATATGTAAAAAAATTTTTTTAAATTTAAATCTTTTGTGGACCTTTTATCTACTAATTGGAACCAGGTCAAGTCAATGAGTGACTTTTTTGACCTTTGGGCCAACAATATGTTCATTAGGTCAGTTATGAACTTCTGTGCAGACAATATTTAAGAATTAAAAAAAAACTTTAAAAACCCTTTGGTGGAACTTTTGGCTTGTAATTGGACTCAGAAGAGAAGTCACTGAGTATGTATAGTAAGTTAGTGTTTAAGGGCTGTTGGGACAAAAATATGTTCAGTAGGTCAAATATGGACTTCTGTACAGCCATATCGTTAAAAAAATTAAAAATTAAAATCTTTTGTGGACCTTTTTTCTACTAATTGGAATCAGAAGGGAAGTCACTCACCTTTTTTGACGTTTGGGCCAAAAATATGATCAGTAGGTCAAATATGGACTTCTGTATAGCCATAACGTAATAAAAAAAATAAATAAAAAAAAACCTGCTGCGGACCTTTTAGATACTAAATGCAATCAGAAGGGTAGTCAATGAGTGACTTTTTTTTACCGTTGGGCCAAAAATATGTTCAGTAGGTCAAATATGGACTTCTCTACAGCCATAACATGTAAAAAAAAAAAAAATAAAACCTTTAAAAAACCTTTGGTGGAACTTTTGGCTGGTAATTGGACTCAGAAGGGAAGTCACTGAATATGTATAGTAAGTTAGTGTTTAAGGGCTGTTGGGACAAAAATATGTTCAGTAGGTCAAATATGGACTTCTGTACTGCCATATCGTTAAAAAAATTAAAAATTAAAATCTTTTGTGGACCTTTTTTCTACTAATTGGAATCAGAAGGGAAGTCACTCACCTTTTTTGACCTTTGGGCCAAAAATATGATCAGTAGGTCAAATATGGACTTCTGTATAGCCATAACGTAATAAAAAAAATAAAAATAAAAAACCTCCTGCGGACCTTTTAGATACTAAATGCAATCAGAAGGGTAGTCAATGAGTGACTTTTTTTTACCGTTGGGCCAAAAATATGTTCAGTAGTTCAAATATGGACTTATGTACAGCCATAACGTAAAAAAAAAAAACCTTTTGTGGACCTTTTAGCTACTAATTGGAACCAGGTCAAGTCAATGAGTGACTTTTTTGACCTTTGGGCCAAAAATATGTTCAGTAGGTCAATTATGGACTTTTTTCAGCCATAACATTAAAAAAAACAAACAAACATTGAAACCTTCTGTGGACCTTTTAGCTACTGATTGGAATCAGGAGGGAAGTCAATGAGTGACTTTTTTGACCTTTGGGAAAAAAAATATATTCAGTAAGTCAAATATGAACTTCTGTACAGCCATAACGAGAAAAAAAAATCTTTAAAAACCCTTTGGTGGAACTTTTGGCTGCTAATTGGATTCAGAAGAGAGATCACTGAGCATGTGTAGTAAGTTAGTTTTTAAGGACTCTTGGGACAAAAATATGTTCAGTAGGTCAAAAATGGACTTCTGTACAGCCATATCGTTTAAAAAAATTTAAAATTAAAATCTTTTGTGGACCTTTTTTCTACTAATTGGAATCAGAAGGGGAGTCAGTGAGTGACTTTTTTTTTACCATTGGGCCAAAAATATGTTCAGTAGGTCAAATATGGACTTCTGTACAGCCATATCGTTTAAAAAAATTAAAATCTTTTGTGGACCTTTTTTCTACTAATTGGAATCAGAAGGGAATTCAATGACTTTTTTGACTTTTGGGCCAAAAATATGTTCAGTAGGTCAAATATGGACTTCTGTATAGCCATAACGTAATACATGTTTTTTTTTTTTTTAAACCTTCTGTGGACCTTTTAGCTACTAATTGGAACCAGAAAGAAAGTCACTCACCTTTTTTGACCTTTGGGACAAAAATATGTTAAGTAGGTAAAATATGGACTTCTGTACATGCATAACATGTAAACATTTTTTTAAAATGTAAATCTTTTGTGGACCTTTTATCTACTAATTGGAACCAGGTCAAGTCAATGAGTGACTTTTTTGACCTTTGGGCCAACAATATGTTCATTAGGTCAGTTATGAACTTCTGTGCAGACAATATTTAAGAATTTAAAAAAAACTTTAAAAACCCTTTGGTGGAACTTTTGGCTTGTAATTGGACTCAGAAGGGAAGTCACTGAGTATGTATAGTAAGTTAGTGTTTAAGGGCTGTTGGGACAAAAATATGTTCAGTAGGTCAAATATGGACTTCTGTACAGCCATATCGTTAAAAAAATTAAAAATTAAAATCTTTTGTGGACCTTTTTTCTACTAATTGGAATCAGAAGGGAAGTCACTCACCTTTTTTGACGTTTGGGCCAAAAATATGATCAGTAGGTCAAATATGGACTTCTGTATAGCCATAACGTAATAAAAAAAATAAATAAATAAAAACCTGCTGCGGACCTTTTAGATACTAAATGCAATCAGAAGGGTAGTCAATGAGTGACTTTTTTTTACCGTTGGGCCAAAAATATGTTCAGTAGGTCAAATATGGACTTATGTACAGCCATAACGTAAAAAAAAAAAAAAAACCTTTTGTGGACCTTTTAGATACTAATTGGAACCAGGTCAAGTCAATGAGTGACTTTTTTGACCTTTGGGCCAAAAATATGTTCAGTAGGTCAATTATGGACTTTTTTCAGCCATAACGTAAAAAAAACAAAACAAACATTGAAACCTTCTGTGGACCTTTTAGCTACTGATTGGAATCAGGAGGGAAGTCAATGAGTGACTTTTTTGACCTTTGGGCCAAAAATATGTTCAGTAGGTCAATTATGGACTTTTTTCAGCCATAACGTAAAAAAAACAAAACAAACATTGAAACCTTCTGTGGACCTTTTAGCTACTGATTGGAATCAGGAGGGAAGTCAATGAGTGACTTTTTTGACCTTTGGGAAAAAAATATATTCAGTAAGTCAAATATGAACTTCTGTACAGCCATAACGAAAAGAAAAAAAAATCTTTAAAAACCCTTTGGTGGAACTTTTGGCTGCTAAATAAATTCAGAAGAGAGATCACTGAGCATGTGTAGTAAGTTAGTTTTTAAGGACTCTTGGGACAAAAATATGTTCAGTAGGTCAAATATGGACTTCTGTACAGCCATATCGTTTAAAAAAATTAAAATCTTTTGTGGACCTTTTTTCTACTAATTGGAATCAGAAGGGAATTCAATGAGTGACTTTTTTGACTTTTGGGCCAAAAATATGTTCAGTAGGTCAAATATGGACTTCTGTATAGCCATGACGTAATACATGTTTTGTTTTTTTTTAAACCTTCTGTGGACCTTTTAGCTACTAATTGGAACCAGAAAGAAAGTCACTCACCTTTTTTGACCTTTGGGACAAAAATATGTTAAGTAGGTAAAATATGGACTTCTGTACATGCATAACATGTAAACATTTTTTTAAAATGTAAATCTTTTGTGGACCTTTTATCTACTAATTGGAACCAGGTCAAGTCAATGAGTGACTTTTTTGACCTTTGGGCCAACAATATGTTCATTAGGTCAGTTATGAACTTCTGTGCAGACAATATTTAAGAATTTAAAAAAAACTTTAAAAACCCTTTGGTGGAACTTTTGGCTTGTAATTGGACTCAGAAGGGAAGTCACTGAGTATGTATAGTAAGTTAGTGTTTAAGGGCTGTTGGGACAAAAATATGTTCAGTAGGTCAAATATGGACTTCTGTACAGCCATATCGTTAAAAAAATTAAAAATTAAAATCTTTTGTGGACCTTTTTTCTACTAATTGGAATCAGAAGGGAAGTCACTCACCTTTTTTGACGTTTGGGCCAAAAATATGATCAGTAGGTCAAATATGGACTTCTGTATAGCCATAACGTAATAAAAAAAATAAATAAAAAAAAACCTGCTGCGGACCTTTTAGATACTAAATGCAATCAGAAGGGTAGTCAATGAGTGACTTTTTTTTACCGTTGGGCCAAAAATATGTTCAGTAGGTCAAATATGGACTTATGTACAGCCATAACGTAAAAAAAAAAAAAAACCTTTTGTGGACCTTTTAGATACTAATTGGAACCAGGTCAAGTCAATGAGTGACTTTTTTGACCTTTGGGCCAAAAATATGTTCAGTAGGTCAATTATGGACTTTTTTCAGCCATAACGTAAAAAAAACAAAACAAACATTGAAACCTTCTGTGGACCTTTTAGCTACTGATTGGAATCAGGAGGGAAGTCAATGAGTGACTTTTTTGACCTTTGGGCCAAAAATATGTTCAGTAGGTCAATTATGGACTTTTTTCAGCCATAACGTAAAAAAAACAAAACAAACATTGAAACCTTCTGTGGACCTTTTAGCTACTGATTGGAATCAGGAGGGAAGTCAATGAGTGACTTTTTTGACCTTTGGGAAAAAAATATATTCAGTAAGTCAAATATGAACTTCTGTACAGCCATAACGAAAAGAAAAAAAAATCTTTAAAAACCCTTTGGTGGAACTTTTGGCTGCTAAATAAATTCAGAAGAGAGATCACTGAGCATGTGTAGTAAGTTAGTTTTTAAGGACTCTTGGGACAAAAATATGTTCAGTAGGTCAAATATGGACTTCTGTACAGCCATATCGTTTAAAAAAATTAAAATCTTTTGTGGACCTTTTTTCTACTAATTGGAATCAGAAGGGAATTCAATGAGTGACTTTTTTGACTTTTGGGCCAAAAATATGTTCAGTAGGTCAAATATGGACTTCTGTATAGCCATGACGTAATACATGTTTTTTTTTTTTTTTAAACCTTCTGTGGACCTTTTAGCTACTAATTGGAACCAGAAAGAAAGTCACTCACCTTTTTTGACCTTTGGGACAAAAATATGTTAAGTAGGTAAAATATGGACTTCTGTACATGCATAACATGTAAACATTTTTTTAAAATGTAAATCTTTTGTGGACCTTTTATCTACTAATTGGAACCAGGTCAAGTCAATGAGTGACTTTTTTGACCTTTGGGCCAACAATATGTTCATTAGGTCAGTTATGAACTTCTGTGCAGACAATATTTAAGAATTAAAAAAAAACTTTAAAAACTCTTTGGTGGAACTTTTGGCTTGTAATTGGACTCAGAAGAGAAGTCACTGAGTATGTATAGTAAGTTAGTGTTTAAGGGCTGTTGGGACAAAAATATGTTCAGTAGGTCAAATATGGACTTCTGTACAGCCATATCGTTAAAAAAATTAAAAATTAAAATCTTTTGTGGACCTTTTTTCTACTAATTGGAATCAGAAGGGAAGTCACTCACCTTTTTTGACGTTTGGGCCAAAAATATGATCAGTAGGTCAAATATGGACTTCTGTATAGCCATAACGTAATAAAAAAAATAAATAAAAAAAAACCTGCTGCGGACCTTTTAGATACTAAATGCAATCAGAAGGGTAGTCAATGAGTGACTTTTTTTTACCGTTGGGCCAAAAATATGTTCAGTAGGTCAAATATGGACTTCTCTACAGCCATAACATGTAAAAAAAAAAAAAATAAAACCTTTAAAAAACCTTTGGTGGAACTTTTGGCTGGTAATTGGACTCAGAAGGGAAGTCACTGAATATGTATAGTAAGTTAGTGTTTAAGGGCTGTTGGGACAAAAATATGTTCAGTAGGTCAAATATGGACTTCTGTACTGCCATATCGTTAAAAAAATTAAAAATTAAAATCTTTTGTGGACCTTTTTTCTACTAATTGGAATCAGAAGGGAAGTCACTCACCTTTTTTGACCTTTGGGCCAAAAATATGATCAGTAGGTCAAATATGGACTTCTGTATAGCCATAACGTAATAAAAAAAATAAAAATAAAAAACCTCCTGCGGACCTTTTAGATACTAAATGCAATCAGAAGGGTAGTCAATGAGTGACTTTTTTTTACCGTTGGGCCAAAAATATGTTCAGTAGTTCAAATATGGACTTATGTACAGCCATAACGTAAAAAAAAAAAACCTTTTGTGGACCTTTTAGCTACTAATTGGAACCAGGTCAAGTCAATGAGTGACTTTTTTGACCTTTGGGCCAAAAATATGTTCAGTAGGTCAATTATGGACTTTTTTCAGCCATAACATTAAAAAAAACAAACAAACATTGAAACCTTCTGTGGACCTTTTAGCTACTGATTGGAATCAGGAGGGAAGTCAATGAGTGACTTTTTTGACCTTTGGGAAAAAAAATATATTCAGTAAGTCAAATATGAACTTCTGTACAGCCATAACGAGAAAAAAAAATCTTTAAAAACCCTTTGGTGGAACTTTTGGCTGCTAATTGGATTCAGAAGAGAGATCACTGAGCATGTGTAGTAAGTTAGTTTTTAAGGACTCTTGGGACAAAAATATGTTCAGTAGGTCAAAAATGGACTTCTGTACAGCCATATCGTTTAAAAAAATTTAAAATTAAAATCTTTTGTGGACCTTTTTTCTACTAATTGGAATCAGAAGGGGAGTCAGTGAGTGACTTTTTTTTTACCATTGGGCCAAAAATATGTTCAGTAGGTCAAATATGGACTTCTGTACAGCCATATCGTTTAAAAAAATTAAAATCTTTTGTGGACCTTTTTTCTACTAATTGGAATCAGAAGGGAATTCAATGACTTTTTTGACTTTTGGGCCAAAAATATGTTCAGTAGGTCAAATATGGACTTCTGTATAGCCATAACGTAATACATGTTTTTTTTTTTTTTAAACCTTCTGTGGACCTTTTAGCTACTAATTGGAACCAGAAAGAAAGTCACTCACCTTTTTTGACCTTTGGGACAAAAATATGTTAAGTAGGTAAAATATGGACTTCTGTACATGCATAACATGTAAACATTTTTTTAAAATGTAAATCTTTTGTGGACCTTTTATCTACTAATTGGAACCAGGTCAAGTCAATGAGTGACTTTTTTGACCTTTGGGCCAACAATATGTTCATTAGGTCAGTTATGAACTTCTGTGCAGACAATATTTAAGAATTTAAAAAAAACTTTAAAAACCCTTTGGTGGAACTTTTGGCTTGTAATTGGACTCAGAAGGGAAGTCACTGAGTATGTATAGTAAGTTAGTGTTTAAGGGCTGTTGGGACAAAAATATGTTCAGTAGGTCAAATATGGACTTCTGTACAGCCATATCGTTAAAAAAATTAAAAATTAAAATCTTTTGTGGACCTTTTTTCTACTAATTGGAATCAGAAGGGAAGTCACTCACCTTTTTTGACGTTTGGGCCAAAAATATGATCAGTAGGTCAAATATGGACTTCTGTATAGCCATAACGTAATAAAAAAAATAAATAAATAAAAACCTGCTGCGGACCTTTTAGATACTAAATGCAATCAGAAGGGTAGTCAATGAGTGACTTTTTTTTACCGTTGGGCCAAAAATATGTTCAGTAGGTCAAATATGGACTTATGTACAGCCATAACGTAAAAAAAAAAAAAAAACCTTTTGTGGACCTTTTAGATACTAATTGGAACCAGGTCAAGTCAATGAGTGACTTTTTTGACCTTTGGGCCAAAAATATGTTCAGTAGGTCAATTATGGACTTTTTTCAGCCATAACGTAAAAAAAACAAAACAAACATTGAAACCTTCTGTGGACCTTTTAGCTACTGATTGGAATCAGGAGGGAAGTCAATGAGTGACTTTTTTGACCTTTGGGCCAAAAATATGTTCAGTAGGTCAATTATGGACTTTTTTCAGCCATAACGTAAAAAAAACAAAACAAACATTGAAACCTTCTGTGGACCTTTTAGCTACTGATTGGAATCAGGAGGGAAGTCAATGAGTGACTTTTTTGACCTTTGGGAAAAAAATATATTCAGTAAGTCAAATATGAACTTCTGTACAGCCATAACGAAAAGAAAAAAAAATCTTTAAAAACCCTTTGGTGGAACTTTTGGCTGCTAAATAAATTCAGAAGAGAGATCACTGAGCATGTGTAGTAAGTTAGTTTTTAAGGACTCTTGGGACAAAAATATGTTCAGTAGGTCAAATATGGACTTCTGTACAGCCATATCGTTTAAAAAAATTAAAATCTTTTGTGGACCTTTTTTCTACTAATTGGAATCAGAAGGGAATTCAATGAGTGACTTTTTTGACTTTTGGGCCAAAAATATGTTCAGTAGGTCAAATATGGACTTCTGTATAGCCATGACGTAATACATGTTTTGTTTTTTTTTAAACCTTCTGTGGACCTTTTAGCTACTAATTGGAACCAGAAAGAAAGTCACTCACCTTTTTTGACCTTTGGGACAAAAATATGTTAAGTAGGTAAAATATGGACTTCTGTACATGCATAACATGTAAACATTTTTTTAAAATGTAAATCTTTTGTGGACCTTTTATCTACTAATTGGAACCAGGTCAAGTCAATGAGTGACTTTTTTGACCTTTGGGCCAACAATATGTTCATTAGGTCAGTTATGAACTTCTGTGCAGACAATATTTAAGAATTTAAAAAAAACTTTAAAAACCCTTTGGTGGAACTTTTGGCTTGTAATTGGACTCAGAAGGGAAGTCACTGAGTATGTATAGTAAGTTAGTGTTTAAGGGCTGTTGGGACAAAAATATGTTCAGTAGGTCAAATATGGACTTCTGTACAGCCATATCGTTAAAAAAATTAAAAATTAAAATCTTTTGTGGACCTTTTTTCTACTAATTGGAATCAGAAGGGAAGTCACTCACCTTTTTTGACGTTTGGGCCAAAAATATGATCAGTAGGTCAAATATGGACTTCTGTATAGCCATAACGTAATAAAAAAAATAAATAAAAAAAAACCTGCTGCGGACCTTTTAGATACTAAATGCAATCAGAAGGGTAGTCAATGAGTGACTTTTTTTTACCGTTGGGCCAAAAATATGTTCAGTAGGTCAAATATGGACTTATGTACAGCCATAACGTAAAAAAAAAAAAAAACCTTTTGTGGACCTTTTAGATACTAATTGGAACCAGGTCAAGTCAATGAGTGACTTTTTTGACCTTTGGGCCAAAAATATGTTCAGTAGGTCAATTATGGACTTTTTTCAGCCATAACGTAAAAAAAACAAAACAAACATTGAAACCTTCTGTGGACCTTTTAGCTACTGATTGGAATCAGGAGGGAAGTCAATGAGTGACTTTTTTGACCTTTGGGCCAAAAATATGTTCAGTAGGTCAATTATGGACTTTTTTCAGCCATAACGTAAAAAAAACAAAACAAACATTGAAACCTTCTGTGGACCTTTTAGCTACTGATTGGAATCAGGAGGGAAGTCAATGAGTGACTTTTTTGACCTTTGGGAAAAAAATATATTCAGTAAGTCAAATATGAACTTCTGTACAGCCATAACGAAAAGAAAAAAAAATCTTTAAAAACCCTTTGGTGGAACTTTTGGCTGCTAAATAAATTCAGAAGAGAGATCACTGAGCATGTGTAGTAAGTTAGTTTTTAAGGACTCTTGGGACAAAAATATGTTCAGTAGGTCAAATATGGACTTCTGTACAGCCATATCGTTTAAAAAAATTAAAATCTTTTGTGGACCTTTTTTCTACTAATTGGAATCAGAAGGGAATTCAATGAGTGACTTTTTTGACTTTTGGGCCAAAAATATGTTCAGTAGGTCAAATATGGACTTCTGTATAGCCATGACGTAATACATGTTTTGTTTTTTTTTTAAACCTTCTGTGGACCTTTTAGCTACTAATTGGAACCAGAAAGAAAGTCACTCACCTTTTTTGACCTTTGGGACAAAAATATGTTAAGTAGGTAAAATATGGACTTCTGTACATGCATAACATGTAAACATTTTTTTAAAATGTAAATCTTTTGTGGACCTTTTATCTACTAATTGGAACCAGGTCAAGTCAATGAGTGACTTTTTTGACCTTTGGGCCAACAATATGTTCATTAGGTCAGTTATGAACTTCTGTGCAGACAATATTTAAGAATTTAAAAAAAACTTTAAAAACCCTTTGGTGGAACTTTTGGCTTGTAATTGGACTCAGAAGGGAAGTCACTGAGTATGTATAGTAAGTTAGTGTTTAAGGGCTGTTGGGACAAAAATATGTTCAGTAGGTCAAATATGGACTTCTGTACAGCCATATCGTTAAAAAAATTAAAAATTAAAATCTTTTGTGGACCTTTTTTCTACTAATTGGAATCAGAAGGGAAGTCACTCACCTTTTTTGACGTTTGGGCCAAAAATATGATCAGTAGGTCAAATATGGACTTCTGTATAGCCATAACATAATAAAAAAAAAAAAAAAAAAAAAACCTGCTGCGGACCTTTTAGATACTAAATGCAATCAGAAGGGTAGTCAATGAGTGACTTTTTTTTACCGTTGGGCCAAAAATATGTTCAGTAGGTCAAATATGGACTTATGTACAGCCATAACGTAAAAAAAAAAAAAAAACCTTTTGTGGACCTTTTAGATACTAATTGGAACCAGGTCAAGTCAATGAGTGACTTTTTTGACCTTTGGGCCAAAAATATGTTCAGTAGGTCAATTATGGACTTTTTTCAGCCATAACGTAAAAAAAACAAAACAAACATTGAAACCTTCTGTGGACCTTTTAGCTACTGATTGGAATCAGGAGGGAAGTCAATGAGTGACTTTTTTGACCTTTGGGCCAAAAATATGTTCAGTAGGTCAATTATGGACTTTTTTCAGCCATAACGTAAAAAAAACAAAACAAACATTGAAACCTTCTGTGGACCTTTTAGCTACTGATTGGAATCAGGAGGGAAGTCAATGAGTGACTTTTTTGACCTTTGGGAAAAAAATATATTCAGTAAGTCAAATATGAACTTCTGTACAGCCATAACGAAAAGAAAAAAAAATCTTTAAAAACCCTTTGGTGGAACTTTTGGCTGCTAAATAAATTCAGAAGAGAGATACTGAGCATGTGTAGTAAGTTAGTTTTTAAGGACTCTTGGGACAAAAATATGTTCAGTAGGTCAAAAATGGACTTCTGTACAGCCATATCGTTTAAAAAAATAAAAAATTAAAATCTTTTGTGGACCTTTTTTCTACTAATTGGAATCAGAAGGGGAGTCAGTGAGTGACTTTTTTTTTTACCATTGGGCCAAAAATATGTTCAGTAGGTCAAATATGGACTTCTGTACAGCCATATCGTTTAAAAAAATTAAAATCTTTTGTGGACCTTTTTTCTACTAATTGGAATCAGAAGGGAATTCAATGAGTGACTTTTTTGACTTTTGGGCCAAAAATATGTTCAGTAGGTCAAATATGGACTTCTGTATAGCCATGACGTAATACATGTTTTTTTTTTTTTTAAAACCTTCTGTGGACCTTTTAGCTACTAATTGGAACCAGAAAGAAAGTCACTCACCTTTTTTGACCTTTGGGACAAAAATATGTTAAGTAGGTAAAATATGGACTTCTGTACATGCATAATATGTAAAAAAAATTTTTTAAATTTAAATCTTTTGTGGACCTTTTATCTACTAATTGGAACCAGGTCAAGTCAATGAGTGACTTTTTTGACCTTTGGGCCAACAATATGTTCATTAGGTCAGTTATGAACTTCTGTGCAGACAATATTTAAGAATTTAAAAAAAACTTTAAAAACCCTTTGGTGGAACTTTTGGCTTGTAATTGGACTCAGAAGGGAAGTCACTGAGTATGTATAGTAAGTTAGTGTTTAAGGGCTGTTGGGACAAAAATATGTTCAGTAGGTCAAATATGGACTTCTGTACAGCCATATCGTTAAAAAAATTAAAAATTAAAATCTTTTGTGGACCTTTTTTCTACTAATTGGAATCAGAAGGGAAGTCACTCACCTTTTTTGACGTTTGGGCCAAAAATATGATCAGTAGGTCAAATATGGACTTCTGTATAGCCATAACGTAATAAAAAAAATAAATAAAAAAAAACCTGCTGCGGACCTTTTAGATACTAAATGCAATCAGAAGGGTAGTCAATGAGTGACTTTTTTTTACCGTTGGGCCAAAAATATGTTCAGTAGGTCAAATATGGACTTATGTACAGCCATAACGTAAAAAAAAAAAAAAACCTTTTGTGGACCTTTTAGATACTAATTGGAACCAGGTCAAGTCAATGAGTGACTTTTTTGACCTTTGGGCCAAAAATATGTTCAGTAGGTCAATTATGGACTTTTTTCAGCCATAACGTAAAAAAAACAAAACAAACATTGAAACCTTCTGTGGACCTTTTAGCTACTGATTGGAATCAGGAGGGAAGTCAATGAGTGACTTTTTTGACCTTTGGGCCAAAAATATGTTCAGTAGGTCAATTATGGACTTTTTTCAGCCATAACGTAAAAAAAACAAAACAAACATTGAAACCTTCTGTGGACCTTTTAGCTACTGATTGGAATCAGGAGGGAAGTCAATGAGTGACTTTTTTGACCTTTGGGAAAAAAATATATTCAGTAAGTCAAATATGAACTTCTGTACAGCCATAACGAAAAGAAAAAAAAATCTTTAAAAACCCTTTGGTGGAACTTTTGGCTGCTAAATAAATTCAGAAGAGAGATCACTGAGCATGTGTAGTAAGTTAGTTTTTAAGGACTCTTGGGACAAAAATATGTTCAGTAGGTCAAAAATGGACTTCTGTACAGCCATATCGTTTAAAAAAATAAAAAATTAAAATCTTTTGTGGACCTTTTTTCTACTAATTGGAATCAGAAGGGGAGTCAGTGAGTGACTTTTTTTTTTACCATTGGGCCAAAAATATGTTCAGTAGGTCAAATATGGACTTCTGTACAGCCATATCGTTTAAAAAAATTAAAATCTTTTGTGGACCTTTTTTCTACTAATTGGAATCAGAAGGGAATTCAATGAGTGACTTTTTTGACTTTTGGGCCAAAAATATGTTCAGTAGGTCAAATATGGACTTCTGTATAGCCATGACGTAATACATGTTTTTTTTTTTTTTAAAACCTTCTGTGGACCTTTTAGCTACTAATTGGAACCAGAAAGAAAGTCACTCACCTTTTTTGACCTTTGGGACAAAAATATGTTAAGTAGGTAAAATATGGACTTCTGTACATGCATAATATGTAAAAAAAATTTTTTAAATTTAAATCTTTTGTGGACCTTTTATCTACTAATTGGAACCAGGTCAAGTCAATGAGTGACTTTTTTGACCTTTGGGCCAACAATATGTTCATTAGGTCAGTTATGAACTTCTGTGCAGACAATATTTAAGAATTTAAAAAAAACTTTAAAAACCCTTTGGTGGAACTTTTGGCTTGTAATTGGACTCAGAAGGGAAGTCACTGAGTATGTATAGTAAGTTAGTGTTTAAGGGCTGTTGGGACAAAAATATGTTCAGTAGGTCAAATATGGACTTCTGTACAGCCATATCGTTAAAAAAATTAAAAATTAAAATCTTTTGTGGACCTTTTTTCTACTAATTGGAATCAGAAGGGAAGTCACTCACCTTTTTTGACGTTTGGGCCAAAAATATGATCAGTAGGTCAAATATGGACTTCTGTATAGCCATAACGTAATAAAAAAAATAAATAAAAAAAAACCTGCTGCGGACCTTTTAGATACTAAATGCAATCAGAAGGGTAGTCAATGAGTGACTTTTTTTTACCGTTGGGCCAAAAATATGTTCAGTAGGTCAAATATGGACTTATGTACAGCCATAACGTAAAAAAAAAAAAAAACCTTTTGTGGACCTTTTAGATACTAATTGGAACCAGGTCAAGTCAATGAGTGACTTTTTTGACCTTTGGGCCAAAAATATGTTCAGTAGGTCAATTATGGACTTTTTTCAGCCATAACGTAAAAAAAACAAAACAAACATTGAAACCTTCTGTGGACCTTTTAGCTACTGATTGGAATCAGGAGGGAAGTCAATGAGTGACTTTTTTGACCTTTGGGCCAAAAATATGTTCAGTAGGTCAATTATGGACTTTTTTCAGCCATAACGTAAAAAAAAACAAAACAAACATTGAAACCTTCTGTGGACCTTTTAGCTACTGATTGGAATCAGGAGGGAAGTCAATGAGTGACTTTTTTGACCTTTGGGAAAAAAATATATTCAGTAAGTCAAATATGAACTTCTGTACAGCCATAACGAAAAGAAAAAAAAATCTTTAAAAACCCTTTGGTGGAACTTTTGGCTGCTAAATAAATTCAGAAGAGAGATCACTGAGCATGTGTAGTAAGTTAGTTTTTAAGGACTCTTAGGACAAAAATATGTTCAGTAGGTCAAATATGGACTTCTGTACAGCCATATCGTTTAAAAAAATTAAAATCTTTTGTGGACCTTTTTTCTACTAATTGGAATCAGAAGGGAATTCAATGAGTGACTTTTTTGACTTTTGGGCCAAAAATATGTTCAGTAGGTCAAATATGGACTTCTGTATAGCCATGACGTAATACATGTTTTGTTTTTTTTAAAACCTTCTGTGGACCTTTTAGCTACTAATTGGAACCAGAAAGAAAGTCACTCACCTTTTTTGACCTTTGGGACAAAAATATGTTAAGTAGGTAAAATATGGACTTCTGTACATGCATAACATGTAAACATTTTTTTAAAATGTAAATCTTTTGTGGACCTTTTATCTACTAATTGGAACCAGGTCAAGTCAATGAGTGACTTTTTTGACCTTTGGGCCAACAATATGTTCATTAGGTCAGTTATGAACTTCTGTGCAGACAATATTTAAGAATTTAAAAAAAACTTTAAAAACCCTTTGGTGGAACTTTTGGCTTGTAATTGGACTCAGAAGGGAAGTCACTGAGTATGTATAGTAAGTTAGTGTTTAAGGGCTGTTGGGACAAAAATATGTTCAGTAGGTCAAATATGGACTTCTGTACAGCCATATCGTTAAAAAAATTAAAAATTAAAATCTTTTGTGGACCTTTTTTCTACTAATTGGAATCAGAAGGGAAGTCACTCACCTTTTTTGACGTTTGGGCCAAAAATATGATCAGTAGGTCAAATATGGACTTCTGTATAGCCATAACGTAATAAAAAAAAAAAAAAAAAAAAAACCTGCTGCGGACCTTTTAGATACTAAATGCAATCAGAAGGGTAGTCAATGAGTGACTTTTTTTTACCGTTGGGCCAAAAATATGTTCAGTAGGTCAAATATGGACTTATGTACAGCCATAACGTAAAAAAAAAAAAAAAACCTTTTGTGGACCTTTTAGATACTAATTGGAACCAGGTCAAGTCAATGAGTGACTTTTTTGACCTTTGGGCCAAAAATATGTTCAGTAGGTCAATTATGGACTTTTTTCAGCCATAACGTAAAAAAAACAAAACAAACATTGAAACCTTCTGTGGACCTTTTAGCTACTGATTGGAATCAGGAGGGAAGTCAATGAGTGACTTTTTTGACCTTTGGGCCAAAAATATGTTCAGTAGGTCAATTATGGACTTTTTTCAGCCATAACGTAAAAAAAACAAAACAAACATTGAAACCTTCTGTGGACCTTTTAGCTACTGATTGGAATCAGGAGGGAAGTCAATGAGTGACTTTTTTGACCTTTGGGAAAAAAATATATTCAGTAAGTCAAATATGAACTTCTGTACAGCCATAACGAAAAGAAAAAAAAATCTTTAAAAACCCTTTGGTGGAACTTTTGGCTGCTAAATAAATTCAGAAGAGAGATCACTGAGCATGTGTAGTAAGTTAGTTTTTAAGGACTCTTGGGACAAAAATATGTTCAGTAGGTCAAAAATGGACTTCTGTACAGCCATATCGTTTAAAAAAATAAAAAATTAAAATCTTTTGTGGACCTTTTTTCTACTAATTGGAATCAGAAGGGGAGTCAGTGAGTGACTTTTTTTTTTACCATTGGGCCAAAAATATGTTCAGTAGGTCAAATATGGACTTCTGTACAGCCATATCGTTTAAAAAAATTAAAATCTTTTGTGGACCTTTTTTCTACTAATTGGAATCAGAAGGGAATTCAATGAGTGACTTTTTTGACTTTTGGGCCAAAAATATGTTCAGTAGGTCAAATATGGACTTCTGTATAGCCATGACGTAATACATGTTTTTTTTTTTTTTAAAACCTTCTGTGGACCTTTTAGCTACTAATTGGAACCAGAAAGAAAGTCACTCACCTTTTTTGACCTTTGGGACAAAAATATGTTAAGTAGGTAAAATATGGACTTCTGTACATGCATAACATGTAAACATTTTTTTAAAATGTAAATCTTTTGTGGACCTTTTATCTACTAATTGGAACCAGGTCAAGTCAATGAGTGACTTTTTTGACCTTTGGGCCAACAATATGTTCATTAGGTCAGTTATGAACTTCTGTGCAGACAATATTTAAGAATTTAAAAAAAACTTTAAAAACCCTTTGGTGGAACTTTTGGCTTGTAATTGGACTCAGAAGGGAAGTCACTGAGTATGTATAGTAAGTTAGTGTTTAAGGGCTGTTGGGACAAAAATATGTTCAGTAGGTCAAATATGGACTTCTGTACAGCCATATCGTTAAAAAAATTAAAAATTAAAATCTTTTGTGGACCTTTTTTCTACTAATTGGAATCAGAAGGGAAGTCACTCACCTTTTTTGACGTTTGGGCCAAAAATATGATCAGTAGGTCAAATATGGACTTCTGTATAGCCATAACGTAATAAAAAAAAAAAAAAAAAAAAAACCTGCTGCGGACCTTTTAGATACTAAATGCAATCAGAAGGGTAGTCAATGAGTGACTTTTTTTTACCGTTGGGCCAAAAATATGTTCAGTAGGTCAAATATGGACTTATGTACAGCCATAACGTAAAAAAAAAAAAAAAACCTTTTGTGGACCTTTTAGATACTAATTGGAACCAGGTCAAGTCAATGAGTGACTTTTTTGACCTTTGGGCCAAAAATATGTTCAGTAGGTCAATTATGGACTTTTTTCAGCCATAACGTAAAAAAAACAAAACAAACATTGAAACCTTCTGTGGACCTTTTAGCTACTGATTGGAATCAGGAGGGAAGTCAATGAGTGACTTTTTTGACCTTTGGGCCAAAAATATGTTCAGTAGGTCAATTATGGACTTTTTTCAGCCATAACGTAAAAAAAACAAAACAAACATTGAAACCTTCTGTGGACCTTTTAGCTACTGATTGGAATCAGGAGGGAAGTCAATGAGTGACTTTTTTGACCTTTGGGAAAAAAATATATTCAGTAAGTCAAATATGAACTTCTGTACAGCCATAACGAAAAGAAAAAAAAATCTTTAAAAACCCTTTGGTGGAACTTTTGGCTGCTAAATAAATTCAGAAGAGAGATCACTGAGCATGTGTAGTAAGTTAGTTTTTAAGGACTCTTGGGACAAAAATATGTTCAGTAGGTCAAAAATGGACTTCTGTACAGCCATATCGTTTAAAAAAATTAAAAATTAAAATCTTTTGTGGACCTTTTTTCTACTAATTGGAATCAGAAGGGGAGTCAGTGAGTGACTTTTTTTTTTACCATTGGGCCAAAAATATGTTCAGTAGGTCAAATATGGACTTCTGTACAGCCATATCGTTTAAAAAAATTAAAATCTTTTGTGGACCTTTTTTCTACTAATTGGAATCAGAAGGGAATTCAATGAGTGACTTTTTTGACTTTTGGGCCAAAAATATGTTCAGTAGGTCAAATATGGACTTCTGTATAGCCATGACGTAATACATGTTTTTTTTTTTTTTAAAACCTTCTGTGGACCTTTTAGCTACTAATTGGAACCAGAAAGAAAGTCACTCACCTTTTTTGACCTTTGGGACAAAAATATGTTAAGTAGGTAAAATATGGACTTCTGTACATGCATAATATGTAAAAAAATTTTTTTAAATTTAAATCTTTTGTGGACCTTTTATCTACTATTTGGAACCAGGTCAAGTCAATGAGTGACTTTTTTGACCTTTGGGCCAACAATATGTTCATTAGGTCAGTTATGAACTTCTGTGCAGACAATATTTAAGAATTAAAAAAAAACTTTAAAAACCCTTTGGTGGAACTTTTGGCTTGTAATTGGACTCAGAAGAGAAGTCACTGAGTATGTATAGTAAGTTAGTGTTTAAGGGCTGTTGGGACAAAAATATGTTCAGTAGGTCAAATATGGACTTCTGTACAGCCATATCGTTAAAAAAATTAAAAATTAAAATCTTTTGTGGACCTTTTTTCTACTAATTGGAATCAGAAGGGAAGTCACTCACCTTTTTTGACGTTTGGGCCAAAAATATGATCAGTAGGTCAAATATGGACTTCTGTATAGCCATAACGTAATAAAAAAAAAAAATAAAAAAAAACCTGCTGCGGACCTTTTAGATACTAAATGCAATCAGAAGGGTAGTCAATGAGTGACTTTTTTTTACCGTTGGGCCAAAAATATGTTCAGTAGGTCAAATATGGACTTCTCTACAGCCATAACATGTAAAAAAAAAAAAAATAAAACCTTTAAAAAACCTTTGGTGGAACTTTTGGCTGGTAATTGGACTCAGAAGGGAAGTCACTGAATATGTATAGTAAGTTAGTGTTTAAGGGCTGTTGGGACAAAAATATGTTCAGTAGGTCAAATATGGACTTCTGTACTGCCATATCGTTAAAAAAATTAAAAATTAAAATCTTTTGTGGACCTTTTTTCTACTAATTGGAATCAGAAGGGAAGTCACTCACCTTTTTTGACCTTTGGGCCAAAAATATGATCAGTAGGTCAAATATGGACTTCTGTATAGCCATAACGTAATAAAAAAAATAAAAATAAAAAACCTCCTGCGGACCTTTTAGATACTAAATGCAATCAGAAGGGTAGTCAATGAGTGACTTTTTTTTACCGTTGGGCCAAAAATATGTTCAGTAGTTCAAATATGGACTTATGTACAGCCATAACGTAAAAAAAAAAAACCTTTTGTGGACCTTTTAGCTACTAATTGGAACCAGGTCAAGTCAATGAGTGACTTTTTTGACCTTTGGGCCAAAAATATGTTCAGTAGGTCAATTATGGACTTTTTTCAGCCATAACATTAAAAAAAACAAACAAACATTGAAACCTTCTGTGGACCTTTTAGCTACTGATTGGAATCAGGAGGGAAGTCAATGAGTGACTTTTTTGACCTTTGGGAAAAAAAATATATTCAGTAAGTCAAATATGAACTTCTGTACAGCCATAACGAGAAAAAAAAATCTTTAAAAACCCTTTGGTGGAACTTTTGGCTGCTAATTGGATTCAGAAGAGAGATCACTGAGCATGTGTAGTAAGTTAGTTTTTAAGGACTCTTGGGACAAAAATATGTTCAGTAGGTCAAAAATGGACTTCTGTACAGCCATATCGTTTAAAAAAATTTAAAATTAAAATCTTTTGTGGACCTTTTTTCTACTAATTGGAATCAGAAGGGGAGTCAGTGAGTGACTTTTTTTTTACCATTGGGCCAAAAATATGTTCAGTAGGTCAAATATGGACTTCTGTACAGCCATATCGTTTAAAAAAATTAAAATCTTTTGTGGACCTTTTTTCTACTAATTGGAATCAGAAGGGAATTCAATGACTTTTTTGACTTTTGGGCCAAAAATATGTTCAGTAGGTCAAATATGGACTTCTGTATAGCCATAACGTAATACATGTTTTTTTTTTTTTTAAACCTTCTGTGGACCTTTTAGCTACTAATTGGAACCAGAAAGAAAGTCACTCACCTTTTTTGACCTTTGGGACAAAAATATGTTAAGTAGGTAAAATATGGACTTCTGTACATGCATAACATGTAAACATTTTTTTAAAATGTAAATCTTTTGTGGACCTTTTATCTACTAATTGGAACCAGGTCAAGTCAATGAGTGACTTTTTTGACCTTTGGGCCAACAATATGTTCATTAGGTCAGTTATGAACTTCTGTGCAGACAATATTTAAGAATTTAAAAAAAACTTTAAAAACCCTTTGGTGGAACTTTTGGCTTGTAATTGGACTCAGAAGGGAAGTCACTGAGTATGTATAGTAAGTTAGTGTTTAAGGGCTGTTGGGACAAAAATATGTTCAGTAGGTCAAATATGGACTTCTGTACAGCCATATCGTTAAAAAAATTAAAAATTAAAATCTTTTGTGGACCTTTTTTCTACTAATTGGAATCAGAAGGGAAGTCACTCACCTTTTTTGACGTTTGGGCCAAAAATATGATCAGTAGGTCAAATATGGACTTCTGTATAGCCATAACGTAATAAAAAAAATAAATAAAAAAAAACCTGCTGCGGACCTTTTAGATACTAAATGCAATCAGAAGGGTAGTCAATGAGTGACTTTTTTTTACCGTTGGGCCAAAAATATGTTCAGTAGGTCAAATATGGACTTATGTACAGCCATAACGTAAAAAAAAAAAAAAACCTTTTGTGGACCTTTTAGATACTAATTGGAACCAGGTCAAGTCAATGAGTGACTTTTTTGACCTTTGGGCCAAAAATATGTTCAGTAGGTCAATTATGGACTTTTTTCAGCCATAACGTAAAAAAAACAAAACAAACATTGAAACCTTCTGTGGACCTTTTAGCTACTGATTGGAATCAGGAGGGAAGTCAATGAGTGACTTTTTTGACCTTTGGGCCAAAAATATGTTCAGTAGGTCAATTATGGACTTTTTTCAGCCATAACGTAAAAAAAACAAAACAAACATTGAAACCTTCTGTGGACCTTTTAGCTACTGATTGGAATCAGGAGGGAAGTCAATGAGTGACTTTTTTGACCTTTGGGAAAAAAATATATTCAGTAAGTCAAATATGAACTTCTGTACAGCCATAACGAAAAGAAAAAAAAATCTTTAAAAACCCTTTGGTGGAACTTTTGGCTGCTAAATAAATTCAGAAGAGAGATCACTGAGCATGTGTAGTAAGTTAGTTTTTAAGGACTCTTGGGACAAAAATATGTTCAGTAGGTCAAATATGGACTTCTGTACAGCCATATCGTTTAAAAAAATTAAAATCTTTTGTGGACCTTTTTTCTACTAATTGGAATCAGAAGGGAATTCAATGAGTGACTTTTTTGACTTTTGGGCCAAAAATATGTTCAGTAGGTCAAATATGGACTTCTGTATAGCCATGACGTAATACATGTTTTTTTTTTTTAAACCTTCTGTGGACCTTTTAGCTACTAATTGGAACCAGAAAGAAAGTCACTCACCTTTTTTGACCTTTGGGACAAAAATATGTTAAGTAGGTAAAATATGGACTTCTGTACATGCATAACATGTAAACATTTTTTTTTAAATTTAAATCTTTTGTGGACCTTTTATCTACTAATTGGAACCAGGTCAAGTCAATGAGTGACTTTTTTGACCTTTGGGCCAACAATATGTTCATTAGGTCAGTTATGAACTTCTGTGCAGACAATATTTAAGAATTAAAAAAAAACTTTAAAAACCCTTTGGTGGAACTTTTGGCTTGTAATTGGACTCAGAAGAGAAGTCACTGAGTATGTATAGTAAGTTAGTGTTTAAGGGCTGTTGGGACAAAAATATGTTCAGTAGGTCAAATATGGACTTCTGTACAGCCATATCGTTAAAAAAATTAAAAATTAAAATCTTTTGTGGACCTTTTTTCTACTAATTGGAATCAGAAGGGAAGTCACTCACCTTTTTTGACGTTTGGGCCAAAAATATGATCAGTAGGTCAAATATGGACTTCTGTATAGCCATAACGTAATAAAAAAAATAAATAAAAAAAAACCTGCTGCGGACCTTTTAGATACTAAATGCAATCAGAAGGGTAGTCAATGAGTGACTTTTTTTTACCGTTGGGCCAAAAATATGTTCAGTAGGTCAAATATGGACTTCTCTACAGCCATAACATGTAAAAAAAAATAAAATAAAACCTTTAAAAAACCTTTGGTGGAACTTTTGGCTGGTAATTGGACTCAGAAGGGAAGTCACTGAATATGTATAGTAAGTTAGTGTTTAAGGGCTGTTGGGACAAAAATATGTTCAGTAGGTCAAATATGGACTTCTGTACTGCCATATCGTTAAAAAAATTAAAAATTAAAATCTTTTGTGGACCTTTTTTCTACTAATTGGAATCAGAAGGGAAGTCACTCACCTTTTTTGACCTTTGGGCCAAAAATATGATCAGTAGGTCAAATATGGACTTCTGTATAGCCATAACGTAATAAAAAAAATAAAAATAAAAAACCTCCTGCGGACCTTTTAGATACTAAATGCAATCAGAAGGGTAGTCAATGAGTGACTTTTTTTTACCGTTGGGCCAAAAATATGTTCAGTAGTTCAAATATGGACTTATGTACAGCCATAACGTAAAAAAAAAAAACCTTTTGTGGACCTTTTAGCTACTAATTGGAACCAGGTCAAGTCAATGAGTGACTTTTTTGACCTTTGGGCCAAAAATATGTTCAGTAGGTCAATTATGGACTTTTTTCAGCCATAACATTAAAAAAAACAAACAAACATTGAAACCTTCTGTGGACCTTTTAGCTACTGATTGGAATCAGGAGGGAAGTCAATGAGTGACTTTTTTGACCTTTGGGAAAAAAAATATATTCAGTAAGTCAAATATGAACTTCTGTACAGCCATAACGAGAAAAAAAAATCTTTAAAAACCCTTTGGTGGAACTTTTGGCTGCTAATTGGATTCAGAAGAGAGATCACTGAGCATGTGTAGTAAGTTAGTTTTTAAGGACTCTTGGGACAAAAATATGTTCAGTAGGTCAAAAATGGACTTCTGTACAGCCATATCGTTTAAAAAAATTTAAAATTAAAATCTTTTGTGGACCTTTTTTCTACTAATTGGAATCAGAAGGGGAGTCAGTGAGTGACTTTTTTTTTACCATTGGGCCAAAAATATGTTCAGTAGGTCAAATATGGACTTCTGTACAGCCATATCGTTTAAAAAAATTAAAATCTTTTGTGGACCTTTTTTCTACTAATTGGAATCAGAAGGGAATTCAATGACTTTTTTGACTTTTGGGCCAAAAATATGTTCAGTAGGTCAAATATGGACTTCTGTATAGCCATAACGTAATACATGTTTTTTTTTTTTTTAAACCTTCTGTGGACCTTTTAGCTACTAATTGGAACCAGAAAGAAAGTCACTCACCTTTTTTGACCTTTGGGACAAAAATATGTTAAGTAGGTAAAATATGGACTTCTGTACATGCATAACATGTAAACATTTTTTTAAAATGTAAATCTTTTGTGGACCTTTTATCTACTAATTGGAACCAGGTCAAGTCAATGAGTGACTTTTTTGACCTTTGGGCCAACAATATGTTCATTAGGTCAGTTATGAACTTCTGTGCAGACAATATTTAAGAATTTAAAAAAAACTTTAAAAACCCTTTGGTGGAACTTTTGGCTTGTAATTGGACTCAGAAGGGAAGTCACTGAGTATGTATAGTAAGTTAGTGTTTAAGGGCTGTTGGGACAAAAATATGTTCAGTAGGTCAAATATGGACTTCTGTACAGCCATATCGTTAAAAAAATTAAAAATTAAAATCTTTTGTGGACCTTTTTTCTACTAATTGGAATCAGAAGGGAAGTCACTCACCTTTTTTGACGTTTGGGCCAAAAATATGATCAGTAGGTCAAATATGGACTTCTGTATAGCCATAACGTAATAAAAAAAATAAATAAAAAAAAACCTGCTGCGGACCTTTTAGATACTAAATGCAATCAGAAGGGTAGTCAATGAGTGACTTTTTTTTACCGTTGGGCCAAAAATATGTTCAGTAGGTCAAATATGGACTTATGTACAGCCATAACGTAAAAAAAAAAAAAAACCTTTTGTGGACCTTTTAGATACTAATTGGAACCAGGTCAAGTCAATGAGTGACTTTTTTGACCTTTGGGCCAAAAATATGTTCAGTAGGTCAATTATGGACTTTTTTCAGCCATAACGTAAAAAAAACAAAACAAACATTGAAACCTTCTGTGGACCTTTTAGCTACTGATTGGAATCAGGAGGGAAGTCAATGAGTGACTTTTTTGACCTTTGGGCCAAAAATATGTTCAGTAGGTCAATTATGGACTTTTTTCAGCCATAACGTAAAAAAAACAAAACAAACATTGAAACCTTCTGTGGACCTTTTAGCTACTGATTGGAATCAGGAGGGAAGTCAATGAGTGACTTTTTTGACCTTTGGGAAAAAAATATATTCAGTAAGTCAAATATGAACTTCTGTACAGCCATAACGAAAAGAAAAAAAAATCTTTAAAAACTCTTTGGTGGAACTTTTGGCTGCTAAATAAATTCAGAAGAGAGATCACTGAGCATGTGTAGTAAGTTAGTTTTTAAGGACTCTTGGGACAAAAATATGTTCAGTAGGTCAAATATGGACTTCTGTACAGCCATATCGTTTAAAAAAATTAAAATCTTTTGTGGACCTTTTTTCTACTAATTGGAATCAGAAGGGAATTCAATGAGTGACTTTTTTGACTTTTGGGCCAAAAATATGTTCAGTAGGTCAAATATGGACTTCTGTATAGCCATGACGTAATACATGTTTTGTTTTTTTTAAAACCTTCTGTGGACCTTTTAGCTACTAATTGGAACCAGAAAGAAAGTCACTCACCTTTTTTGACCTTTGGGACAAAAATATGTTAAGTAGGTAAAATATGGACTTCTGTACATGCATAACATGTAAACATTTTTTTAAAATGTAAATCTTTTGTGGACCTTTTATCTACTAATTGGAACCAGGTCAAGTCAATGAGTGACTTTTTTGACCTTTGGGCCAACAATATGTTCATTAGGTCAGTTATGAACTTCTGTGCAGACAATATTTAAGAATTTAAAAAAAACTTTAAAAACCCTTTGGTGGAACTTTTGGCTTGTAATTGGACTCAGAAGGGAAGTCACTGAGTATGTATAGTAAGTTAGTGTTTAAGGGCTGTTGGGACAAAAATATGTTCAGTAGGTCAAATATGGACTTCTGTACAGCCATATCGTTAAAAAAATTAAAAATTAAAATCTTTTGTGGACCTTTTTTCTACTAATTGGAATCAGAAGGGAAGTCACTCACCTTTTTTGACGTTTGGGCCAAAAATATGATCAGTAGGTCAAATATGGACTTCTGTATAGCCATAACGTAATAAAAAAAAAAAAAAAAAAAAAACCTGCTGCGGACCTTTTAGATACTAAATGCAATCAGAAGGGTAGTCAATGAGTGACTTTTTTTTACCGTTGGGCCAAAAATATGTTCAGTAGGTCAAATATGGACTTATGTACAGCCATAACGTAAAAAAAAAAAAAAAACCTTTTGTGGACCTTTTAGATACTAATTGGAACCAGGTCAAGTCAATGAGTGACTTTTTTGACCTTTGGGCCAAAAATATGTTCAGTAGGTCAATTATGGACTTTTTTCAGCCATAACGTAAAAAAAACAAAACAAACATTGAAACCTTCTGTGGACCTTTTAGCTACTGATTGGAATCAGGAGGGAAGTCAATGAGTGACTTTTTTGACCTTTGGGCCAAAAATATGTTCAGTAGGTCAATTATGGACTTTTTTCAGCCATAACGTAAAAAAAACAAAACAAACATTGAAACCTTCTGTGGACCTTTTAGCTACTGATTGGAATCAGGAGGGAAGTCAATGAGTGACTTTTTTGACCTTTGGGAAAAAAATATATTCAGTAAGTCAAATATGAACTTCTGTACAGCCATAACGAAAAGAAAAAAAAATCTTTAAAAACCCTTTGGTGGAACTTTTGGCTGCTAAATAAATTCAGAAGAGAGATCACTGAGCATGTGTAGTAAGTTAGTTTTTAAGGACTCTTGGGACAAAAATATGTTCAGTAGGTCAAAAATGGACTTCTGTACAGCCATATCGTTTAAAAAAATTAAAAATTAAAATCTTTTGTGGACCTTTTTTCTACTAATTGGAATCAGAAGGGGAGTCAGTGAGTGACTTTTTTTTTTACCATTGGGCCAAAAATATGTTCAGTAGGTCAAATATGGACTTCTGTACAGCCATATCGTTTAAAAAAATTAAAATCTTTTGTGGACCTTTTTTCTACTAATTGGAATCAGAAGGGAATTCAATGAGTGACTTTTTTGACTTTTGGGCCAAAAATATGTTCAGTAGGTCAAATATGGACTTCTGTATAGCCATGACGTAATACATGTTTTTTTTTTTTTTAAAACCTTCTGTGGACCTTTTAGCTACTAATTGGAACCAGAAAGAAAGTCACTCACCTTTTTTGACCTTTGGGACAAAAATATGTTAAGTAGGTAAAATATGGACTTCTGTACATGCATAATATGTAAAAAAATTTTTTTAAATTTAAATCTTTTGTGGACCTTTTATCTACTAATTGGAACCAGGTCAAGTCAATGAGTGACTTTTTTGACCTTTGGGCCAACAATATGTTCATTAGGTCAGTTATGAACTTCTGTGCAGACAATATTTAAGAATTAAAAAAAAACTTTAAAAACCCTTTGGTGGAACTTTTGGCTTGTAATTGGACTCAGAAGAGAAGTCACTGAGTATGTATAGTAAGTTAGTGTTTAAGGGCTGTTGGGACAAAAATATGTTCAGTAGGTCAAATATGGACTTCTGTACAGCCATATCGTTAAAAAAATTAAAAATTAAAATCTTTTGTGGACCTTTTTTCTACTAATTGGAATCAGAAGGGAAGTCACTCACCTTTTTTGACGTTTGGGCCAAAAATATGATCAGTAGGTCAAATATGGACTTCTGTATAGCCATAACGTAATAAAAAAAATAAATAAAAAAAAACCTGCTGCGGACCTTTTAGATACTAAATGCAATCAGAAGGGTAGTCAATGAGTGACTTTTTTTTTACCGTTGGGCCAAAAATATGTTCAGTAGGTCAAATATGGACTTCTCTACAGCCATAACATGTAAAAAAAAATAAAATAAAACCTTTAAAAAACCTTTGGTGGAACTTTTGGCTGGTAATTGGACTCAGAAGGGAAGTCACTGAATATGTATAGTAAGTTAGTGTTTAAGGGCTGTTGGGACAAAAATATGTTCAGTAGGTCAAATATGGACTTCTGTACTGCCATATCGTTAAAAAAATTAAAAATTAAAATCTTTTGTGGACCTTTTTTCTACTAATTGGAATCAGAAGGGAAGTCACTCACCTTTTTTGACCTTTGGGCCAAAAATATGATCAGTAGGTCAAATATGGACTTCTGTATAGCCATAACGTAATAAAAAAAATAAAAATAAAAAACCTCCTGCGGACCTTTTAGATACTAAATGCAATCAGAAGGGTAGTCAATGAGTGACTTTTTTTTACCGTTGGGCCAAAAATATGTTCAGTAGTTCAAATATGGACTTATGTACAGCCATAACGTAAAAAAAAAAAAACCTTTTGTGGACCTTTTAGCTACTAATTGGAACCAGGTCAAGTCAATGAGTGACTTTTTTGACCTTTGGGCCAAAAATATGTTCAGTAGGTCAATTATGGACTTTTTTCAGCCATAACATTAAAAAAAACAAACAAACATTGAAACCTTCTGTGGACCTTTTAGCTACTGATTGGAATCAGGAGGGAAGTCAATGAGTGACTTTTTTGACCTTTGGGAAAAAAAATATATTCAGTAAGTCAAATATGAACTTCTGTACAGCCATAACGAGAAAAAAAAATCTTTAAAAACCCTTTGGTGGAACTTTTGGCTGCTAATTGGATTCAGAAGAGAGATCACTGAGCATGTGTAGTAAGTTAGTTTTTAAGGACTCTTGGGACAAAAATATGTTCAGTAGGTCAAAAATGGACTTCTGTACAGCCATATCGTTTAAAAAAATTTAAAATTAAAATCTTTTGTGGACCTTTTTTCTACTAATTGGAATCAGAAGGGGAGTCAGTGAGTGACTTTTTTTTTACCATTGGGCCAAAAATATGTTCAGTAGGTCAAATATGGACTTCTGTACAGCCATATCGTTTAAAAAAATTAAAATCTTTTGTGGACCTTTTTTCTACTAATTGGAATCAGAAGGGAATTCAATGACTTTTTTGACTTTTGGGCCAAAAATATGTTCAGTAGGTCAAATATGGACTTCTGTATAGCCATAACGTAATACATGTTTTTTTTTTTTTTAAACCTTCTGTGGACCTTTTAGCTACTAATTGGAACCAGAAAGAAAGTCACTCACCTTTTTTGACCTTTGGGACAAAAATATGTTAAGTAGGTAAAATATGGACTTCTGTACATGCATAACATGTAAACATTTTTTTAAAATGTAAATCTTTTGTGGACCTTTTATCTACTAATTGGAACCAGGTCAAGTCAATGAGTGACTTTTTTGACCTTTGGGCCAACAATATGTTCATTAGGTCAGTTATGAACTTCTGTGCAGACAATATTTAAGAATTTAAAAAAAACTTTAAAAACCCTTTGGTGGAACTTTTGGCTTGTAATTGGACTCAGAAGGGAAGTCACTGAGTATGTATAGTAAGTTAGTGTTTAAGGGCTGTTGGGACAAAAATATGTTCAGTAGGTCAAATATGGACTTCTGTACAGCCATATCGTTAAAAAAATTAAAAATTAAAATCTTTTGTGGACCTTTTTTCTACTAATTGGAATCAGAAGGGAAGTCACTCACCTTTTTTGACGTTTGGGCCAAAAATATGATCAGTAGGTCAAATATGGACTTCTGTATAGCCATAACGTAATAAAAAAAATAAATAAAAAAAAACCTGCTGCGGACCTTTTAGATACTAAATGCAATCAGAAGGGTAGTCAATGAGTGACTTTTTTTTACCGTTGGGCCAAAAATATGTTCAGTAGGTCAAATATGGACTTATGTACAGCCATAACGTAAAAAAAAAAAAAAACCTTTTGTGGACCTTTTAGATACTAATTGGAACCAGGTCAAGTCAATGAGTGACTTTTTTGACCTTTGGGCCAAAAATATGTTCAGTAGGTCAATTATGGACTTTTTTCAGCCATAACGTAAAAAAAACAAAACAAACATTGAAACCTTCTGTGGACCTTTTAGCTACTGATTGGAATCAGGAGGGAAGTCAATGAGTGACTTTTTTGACCTTTGGGCCAAAAATATGTTCAGTAGGTCAATTATGGACTTTTTTCAGCCATAACGTAAAAAAAACAAAACAAACATTGAAACCTTCTGTGGACCTTTTAGCTACTGATTGGAATCAGGAGGGAAGTCAATGAGTGACTTTTTTGACCTTTGGGAAAAAAATATATTCAGTAAGTCAAATATGAACTTCTGTACAGCCATAACGAAAAGAAAAAAAAATCTTTAAAAACCCTTTGGTGGAACTTTTGGCTGCTAAATAAATTCAGAAGAGAGATCACTGAGCATGTGTAGTAAGTTAGTTTTTAAGGACTCTTGGGACAAAAATATGTTCAGTAGGTCAAATATGGACTTCTGTACAGCCATATCGTTTAAAAAAATTAAAATCTTTTGTGGACCTTTTTTCTACTAATTGGAATCAGAAGGGAATTCAATGAGTGACTTTTTTGACTTTTGGGCCAAAAATATGTGCAGTAGGTCAAATATGGACTTCTGTATAGCCATGACGTAATACATGTTTTTTTTTTTTAAACCTTCTGTGGACCTTTTAGCTACTAATTGGAACCAGAAAGAAAGTCACTCACCTTTTTTGACCTTTGGGACAAAAATATGTTAAGTAGGTAAAATATGGACTTCTGTACATGCATAACATGTAAACATTTTTTTTTAAATTTAAATCTTTTGTGGACCTTTTATCTACTAATTGGAACCAGGTCAAGTCAATGAGTGACTTTTTTGACCTTTGGGCCAACAATATGTTCATTAGGTCAGTTATGAACTTCTGTGCAGACAATATTTAAGAATTAAAAAAAAACTTTAAAAACCCTTTGGTGGAACTTTTGGCTTGTAATTGGACTCAGAAGAGAAGTCACTGAGTATGTATAGTAAGTTAGTGTTTAAGGGCTGTTGGGACAAAAATATGTTCAGTAGGTCAAATATGGACTTCTGTACAGCCATATCGTTAAAAAAATTAAAAATTAAAATCTTTTGTGGACCTTTTTTCTACTAATTGGAATCAGAAGGGAAGTCACTCACCTTTTTTGACGTTTGGGCCAAAAATATGATCAGTAGGTCAAATATGGACTTCTGTATAGCCATAACGTAATAAAAAAAAAAAATAAAAAAAAACCTGCTGCGGACCTTTTAGATACTAAATGCAATCAGAAGGGTAGTCAATGAGTGACTTTTTTTTACCGTTGGGCCAAAAATATGTTCAGTAGGTCAAATATGGACTTCTCTACAGCCATAACATGTAAAAAAAAATAAAATAAAACCTTTAAAAAACCTTTGGTGGAACTTTTGGCTGGTAATTGGACTCAGAAGGGAAGTCACTGAATATGTATAGTAAGTTAGTGTTTAAGGGCTGTTGGGACAAAAATATGTTCAGTAGGTCAAATATGGACTTCTGTACTGCCATATCGTTAAAAAAATTAAAAATTAAAATCTTTTGTGGACCTTTTTTCTACTAATTGGAATCAGAAGGGAAGTCACTCACCTTTTTTGACCTTTGGGCCAAAAATATGATCAGTAGGTCAAATATGGACTTCTGTATAGCCATAACGTAATAAAAAAAATAAAAATAAAAAACCTCCTGCGGACCTTTTAGATACTAAATGCAATCAGAAGGGTAGTCAATGAGTGACTTTTTTTTACCGTTGGGCCAAAAATATGTTCAGTAGTTCAAATATGGACTTATGTACAGCCATAACGTAAAAAAAAAAAACCTTTTGTGGACCTTTTAGCTACTAATTGGAACCAGGTCAAGTCAATGAGTGACTTTTTTGACCTTTGGGCCAAAAATATGTTCAGTAGGTCAATTATGGACTTTTTTCAGCCATAACATTAAAAAAAACAAACAAACATTGAAACCTTCTGTGGACCTTTTAGCTACTGATTGGAATCAGGAGGGAAGTCAATGAGTGACTTTTTTGACCTTTGGGAAAAAAAATATATTCAGTAAGTCAAATATGAACTTCTGTACAGCCATAACGAGAAAAAAAAATCTTTAAAAACCCTTTGGTGGAACTTTTGGCTGCTAATTGGATTCAGAAGAGAGATCACTGAGCATGTGTAGTAAGTTAGTTTTTAAGGACTCTTGGGACAAAAATATGTTCAGTAGGTCAAAAATGGACTTCTGTACAGCCATATCGTTTAAAAAAATTTAAAATTAAAATCTTTTGTGGACCTTTTTTCTACTAATTGGAATCAGAAGGGGAGTCAGTGAGTGACTTTTTTTTTACCATTGGGCCAAAAATATGTTCAGTAGGTCAAATATGGACTTCTGTACAGCCATATCGTTTAAAAAAATTAAAATCTTTTGTGGACCTTTTTTCTACTAATTGGAATCAGAAGGGAATTCAATGACTTTTTTGACTTTTGGGCCAAAAATATGTTCAGTAGGTCAAATATGGACTTCTGTATAGCCATAACGTAATACATGTTTTTTTTTTTTTTAAACCTTCTGTGGACCTTTTAGCTACTAATTGGAACCAGAAAGAAAGTCACTCACCTTTTTTGACCTTTGGGACAAAAATATGTTAAGTAGGTAAAATATGGACTTCTGTACATGCATAACATGTAAACATTTTTTTAAAATGTAAATCTTTTGTGGACCTTTTATCTACTAATTGGAACCAGGTCAAGTCAATGAGTGACTTTTTTGACCTTTGGGCCAACAATATGTTCATTAGGTCAGTTATGAACTTCTGTGCAGACAATATTTAAGAATTTAAAAAAAACTTTAAAAACCCTTTGGTGGAACTTTTGGCTTGTAATTGGACTCAGAAGGGAAGTCACTGAGTATGTATAGTAAGTTAGTGTTTAAGGGCTGTTGGGACAAAAATATGTTCAGTAGGTCAAATATGGACTTCTGTACAGCCATATCGTTAAAAAAATTAAAAATTAAAATCTTTTGTGGACCTTTTTTCTACTAATTGGAATCAGAAGGGAAGTCACTCACCTTTTTTGACGTTTGGGCCAAAAATATGATCAGTAGGTCAAATATGGACTTCTGTATAGCCATAACGTAATAAAAAAAATAAATAAAAAAAAACCTGCTGCGGACCTTTTAGATACTAAATGCAATCAGAAGGGTAGTCAATGAGTGACTTTTTTTTACCGTTGGGCCAAAAATATGTTCAGTAGGTCAAATATGGACTTATGTACAGCCATAACGTAAAAAAAAAAAAAAACCTTTTGTGGACCTTTTAGATACTAATTGGAACCAGGTCAAGTCAATGAGTGACTTTTTTGACCTTTGGGCCAAAAATATGTTCAGTAGGTCAATTATGGACTTTTTTCAGCCATAACGTAAAAAAAACAAAACAAACATTGAAACCTTCTGTGGACCTTTTAGCTACTGATTGGAATCAGGAGGGAAGTCAATGAGTGACTTTTTTGACCTTTGGGCCAAAAATATGTTCAGTAGGTCAATTATGGACTTTTTTCAGCCATAACGTAAAAAAAACAAAACAAACATTGAAACCTTCTGTGGACCTTTTAGCTACTGATTGGAATCAGGAGGGAAGTCAATGAGTGACTTTTTTGACCTTTGGGAAAAAAATATATTCAGTAAGTCAAATATGAACTTCTGTACAGCCATAACGAAAAGAAAAAAAAATCTTTAAAAACCCTTTGGTGGAACTTTTGGCTGCTAAATAAATTCAGAAGAGAGATCACTGAGCATGTGTAGTAAGTTAGTTTTTAAGGACTCTTGGGACAAAAATATGTTCAGTAGGTCAAATATGGACTTCTGTACAGCCATATCGTTTAAAAAAATTAAAATCTTTTGTGGACCTTTTTTCTACTAATTGGAATCAGAAGGGAATTCAATGAGTGACTTTTTTGACTTTTGGGCCAAAAATATGTTCAGTAGGTCAAATATGGACTTCTGTATAGCCATGACGTAATACATGTTTTGTTTTTTTTTTAAACCTTCTGTGGACCTTTTAGCTACTAATTGGAACCAGAAAGAAAGTCACTCACCTTTTTTGACCTTTGGGACAAAAATATGTTAAGTAGGTAAAATATGGACTTCTGTACATGCATAACATGTAAACATTTTTTTAAAATGTAAATCTTTTGTGGACCTTTTATCTACTAATTGGAACCAGGTCAAGTCAATGAGTGACTTTTTTGACCTTTGGGCCAACAATATGTTCATTAGGTCAGTTATGAACTTCTGTGCAGACAATATTTAAGAATTTAAAAAAAACTTTAAAAACCCTTTGGTGGAACTTTTGGCTTGTAATTGGACTCAGAAGGGAAGTCACTGAGTATGTATAGTAAGTTAGTGTTTAAGGGCTGTTGGGACAAAAATATGTTCAGTAGGTCAAATATGGACTTCTGTACAGCCATATCGTTAAAAAAATTAAAAATTAAAATCTTTTGTGGACCTTTTTTCTACTAATTGGAATCAGAAGGGAAGTCACTCACCTTTTTTGACGTTTGGGCCAAAAATATGATCAGTAGGTCAAATATGGACTTCTGTATAGCCATAACATAATAAAAAAAAAAAAAAAAAAAAAACCTGCTGCGGACCTTTTAGATACTAAATGCAATCAGAAGGGTAGTCAATGAGTGACTTTTTTTTACCGTTGGGCCAAAAATATGTTCAGTAGGTCAAATATGGACTTATGTACAGCCATAACGTAAAAAAAAAAAAAAAACCTTTTGTGGACCTTTTAGATACTAATTGGAACCAGGTCAAGTCAATGAGTGACTTTTTTGACCTTTGGGCCAAAAATATGTTCAGTAGGTCAATTATGGACTTTTTTCAGCCATAACGTAAAAAAAACAAAACAAACATTGAAACCTTCTGTGGACCTTTTAGCTACTGATTGGAATCAGGAGGGAAGTCAATGAGTGACTTTTTTGACCTTTGGGCCAAAAATATGTTCAGTAGGTCAATTATGGACTTTTTTCAGCCATAACGTAAAAAAAACAAAACAAACATTGAAACCTTCTGTGGACCTTTTAGCTACTGATTGGAATCAGGAGGGAAGTCAATGAGTGACTTTTTTGACCTTTGGGAAAAAAATATATTCAGTAAGTCAAATATGAACTTCTGTACAGCCATAACGAAAAGAAAAAAAAATCTTTAAAAACCCTTTGGTGGAACTTTTGGCTGCTAAATAAATTCAGAAGAGAGATACTGAGCATGTGTAGTAAGTTAGTTTTTAAGGACTCTTGGGACAAAAATATGTTCAGTAGGTCAAAAATGGACTTCTGTACAGCCATATCGTTTAAAAAAATAAAAAATTAAAATCTTTTGTGGACCTTTTTTCTACTAATTGGAATCAGAAGGGGAGTCAGTGAGTGACTTTTTTTTTTACCATTGGGCCAAAAATATGTTCAGTAGGTCAAATATGGACTTCTGTACAGCCATATCGTTTAAAAAAATTAAAATCTTTTGTGGACCTTTTTTCTACTAATTGGAATCAGAAGGGAATTCAATGAGTGACTTTTTTGACTTTTGGGCCAAAAATATGTTCAGTAGGTCAAATATGGACTTCTGTATAGCCATGACGTAATACATGTTTTTTTTTTTTTTAAAACCTTCTGTGGACCTTTTAGCTACTAATTGGAACCAGAAAGAAAGTCACTCACCTTTTTTGACCTTTGGGACAAAAATATGTTAAGTAGGTAAAATATGGACTTCTGTACATGCATAATATGTAAAAAAATTTTTTTAAATTTAAATCTTTTGTGGACCTTTTATCTACTAATTGGAACCAGGTCAAGTCAATGAGTGACTTTTTTGACCTTTGGGCCAACAATATGTTCATTAGGTCAGTTATGAACTTCTGTGCAGACAATATTTAAGAATTTAAAAAAAACTTTAAAAACCCTTTGGTGGAACTTTTGGCTTGTAATTGGACTCAGAAGGGAAGTCACTGAGTATGTATAGTAAGTTAGTGTTTAAGGGCTGTTGGGACAAAAATATGTTCAGTAGGTCAAATATGGACTTCTGTACAGCCATATCGTTAAAAAAATTAAAAATTAAAATCTTTTGTGGACCTTTTTTCTACTAATTGGAATCAGAAGGGAAGTCACTCACCTTTTTTGACGTTTGGGCCAAAAATATGATCAGTAGGTCAAATATGGACTTCTGTATAGCCATAACGTAATAAAAAAAATAAATAAAAAAAAACCTGCTGCGGACCTTTTAGATACTAAATGCAATCAGAAGGGTAGTCAATGAGTGACTTTTTTTTACCGTTGGGCCAAAAATATGTTCAGTAGGTCAAATATGGACTTATGTACAGCCATAACGTAAAAAAAAAAAAAAACCTTTTGTGGACCTTTTAGATACTAATTGGAACCAGGTCAAGTCAATGAGTGACTTTTTTGACCTTTGGGCCAAAAATATGTTCAGTAGGTCAATTATGGACTTTTTTCAGCCATAACGTAAAAAAAACAAAACAAACATTGAAACCTTCTGTGGACCTTTTAGCTACTGATTGGAATCAGGAGGGAAGTCAATGAGTGACTTTTTTGACCTTTGGGCCAAAAATATGTTCAGTAGGTCAATTATGGACTTTTTTCAGCCATAACGTAAAAAAAACAAAACAAACATTGAAACCTTCTGTGGACCTTTTAGCTACTGATTGGAATCAGGAGGGAAGTCAATGAGTGACTTTTTTGACCTTTGGGAAAAAAATATATTCAGTAAGTCAAATATGAACTTCTGTACAGCCATAACGAAAAGAAAAAAAAATCTTTAAAAACCCTTTGGTGGAACTTTTGGCTGCTAAATAAATTCAGAAGAGAGATCACTGAGCATGTGTAGTAAGTTAGTTTTTAAGGACTCTTGGGACAAAAATATGTTCAGTAGGTCAAAAATGGACTTCTGTACAGCCATATCGTTTAAAAAAATAAAAAATTAAAATCTTTTGTGGACCTTTTTTCTACTAATTGGAATCAGAAGGGGAGTCAGTGAGTGACTTTTTTTTTTACCATTGGGCCAAAAATATGTTCAGTAGGTCAAATATGGACTTCTGTACAGCCATATCGTTTAAAAAAATTAAAATCTTTTGTGGACCTTTTTTCTACTAATTGGAATCAGAAGGGAATTCAATGAGTGACTTTTTTGACTTTTGGGCCAAAAATATGTTCAGTAGGTCAAATATGGACTTCTGTATAGCCATGACGTAATACATGTTTTTTTTTTTTTTAAAACCTTCTGTGGACCTTTTAGCTACTAATTGGAACCAGAAAGAAAGTCACTCACCTTTTTTGACCTTTGGGACAAAAATATGTTAAGTAGGTAAAATATGGACTTCTGTACATGCATAATATGTAAAAAAAAAATTTTAAATTTAAATCTTTTGTGGACCTTTTATCTACTAATTGGAACCAGGTCAAGTCAATGAGTGACTTTTTTGACCTTTGGGCCAACAATATGTTCATTAGGTCAGTTATGAACTTCTGTGCAGACAATATTTAAGAATTTAAAAAAAACTTTAAAAACCCTTTGGTGGAACTTTTGGCTTGTAATTGGACTCAGAAGGGAAGTCACTGAGTATGTATAGTAAGTTAGTGTTTAAGGGCTGTTGGGACAAAAATATGTTCAGTAGGTCAAATATGGACTTCTGTACAGCCATATCGTTAAAAAAATTAAAAATTAAAATCTTTTGTGGACCTTTTTTCTACTAATTGGAATCAGAAGGGAAGTCACTCACCTTTTTTGACGTTTGGGCCAAAAATATGATCAGTAGGTCAAATATGGACTTCTGTATAGCCATAACGTAATAAAAAAAATAAATAAAAAAAAACCTGCTGCGGACCTTTTAGATACTAAATGCAATCAGAAGGGTAGTCAATGAGTGACTTTTTTTTACCGTTGGGCCAAAAATATGTTCAGTAGGTCAAATATGGACTTATGTACAGCCATAACGTAAAAAAAAAAAAAAACCTTTTGTGGACCTTTTAGATACTAATTGGAACCAGGTCAAGTCAATGAGTGACTTTTTTGACCTTTGGGCCAAAAATATGTTCAGTAGGTCAATTATGGACTTTTTTCAGCCATAACGTAAAAAAAACAAAACAAACATTGAAACCTTCTGTGGACCTTTTAGCTACTGATTGGAATCAGGAGGGAAGTCAATGAGTGACTTTTTTGACCTTTGGGCCAAAAATATGTTCAGTAGGTCAATTATGGACTTTTTTCAGCCATAACGTAAAAAAAACAAAACAAACATTGAAACCTTCTGTGGACCTTTTAGCTACTGATTGGAATCAGGAGGGAAGTCAATGAGTGACTTTTTTGACCTTTGGGAAAAAAATATATTCAGTAAGTCAAATATGAACTTCTGTACAGCCATAACGAAAAGAAAAAAAAATCTTTAAAAACCCTTTGGTGGAACTTTTGGCTGCTAAATAAATTCAGAAGAGAGATCACTGAGCATGTGTAGTAAGTTAGTTTTTAAGGACTCTTGGGACAAAAATATGTTCAGTAGGTCAAATATGGACTTCTGTACAGCCATATCGTTTAAAAAAATTAAAATCTTTTGTGGACCTTTTTTCTACTAATTGGAATCAGAAGGGAATTCAATGAGTGACTTTTTTGACTTTTGGGCCAAAAATATGTTCAGTAGGTCAAATATGGACTTCTGTATAGCCATGACGTAATACATGTTTTGTTTTTTTTAAAACCTTCTGTGGACCTTTTAGCTACTAATTGGAACCAGAAAGAAAGTCACTCACCTTTTTTGACCTTTGGGACAAAAATATGTTAAGTAGGTAAAATATGGACTTCTGTACATGCATAACATGTAAACATTTTTTTAAAATGTAAATCTTTTGTGGACCTTTTATCTACTAATTGGAACCAGGTCAAGTCAATGAGTGACTTTTTTGACCTTTGGGCCAACAATATGTTCATTAGGTCAGTTATGAACTTCTGTGCAGACAATATTTAAGAATTTAAAAAAAACTTTAAAAACCCTTTGGTGGAACTTTTGGCTTGTAATTGGACTCAGAAGGGAAGTCACTGAGTATGTATAGTAAGTTAGTGTTTAAGGGCTGTTGGGACAAAAATATGTTCAGTAGGTCAAATATGGACTTCTGTACAGCCATATCGTTAAAAAAATTAAAAATTAAAATCTTTTGTGGACCTTTTTTCTACTAATTGGAATCAGAAGGGAAGTCACTCACCTTTTTTGACGTTTGGGCCAAAAATATGATCAGTAGGTCAAATATGGACTTCTGTATAGCCATAACGTAATAAAAAAAAAAAAAAAAAAAAAACCTGCTGCGGACCTTTTAGATACTAAATGCAATCAGAAGGGTAGTCAATGAGTGACTTTTTTTTACCGTTGGGCCAAAAATATGTTCAGTAGGTCAAATATGGACTTATGTACAGCCATAACGTAAAAAAAAAAAAAAAACCTTTTGTGGACCTTTTAGATACTAATTGGAACCAGGTCAAGTCAATGAGTGACTTTTTTGACCTTTGGGCCAAAAATATGTTCAGTAGGTCAATTATGGACTTTTTTCAGCCATAACGTAAAAAAAACAAAACAAACATTGAAACCTTCTGTGGACCTTTTAGCTACTGATTGGAATCAGGAGGGAAGTCAATGAGTGACTTTTTTGACCTTTGGGCCAAAAATATGTTCAGTAGGTCAATTATGGACTTTTTTCAGCCATAACGTAAAAAAAACAAAACAAACATTGAAACCTTCTGTGGACCTTTTAGCTACTGATTGGAATCAGGAGGGAAGTCAATGAGTGACTTTTTTGACCTTTGGGAAAAAAATATATTCAGTA
This sequence comes from Romanogobio albipinnatus, assembly GCA_023566225.1. Lineage (NCBI taxonomy): Eukaryota > Metazoa > Chordata > Actinopteri > Cypriniformes > Gobionidae > Romanogobio > Romanogobio albipinnatus. The sequence goes on from CM042247.1 coordinate 55,533,499, forward strand.
AGTCAAATATGAACTTCTGTACAGCCATAACGAAAAGAAAAAAAAATCTTTAAAAACCCTTTGGTGGAACTTTTGGCTGCTAAATAAATTCAGAAGAGAGATCACTGAGCATGTGTAGTAAGTTAGTTTTTAAGGACTCTTGGGACAAAAATATGTTCAGTAGGTCAAAAATGGACTTCTGTACAGCCATATCGTTTAAAAAAATAAAAAATTAAAATCTTTTGTGGACCTTTTTTCTACTAATTGGAATCAGAAGGGGAGTCAGTGAGTGACTTTTTTTTTTACCATTGGGCCAAAAATATGTTCAGTAGGTCAAATATGGACTTCTGTACAGCCATATCGTTTAAAAAAATTAAAATCTTTTGTGGACCTTTTTTCTACTAATTGGAATCAGAAGGGAATTCAATGAGTGACTTTTTTGACTTTTGGGCCAAAAATATGTTCAGTAGGTCAAATATGGACTTCTGTATAGCCATGACGTAATACATGTTTTTTTTTTTTTTAAAACCTTCTGTGGACCTTTTAGCTACTAATTGGAACCAGAAAGAAAGTCACTCACCTTTTTTGACCTTTGGGACAAAAATATGTTAAGTAGGTAAAATATGGACTTCTGTACATGCATAACATGTAAACATTTTTTTAAAATGTAAATCTTTTGTGGACCTTTTATCTACTAATTGGAACCAGGTCAAGTCAATGAGTGACTTTTTTGACCTTTGGGCCAACAATATGTTCATTAGGTCAGTTATGAACTTCTGTGCAGACAATATTTAAGAATTTAAAAAAAACTTTAAAAACCCTTTGGTGGAACTTTTGGCTTGTAATTGGACTCAGAAGGGAAGTCACTGAGTATGTATAGTAAGTTAGTGTTTAAGGGCTGTTGGGACAAAAATATGTTCAGTAGGTCAAATATGGACTTCTGTACAGCCATATCGTTAAAAAAATTAAAAATTAAAATCTTTTGTGGACCTTTTTTCTACTAATTGGAATCAGAAGGGAAGTCACTCACCTTTTTTGACGTTTGGGCCAAAAATATGATCAGTAGGTCAAATATGGACTTCTGTATAGCCATAACGTAATAAAAAAAAAAAAAAAAAAAAAACCTGCTGCGGACCTTTTAGATACTAAATGCAATCAGAAGGGTAGTCAATGAGTGACTTTTTTTTACCGTTGGGCCAAAAATATGTTCAGTAGGTCAAATATGGACTTATGTACAGCCATAACGTAAAAAAAAAAAAAAAACCTTTTGTGGACCTTTTAGATACTAATTGGAACCAGGTCAAGTCAATGAGTGACTTTTTTGACCTTTGGGCCAAAAATATGTTCAGTAGGTCAATTATGGACTTTTTTCAGCCATAACGTAAAAAAAACAAAACAAACATTGAAACCTTCTGTGGACCTTTTAGCTACTGATTGGAATCAGGAGGGAAGTCAATGAGTGACTTTTTTGACCTTTGGGCCAAAAATATGTTCAGTAGGTCAATTATGGACTTTTTTCAGCCATAACGTAAAAAAAACAAAACAAACATTGAAACCTTCTGTGGACCTTTTAGCTACTGATTGGAATCAGGAGGGAAGTCAATGAGTGACTTTTTTGACCTTTGGGAAAAAAATATATTCAGTAAGTCAAATATGAACTTCTGTACAGCCATAACGAAAAGAAAAAAAAATCTTTAAAAACCCTTTGGTGGAACTTTTGGCTGCTAAATAAATTCAGAAGAGAGATCACTGAGCATGTGTAGTAAGTTAGTTTTTAAGGACTCTTGGGACAAAAATATGTTCAGTAGGTCAAAAATGGACTTCTGTACAGCCATATCGTTTAAAAAAATTAAAAATTAAAATCTTTTGTGGACCTTTTTTCTACTAATTGGAATCAGAAGGGGAGTCAGTGAGTGACTTTTTTTTTTACCATTGGGCCAAAAATATGTTCAGTAGGTCAAATATGGACTTCTGTACAGCCATATCGTTTAAAAAAATTAAAATCTTTTGTGGACCTTTTTTCTACTAATTGGAATCAGAAGGGAATTCAATGAGTGACTTTTTTGACTTTTGGGCCAAAAATATGTTCAGTAGGTCAAATATGGACTTCTGTATAGCCATGACGTAATACATGTTTTTTTTTTTTTTAAAACCTTCTGTGGACCTTTTAGCTACTAATTGGAACCAGAAAGAAAGTCACTCACCTTTTTTGACCTTTGGGACAAAAATATGTTAAGTAGGTAAAATATGGACTTCTGTACATGCATAATATGTAAAAAAATTTTTTTAAATTTAAATCTTTTGTGGACCTTTTATCTACTATTTGGAACCAGGTCAAGTCAATGAGTGACTTTTTTGACCTTTGGGCCAACAATATGTTCATTAGGTCAGTTATGAACTTCTGTGCAGACAATATTTAAGAATTAAAAAAAAACTTTAAAAACCCTTTGGTGGAACTTTTGGCTTGTAATTGGACTCAGAAGAGAAGTCACTGAGTATGTATAGTAAGTTAGTGTTTAAGGGCTGTTGGGACAAAAATATGTTCAGTAGGTCAAATATGGACTTCTGTACAGCCATATCGTTAAAAAAATTAAAAATTAAAATCTTTTGTGGACCTTTTTTCTACTAATTGGAATCAGAAGGGAAGTCACTCACCTTTTTTGACGTTTGGGCCAAAAATATGATCAGTAGGTCAAATATGGACTTCTGTATAGCCATAACGTAATAAAAAAAATAAATAAAAAAAAACCTGCTGCGGACCTTTTAGATACTAAATGCAATCAGAAGGGTAGTCAATGAGTGACTTTTTTTTACCGTTGGGCCAAAAATATGTTCAGTAGGTCAAATATGGACTTCTCTACAGCCATAACATGTAAAAAAAAAAAAAATAAAACCTTTAAAAAACCTTTGGTGGAACTTTTGGCTGGTAATTGGACTCAGAAGGGAAGTCACTGAATATGTATAGTAAGTTAGTGTTTAAGGGCTGTTGGGACAAAAATATGTTCAGTAGGTCAAATATGGACTTCTGTACTGCCATATCGTTAAAAAAATTAAAAATTAAAATCTTTTGTGGACCTTTTTTCTACTAATTGGAATCAGAAGGGAAGTCACTCACCTTTTTTGACCTTTGGGCCAAAAATATGATCAGTAGGTCAAATATGGACTTCTGTATAGCCATAACGTAATAAAAAAAATAAAAATAAAAAACCTCCTGCGGACCTTTTAGATACTAAATGCAATCAGAAGGGTAGTCAATGAGTGACTTTTTTTTACCGTTGGGCCAAAAATATGTTCAGTAGTTCAAATATGGACTTATGTACAGCCATAACGTAAAAAAAAAAAACCTTTTGTGGACCTTTTAGCTACTAATTGGAACCAGGTCAAGTCAATGAGTGACTTTTTTGACCTTTGGGCCAAAAATATGTTCAGTAGGTCAATTATGGACTTTTTTCAGCCATAACATTAAAAAAAACAAACAAACATTGAAACCTTCTGTGGACCTTTTAGCTACTGATTGGAATCAGGAGGGAAGTCAATGAGTGACTTTTTTGACCTTTGGGAAAAAAAATATATTCAGTAAGTCAAATATGAACTTCTGTACAGCCATAACGAGAAAAAAAAATCTTTAAAAACCCTTTGGTGGAACTTTTGGCTGCTAATTGGATTCAGAAGAGAGATCACTGAGCATGTGTAGTAAGTTAGTTTTTAAGGACTCTTGGGACAAAAATATGTTCAGTAGGTCAAAAATGGACTTCTGTACAGCCATATCGTTTAAAAAAATTTAAAATTAAAATCTTTTGTGGACCTTTTTTCTACTAATTGGAATCAGAAGGGGAGTCAGTGAGTGACTTTTTTTTTACCATTGGGCCAAAAATATGTTCAGTAGGTCAAATATGGACTTCTGTACAGCCATATCGTTTAAAAAAATTAAAATCTTTTGTGGACCTTTTTTCTACTAATTGGAATCAGAAGGGAATTCAATGACTTTTTTGACTTTTGGGCCAAAAATATGTTCAGTAGGTCAAATATGGACTTCTGTATAGCCATAACGTAATACATGTTTTTTTTTTTTTTAAACCTTCTGTGGACCTTTTAGCTACTAATTGGAACCAGAAAGAAAGTCACTCACCTTTTTTGACCTTTGGGACAAAAATATGTTAAGTAGGTAAAATATGGACTTCTGTACATGCATAACATGTAAACATTTTTTTAAAATGTAAATCTTTTGTGGACCTTTTATCTACTAATTGGAACCAGGTCAAGTCAATGAGTGACTTTTTTGACCTTTGGGCCAACAATATGTTCATTAGGTCAGTTATGAACTTCTGTGCAGACAATATTTAAGAATTTAAAAAAAACTTTAAAAACCCTTTGGTGGAACTTTTGGCTTGTAATTGGACTCAGAAGGGAAGTCACTGAGTATGTATAGTAAGTTAGTGTTTAAGGGCTGTTGGGACAAAAATATGTTCAGTAGGTCAAATATGGACTTCTGTACAGCCATATCGTTAAAAAAATTAAAAATTAAAATCTTTTGTGGACCTTTTTTCTACTAATTGGAATCAGAAGGGAAGTCACTCACCTTTTTTGACGTTTGGGCCAAAAATATGATCAGTAGGTCAAATATGGACTTCTGTATAGCCATAACGTAATAAAAAAAATAAATAAAAAAAAACCTGCTGCGGACCTTTTAGATACTAAATGCAATCAGAAGGGTAGTCAATGAGTGACTTTTTTTTACCGTTGGGCCAAAAATATGTTCAGTAGGTCAAATATGGACTTATGTACAGCCATAACGTAAAAAAAAAAAAAAACCTTTTGTGGACCTTTTAGATACTAATTGGAACCAGGTCAAGTCAATGAGTGACTTTTTTGACCTTTGGGCCAAAAATATGTTCAGTAGGTCAATTATGGACTTTTTTCAGCCATAACGTAAAAAAAACAAAACAAACATTGAAACCTTCTGTGGACCTTTTAGCTACTGATTGGAATCAGGAGGGAAGTCAATGAGTGACTTTTTTGACCTTTGGGCCAAAAATATGTTCAGTAGGTCAATTATGGACTTTTTTCAGCCATAACGTAAAAAAAACAAAACAAACATTGAAACCTTCTGTGGACCTTTTAGCTACTGATTGGAATCAGGAGGGAAGTCAATGAGTGACTTTTTTGACCTTTGGGAAAAAAATATATTCAGTAAGTCAAATATGAACTTCTGTACAGCCATAACGAAAAGAAAAAAAAATCTTTAAAAACCCTTTGGTGGAACTTTTGGCTGCTAAATAAATTCAGAAGAGAGATCACTGAGCATGTGTAGTAAGTTAGTTTTTAAGGACTCTTGGGACAAAAATATGTTCAGTAGGTCAAATATGGACTTCTGTACAGCCATATCGTTTAAAAAAATTAAAATCTTTTGTGGACCTTTTTTCTACTAATTGGAATCAGAAGGGAATTCAATGAGTGACTTTTTTGACTTTTGGGCCAAAAATATGTTCAGTAGGTCAAATATGGACTTCTGTATAGCCATGACGTAATACATGTTTTTTTTTTTTAAACCTTCTGTGGACCTTTTAGCTACTAATTGGAACCAGAAAGAAAGTCACTCACCTTTTTTGACCTTTGGGACAAAAATATGTTAAGTAGGTAAAATATGGACTTCTGTACATGCATAACATGTAAACATTTTTTTTTAAATTTAAATCTTTTGTGGACCTTTTATCTACTAATTGGAACCAGGTCAAGTCAATGAGTGACTTTTTTGACCTTTGGGCCAACAATATGTTCATTAGGTCAGTTATGAACTTCTGTGCAGACAATATTTAAGAATTAAAAAAAAACTTTAAAAACCCTTTGGTGGAACTTTTGGCTTGTAATTGGACTCAGAAGAGAAGTCACTGAGTATGTATAGTAAGTTAGTGTTTAAGGGCTGTTGGGACAAAAATATGTTCAGTAGGTCAAATATGGACTTCTGTACAGCCATATCGTTAAAAAAATTAAAAATTAAAATCTTTTGTGGACCTTTTTTCTACTAATTGGAATCAGAAGGGAAGTCACTCACCTTTTTTGACGTTTGGGCCAAAAATATGATCAGTAGGTCAAATATGGACTTCTGTATAGCCATAACGTAATAAAAAAAATAAATAAAAAAAAACCTGCTGCGGACCTTTTAGATACTAAATGCAATCAGAAGGGTAGTCAATGAGTGACTTTTTTTTACCGTTGGGCCAAAAATATGTTCAGTAGGTCAAATATGGACTTCTCTACAGCCATAACATGTAAAAAAAAATAAAATAAAACCTTTAAAAAACCTTTGGTGGAACTTTTGGCTGGTAATTGGACTCAGAAGGGAAGTCACTGAATATGTATAGTAAGTTAGTGTTTAAGGGCTGTTGGGACAAAAATATGTTCAGTAGGTCAAATATGGACTTCTGTACTGCCATATCGTTAAAAAAATTAAAAATTAAAATCTTTTGTGGACCTTTTTTCTACTAATTGGAATCAGAAGGGAAGTCACTCACCTTTTTTGACCTTTGGGCCAAAAATATGATCAGTAGGTCAAATATGGACTTCTGTATAGCCATAACGTAATAAAAAAAATAAAAATAAAAAACCTCCTGCGGACCTTTTAGATACTAAATGCAATCAGAAGGGTAGTCAATGAGTGACTTTTTTTTACCGTTGGGCCAAAAATATGTTCAGTAGTTCAAATATGGACTTATGTACAGCCATAACGTAAAAAAAAAAAACCTTTTGTGGACCTTTTAGCTACTAATTGGAACCAGGTCAAGTCAATGAGTGACTTTTTTGACCTTTGGGCCAAAAATATGTTCAGTAGGTCAATTATGGACTTTTTTCAGCCATAACATTAAAAAAAACAAACAAACATTGAAACCTTCTGTGGACCTTTTAGCTACTGATTGGAATCAGGAGGGAAGTCAATGAGTGACTTTTTTGACCTTTGGGAAAAAAAATATATTCAGTAAGTCAAATATGAACTTCTGTACAGCCATAACGAGAAAAAAAAATCTTTAAAAACCCTTTGGTGGAACTTTTGGCTGCTAATTGGATTCAGAAGAGAGATCACTGAGCATGTGTAGTAAGTTAGTTTTTAAGGACTCTTGGGACAAAAATATGTTCAGTAGGTCAAAAATGGACTTCTGTACAGCCATATCGTTTAAAAAAATTTAAAATTAAAATCTTTTGTGGACCTTTTTTCTACTAATTGGAATCAGAAGGGGAGTCAGTGAGTGACTTTTTTTTTACCATTGGGCCAAAAATATGTTCAGTAGGTCAAATATGGACTTCTGTACAGCCATATCGTTTAAAAAAATTAAAATCTTTTGTGGACCTTTTTTCTACTAATTGGAATCAGAAGGGAATTCAATGACTTTTTTGACTTTTGGGCCAAAAATATGTTCAGTAGGTCAAATATGGACTTCTGTATAGCCATAACGTAATACATGTTTTTTTTTTTTTTAAACCTTCTGTGGACCTTTTAGCTACTAATTGGAACCAGAAAGAAAGTCACTCACCTTTTTTGACCTTTGGGACAAAAATATGTTAAGTAGGTAAAATATGGACTTCTGTACATGCATAACATGTAAACATTTTTTTAAAATGTAAATCTTTTGTGGACCTTTTATCTACTAATTGGAACCAGGTCAAGTCAATGAGTGACTTTTTTGACCTTTGGGCCAACAATATGTTCATTAGGTCAGTTATGAACTTCTGTGCAGACAATATTTAAGAATTTAAAAAAAACTTTAAAAACCCTTTGGTGGAACTTTTGGCTTGTAATTGGACTCAGAAGGGAAGTCACTGAGTATGTATAGTAAGTTAGTGTTTAAGGGCTGTTGGGACAAAAATATGTTCAGTAGGTCAAATATGGACTTCTGTACAGCCATATCGTTAAAAAAATTAAAAATTAAAATCTTTTGTGGACCTTTTTTCTACTAATTGGAATCAGAAGGGAAGTCACTCACCTTTTTTGACGTTTGGGCCAAAAATATGATCAGTAGGTCAAATATGGACTTCTGTATAGCCATAACGTAATAAAAAAAATAAATAAAAAAAAACCTGCTGCGGACCTTTTAGATACTAAATGCAATCAGAAGGGTAGTCAATGAGTGACTTTTTTTTACCGTTGGGCCAAAAATATGTTCAGTAGGTCAAATATGGACTTATGTACAGCCATAACGTAAAAAAAAAAAAAAACCTTTTGTGGACCTTTTAGATACTAATTGGAACCAGGTCAAGTCAATGAGTGACTTTTTTGACCTTTGGGCCAAAAATATGTTCAGTAGGTCAATTATGGACTTTTTTCAGCCATAACGTAAAAAAAACAAAACAAACATTGAAACCTTCTGTGGACCTTTTAGCTACTGATTGGAATCAGGAGGGAAGTCAATGAGTGACTTTTTTGACCTTTGGGCCAAAAATATGTTCAGTAGGTCAATTATGGACTTTTTTCAGCCATAACGTAAAAAAAACAAAACAAACATTGAAACCTTCTGTGGACCTTTTAGCTACTGATTGGAATCAGGAGGGAAGTCAATGAGTGACTTTTTTGACCTTTGGGAAAAAAATATATTCAGTAAGTCAAATATGAACTTCTGTACAGCCATAACGAAAAGAAAAAAAAATCTTTAAAAACTCTTTGGTGGAACTTTTGGCTGCTAAATAAATTCAGAAGAGAGATCACTGAGCATGTGTAGTAAGTTAGTTTTTAAGGACTCTTGGGACAAAAATATGTTCAGTAGGTCAAATATGGACTTCTGTACAGCCATATCGTTTAAAAAAATTAAAATCTTTTGTGGACCTTTTTTCTACTAATTGGAATCAGAAGGGAATTCAATGAGTGACTTTTTTGACTTTTGGGCCAAAAATATGTTCAGTAGGTCAAATATGGACTTCTGTATAGCCATGACGTAATACATGTTTTGTTTTTTTTAAAACCTTCTGTGGACCTTTTAGCTACTAATTGGAACCAGAAAGAAAGTCACTCACCTTTTTTGACCTTTGGGACAAAAATATGTTAAGTAGGTAAAATATGGACTTCTGTACATGCATAACATGTAAACATTTTTTTAAAATGTAAATCTTTTGTGGACCTTTTATCTACTAATTGGAACCAGGTCAAGTCAATGAGTGACTTTTTTGACCTTTGGGCCAACAATATGTTCATTAGGTCAGTTATGAACTTCTGTGCAGACAATATTTAAGAATTTAAAAAAAACTTTAAAAACCCTTTGGTGGAACTTTTGGCTTGTAATTGGACTCAGAAGGGAAGTCACTGAGTATGTATAGTAAGTTAGTGTTTAAGGGCTGTTGGGACAAAAATATGTTCAGTAGGTCAAATATGGACTTCTGTACAGCCATATCGTTAAAAAAATTAAAAATTAAAATCTTTTGTGGACCTTTTTTCTACTAATTGGAATCAGAAGGGAAGTCACTCACCTTTTTTGACGTTTGGGCCAAAAATATGATCAGTAGGTCAAATATGGACTTCTGTATAGCCATAACGTAATAAAAAAAAAAAAAAAAAAAAAACCTGCTGCGGACCTTTTAGATACTAAATGCAATCAGAAGGGTAGTCAATGAGTGACTTTTTTTTACCGTTGGGCCAAAAATATGTTCAGTAGGTCAAATATGGACTTATGTACAGCCATAACGTAAAAAAAAAAAAAAAACCTTTTGTGGACCTTTTAGATACTAATTGGAACCAGGTCAAGTCAATGAGTGACTTTTTTGACCTTTGGGCCAAAAATATGTTCAGTAGGTCAATTATGGACTTTTTTCAGCCATAACGTAAAAAAAACAAAACAAACATTGAAACCTTCTGTGGACCTTTTAGCTACTGATTGGAATCAGGAGGGAAGTCAATGAGTGACTTTTTTGACCTTTGGGCCAAAAATATGTTCAGTAGGTCAATTATGGACTTTTTTCAGCCATAACGTAAAAAAAACAAAACAAACATTGAAACCTTCTGTGGACCTTTTAGCTACTGATTGGAATCAGGAGGGAAGTCAATGAGTGACTTTTTTGACCTTTGGGAAAAAAATATATTCAGTAAGTCAAATATGAACTTCTGTACAGCCATAACGAAAAGAAAAAAAAATCTTTAAAAACCCTTTGGTGGAACTTTTGGCTGCTAAATAAATTCAGAAGAGAGATCACTGAGCATGTGTAGTAAGTTAGTTTTTAAGGACTCTTGGGACAAAAATATGTTCAGTAGGTCAAAAATGGACTTCTGTACAGCCATATCGTTTAAAAAAATTAAAAATTAAAATCTTTTGTGGACCTTTTTTCTACTAATTGGAATCAGAAGGGGAGTCAGTGAGTGACTTTTTTTTTTACCATTGGGCCAAAAATATGTTCAGTAGGTCAAATATGGACTTCTGTACAGCCATATCGTTTAAAAAAATTAAAATCTTTTGTGGACCTTTTTTCTACTAATTGGAATCAGAAGGGAATTCAATGAGTGACTTTTTTGACTTTTGGGCCAAAAATATGTTCAGTAGGTCAAATATGGACTTCTGTATAGCCATGACGTAATACATGTTTTTTTTTTTTTTAAAACCTTCTGTGGACCTTTTAGCTACTAATTGGAACCAGAAAGAAAGTCACTCACCTTTTTTGACCTTTGGGACAAAAATATGTTAAGTAGGTAAAATATGGACTTCTGTACATGCATAATATGTAAAAAAATTTTTTTAAATTTAAATCTTTTGTGGACCTTTTATCTACTAATTGGAACCAGGTCAAGTCAATGAGTGACTTTTTTGACCTTTGGGCCAACAATATGTTCATTAGGTCAGTTATGAACTTCTGTGCAGACAATATTTAAGAATTAAAAAAAAACTTTAAAAACCCTTTGGTGGAACTTTTGGCTTGTAATTGGACTCAGAAGAGAAGTCACTGAGTATGTATAGTAAGTTAGTGTTTAAGGGCTGTTGGGACAAAAATATGTTCAGTAGGTCAAATATGGACTTCTGTACAGCCATATCGTTAAAAAAATTAAAAATTAAAATCTTTTGTGGACCTTTTTTCTACTAATTGGAATCAGAAGGGAAGTCACTCACCTTTTTTGACGTTTGGGCCAAAAATATGATCAGTAGGTCAAATATGGACTTCTGTATAGCCATAACGTAATAAAAAAAATAAATAAAAAAAAACCTGCTGCGGACCTTTTAGATACTAAATGCAATCAGAAGGGTAGTCAATGAGTGACTTTTTTTTACCGTTGGGCCAAAAATATGTTCAGTAGGTCAAATATGGACTTCTCTACAGCCATAACATGTAAAAAAAAATAAAATAAAACCTTTAAAAAACCTTTGGTGGAACTTTTGGCTGGTAATTGGACTCAGAAGGGAAGTCACTGAATATGTATAGTAAGTTAGTGTTTAAGGGCTGTTGGGACAAAAATATGTTCAGTAGGTCAAATATGGACTTCTGTACTGCCATATCGTTAAAAAAATTAAAAATTAAAATCTTTTGTGGACCTTTTTTCTACTAATTGGAATCAGAAGGGAAGTCACTCACCTTTTTTGACCTTTGGGCCAAAAATATGATCAGTAGGTCAAATATGGACTTCTGTATAGCCATAACGTAATAAAAAAAATAAAAATAAAAAACCTCCTGCGGACCTTTTAGATACTAAATGCAATCAGAAGGGTAGTCAATGAGTGACTTTTTTTTACCGTTGGGCCAAAAATATGTTCAGTAGTTCAAATATGGACTTATGTACAGCCATAACGTAAAAAAAAAAAACCTTTTGTGGACCTTTTAGCTACTAATTGGAACCAGGTCAAGTCAATGAGTGACTTTTTTGACCTTTGGGCCAAAAATATGTTCAGTAGGTCAATTATGGACTTTTTTCAGCCATAACATTAAAAAAAACAAACAAACATTGAAACCTTCTGTGGACCTTTTAGCTACTGATTGGAATCAGGAGGGAAGTCAATGAGTGACTTTTTTGACCTTTGGGAAAAAAAATATATTCAGTAAGTCAAATATGAACTTCTGTACAGCCATAACGAGAAAAAAAAATCTTTAAAAACCCTTTGGTGGAACTTTTGGCTGCTAATTGGATTCAGAAGAGAGATCACTGAGCATGTGTAGTAAGTTAGTTTTTAAGGACTCTTGGGACAAAAATATGTTCAGTAGGTCAAAAATGGACTTCTGTACAGCCATATCGTTTAAAAAAATTTAAAATTAAAATCTTTTGTGGACCTTTTTTCTACTAATTGGAATCAGAAGGGGAGTCAGTGAGTGACTTTTTTTTTACCATTGGGCCAAAAATATGTTCAGTAGGTCAAATATGGACTTCTGTACAGCCATATCGTTTAAAAAAATTAAAATCTTTTGTGGACCTTTTTTCTACTAATTGGAATCAGAAGGGAATTCAATGACTTTTTTGACTTTTGGGCCAAAAATATGTTCAGTAGGTCAAATATGGACTTCTGTATAGCCATAACGTAATACATGTTTTTTTTTTTTTTAAACCTTCTGTGGACCTTTTAGCTACTAATTGGAACCAGAAAGAAAGTCACTCACCTTTTTTGACCTTTGGGACAAAAATATGTTAAGTAGGTAAAATATGGACTTCTGTACATGCATAACATGTAAACATTTTTTTAAAATGTAAATCTTTTGTGGACCTTTTATCTACTAATTGGAACCAGGTCAAGTCAATGAGTGACTTTTTTGACCTTTGGGCCAACAATATGTTCATTAGGTCAGTTATGAACTTCTGTGCAGACAATATTTAAGAATTTAAAAAAAACTTTAAAAACCCTTTGGTGGAACTTTTGGCTTGTAATTGGACTCAGAAGGGAAGTCACTGAGTATGTATAGTAAGTTAGTGTTTAAGGGCTGTTGGGACAAAAATATGTTCAGTAGGTCAAATATGGACTTCTGTACAGCCATATCGTTAAAAAAATTAAAAATTAAAATCTTTTGTGGACCTTTTTTCTACTAATTGGAATCAGAAGGGAAGTCACTCACCTTTTTTGACGTTTGGGCCAAAAATATGATCAGTAGGTCAAATATGGACTTCTGTATAGCCATAACGTAATAAAAAAAATAAATAAAAAAAAACCTGCTGCGGACCTTTTAGATACTAAATGCAATCAGAAGGGTAGTCAATGAGTGACTTTTTTTTACCGTTGGGCCAAAAATATGTTCAGTAGGTCAAATATGGACTTATGTACAGCCATAACGTAAAAAAAAAAAAAAACCTTTTGTGGACCTTTTAGATACTAATTGGAACCAGGTCAAGTCAATGAGTGACTTTTTTGACCTTTGGGCCAAAAATATGTTCAGTAGGTCAATTATGGACTTTTTTCAGCCATAACGTAAAAAAAACAAAACAAACATTGAAACCTTCTGTGGACCTTTTAGCTACTGATTGGAATCAGGAGGGAAGTCAATGAGTGACTTTTTTGACCTTTGGGCCAAAAATATGTTCAGTAGGTCAATTATGGACTTTTTTCAGCCATAACGTAAAAAAAACAAAACAAACATTGAAACCTTCTGTGGACCTTTTAGCTACTGATTGGAATCAGGAGGGAAGTCAATGAGTGACTTTTTTGACCTTTGGGAAAAAAATATATTCAGTAAGTCAAATATGAACTTCTGTACAGCCATAACGAAAAGAAAAAAAAATCTTTAAAAACCCTTTGGTGGAACTTTTGGCTGCTAAATAAATTCAGAAGAGAGATCACTGAGCATGTGTAGTAAGTTAGTTTTTAAGGACTCTTGGGACAAAAATATGTTCAGTAGGTCAAATATGGACTTCTGTACAGCCATATCGTTTAAAAAAATTAAAATCTTTTGTGGACCTTTTTTCTACTAATTGGAATCAGAAGGGAATTCAATGAGTGACTTTTTTGACTTTTGGGCCAAAAATATGTGCAGTAGGTCAAATATGGACTTCTGTATAGCCATGACGTAATACATGTTTTTTTTTTTTAAACCTTCTGTGGACCTTTTAGCTACTAATTGGAACCAGAAAGAAAGTCACTCACCTTTTTTGACCTTTGGGACAAAAATATGTTAAGTAGGTAAAATATGGACTTCTGTACATCCATAACATGTAAAAAAAAAATTAAAATTAAAATCTTTTGTGGACCTTTTATCTACTAATTGGAACCAGGTCAAGTCAATGAGTGACTTTTTTGACCTTTGGGCCAACAATATGTTCATTAGGTCAGTTATGAACTTCTGTGCAGACAATATTTAAGAATGAAAAAAAAACTTTAAAAACCCTTTGGTGGAACTTTTGGCTTGTAATTGGACTCAGAAGGGAAGTCACTGAGTATGGATAGTAAGATAGTGTTTAAGGACTCTTAGGCCAAAAACATATTCAGTAGGTCAAAAATGGACTTCTGTACAGCCATAACATGTAAAAAAAATTAAAAAATAAAAATCTTTTGTGGACCTTTTTTCTACTAAATGCAATCAGAAGGGTAGTCAATGAGTGACTTTTTTTTACCGTTGGGCCAAAAATATGTTCAGTAGGTCAAATATGGACTTATGTACAGCCATAACGTTAAAAAAAAAAAAACCTTTTGTGGACCTTTTAGCTACTAATTGGAACCGGGTCAAGTCAATGAGTGACTTTTTTGACCTTTGGGCCAAAAATATGTTCAGTAGGTCAATTATGGACTTTTTTCAGCCATAACGTTAAAAAAAACAAACAAACATTGAAACCTTCTGTGGACCTTTTAGCTACTGATTGGAATCAGGAGGGAAGTCAATGAGTGACTTTTTTGACCTTTGGGAAAAAAATATATTCAGTAAGTCAAATATGAACTTCTGTACAGCCATAACGAAAAAAAAAAAAAAATCTTTAAAAACCCTTTGGTGGAACTTTTGGCTTGTAATTGGACTCAGAAGGGAAGTCACTGAGTATGGATAGTAAGATAGTGTTTAAGGACTCTTAGGCCAAAAACATATTCAGTAGGTCAAAAATGGACTTCTGTACAGCCATAACATGTAAAAAAAATTAAAAAATTAAAATCTTTTGTGGACCTTTTTTCTACTAATTGGAATCAGAAGGGAAGTCAATGAGTGACTTTTTTGACCTTTGGGCCAAAAATATGTTCAGTAGGTCAAATATGGACTTCTGTACAGCCATATCGTTTAAAAAATTTAAAATTAAAACCTTTTGTGGACCTTTTAGCTACTAATTGGAATCAGAAGGGAAGTCAATGAGTGACTTTTTTGACCTTTGGGCCAAAAATATGTTCAGTATGTCAAATATGAATTTCTGTACAGCCATAACTCGTAAAAAATGAAAAAACCTTTAAAAAACCTTTTGTGGAACTTTTGGCTAGTAATTGGATTCAGAAGGGAAGTCAATGAGTGACTTTTTTTTACCGTTGGGCCAAAAATATGTTCAGTAGGTCAAATATGGACTTCTGTACAGCCATATCGTAAAAAACCCCAAAAAACATTAAAACCTTTTGTGGACCTTTTATGACCTTTTGCCAAAAATATGTTCAGTAAGTCAAATATGGACTTCTGTACAGCCATAATAAGTAAGAATAAAAAAAACTTTAAAAACCTTTTTTGGAACTTTTAGCTACTAATTGGAACCAGGTCAAGTCAATGAGTGACTTTTTTGACCTTTGGACCAAAAAAATGTTCAGTAGGTCAATTATGGACTTCTGTACAGCCATAACGTAAAAAACAAAAAAACATTAAAACCTTTTGTGGACCTTTTAGCTACATATTGGAACCAGAAGGAGAGTCAATGAATGACTTTTATGACCTTTTGCCAAAAATATGTTCAGTAAGTCAAATATGGACTTCTGTATAGCCATAACGTAATAAAAAAAAAAAACAAAAAAAAAACTTCTGTGGACCTTTTAGCTACTAATTGGAATCAGAAAGGAAGTCAATGAGTGACTTTTTTTTTACTGTTGGGCCAAAAATATGTTCAGTAGGTCAAATATGGACTTCTGTACAGCCATATCGTTTAAAAAATTAAAAATTAAAACCTTTTGTGGACCTTTTAGCTACTGATTGGAATCAGAAGGGAAGTCAATGAGTGACTTTTTTGACCTTTGGGCCAAAAATATGTTCAGTATGTCAAATATGAATTTCTGTACAGCCATAACATGTAAAAAATAAAAAAAACCTTTTGTGGAACTTTTGGCTATTAATTGGATTCAGAAGGGAAGTCAATAAGTATGTATAGTAAGTTAGTGTTTAAGGACTGTTGGGACAAAAATATGTTCAGTAGGTCAAATATGGACTTCTGTACAGCCATAACATGTAAAAAAACAACAAAAAAAAACATTTAAAACTTTTATGGACCTTTTAGAAACTAATTGAAATCAAAAAGGAAGTCAATGAGTGACTTTTTTTACCTTAGGGCCAAAAATATGTTCAGTAGGTCAATTATGGACTTCTGTACAGCCATGTACAGAAGTTACATACGCTCGGTTACGTATGTAACCCTCGTTCCCTGAAGGAGGGAATGGAGACGTTCGTCGGAACTGACCGACGAATCTGTGATTTGTTTTGAGAGACCAATCTATTTCGAGTGTTTAAAAACGAGCCAATGAAGATTGGCATGCGATTCACGTATTCCACGAACCGCTCCGCAGCGCGGGTATAAATAAGGAAGTGGAATGCCGCATCATTGTTTTCTGCTGAGGAGAACTAGTGACTCTGCCCCCAAGCGGTAGCGCAGCACCTGGCGACGGGACGTACGTCTCCATTTCCTCCTTCAGGGAATGAGGGTTACATACGTAACTGAGACGTTCCCTTTCAGTCAGTCACGTTCGACGTACGTAGGAACTGACCGACAAATTGGGATCCCTACCAAAACGCCAGGTGGCTGGCCCTTCCAGCGTCCTGCTTTAGCGCACTGGCCTGTCTTAGATGGTACGGAAGTCAGGGCTCCAAGCAGGGAGGTCAGTAACTGCTGTTTCTGCCAGACCCACTCAGTGTGACTACTGGATAACGCTGGGAGATGGTACGCTGCGGAGCCACGTCCTTCAGTGTAAGGATTGGTGGCGGAATACACATAAGGACTAACCTGGCAGGGTGCAACATATGGCAGTCTCTGGGGTGGTTCCAGCCTGGTTCCAGGGGGGAAAGAACACGCCCAGAGACGAGGTACCGTGGAAGAAACCGCCTACATATGGAACCCAGCCTACGCACACGTTTCACAAGCATACGGGTGCAGGCCTGGCACCGTGCAGGCCTGGGGTGACAGAGGACAAGGTTAGCCGTTTCCGGGGAAAACAACTGGAGACAATAGACGCACATATCTGGCCCAGAGGGCAGGAATGGGGTTGCAAGCCGATGCTTAAAATGGGCACTTGCGCTACTGGCCCCTGGGGGCGAGAATGCAGGAAGATACCGGCTCTACACGGAGGCTAGCGAATCTAGCGAACGTGTTATCTGTCAGCGTACCTTAAGCCAGAGCCCAGGAGGAAGCAACACTCCTTGTTCAGTGTGCTCACAACCACAAACAGTGGGCTAACCTTTGCTTGGAGACAGCCTTTCCCTTCTGCTGGCCTCCGTAACTGGCGAAGAGCTGCTCTAAGGTACGAAAGCTTGGAGTCCGGTCTACGTACGCGCAAAGAGCGCGGATGGGACATAACAAAGCCAGGGCTGAGTA
Organism: Romanogobio albipinnatus; assembly: GCA_023566225.1. Taxonomy (NCBI): domain Eukaryota; kingdom Metazoa; phylum Chordata; class Actinopteri; order Cypriniformes; family Gobionidae; genus Romanogobio; species Romanogobio albipinnatus. The sequence continues at coordinate 55,551,110 of CM042247.1, forward strand.
GTGACCGGCAGAGTATTGACACCAGTCGGGCCCCCCGGTCCTCCTCCGGGGGGTGGGGGAGGGGTGCGAACACCCACTCCATCGGAGCAGCTCCTGTTATCCCTGGGATGCCCGTCTCAAGGCCGCTTGCCCTTACGCTTGCTTGTAGACTAGCGAGGCCCTGAGCGGGTTGGGCGTCTCCCTTATGTCCATAACCCTGCTTCCCTGATGGAGGCTGCTGTCTTTGTTTCGCGGAGGCGGACGCAGGGGGGGCGCCCTCGGCAACAAGCTGGCAGAGGCACTGCGAATCAGGATGTTTTTTGTTTTTTTTAAACCGCCTCTGTTTGCTTCTGGGCCATCGAGAACTGCTGGGCAAAGGTCTTGATGGCGTCGCTGAAGAGGCCAGCCTGACAGACAGGGGCGTTGAGGAACCGAACTTAGTCAGACTCACGCATATCTTGCCAGGTTTAGCCCCAGGTTTCTGGACCACTAGAGTGGACATCGCCTGACCCAGGGAGGACTACCCTCATGCATGCAGGACAAAAATGTATACAGATTTTGGCCCTTTTGGTGTTCCATATTTTGACACCAAATAGTTCCATGCTGCTAATTTTTCCAATGCCCATCCGGGAAAAAGGCACGGGGGCAGGCAAGGCGATTTACGCACTAAGCCTCAGCCATCCGGGAAAGCATGGCTGTCAACTCTGAATCTGATTCAGCAAGAACACAAACTATTATAGTGGGAAACTCAGCATCATCATTTCTACCAGAAAGACTCGGGAGATAGAATGATAAATGAAGCATGCATTTATTGACAGCCCAGCAAGCATAATAAAGTTTTGGCAGATCTGCATATTCCTGCCTGAAGATGAAGGCAGGGGCGTATCCGACCCCCCTTTGAAGGTATGTACCTTCTGGTGGTATCATCCTGGTGGTGGTGGGGATGGTGGAGGCTGTTGTTGCGTTGGCATCTGCGAACTCAAACATGTGTAAGTACGACTTTTATACAGAGAGTATAAGACGTGATTGGATAGAATTGAAGTGAATAAGTGACAAAGTAATTAAGTCTTCCTGGCAGAACTTAAGCTGATGCTTCCCCTAGGTCCCGTTGTTTTCTATAAAGACCAGCAATCCCATCTGTATGGCATGTGAGACACTGAACCAGCAATGGCAGGCATCAGACACTGAACGTGGCCGTCAAACTCGACGGCACACGGCGTGCTGAACGCTCAAGCACTATGAAAAAGTCAAGATGTGAACACCGCATTGACATGGTCAAGTATTCATGAGAGAACATGAACCACCCACAAACACTGTCTCAGGATGCTTGTGATGCGATAGAGGAGTGGGGGCCCACAGAGATGTTACCTGCTGGGGAAGCACCACTGTAATCCTCAGGTCACCAAGGCTTATTAGCCGAAGTAGGCCTTTTCTGGCTTTTTCAAGAAAATAAACTAGATCGGAGGTAAAGGGACTCAACCCCGTTTGAGTTTCATAGTCTCATATCTAAAGCGCAGAGTGATGCCGTGACAACCCCCGCTGTACACTTAAAATATGTGTACATAGTATGTTGCTTATATAATTTATTTTTAATTTGTATATTGGGTCTATGCTATTTTGCACATTGTCTGTATATTTGTATATTGTTATTTTTTTTTTTTTATCTGTGTCTTGTCACTGTCATTCTCTGCACTGTGGAGCTTCTGTCACTACAACAAATTCCTAGTATGTGTAAACATACCTTGCAATAAAGCTCATTCTGATTCTGATTCTGATGTTCAGTGGGTCAAATATGGACTACTGGTACAGCCATATCATGTAAAATAAAAAATTAAAAAATTAAAACCTTTTGTGGAGCTTTTAGCTACTAATTGGAATCAGAAGGGTTGTCAGTGAGTGACTTTTCTGACCTTTGAGACAAAAATATGTTCAGTAGGTCAAATATGGACTTTTGTACAGCCATAACATTTAAACAGAAAAAAAGAAAAACTTTAAAACCTTTAAAAACTTTTTGTAGAGCTTTTACTAGCCAGTAATGGGAATTGCATTGAATTGCACTCGGTGTGCATTGAAGAGATTAGTCCTTTTTTGTTACACTTACATACAATACTCGTTGTGCATTGAAGAGATAAGTATTTTTGCGTTTAAATGCATACAAAACTCATTGTGCATTGAATACATTAGTGCGTTTAGTGGCATTTCATAATGACAAACTTGTTGTGCATTGAAGAGATAAATGCTCGCATTGCATTGCATAATAATAACTTGTGCATTGAAGAGACAATTTATTTTGCAAAATGCATTGCGCATTGAATAGATTACTGCGTTTGCATTGCATAATAATGTATTGTGCATTGAAGAGATTAGTGGTGTTGCGTTGCACTGCATACAAGACTCGAGCATTAAAGAGAAAAGTGCTGTTGCATTGCAATTGCATATAATAATTTTTTGTGCATTGAAGAGACAAGTGATTTTGAAATGCAATGCACACCTAGTTCATTGCATTCCAGAACTAGGTGTGCATTAAGAAGATTAGTGCGTTTGCAAGACATTGCATTAAAAAACTTGTGCATTGAAGAGATAAATGATTTTGCATTGCATTCATAACTGGGTGGGCATTGAGAGATTAGTGTTTTTGGGTTGCACTGCATACAAGACTCGTGCATTGAAAGAGAAAAGTGATTTTGCATTGCATTCAAGAACTCGGTATGCATTAAAGAGATTAGTGGTTTTGCATTGCAATGCATACAAAACGCAATGTGCATTGAATAGGTTAGTGCTTTTGGAATGCACTGCATATAAGATTCGTTGTGCCTTGAAGAGGCTGTTGCATTGCATTGCATATAAGAACTTGTTGTGTATTGAAGAGACCAAGTATTTTGCAAAATGCATTGCGCATTGAATAGATTAGGGCGTTTGCAGTGCATTGCATTAAAAAACTTGTGTGTGCATTGAAGAGACAAATGATTTAGCAAAATGCATTGCGCATTGGATGGATTAGTGCGTTTTGCATTGCATTGCATTCAAGAACTTGGTGTGCATTGAAGAGATTAGTGGTTTTGCATTGCAATGCGTACAAAACGCAATGTGCTTTGAAGAGATTAGTGGTTTTGCATTGCAATGGATACAAGACCCGTTGTGCATTGAAGAGATAAGTACTTTTGCATTTAAATGTATACAAAACTTATTGTGCATTGAATAGGTTAGTGCTTTTGCAATGCACTGCATATAAGATTCGTTGTGTCTTGAAGAGATATGTGCTGTTGCATTGCATTGCATATAAGAACTTGTTGTGTGCATTGAAAAGACAAATGATTTTGCAAAATGCATTGTGCATTGGATGGATTAGTACGTTTTGCATTGCATTGCATTAAAAAACTTGTGCATTGAAGATATAAGTGCTTTTGCATTGCACTGCAATAAGACTAGTTGTGCATTGAAGAGATGTGCTGATGCATTGCATATAAGAACTTGTGCATTGAAGAGATAAGTGATTTTGCATTGCATTGCATTCAAAAACTCGGTGTGCATTGAATAGATTAGGGCGTTTGCCTTGCATTGCATTAAAAAAATGTGTGTGTGCATTGAAGAGACAAATGATTTTGCATTGCATTCCAGAACTAGGTGCGTATTAAGGAGATTAGTGCATTTGCAAAAAACTTGTGCATTGAAGAGATTAGTGGTGTTGCATTACAATGCATACAAAACGCAATGTGCATTGAATAGATTAGTGCGTTTGCATTGCATTAAAAAACGTGTGCATTGAAGAGATGTGCTTTTGCGTTGCACTGCATACAAGACTCGAGCATTAAAGAGAAAAGTGCTGTTGCATTGCATTGCATATAATAATTTTTTGTGCGTTGAGTTTTGCAAAATGCATTGTGCATTGGATGGATTAGTACGTTTTGCATTGCATTGCATTAAACAACTTGGTGTGCATTGAAGAGATTAGTGGTTTTGCATTGCAATGCATTGCATTGCGAGCAAAACGCAATGTGCATTAAAATACTTGTGCATTGAAGAGATAAGTACTTTTGCATTTAAATGCATACAAAACTTATTGTGCATTGAATAGATTAGTGTGTTTGCATTGCATTAAAATACTTGTGCATTGAAGATATAAGTGCTTTTGCAATGCACTGCATATAAGACTAGTTGTGCATTGAAGAGACAAATGATTTTTCAAAATGCATTGTGCATTGGATGGATTAGTACGTTTTGCATTGCATTGCATTAAAAAACGGTGTGCATTGAAGAGATTAGTGGTTTTGCATTGCAATGCATACAAAACGCAATGTGCATTAAAATACTTGTGCATTGAAGAGATAAGTACTTTTGCATTTAAATGCATACAAAACTTATTGCGTATTGAATAGATTAGTGCGTTTGCATTGCATTGCATTAAAATACTTGTGCATTGAAGATATAAGTGCTTTTGCAATCTACTGCATATAAGACTAGTTGTGCATTGAAGAGATGTGCTGTTGCATTGCATATAAGAACTTGTGCATTGAAGAGACCAAGGATTTTGCAAAATGCATTGCGCATTGAGGCGTTTGCATTGCATTGCATTCAAGAACTCGGTGTACATTGAGAGACAAATTGAATCGATTAGTGTTATTGCATTGCATTCAAGAACTCGGTGTGCATTGAAGAGATTACTGCGTTTGCATTGCATTGCATTAAAAAAACTTGTGCATTGAAGAGACAAATGATTTTGCATTGCACTGCATTCGAGAACTGGGTGTACATTGAAGAAATTAGTGGTTTTGCATTGCAATGCGTACAAAACGGAATGTGCATTGAATATATTAGTGCATTAGTGAATAGATTAGTGCAATAGATTAGTGCATTTCTATTGAATAGATAATTGCATTGCATTAAAAAGCTTGTTGTGCATTGAAGAGATTAGTGTGTTGCATTGCAATTTATACAAAACGCAATGTGCATTGATAGATTAGTGCGTTTGCAATTAATTGCATATAAGAACTTGTTATGCATTGAAGAGACAAGTGATTTTGCATTGCATTGCATACAAAACACAATGAGCATTGAATAGATTAGTGCAATGCATTGCAATGCATTCAAGATTCATGCATTGAAAAGATAAGTACTTTTGCATTTAAAATGCATACAAAACGCAATGTGCATTGAATATGCATTGCATTAAAAAACTTGTGCGATAAGTGCTTTTGCGTTGCAATGCATACAAAACGCATTGCGTAGGTTAGTGCGTTTGTATTGTATCGCATACTAAAACTTGCTGTTCATTGAAGAGCTTAGTGCTTTTGCATTGCAATGCATAAGAAATTGTTGTGCATTGAAGAGAAAGGTGATTTTGCAAAACGCTTGCGCATTGAATATATTTGTACGTTTGTATTGCATTGCTTTATAAAACTTGTTGTTTGTTCACTAAGTCAAATATGGACTTCTGTACAGCATTATAGTTAAAAAAATAAAAAATTAAAACCTTTTGTGGACCTTTTAGCTACTAATTGGAATCAGAAGGGAAGTCAATGAGTGACTTTTTTTACCGTTGGGCCAAAAATATGTTCAGTAGGTCAAATATGGACTTATGTACAGCCATAACGTAAAAAACAAAAAACATTAAAACCTTTTGTGGACCTTTTAGCTACATATTGGAACCAGAAGGAGAGTCAATGAATGACTTTTATGACCTTTTGCCAAAAATATGTTCAGTAAGTCAAATATGGACTTCTGTATAGCCATAACGTAATAAAATAAATAAATAAAAAAAACCTTCTGTGGACCTTTTAGCTACTAATTGGAATCAGAAAGGAAGTCAATGAGTGACTTTTTTTTTACCGTTGGGCCAAAAATATGTTCGGTAGGTCAAATATGGACTTCTGTACAGCCACATCGTTTAAAAAATTAAAAATTAAAATCTTTTGTGGACCTTTTTCTACTAATTGGAATCAGAAGGGAAGTCAATGAGTGACTTTTTTTAGCTTTGGGCCAAAAATATGTTCGGTAGGTCAAATATGGACTTCTGTACAGCCACATCGTTTAATTTTTTTTAAATTAAAATCTTTTGTGGACCTTTTTTCTACTAATTGTAATCAGAAGGGAAGTCGATGAGTGACTTTTTTTAATGTTGGGCCAAAAATATGTTAAGTAGGTCAAATATGGACTTATGTACAGCCATAACGTAAAAAACAAAAAACATTAAAACCTTCTGTGGACCTTTTAGCTACTAATTGGAACCAGAAGGAGAGTCAATGAATAACTTTTATGACCTTTTGCCAAAAATATGTTCAGTAAGTCAAATACGGACTTCTGTACAGCCATATCGTTTAAAAAATTAAAAATTAAAACCTTTTGTGGACCTTTTAGCTACTAATTGGAATCAGAAGGGAAGTCAATGAGTGACTTTTTTTTTTTTACCGTTGGGCCAAAAATATGTTCAGTAGGTCAATTATGGACTTCTGTACAGCCATAACATGTACACATTTTTTAAAAATTAAAACCTTTTGTGGACCTTTTAGCTACTAATTGGAACCAGAAGGAGAGTCAATGAATGACTTTTATGACCTTTTGCCAAAAATATGTTCAGTAAGTCAAATATGGACTTCTGTGCAGACAACATTTAAGAATAAAAAAAAACTTTAAAAACCCTTGGGTGGAACTTTTGGCTTGTAATTGGACTCAGAAGGGAAGTCACTCTGAGTATGGATAATAAGATAGTGTTTAAGGACTCTTAGGCCAAAAACATATTCAGTAGGTCAAAAATGGACTTCTGTACAGCCATAACATGTAAAAAAAATAAAAAAAATAAAATCTTTTGTGGACCTTTTTTCTACTAATTGGAATCAGAAGGGAAGTCAATGAGTGACTTTTTTGACCTTTGGGCCAAAAATATGTTCAGTAGGTCAAATATGGACTTCTGTACAGCCATATCGTAAAAAAAATTAAAAATTAAAACCTTTTGTGGACCTTTTAGCTACTAATTGGAATCAGAAGGGAAGTCGATGAGTGACTTTTTTTAACGTTGGGCCAAAAATATGTTAAGTAGGTCAAATATGGACTTATGTACAGCCATAACGTAATAAAAATAAAAAAATAAAAAAATAACCTTCTGTGGACCTTTTAGCTACTAATTGGAATCAAAAAGGAAGTCAATGAGTGACTTTTTTGACCTTTGGGCCAAAAATATGTTCGATAGGTCAAATATGGACTTCTGTACAGCCACATCGTTAAAAAAATTTAAAATTAAAATCTTTTGTGGACCTTTTTTCTACTAATTGTAATCAGAAGGGAAGTCGATGAGTGACTTTTTTTTAACGTTGGGCCAAGAATATGTTAAGTAGGTCAAATATGGACTTATGTACAGCCATAACGTAAAAAACAAAAAACATTAAAACCTTTTGTGGACCTATTTTTAGCTACTAATTGGAACCAGAAGGAGAGTCAATGAATGACTTTTATGACCTTTTGCCAAAAATATGTTCAGTAAGTCAAATATGGACTTCTGTACAGCCATAATAAGTAAGAATAAAAAAAACTTTAAAAACCTTTTGGTGGAATTTTTGGCTAGTAATTGGATTCAAAAGGGAAGTCAATGAGTGACTTTTTTGACCTTTGGGCCAAAAATATGTTCATTAGGTAAATTATGAACTTCTGTGCAGACAACATTTAAGAATAAAAAAAAAACTTTAAAACCCCTTTGGTGGAACTTTTGGCTTGTATTTGGACTCAGAAGGGAAGTCATTGAGTATGGATAATAAGATAGTGTTTAAGGACTCTTAGGCCAAAAACATATTCAGTAGGTCAAAAATGGACTTCTGTACAGCCATAACATGTAAAATTTTTTTAAAAAATTAAAATCTTTTGTGGACCTTCTTTCTACTAATTGGAATCAGAAGGGAAGTCAATGAGTGACTTTTTTGACCTTTGGGCCAAAAATATGTTCAGTAGGTCAAATATGGACTTCTGTACAGACATATCGTTAAAAAAATTTAAAATTAAAACCTTTTGTGGACCTTTTAGCTACTAATTGGAATCAGAAGGGAAGTCAATGAGTGACTTTTTTTTTACCGTTGGGCCAAAAATATGTTCGGTAGGTCAAATATGGACTTCTGTACAGCCACATCGTTTAAAAAATTAAAAATTAAAATCTTTTGTGGACCTTTTTTCTACTAATTGGAATCAGAAGGGAAGTCAATGAGTGACTTTTTTGACCTTTGGGCCAAAAATATGTTCAGTAGGTCAAATATGGACTTCTGTACAGCCATATCATTAAAAAAATTAAAAATTAAAACCTTTTGTGGACCTTTTAGCTACTAATTGGAATCAGAAGGGGAGTCGATGAGTGACTTTTTTTTACTGTTGGGCCAAAAAAATGTTCAGTAGATCAAAAATGGACTTCTGTACAGCCATATCGTTAAAAAAATTAAAAATTTAAAACTTTTGTGGACCTTTTAGCTACTATTTGGAATCAGAAGGGAAGTCAATGAGTGACTTTTTTTTACCGTTTGGACAAAAATATGTTCAGTAGGTCAAATATGGACTTCTGTACAGCCATAACGTAAAAAACAAAAAACATTAAAACCTTTTGCGGACCTTTTAGCTACATATTGGAACCAGAAGGAGAGTCAATTAATGACTTTTATGACCTTTTGCCAAAAATATGTTCAGTAAGTCAAATATGGACTTCTGTACAGCCATAATAAGTAAGAATAAAAAAACCTTTAAAAATTTTTGTGGAACTTTTAGCTACTAATTGGAACCAGGTCAAGTCAATGAGTGACTTTTTTGACCTTTTGCCAAAAATATGTTCAGTAAGTCAAATATGGACTTATGTACAGCCATAACGTAAAAAACAAAAAAAAAACATTAAAACCTTTTGTGGACCTTTTAGCTACATATTGGAACCAGAAGGAGAGTCAATGAATGACTTTTATGACCTTTTGCCAAAAATATGTTCAGTAAGTCAAATATGGACTTCTGTACAGCCATAATAAGTAAGAATAAAAAAAACTTTAAAAACCTTTTTTGGAACTTTTAGCTACTAATTGGAACCAGGTCAAGTCAATGAGTGACTTTTTTGACCTTTGGACCAAAAAAATGTTCAGTAGGTCAATTATGGACTTCTGTACAGCCATAACGTAAAAAACAAAAAAACATTAAAACCTTTTGTGGACCTTTTAGCTACATATTGGAACCAGAAGGAGAGTCAATGAATGACTTTTATGACCTTTTGCCAAAAATATATTTAGTAAGTCAAATATGGACTTCTGTATAGCCATAACGTAATAAAAAAAACAAAAACAAAAAACTTCTGTGGACCTTTTAGCTACTAATTGGAATCAGAAAGGAAGTCAATGAGTGACTTTTTTTTTACCGTTGGGCCAAAAATATGTTCAGTAGGTCAAATATGGACTTCTGTACAGCCATATCGTTTAAAAAATTAAAAATTAAAACCTTTTGTGTACCTTTTAGCTACTAATTGGAATCAGAAGGGAAGTCAATGAGTGACTTTTTTGACCTTTGGGCCAAAAAAATGTTCATTAGGTCAGTTATGAACTTCTGTGCAGACAACATTTAAGAATTAAAAAAAACCTTTAAAAACCCTTTGGTGGAACTTTTGGCTTGTAATTGGACTCAGAAGGGAAGTCACTGAGTATGGATAGTAAGATAGTGTTTAAGGACTCTTAGGCCAAAAACATATTCAGTAGGTCAAAAATGGACTTCTGTACAGCCATAACATGTAAAAAAAATTAAAAAAATAAAATCTTTTGTGGACCTTTTTTCTACTAATTGGAATCAGAAGGGAAGTCAATGAGTGACTTTTTTGACCTTTGGGCCAAAAATATGTTCAGTAGGTCAAATATGGACTTCTGTACAGCCATATCGTTTAAAAAATTTAAAATTAAAACCTTTTGTGGACCTTTTAGCTACTAATTGGAATCAGAAGGGATGAGTGACTTTTTTGACCTTTGGGCCAAAAATATGTTCAGTATGTCAAATATGAATTTCTGTACAGCCTTAACTCGTAAAAAATGAAAAAACCTTTAAAAAACCTTTTGTGGAACTTTTGGCTAGTAATTGGATTCAGAAGGGAAGTCAATAAGTATGTATAGTAAGATAGTGTTTAAGGACTCTAAGGCCAAACAAATATTCAGTAGGTCAAATATGGACTTCTCTACAGCCATAACATGTTAAAAAAAAAAAACCTTTAAAAAACCTTTGGTGGAACTTTTGGCTGGTAATTGGACTCAGAAGGGAAGTAACTGAATATGTATAGTAAGTTAGTGTTTAAGGGCTGTTGGGACAAAAATATGTTCAGTAGGTCAAATATGGACTTCTGTACAGCCATATCGTTTAAAAAAATTAAAATCTTTTGTGGACCTTTTTTCTACTAATTGGAATCAGAAGGGAATTCAATGAGTGACTTTTTTGACTTTTGGGCCAAAAATATGTTCAGTAGGTCAAATATGGACTTCTGTATAGCCATGACGTAATACATGTTTTTTTTTTTTTAAAACCTTCTGTGGACCTTTTAGCTACTAATTGGAACCAGAAAGAAAGTCACTCACCTTTTTTGACCTTTGGGACAAAAATATGTTAAGTAGGTAAAATATGGACTTCTGTACATGCATAACATGTAAAAAAATTTTTTTAAATTTAAATCTTTTGTGGACCTTTTATCTACTAATTGGAACCAGGTCAAGTCAATGAGTGACTTTTTTGACCTTTGGGCCAACAATATGTTCATTAGGTCAGTTATGAACTTCTGTGCAGACAATATTTAAGAATTAAAAAAAAACTTTAAAAACCCTTTGGTGGAACTTTTGGCTTGTAATTGGACTCAGAAGAGAAGTCACTGAGTATGTATAGTAAGTTAGTGTTTAAGGGCTGTTGGGACAAAAATATGTTCAGTAGGTCAAATATGGACTTCTGTACAGCCATATCGTTAAAAAAATTAAAAATTAAAATCTTTTGTGGACCTTTTTTCTACTAATTGGAATCAGAAGGGAAGTCACTCACCTTTTTTGACCTTTGGGAAAAAAATATATTCAGTAAGTCAAATATGAACTTCTGTACAGCCATAACGAAAAAAAAAAAAAAATCTTTAAAAACCCTTTGGTGGAACTTTTGGCTGCTAATTGGATTCAGAAGAGAGATCACTGAGCATGTGTAGTAAGTTAGTTTTTAAGGACTCTTGGGACAAAAATATGTTCAGTAGGTCAAAAATGGACTTCTGTACAGCCATATCGTTTAAAAAAATTAAAATCTTTTGTGGACCTTTTTTCTACTAATTGGAATCAGAAGGGAATTCAATGAGTGACTTTTTTGACTTTTGGGCCAAAAATATGTTCAGTAGGTCAAATATGGACTTCTGTATAGCCATAACGTAATACATGTTTGTTTTTTTTAAAACCTTCTGTGGACCTTTTAGCTACTAATTGGAACCAGAAAGAAAGTCACTCACCTTTTTTGACCTTTGGGACAAAAATTTGTTAAGTAGGTAAAATATGGACTTCTGTACATGCATAACATGTAAAACATTTTTTAAAATTTAAATCTTTTGTGGACCTTTTATCTACTAATTGGAACCAGGTCAAGTCAATGAGTGACTTTTTTGACCTTTGGGCCAACAATATGTTGATTAGGTCAGTTATGAACTTCTGTGCAGACAATATTGAAGAATAAAAAAAAAACTTTAAAAACCCTTTGGTGGAACTTTTGGCTTGTAATTGGACTCAGAAGGGAAGTCACTGAGTATGGATAGTAAGATAGTGTTTAAGGACTTTTAGGCCAAAAACATATTCAGTAGGTCAAAAATGGACTTCTGTACAGCCATAACGTAATACATGTTTTTCTTTTTAAACCTTCTTTGGACATTTTAGCTACTAATTGGAACCAGAAGGAAAGGCACTCACCTTTTTTGACCTTTGGGACAAAAATATGTTCAGTAGGTCAAATATGGACTTCTGTACAGCCATATCGTTAAAAAAATTAAAAATTAAAATCTTTTGTGGACCTTTTTTCTACTAATTGGAATCAGAAGGGAAGTCACTCACGTTTTTTGACCTTTGGGCCAAAAATATGATCAGTAGGTCAAATATGGACTTCTGTATAGCCATAACGTAATAAAAAAAAATAAAAATAAAAAACCTCCTGCGGACCTTTTAGATACTAAATGCAATCAGAAGGGTAGTCAATGAGTGACTTTTTTTTACCGTTGGGCCAAAAATATGTTCAGTAGTTCAAATATGGACTTATGTACAGCCATAACGTTAAAAAAAAAATCTTTTGTGGACCTTTTAGCTACTAAATGGAATCAGAAGGGAATTCAATGAATGACTTTTTTGACTTTTGGGCCAAAAATATGTTCAGTAGGTCAAATATGGACTTCTGTATAGCCATAACGTAATACATGTTTTTTTTTTAAAAAACCTTCTGTGGACCTTTTAGCTACTAATTGGAACCAGAAAGAAAGTCACTCACCTTTTTTGACCTTTGGGACAAAAATATGTTAAGTAGGTAAAATATGGACTTCTGTACATGCATAACATGTAAAAAATTTTTTAAAATTTAAATCTTTTGTGGACCTTTTATCTACTAATTGGAACCAGGTCAAGTCAATGAGTGACTTTTTTGACCTTTGGGCCAACAATATGTTCATTAGGTCAGTTATGAACTTCTGTGCAGACAATATTTAAGAATTAAAAAAAAACTTTAAAAACCCTTTGGTGGAACTTTTGGCTTGTAATTGGACTCAGAAGGGAAGTCACTGAGTATGGATAGTAAGATAGTGTTTAAGGACTCTTAGGCCAAAAACATATTCAGTAGGTCAAAAATGGACTTCTGTACAGCCATAACGTAATACATGTTTTTTTTTTTAAACCTTCTTTGGACCTTTTAGCTACTAATTGGAACCAGAAGGAAAGGCACTTACCTTTTTTGACCTTTGGGACAAAAATATGTTCAGTAGGTCAAATATGGACTTCTGTACAGCCATATCGTTAAAAAAATTAAAAATTAAAATCTTTTGTGGACCTTTTTTCTACTAATTGGAATCAGAAGGGAAGTCACTCACATTTTTTGACCTTTGGGCCAAAAACATGATCAGTAGGTCAAAAATGGACTTCTGTACAGCCATATCGTTTAAAAAAATAAAAAATAAAAATCTTTTGTGGACCTTTTTTCTACTAATTGGAATCAGAAGGGGAGTCAGTGAGTGACTTTTTTTTTACCATTGGGCCAAAAATATGTTCAGTAGGTCAAATATGGACTTCTGTACAGCCATATCGTTTAAAAAAATTAAAATCTTTTGTGGACCTTTTTTCTACCAATTGGAATCAGAAGGGAATTCAATGAGTGACTTTTTTGACTTTTGGGCCAAAAATATGTTCAGTAGGTCAAATATGGACTTCTCTACAGCCATAACATGTAAAAAAAATAAAATAAAACCTTTAAAAAACCTTTGGTGGAACTTTTGGCTGGTAATTGGACTCAGAAGGGAAGTCACTGAATATGTATAGTAAGTTAGTGTTTAAGGGCTGTTGGGCCAAAAATATGTTCAGTAGTTCAAATATGGACTTATGTACAGCCATATCGTTTAAAAAAATTAAAATCTTTTGTGGACCTTTTAGCTACTAATTGGAATCAGAAGGGAATTCAATGAGTGACTTTTTTGACTTTTGGGCCAAAAATATGTTCAGTAGGTCAAATATGGACTTCTGTATAGCCATAACGTAATACATGTTTTTTTTTTTTAAAACCTTCTGTGGACCTTTTAGCTACTAATTGGAACCAGAAAGAAAGTCACTCACCTTTTTTGACCTTTGGGACAAAAATATGTTAAGTAGGTAAAATATGGACGTCTGTACATGCATAACATGTAAAAAATTTTTTAAAATTTAAATCTTTTGTGGACCTTTTATCTACTAATTGGAACCAGGTCAAGTCAATGAGTGACTTTTTTGACCTTTGGGCCAACAATATGTTCATTAGGTCAGTTATGAACTTCTGTGCAGACAATATTTAAGAATTAAAAAAAAACTTTAAAAACCCTTTGGTGGAACTTTTGGCTTGTAATTGGACTCAGAAGGGAAGTCACTGAGTATGGATAGTAAGATAGTGTTTAAGGACTCTTAGGCCAAAAACATATTCAGTAGGTCAAAAATGGACTTCTGTACAGCCATAACGTAATACATGTTTTTTTTTTTAAACCTTCTTTGGACCTTTTAGCTACTAATTGGAATCAGAAGGGAAGTCAATGAGTGACTTTTTTGACCTTTGGGCCAAAAATATGTTCAGTAGGTCAAATATGGACTTCTGTACAGCCATATCGTTTAAAAAATTAAAAATTAAAACCTTTTGTGGACCTTTTAGCTACTAATTGGAATCAGAAGGGAAGCCAATGAGTGACTTTTTTGACCTTTGGGCCAAAAATATGTTCAGTATGTCAAATATGAATTTCTGTACAGCCATAACTCGTAAAAAATGAAAAAACCTTTAAAAAACCTTTTGTGGAACTTTTGGCTAGTAATTGGATTCAGAAGGGAAGTCAATGAGTGACTTTTTTTTACCGTTGGGCCAAAAAAATGTTCAGTAGGTCAAATATGGACTTCTGTACAGCCATATCGTTAAAAAAATTAAAACCTTTTGTGGACCTTTTTTCTACTAATTGGAATCAGAAGGGAAGTCAATGAGTGACTTTTTTTTACCGTTGGGCCAAAAATATGTTCAGTAGGTCAAATATGGACTTATGTACAGCCATAACGTAAAAAAACCCAAAAAACATTAAAACCTTTTGTGGACCTTTTATGACCTTTTGCCAAAAATATGTTCAGTAAGTCAAATATGGACTTCTGTACAGCCATAATAAGTAAGAATAAAAAAAACTTTAAAAACCTTTTTTGGAACTTTTAGCTACTAATTGGAACCAGGTCAAGTCAATGAGTGACTTTTTTGACCTTTGGACCAAAAAAATGTTCAGTAGGTCAATTATGGACTTCTGTACAGCCATAACGTAAAAAACAAAAAAACATTAAAACCTTTTGTGGACCTTTTAGCTACATATTGGAACCAGAAGGAGAGTCAATGAATGACTTTTATGACCTTTTGCCAAAAATATGTTTAGTAAGTCAAATATGGACTTCTGTATAGCCATAACGTAATAAAAAAAACAAAAACAAAAAACTTCTGTGGACCTTTTAGCTACTAATTGGAATCAGAAAGGAAGTCAATGAGTGACTTTTTTTTTACCGTTGGGCCAAAAATATGTTCAGTAGGTCAAAAATGGACTTCTGTACAGCCATATCGTTTAAAAAATTAAAAATTAAAACCTTTTGTGTACCTTTTAGCTACTAATTGGAATCAGAAGGGAAGTCAATGAGTGACTTTTTTGACCTTTGGGCCAAAAAAATGTTCATTAGGTCAGTTATGAACTTCTGTGCAAACAACATTTAAGAATTAAAAAAAACCTTTAAAAACCCTTTGGTGGAACTTTTGGCTTGTAATTGGACTCAGAAGGGAAGTCACTGAGTATGGATAGTAAGATAGTGTTTAAGGACTCTTAGGCCAAAAACATATTCAGTAGGTCAAAAATGGACTTCTGTACAGCCATAACATGCAAAAAAAATTAAAAAAATAAAATCTTTTGTGGACCTTTTTTCTACTAATTGGAATCAGAAGGGAAGTCAATGAGTGACTTTTTTGACCTTTGGGCCAAAAATATGTTCAGTAGGTCAAATATGGACTTCTGTACAGCCATATTGTTTAAAAAATTTAAAATGAAAACCTTTTGTGGACCTTTTAGCTACTAATTGGAATCAGAAGGGATGAGTGACTTTTTTTTTACCGTTGGGCCAAAAATATGTTCAGTAGGTCAAATATGGACTTCTGTACAGCCATATCGTTTAAAAAATTTAAAATTAAAACCTTTTGTGGACCTTTTAGCTACTAATTGGAATCAGAAGGGAAGTCAATGAGTGACTTTTTTGACCTTTGGGCCAAAAATATGTTCAGTAGGTCAAATATGGACTTCTGTATAGCCATAACGTAATACATGTTTTTTTTTTTAAAAACCTTCTGTGGACCTTTTAGCTACTAATTGGAACCAGAAAGAAAGTCACTCACCTTTTTTGACCTTTGGGACAAAAATATGTTAAGTAGGTAAAATATGGACTTCTGTACATGCATAACATGTAAAAAATTTTTTAAAATTTAAATCTTTTGTGGACCTTTTATCTACTAATTGGAACCAGGTCAAGTCAATGAGTGACTTTTTTGACCTTTGGGCCAACAATATGTTCATTAGGTCAGTTATGAACTTCTGTGCAGACAATATTTAAGAATTAAAAAAAAACTTTAAAAACCCTTTGGTGGAACTTTTGGCTTGTAATTGGACTCAGAAGGGAAGTCACTGAGTATGGATAGTAAGATAGTGTTTAAGGACTCTTAGGCCAAAAACATATTCAGTAGGTCAAAAATGGACTTCTGTACAGCCATAACGTAATACATGTTTTTTTTTTTAAACCTTCTTTGGACCTTTTAGCTACTAATTGGAACCAGAAGGAAAGGCACTTACCTTTTTTGACCTTTGGGACAAAAATATGTTCAGTAGGTCAAATATGGACTTCTGTACAGCCATATCGTTAAAAAAATTAAAAATTAAAATCTTTTGTGGACCTTTTTTCTACTAATTGGAATCAGAAGGGAAGTCACTCACCTTTTTTGACCTTTGGGCCAAAAATATGATCAGTAGGTCAAAAATAGACTTCTGTACAGCCATATCGTTTAAAAAAATAAAAAATTAAAATCTTTTGTGGACCTTTTTTCTACTAATTGGAATCAGAAGGGGAGTCAGTGAGTGACTTTTTTTTTACCATTGGGCCAAAAATATGTTCAGTAGGTCAAATATGGACTTCTGTACAGCCATATCGTTTAAAAAAATTAAAATCTTTTGTGGACCTTTTTTCTACTAATTGGAATCAGAAGGGAATTCAATGAGTGACTTTTTTGACTTTTGGGCCAAAAATATGTTCAGTAGGTCAAATATGGACTTCTCTACAGCCATAACATGTAAAAAAAATAAAATAAAACCTTTAAAAAACCTTTGGTGGAACTTTTGGCTGGTAATTGGACTCAGAAGGGAAGTCACTGAATATGTATAGTAAGTTAGTGTTTAAGGGCTGTTGGGCCAAAAATATGTTCAGTAGTTCAAATATGGACTTATGTACAGCCATATCGTTTAAAAAAATTAAAATCTTTTGTGGACCTTTTAGCTACTAATTGGAATCAGAAGGGAATTCAATGAGTGACTTTTTTGACTTTTGGGCCAAAAATATGTTCAGTAGGTCAAATATGGACTTCTGTATAGCCATAACGTAATACATGTTTTTTTTTTTTAAAACCTTCTGTGGACCTTTTAGCTACTAATTGGAACCAGAAAGAAAGTCACTCACCTTTTTTGACCTTTGGGACGAAAATATGTTAAGTAGGTAAAATATGGACTTCTGTACATGCATAACATGTAAAAAAATTTTTAAAATTTAAATCTTTTGTGGACCTTTTATCTACTAATTGGAACCAGGTCAAGTCAATGAGTGACTTTTTTGACCTTTGGGCCAACAATATGTTCATTAGGTCAGTTATGAACTTCTGTGCAGACAATATTTAAGAATTAAAAAAAAACTTTAAAAACCCTTTGGTGGAACTTTTGGCTTGTAATTGGACTCAGAAGGGAAGTCACTGAGTATGGATAGTAAGATAGTGTTTAAGGACTCTTAGGCCAAAAACATATTCAGTAGGTCAAAAATGGACTTCTGTACAGCCATAACGTAATACATGTTTTTTTTTTTAAACCTTCTTTGGACCTTTTAGCTACTAATTGGAATCAGAAGGGAAGTCAATGAGTGACTTTTTTGACCTTTGGGCCAAAAATATGTTCAGTAGGTCAAATATGGACTTCTGTACAGCCATATCGTTTAAAAATGTTTAAATTAAAACCTTTTGTGGACCTTTTAGCTACTAATTGGAATCAGAAGGGATGAGTGACTTTTTTGACCTTTGGGCCAAAAATATGTTCAGTAGGTCAAATATGGACTTCTGTACAGCCATATCGTTTAAAAAATTTAAAATGAAAACCTTTTGTGGACCTTTTAGCTACTAATTGGAATCAGAAGGGATGAGTGACTTTTTTGACCTTTGGGCCAAAAATATGTTCAGTATGTCAAATATGAATTTCTGTACAGCCATAACTCGTAAAAAATGAAAAAACCTTTAAAAAACCTTTTGTGGAACTATTGGCTAGTAATTGGATTCAGAAGGGAAGTCAATGAGTGACTTTTTTTTACCGTTGGGCCAAAAATATGTTCAGTAGGTCAAATATGGACTTCTGTACAGCCATATCGTTAAAAAAATTAAAACCTTTTGTGGACCTTTTTTCTACTAATTGGAATCAGAAGGGAAGTCAATGAGTGACTTTTTTGACCTTTGGGCCAAAAATATGTTCAGTAGGTCAAATATGGACTTCTGTACAGCCATATCGTTTAAAAAATTTAAAATGAAAACCTTTTGTGGACCTTTTAGCTACTAATTGGAATCAGAAGGGATGAGTGACTTTTTTGACCTTTGGGCCAAAAATATGTTCAGTAGGTCAAATATGAATTTCTGTACAGCCATAACTCGTAAAAAATGAAAAAACCTTTAAAAAACCTTTTGTGGAACTATTGGCTAGTAATTGGATTCAGAAGGGAAGTCAATGAGTGACTTTTTTTTACCGTTGGGCCAAAAATATGTTCAGTAGGTCAAATATGGACTTATGTACAGCCATAACGTAAAAAAACCCAAAAAACATTAAAACCTTTTGTGGACCTTTCATGACCTTTTGCCAAAAATATTTTCAGTAAGTCAAATATGGACTTCTGTACAGTCATAATAAGTAAGAATAAAAAAAACTTTAAAAACCTTTTTTGGAACTTTTAGCTACTAATTGGAACCAGGTCAAGTCAATAGCCGCGTTTCCACCGCAGGAACTTTACCCCGGAACCAGGAACTTTGGGGGGGAACTCGGTGTGTTTCGACCGCAGGAACCAGGGTCTAAATGAAGTTCCGGGTAAATATTTCCCCCTCCAAACGGCCCTGCTTGCGAGGTGGTACTTTTGAAAAGTTCCCGAACTTTCGGGGGTGGGACTTGGGTGCTGAACATGCTGATTGGTTGAGCTCACGCAGCATTTTATTTCAACCGGCATTTTTAAAAGTCTTTTGCGAGGATCGAACAGCGTTCAGTAAATATCAGTCTTTCTGTCCGATGGCGCGCGTTCGTCTCAGCCATCTCACGGTCAATGTCCGTAATAGCTGATGATAACATACTTTGTCATATTTTAAATATAGCTTTACGAATACGCTTTAGTATCAGTGCTCGTCTCTTTTCCGCCGTTTTGTTTAGTAAACCGATACATAACCAGCAAAAGCAGCGCTGCTTGCATCTCCTCCACTTGTTATTGTTGCAGACATGTATCGCGCAAAAATGATTACTGTCCGTCGCTGACTGGAAGGAGCAGTCGCGCCGCGCGCAGTCCTACATCACCGGATTTGCCTAATCTTCCCGGTACTTTAGACCGCGGTGGAAACGCAGACAGTAGCAGGTCTGGGGGAGAAAAAGTTCCTGGGAAAAAAGTTCCTGGTACAAATAGTTCCGGGTAATTTCGGTGGAAACGCGGCTAATGAGTGACTTTTTTGACCTTTGGACCAAAAAAATTTTCAGTAGGTCAATTATGGACTTCTGTACAGCCATAACGTAAAAAACAAAAAAACATTAAAACCTTTTGTGGACCTTTTAGCTACATATTGGAACCAGAAGGAGAGTCAATGAATGACTTTTATGACCTTTTGCCAAAAATATGTTCAGTAAGTCAAATATGGACTTCTGTATAGCCATAACGTAATAAAAAAAACAAAAACAAAAAAACTTCTGTGGACCTTTTAGCTACTAATTGGAATCAGAAAGGAAGTCAATGAGTGACTTTTTTTTTACCGTTGGGCCAAAAATATGTTCAGTAGGTCAAATATGGACTTCTGTACAGCCATATCGTTAAAAAAATTAAAAATTAAAACCTTTTGTGGACCTTTTAGCTACTAATTGGAATCAGAAGGGAAGTCAATGAGTGACTTTTTTGACCTTTGGGCCAAAAAAATGTTCATTAGGTCAGTTATGAACTTCTGTGCAGACAACATTTAAGAATTAAAAAAAACCTTTAAAAACCCTTTGGTGGAACTTTTGGCTTGTAATTGGACTCAGAAGGGAAGTCACTGAGTATGGATAGTAAGATAGTGTTTAAGGACTCTTAGGCCAAAAACATATTCAGTAGGTCAAAAATGGACTTCTGTACAGCCATAACATGTAAAAAATAAAATAAAAAAAATAAAATCTTTTGTGGACCTTTTTTCTACTAATTGGAATCAGAAGGGAAGTCAATGAGTGACTTTTTTGACCTTTGGGCCAAAAATATGTTCAGTAGGTCAAATATGGACTTCTGTACAGCCATATTGTTTAAAAAATTTAAAATGAAAACCTTTTGTGGACCTTTTAGCTACTAATTGGAATCAGAAGGGATGAGTGACTTTTTTTTTACCGTTGGGCCAAAAATATGTTCAGTAGGTCAAATATGGACTTCTGTACAGCCATATCGTTTAAAAAATTTAAAATTAAAACCTTTTGTGGACCTTTTAGCTACTAATTGGAATCAGAAGGGAAGTCAATGAGTGACTTTTTTGACCTTTGGGCCAAAAATATGTTCAGTAGGTCAAATATGGACTTCTGTATAGCCATAACGTAATACATGTTTTTTTTTTTAAAAACCTTCTGTGGACCTTTTAGCTACTAATTGGAACCAGAAAGAAAGTCACTCACCTTTTTTGACCTTTGGGACAAAAATATGTTAAGTAGGTAAAATATGGACTTCTGTACATGCATAACATGTAAAAAATTTTTTAAAATTTAAATCTTTTGTGGACCTTTTATCTACTAATTGGAACCAGGTCAAGTCAATGAGTGACTTTTTTGACCTTTGGGCCAACAATATGTTCATTAGGTCAGTTATGAACTTCTGTGCAGACAATATTTAAGAATTAAAAAAAAAACTTTAAAAACCCTTTGGTGGAACTTTTGGCTTGTAATTGGACTCAGAAGGGAAGTCACTGAGTATGGATAGTAAGATAGTGTTTAAGGACTCTTAGGCCAAAAACATATTCAGTAGGTCAAAAATGGACTTCTGTACAGCCATAACGTAATACATGTTTTTTTTTTTTAAACCTTCTTTGGACCTTTTAGCTACTAATTGGAACCAGAAGGAAAGGCACTTACCTTTTTTGACCTTTGGGACAAAAATATGTTCAGTAGGTCAAATATGGACTTCTGTACAGCCATATCGTTAAAAAAATTAAAAATTAAAATCTTTTGTGGACCTTTTTTCTACTAATTGGAATCAGAAGGGAAGTCACTCACCTTTTTTGACCTTTGGGCCAAAAATATGATCAGTAGGTCAAAAATAGACTTCTGTACAGCCATATCGTTTAAAAAAATAAAAAATTAAAATCTTTTGTGGACCTTTTTTCTACTAATTGGAATCAGAAGGGGAGTCAGTGAGTGACTTTTTTTTTACCATTGGGCCAAAAATATGTTCAGTAGGTCAAATATGGACTTCTGTACAGCCATATCGTTTAAAAAAATTAAAATCTTTTGTGGACCTTTTTTCTACTAATTGGAATCAGAAGGGAATTCAATGAGTGACTTTTTTGACTTTTGGGCCAAAAATATGTTCAGTAGGTCAAATATGGACTTCTCTACAGCCATAACATGTAAAAAAAAATAAAATAAAACCTTTAAAAAACCTTTGGTGGAACTTTTGGCTGGTAATTGGACTCAGAAGGGAAGTCACTGAATATGTATAGTAAGTTAGTGTTTAAGGGCTGTTGGGCCAAAAATATGTTCAGTAGTTCAAATATGGACTTATGTACAGCCATATCGTTTAAAAAAATTAAAATCTTTTGTGGACCTTTTAGCTACTAATTGGAATCAGAAGGGAATTCAATGAGTGACTTTTTTGACTTTTGGGCCAAAAATATGTTCAGTAGGTCAAATATGGACTTCTGTATAGCCATAACGTAATACATGTTTTTTTTTTTTAAAACCTTCTGTGGACCTTTTAGCTACTAATTGGAACCAGAAAGAAAGTCACTCACCTTTTTTGACCTTTGGGACAAAAATATGTTAAGTAGGTAAAATATGGACTTCTGTACATGCATAACATGTAAAATTTTTTTTAAAATTTAAATCTTTTGTGGACCTTTTATCTACTAATTGGAACCAGGTCAAGTCAATGAGTGACTTTTTTGACCTTTGGGCCAACAATATGTTCATTAGGTCAGTTATGAACTTCTGTGCAGACAATATTTAAGAATTAAAAAAAAACTTTAAAAACCCTTTGGTGGAACTTTTGGCTTGTAATTGGACTCAGAAGGGAAGTCACTGAGTATGGATAGTAAGATAGTGTTTAAGGACTCTTAGGCCAAAAACATAGTCAGTAGGTCAAAAATGGACTTCTGTACAGCCATAACGTAATACATGTTTTTTTTTTTAAACCTTCTTTGGACCTTTTAGCTACTAATTGGAATCAGAAGGGAAGTCAATGAGTGACTTTTTTGACCTTTGGGCCAAAAATATGTTCAGTAGGTCAAATATGGACTTCTGTACAGCCATATCGTTTAAAAAATTTAAAATTAAAACCTTTTGTGGACCTTTTAGCTACTAATTGGAATCAGAAGGGAAGTCAATGAGTGACTTTTTTGACCTTTGGGCCAAAAAAATGTTCATTAGGTCAGTTATGAACTTCTGTGCAGACAACATTTAAGAATTAAAAAAAACCTTTAAAAACCCTTTGGTGGAACTTTTGGCTTGTAATTGGACTCAGAAGGGAAGTCACTGAGTATGGATAGTAAGATAGTGTTTAAGGACTCTTAGGCCAAAAACATATTCAGTAGGTCAAAAATGGACTTCTGTACAGCCATAACATGTAAAAAAAAAAAAAAAAAAAAAAATCTTTTGTGGACCTTTTTTCTACTAATTGGAATCAGAAGGGAAGTCAATGAGTGACTTTTTTGACCTTTGGGCCAAAAATATGTTCAGTAGGTCAAATATGGACTTCTGTACAGCCATATCGTTTAAAAAATTTAAAATTAAAACCTTTTGTGGACCTTTTAGCTACTAATTGGAATCAGAAGGGATGAGTGACTTTTTTGACCTTTGGGCCAAAAATATGTTCAGTATGTCAAATATGAATTTCTGTACAGCCATAACTCGTAAAAAATGAAAAAACCTTTAAAAAACCTTTTGTGGAACTATTGGCTAGTAATTGGATTCAGAAGGGAAGTCAATGAGTGACTTTTTTTTACCGTTGGGCCAAAAATATGTTCAGTAGGTCAAATATGGACTTATGTACAGCCATAACGTAAAAAAAACCCAAAAAACATTAAAACCTTTTGTGGACCTTTCATGACCTTTTGCCAAAAATATTTTCAGTAAGTCAAATATGGACTTCTGTACAGTCATAATAAGTAAGAATAAAAAAAACTTTAAAAACCTTTTTTGGAACTTTTAGCTACTAATTGGAACCAGGTCAAGTCAATGAGTGACTTTTTTGACCTTTGGACCAAAAAAATGTTCAGTAGGTCAATTATGGACTTCTGTACAGCCATAACGTAAAAAACAAAAAAACATTAAAACCTTTTGTGGACCTTTTAGCTACATATTGGAACCAGAAGGAGAGTCAATGAATGACTTTTATGACCTTTTGCCAAAAATATGTTCAGTAAGTCAAATATGGACTTCTGTATAGCCATAACGTAATAAAAAAAACAAAAACAAAAAAACTTCTGTGGACCTTTTAGCTACTAATTGGAATCAGAAAGGAAGTCAATGAGTGACTTTTTTTTTACCGTTGGGCCAAAAATATGTTCAGTAGGTCAAATATGGACTTCTGTACAGCCATATCGTTTAAAAAATTAAAAATTAAAACCTTTTGTGGACCTTTTAGCTACTAATTGGAATCAGAAGGGAAGTCAATGAGTGACTTTTTTGACCTTTGGGCCAAAAAAATGTTCATTAGGTCAGTTATGAACTTCTGTGCAGACAACATTTAAGAATTAAAAAAAACCTTTAAAACCCTTTGGTGGAACTTTTGGCTTGTAATTGGACTCAGAAGGGAAGTCACTGAGTATGGATAGTAAGATAGTGTTTAAGGACTCTTAGGCCAAAAACATATTCAGTAGGTCAAAAATGGACTTCTGTACAGCCATAACATGTAAAAAAAATAAAAAAAATAAAATCTTTTGTGGACCTTTTTTCTACTAATTGGAATCAGAAGGGAAGTCAATGAGTGACTTTTTTGACCTTTGGGCCAAAAATATGTTCAGTAGGTCAAATATGGACTTCTGTACAGCCATATCGTTTAAAAATGTTTAAATTAAAACCTTTTGTGGACCTTTTAGCTACTAATTGGAATCAGAAGGGATGAGTGACTTTTTTGACCTTTGGGCCAAAAATATATTCAGTATGTCAAATATGAATTTCTGTACAGCCATAACGTAAAAAACCCAAAAAACATTAAAACCTTTTGTGGACCTTTTATGACCTTTTGCCAAAAATATGTTCAGTAAGTCAAATATGGACTTCTGTACAGTCATAATAAGTAAGAATAAAAAAAACTTTAAAAACCTTTTTTGGAACTTTTAGCTACTAATTGGAACCAGGTCAAGTCAATGAGTGACTTTTTTGACCTTTGGACCAAAAAAATGTTCAGTAGGTCAATTATGGACTTCTGTACAGCCATAACGTAAAAAACAAAAAAACATTAAAACCTTTTGTGGACCTTTTAGCTACATATTGGAACCAGAAGGAGAGTCAATGAATGACTTTCATGACCTTTTGCCAAAAATATGTTCAGTAAGTCAAATATGGACTTCTGTATAGCCATAACGTAATAAAAAAAAAAACAAAAAAAAAACTTCTGTGGACCTTTTAGCTACTAATTGGAATCAGAAAGGAAGTCAATGAGTGACTTTTTTTTTACCGTTGGGCCAAAAATATGTTCAGTAGGTCAAATATGGACTTCTGTACAGCCATATCGTTTAAAAAATTAAAAATTAAAACCTTTTGTGGACCTTTTAGCTACTAATTGGAATCAGAAGGGAAGTCAATGAGTGACTTTTTTGACCTTTGGGCCAAAAAAATGTTCATTAGGTCAGTTATGAACTTCTGTGCAGACAACATTTAAGAATTAAAAAAAACCTTTAAAACCCTTTGGTGGAACTTTTGGCTTGTAATTGGACTCAGAAGGGAAGTCACTGAGTATGGATAGTAAGATAGTGTTTAAGGACTCTTAGGCCAAAAACATATTCAGTAGGTCAAAAATGGACTTCTGTACAGCCATAACATGTAAAAAAAATAAAAAAAATAAAATCTTTTGTGGACCTTTTTTCTACTAATTGGAATCAGAAGGGAAGTCAATGAGTGACTTTTTTGACCTTTGGGCCAAAAATATGTTCAGTAGGTCAAATATGGACTTCTGTACAGCCATATCGTTTAAAAATGTTTAAATTAAAACCTTTTGTGGACCTTTTAGCTACTAATTGGAATCAGAAGGGATGAGTGACTTTTTTGACCTTTGGGCCAAAAATATATTCAGTATGTCAAATATGAATTTCTGTACAGCCATAACGTAAAAAACCCAAAAAACATTAAAACCTTTTGTGGACCTTTTATGACCTTTTGCCAAAAATATGTTCAGTAAGTCAAATATGGACTTCTGTACAGTCATAATAAGTAAGAATAAAAAAAACTTTAAAAACCTTTTTTGGAACTTTTAGCTACTAATTGGAACCAGGTCAAGTCAATGAGTGACTTTTTTGACCTTTGGACCAAAAAAATGTTCAGTAGGTCAATTATGGACTTCTGTACAGCCATAACGTAAAAAACAAAAAAACATTAAAACCTTTTGTGGACCTTTTAGCTACATATTGGAACCAGAAGGAGAGTCAATGAATGACTTTCATGACCTTTTGCCAAAAATATGTTCAGTAAGTCAAATATGGACTTCTGTATAGCCATAACGTAATAAAAAAAAAAACAAAAAAAAAACTTCTGTGGACCTTTTAGCTACTAATTGGAATCAGAAAGGAAGTCAATGAGTGACTTTTTTTTTACCGTTGGGCCAAAAATATGTTCAGTAGGTCAAATATGGACTTCTGTACAGCCATATCGTTTAAAAAATTAAAAATTAAAACCTTTTGTGGACCTTTTAGCTACTAATTGGAATCAGAAGGGAAGTCAATGAGTGACTTTTTTGACCTTTGGGCCAAAAAAATGTTCATTAGGTCAGTTATGAACTTCTGTGCAGACAACATTTAAGAATTAAAAAAAACCTTTAAAAACCCTTTGGTGGAACTTTTGGCTTGTAATTGGACTCAGAAGGGAAGTCACTGAGTATGGATAGTAAGATAGTGTTTAAGGACTCTTAGGCCAAAAACATATTCAGTAGGTCAAAAATGGACTTCTGTACAGCCATAACATGTAACAAAAAATAAAAAAAATTAAATCTTTTGTGGACCTTTTTTCTACTAATTGGAATCAGAAGGGAAGTCAATGAGTGACTTTTTTGACCTTTGGGCCAAAAATATGTTCAGTAGGTCAAATATGGACTTCTGTACAGCCATATTGTTTAAAAAATTTAAAATGAAAACCTTTTGTGGACCTTTTAGCTACTAATTGGAATCAGAAGGGATGAGTGACTTTTTTGACCTTTGGGCCAAAAATATGTTCAGTATGTCAAATATGAATTTCTGTACAGCCATAACTCGTAAAAAATGAAAAAACCTTTAAAAAACCTTTTGTGGAACTTTTGGCTAGTAATTGGATTCAGAAGGGAAGTCAATAAGTATGTATAGTAAGATAGTGTTTAAGGACTCTAAGGCCAAACAAATATTCAGTAGGTCAAATATGGACTTCTCTACAGCCATAACATGTAAAAAAAAAAAAAAAAAAAACCTTTAAAAAACCTTTGGTGGAACTTTTGGCTGGTAATTGGACTCAGAAGGGAAGTCACTGAATATGTATAGTAAGTTAGTGTTTAAGGGCTGTTGGGACAAAAATATGTTCAGTAGGTCAAATATGGACTTCTGTACAGCCATATCGTTTAAAAAAATTAAAATCTTTTGTGGACCTTTTTTCTACTAATTGGAATCAGAAGGGAATTCAATGAGTGACTTTTTTGACTTTTGGGCCAAAAATATGTTCAGTAGGTCAAATATGGACTTCTCTACAGCCATAACATGTAAAAAAAATAAAATAAAACCTTTAAAAATCCTTTGGTGGAACTTTTGGCTGGTAATTGGACTCAGAAGGGAAGTCACTGAATATGTATAGTAAGTTAGTGTTTAAGGGCTGTTGGGCCAAAAATATGTTCAGTAGTTCAAATATGGACTTATGTACAGCCATATCGTTTAAAAAAATTAAAATCTTTTGTGGACCTTTTAGCTACTAATTGGAATCAGAAGGGAATTCAATGAGTGACTTTTTTGACTTTTGGGCCAAAAATATGTTCAGTAGGTCAAATATGGACTTCTGTATAGCCATAACGTAATACATGTTTTTTTTTTTTAAAACCTTCTGTGGACCTTTTAGCTACTAATTGGAACCAGAAAGAAAGTCACTCACCTTTTTTGACCTTTGGGACAAAAATATGTTAAGTAGGTAAAATATGGACTTCTGTACATGCATAACATGTAAAAAAATTTTTAAAATTTAAATCTTTTGTGGACCTTTTATCTACTAATTGGAACCAGGTCAAGTCAATGAGTGACTTTTTTGACCTTTGGGCCAACAATATGTTCATTAGGTCAGTTATGAACTTCTGTGCAGACAATATTTAAGAATTTAAAAAAAACTTTAAAAACCCTTTGGTGGAACTTTTGGCTTGTAATTGGACTCAGAAGGGAAGTCACTGAGTATGGATAGTAAGATAGTGTTTAAGGACTCTTAGGCCAAAAACATAGTCAGTAGGTCAAAAATGGACTTCTGTACAGCCATAACGTAATACATGTTTTTTTTTTTAAACCTTCTTTGGACCTTTTAGCTACTAATTGGAATCAGAAGGGAAGTCAATGAGTGACTTTTTTGACCTTTGGGCCAAAAATATGTTCAGTAGGTCAAATATGGACTTCTGTACAGCCATATCGTTTAAAAAATTAAAAATTAAAACCTTTTGTGGACCTTTTAGCTACTAATTGGAATCAGAAGGGAAGTCAATGAGTGACTTTTTTGACCTTTGGGCCAAAAAAATGTTCATTAGGTCAGTTATGAACTTCTGTGCAGACAACATTTAAGAATTAAAAAAAACCTTTAAAAACCCTTTGATGGAACTTTTGGCTTGTAATTGGACTCAGAAGGGAAGTCACTGAGTATGGATAGTAAGATAGTGTTTAAGGACTCTTAGGCCAAAAACATATTCAGTAGGTCAAAAATGGACTTCTGTACAGCCATAACATGTAAAAAAAATAAAAAAAAATAAAATCTTTTGTGGACCTTTTTTCTACTAATTGGAATCAGAAGGGAAGTCAATGAGTGACTTTTTTGACCTTTGGGCCAAAAATATGTTCAGTAGGTCAAATATGGACTTCTGTACAGCCATATCGTTTAAAAAATTTAAAATTAAAACCTTTTGTGGACCTTTTAGCTACTAATTGGAATCAGAAGGGATGAGTGACTTTTTTGACCTTTGGGCCAAAAATATGTTCAGTATGTCAAATATGAATTTCTGTACAGCCATAACTCGTAAAAAATGAAAAAACCTTTAAAAAACCTTTTGTGGAACTATTGGCTAGTAATTGGATTCAGAAGGGAAGTCAATGAGTGACTTTTTTTTACCGTTGGGCCAAAAATATGTTCAGTAGGTCAAATATGGACTTCTGTACAGCCATATCGTTAAAAAAAATAAAACCTTTTGTGGACCTTTTTTCTACTAATTGGAATCAGAAGGGAAGTCAATGAGTGACTTTTTTTTACCGTTGGGCCAAAAATATGTTCAGTAGGTCAAATATGGACTTATGTACAGCCATAACGTAAAAAAACCCAAAAAACATTAAAACCTTTTGTGGACCTTTCATGACCTTTTGCCAAAAATATTTTCAGTAAGTCAAATATGGACTTCTGTACAGTCATAATAAGTAAGAATAAAAAAAACTTTAAAAACCTTTTTTGGAACTTTTAGCTACTAATTGGAACCAGGTCAAGTCAATGAGTGACTTTTTTGACCTTTGGACCAAAAAAATGTTCAGTAGGTCAATTATGGACTTCTGTACAGCCATAACGTAAAAAACAAAAAAACATTAAAACCTTTTGTGGACCTTTTAGCTACATATTGGAACCAGAAGGAGAGTCAATGAATGACTTTCATGACCTTTTGCCAAAAATATGTTCAGTAAGTCAAATATGGACTTCTGTATAGCCATAACGTAATAAAAAAAAAAACAAAAAAAAAACTTCTGTGGACCTTTTAGCTACTAATTGGAATCAGAAAGGAAGTCAATGAGTGACTTTTTTTTTACCGTTGGGCCAAAAATATGTTCAGTAGGTCAAATATGGACTTCTGTACAGCCATATCGTTTAAAAAATTAAAAATTAAAACCTTTTGTGGACCTTTTAGCTACTAATTGGAATCAGAAGGGAAGTCAATGAGTGACTTTTTTGACCTTTGGGCCAAAAAAATGTTCATTAGGTCAGTTATGAACTTCTGTGCAGACAACATTTAAGAATAAAAAAAAACCTTTAAAACCCTTTGGTGGAACTTTTGGCTTGTAATTGGACTCAGAAGGGAAGTCACTGAGTATGGATAGTAAGATAGTGTTTAAGGACTCTTAGGCCAAAAACATATTCAGTAGGTCAAAAATGGACTTCTGTACAGCCATAACATGTAAAAAATAAAAAAAATAAAAAATCTTTTGTGGACCTTTTTTCTACTAATTGGAATCAGAAGGGAAGTCAATGAGTGACTTTTTTGACCTTTGGGCCAAAAATATGTTCAGTAGGTCAAATATGGACTTCTGTACAGCCATATCGTTTAAAAATGTTTAAATTAAAACCTTTTGTGGACCTTTTAGCTACTAATTGGAATCAGAAGGGATGAGTGACTTTTTTGACCTTTGGGCCAAAAATATATTCAGTATGTCAAATATGAATTTCTGTACAGCCATAACGTAAAAAACCCAAAAAACATTAAAACCTTTTGTGGACCTTTTATGACCTTTTGCCAAAAATATGTTCAGTAAGTCAAATATGGACTTCTGTACAGTCATAATAAGTAAGAATAAAAAAAACTTTAAAAACCTTTTTTGGAACTTTTAGCTACTAATTGGAACCAGGTCAAGTCAATGAGTGACTTTTTTGACCTTTGGACCAAAAAAATGTTCAGTAGGTCAATTATGGACTTCTGTACAGCCATAACGTAAAAAACAAAAAAACATTAAAACCTTTTGTGGACCTTTTAGCTACATATTGGAACCAGAAGGAGAGTCAATGAATGACTTTCATGACCTTTTGCCAAAAATATGTTCAGTAAGTCAAATATGGACTTCTGTATAGCCATAACGTAATAAAAAAAAAAACAAAAAAAAAACTTCTGTGGACCTTTTAGCTACTAATTGGAATCAGAAAGGAAGTCAATGAGTGACTTTTTTTTTACCGTTGGGCCAAAAATATGTTCAGTAGGTCAAATATGGACTTCTGTACAGCCATATCGTTTAAAAAATTAAAAATTAAAACCTTTTGTGGACCTTTTAGCTACTAATTGGAATCAGAAGGGAAGTCAATGAGTGACTTTTTTGACCTTTGGGCCAAAAAAATGTTCATTAGGTCAGTTATGAACTTCTGTGCAGACAACATTTAAGAATTAAAAAAAACCTTTAAAAACCCTTTGGTGGAACTTTTGGCTTGTAATTGGACTCAGAAGGGAAGTCACTGAGTATGGATAGTAAGATAGTGTTTAAGGACTCTTAGGCCAAAAACATATTCAGTAGGTCAAAAATGGACTTCTGTACAGCCATAACATGTAACAAAAAATAAAAAAAATTAAATCTTTTGTGGACCTTTTTTCTACTAATTGGAATCAGAAGGGAAGTCAATGAGTGACTTTTTTGACCTTTGGGCCAAAAATATGTTCAGTAGGTCAAATATGGACTTCTGTACAGCCATATTGTTTAAAAAATTTAAAATGAAAACCTTTTGTGGACCTTTTAGCTACTAATTGGAATCAGAAGGGATGAGTGACTTTTTTGACCTTTGGGCCAAAAATATGTTCAGTATGTCAAATATGAATTTCTGTACAGCCATAACTCGTAAAAAATGAAAAAACCTTTAAAAAACCTTTTGTGGAACTTTTGGCTAGTAATTGGATTCAGAAGGGAAGTCAATAAGTATGTATAGTAAGATAGTGTTTAAGGACTCTAAGGCCAAACAAATATTCAGTAGGTCAAATATGGACTTCTCTACAGCCATAACATGTAAAAAAAAAAAAAAAAAAAACCTTTAAAAAACCTTTGGTGGAACTTTTGGCTGGTAATTGGACTCAGAAGGGAAGTCACTGAATATGTATAGTAAGTTAGTGTTTAAGGGCTGTTGGGACAAAAATATGTTCAGTAGGTCAAATATGGACTTCTGTATAGCCATAACGTAATAAAAAAAATAAAAATAAAAAACCTCCTGCGGACCTTTTAGATACTAAATGCAATCAGAAGGGTAGTCAATGAGTGACTTTTTTTTACCGTTGGGCCAAAAATATGTTCAGTAGTTCAAATATGGACTTATGTACAGCCATAACGTAAAAAAAAACAAACAAACATTGAAACCTTCTGTGGATCTTTTAGCTACTGATTGGAATCAGGAGGGAAGTCAATGAGTGACTTTTTTGACCTTTGGGAAAAAAATATATTCAGTAAGTCAAATATGAACTTCTGTACAGCCATAACGAAAGAAAAAAAAATCTTTAAAAACCCTTTGGTGGAACTTTTGGCTGCTAATTGGATTCAGAAGAGAGATCACTGAGCATGTGTAGTAAGTTAGTTTTTAAGGACTCTTGGGACAAAAATATGTTCAGTAGGTCAAAAATGGACTTCTGTACAGCCATATCGTTTAAAAAAATTTAAAATTAAAATCTTTTGTGGACCTTTTTTGTACTAATTGGAATCAGAAGGGGAGTCAGTGAGTGACTTTTTTTTAACCATTGGGCCAAAAATATGTTCAGTAGGTCAAATATGGACTTCTGTACAGCCATATCGTTTAAAAAATTAAAAATTTAAACCTTTTGTGTACCTTTTAGCTACTAATTGGAATCAGAAGGGAAGTCAATGAGTGACTTTTTTGACCTTTGGGCCAAAAAAATGTTCATTAGGTCAGTTATGAACTTCTGTGCAGACAACATTTAAGAATTAAAAAAAACCTTTAAAAACCCTTTGGTGGAACTTTTGGCTTGTAATTGGACTCAGAAGGGAAGTCACTGAGTATGGATAGTAAGATAGTGTTTAAGGACTCTTAGGCCAAAAACATATTCAGTAGGTCAAAAATGGACTTCTGTACAGCCATAACATGTAAAAAAAATTAAAAAAATAAAATCTTTTGTGGACCTTTTTTCTACTAATTGGAATCAGAAGGGAAGTCAATGAGTGACTTTTTTGACCTTTGGGCCAAAAATATGTTCAGTAGGTCAAATATGGACTTCTGTACAGCCATATTGTTTAAAAAATTTAAAATGAAAACCTTTTGTGGACCTTTTAGCTACTAATTGGAATCAGAAGGGATGAGTGACTTTTTTTTTACCGTTGGGCCAAAAATATGTTCAGTAGGTCAAATATGGACTTCTGTACAGCCATATCGTTTAAAAAATTTAAAATTAAAACCTTTTGTGGACCTTTTAGCTACTAATTGGAATCAGAAGGGAAGTCAATGAGTGACTTTTTTGACCTTTGGGCCAAAAATATGTTCAGTAGGTCAAATATGGACTTCTGTATAGCCATAACGTAATACATGTTTTTTTTTTTAAAAACCTTCTGTGGACCTTTTAGCTACTAATTGGAACCAGAAAGAAAGTCACTCACCTTTTTTGACCTTTGGGACAAAAATATGTTAAGTAGGTAAAATATGGACTTCTGTACATGCATAACATGTAAAAAAAATTTTAAAATTTAAATCTTTTGTGGACCTTTTATCTACTAATTGGAACCAGGTCAAGTCAATGAGTGACTTTTTTGACCTTTGGGCCAACAATATGTTCATTAGGTCAGTTATGAACTTCTGTGCAGACAATATTTAAGAATTAAAAAAAAACTTTAAAAACCCTTTGGTGGAACTTTTGGCTTGTAATTGGACTCAGAAGGGAAGTCACTGAGTATGGATAGTAAGATAGTGTTTAAGGACTCTTAGGCCAAAAACATATTCAGTAGGTCAAAAATGGACTTCTGTACAGCCATAACGTAATACATTTTTTGTTTTTTAAACCTTCTTTGGACCTTTTAGCTACTAATTGGAACCAGAAGGAAAGGCACTTACCTTTTTTGACCTTTGGGACAAAAATATGTTCAGTAGGTCAAATATGGACTTCTGTACAGCCATATCGTTAAAAAAATTAAAAATTAAAATCTTTTGTGGACCTTTTTTCTACTAATTGGAATCAGAAGGGAAGTCACTCACCTTTTTTGACCTTTGGGCCAAAAATATGATCAGTAGGTCAAAAATAGACTTCTGTACAGCCATATCGTTTAAAAAAATAAAAAATTTAAATCTTTTGTGGACCTTTTTTCTACTAATTGGAATCAGAAGGGGAGTCAGTGAGTGACTTTTTTTTTACCATTGGGCCAAAAATATGTTCAGTAGGTCAAATATGGACTTCTGTACAGCCATATCGTTTAAAAAAATTAAAATCTTTTGTGGACCTTTTTTCTACTAATTGGAATCAGAAGGGAATTCAATGAGTGACTTTTTTGACTTTTGGGCCAAAAATATGTTCAGTAGGTCAAATATGGACTTCTCTACAGCCATAACATGTAAAAAAAATAAAATAAAACCTTTAAAAAACCTTTGGTGGAACTTTTGGCTGGTAATTGGACTCAGAAGGGAAGTCACTGAATATGTATAGTAAGTTAGTGTTTAAGGGCTGTTGGGCCAAAAATATGTTCAGTAGTTCAAATATGGACTTATGTACAGCCATATCGTTTAAAAAAATTAAAATCTTTTGTGGACCTTTTTTCTACTAATTGGAATCAGAAGGGAATTCAATGAGTGACTTTTTTGACTTTTGGGCCAAAAATATGTTCAGTAGGTCAAATATGGACTTCTGTATAGCCATAACGTAATACATGTTTTTTTTTTTTAAAACCTTCTGTGGACCTTTTAGCTACTAATTGGAACCAGAAAGAAAGTCACTCACCTTTTTTGACCTTTGGGACAAAAATATGTTAAGTAGGTAAAATATGGACTTCTGTACATGCATAACATGTAAAAAAATTTTTAAAATTTAAATCTTTTGTGGACCTTTTATCTACTAATTGGAACCAGGTCAAGTCAATGAGTGACTTTTTTGACCTTTGGGCCAACAATATGTTCATTAGGTCAGTTATGAACTTCTGTGCAGACAATATTTAAGAATTTAAAAAAAACTTTAAAAACCCTTTGGTGGAACTTTTGGCTTGTAATTGGACTCAGAAGGGAAGTCACTGAGTATGGATAGTAAGATAGTGTTTAAGGACTCTTAGGCCAAAAACATATTCAGTAGGTCAAAAATGGACTTCTGTACAGACATAACGTAATACATGTTTTTTTTTTTAAACCTTCTTTGGACCTTTTAGCTACTAATTGGAATCAGAAGGGAAGTCAATGAGTGACTTTTTTGACCTTTGGGCCAAAAATATGTTCAGTAGGTCAAATATGGACTTCTGTACAGCCATATCGTTTAAAAATGTTTAAATTAAAACCTTTTGTGGACCTTTTAGCTACTAATTGGAATCAGAAGGGATGAGTGACTTTTTTGACCTTTGGGCCAAAAATATATTCAGTATGTCAAATATGAATTTCTGTACAGCCATAACTCGTAAAAAATGAAAAAACCTTCAAAAAACCTTTTGTGGAACTTTTGGCTAGTAATTGGATTCAGAAGGGAAGTCAATGAGTGACTTTTTTTTACCGTTGGGCCAAAAATATGTTCAGTAGGTCAAATATGGACTTCTGTACAGCCATATCGTTAAAAAAATTAAAACCTTTTGTGGACCTTTTTTCTACTAATTGGAATCAGAAGGGAAGTCAATGAGTGACTTTTTTTTACCGTTGGGCCAAAAATATGTTCAGTAGGTCAAATATGGACTTATGTACAGCCATAACGTAAAAAACCCCAAAAAACATTAAAACCTTTTGTGGACCTTTTATGACCTTTTGCCAAAAATATGTTCAGTAAGTCAAATATGGACTTCTGTACAGTCATAATAAGTAAGAATAAAAAAAACTTTAAAAACCTTTTTTGGAACTTTTAGCTACTAATTGGAACCAGGTCAAGTCAATGAGTGACTTTTTTGACCTTTGGACCAAAAAAATGTTCAGTAGGTCAATTATGGACTTCTGTACAGCCATAACGTAAAAAACAAAAAAACATTAAAACCTTTTGTGGACCTTTTAGCTACATATTGGAACCAGAAGGAGAGTCAATGAATGACTTTCATGACCTTTTGCCAAAAATATGTTCAGTAAGTCAAATATGGACTTCTGTATAGCCATAACGTAATAAAAAAAACAACAAAAAAAAAACTTCTGTGGACCTTTTAGCTACTAATTGGAATCAGAAGGGAAGTCAATGAGTGACTTTTTTGACCTTTGGGCCAAAAATATGTTCAGTAGGTCAAATATGGACTTCTGTACAGCCATATCGTTTAAAAAATTAAAAATTAAAACCTTTTGTGGACCTTTTAGCTACTAATTGGAATCAGAAGGGAAGTCAATGAGTGACTTTTTTGACCTTTGGGCCAAAAAAATGTTCATTAGGTCAGTTATGAACTTCTGTGCAGACAACATTTAAGAATTAAAAAAAACCTTTAAAAACCCTTTGGTGGAACTTTTGGCTTGTAATTGGACTCAGAAGGGAAGTCACTGAGTATGGATAGTAAGATAGTGTTTAAGGACTCTTAGGCCAAAAACATATTCAGTAGGTCAAAAATGGACTTCTGTACAGCCATAACATGTAAAAAAAATAAAAAAAAATAAAATCTTTTGTGGACCTTTTTTCTACTAATTGGAATCAGAAGGGAAGTCAATGAGTGACTTTTTTGACCTTTGGGCCAAAAATATGTTCAGTAGGTCAAATATGGACTTCTGTACAGCCATATCGTTTAAAAAATTTAAAATTAAAACCTTTTGTGGACCTTTTAGCTACTAATTGGAATCAGAAGGGATGAGTGACTTTTTTGACCTTTGGGCCAAAAATATGTTCAGTATGTCAAATATGAATTTCTGTACAGCCATAACTCGTAAAAAATGAAAAAACCTTTAAAAAACCTTTTGTGGAACTATTGGCTAGTAATTGGATTCAGAAGGGAAGTCAATGAGTGACTTTTTTTTACCGTTGGGCCAAAAATATGTTCAGTAGGTCAAATATGGACTTCTGTACAGCCATATCGTTAAAAAAAATAAAACCTTTTGTGGACCTTTTTTCTACTAATTGGAATCAGAAGGGAAGTCAATGAGTGACTTTTTTTTACCGTTGGGCCAAAAATATGTTCAGTAGGTCAAATATGGACTTATGTACAGCCATAACGTAAAAAAACCCAAAAAACATTAAAACCTTTTGTGGACCTTTCATGACCTTTTGCCAAAAATATTTTCAGTAAGTCAAATATGGACTTCTGTACAGTCATAATAAGTAAGAATAAAAAAAACTTTAAAAACCTTTTTTGGAACTTTTAGCTACTAATTGGAACCAGGTCAAGTCAATGAGTGACTTTTTTGACCTTTGGACCAAAAAAATGTTCAGTAGGTCAATTATGGACTTCTGTACAGCCATAACGTAAAAAACAAAAAAACATTAAAACCTTTTGTGGACCTTTTAGCTACATATTGGAACCAGAAGGAGAGTCAATGAATGACTTTTATGACCTTTTGCCAAAAATATGTTCAGTAAGTCAAATATGGACTTCTGTATAGCCATAACGTAATAAAAAAAACAAAAACAAAAAAACTTCTGTGGACCTTTTAGCTACTAATTGGAATCAGAAAGGAAGTCAATGAGTGACTTTTTTTTTACCGTTGGGCCAAAAATATGTTCAGTAGGTCAAATATGGACTTCTGTACAGCCATATCGTTTAAAAAATTAAAAATTAAAACCTTTTGTGGACCTTTTAGCTACTAATTGGAATCAGAAGGGAAGTCAATGAGTGACTTTTTTGACCTTTGGGCCAAAAAAATGTTCATTAGGTCAGTTATGAACTTCTGTGCAGACAACATTTAAGAATTAAAAAAAACCTTTAAAACCCTTTGGTGGAACTTTTGGCTTGTAATTGGACTCAGAAGGGAAGTCACTGAGTATGGATAGTAAGATAGTGTTTAAGGACTCTTGGGCCAAAAACATATTCAGTAGGTCAAAAATGGACTTCTGTACAGCCATAACATGTAAAAAAAATAAAAAAATAAAATCTTTTGTGGACCTTTTTTCTACTAATTGGAATCAGAAGGGAAGTCAATGAGTGACTTTTTTGACCTTTGGGCCAAAAATATGTTCAGTAGGTCAAATATGGACTTCTGTACAGCCATATCGTTTAAAAATGTTTAAATTAAAACCTTTTGTGGACCTTTTAGCTACTAATTGGAATCAGAAGGGATGAGTGACTTTTTTGACCTTTGGGCCAAAAATATATTCAGTATGTCAAATATGAATTTCTGTACAGCCATAACGTAAAAAACCCAAAAAACATTAAAACCTTTTGTGGACCTTTTATGACCTTTTGCCAAAAATATGTTCAGTAAGTCAAATATGGACTTCTGTACAGTCATAATAAGTAAGAATAAAAAAAACTTTAAAAACCTTTTTTGGAACTTTTAGCTACTAATTGGAACCAGGTCAAGTCAATGAGTGACTTTTTTGACCTTTGGACCAAAAAAATGTTCAGTAGGTCAATTATGGACTTCTGTACAGCCATAACGTAAAAAACAAAAAAACATTAAAACCTTTTGTGGACCTTTTAGCTACATATTGGAACCAGAAGGAGAGTCAATGAATGACTTTCATGACCTTTTGCCAAAAATATGTTCAGTAAGTCAAATATGGACTTCTGTATAGCCATAACGTAATAAAAAAAAAAAAAAAAAAAAAAACTTCTGTGGACCTTTTAGCTACTAATTGGAATCAGAAAGGAAGTCAATGAGTGACTTTTTTTTTACCGTTGGGCCAAAAATATGTTCAGTAGGTCAAATATGGACTTCTGTACAGCCATATCGTTTAAAAAATTAAAAATTAAAACCTTTTGTGGACCTTTTAGCTACTAATTGGAATCAGAAGGGAAGTCAATGAGTGACTTTTTTGACCTTTGGGCCAAAAAAATGTTCATTAGGTCAGTTATGAACTTCTGTGCAGACAACATTTAAGAATTAAAAAAAACCTTTAAAAACCCTTTGGTGGAACTTTTGGCTTGTAATTGGACTCAGAAGGGAAGTCACTGAGTATGGATAGTAAGATAGTGTTTAAGGACTCTTAGGCCAAAAACATATTCAGTAGGTCAAAAATGGACTTCTGTACAGCCATAACATGTAACAAAAAATAAAAAAAATTAAAATCTTTTGTGGACCTTTTTTCTACTAATTGGAATCAGAAGGGAAGTCAATGAGTGACTTTTTTGACCTTTGGGCCAAAAATATGTTCAGTAGGTCAAATATGGACTTCTGTACAGCCATATCGTTTAAAAAATTAAAAATTAAAACCTTTTGTGGACCTTTTAGCTACTAATTGGAATCAGAAGGGAAGTCAATGAGTGACTTTTTTGACCTTTGGGCCAAAAATATGTTCAGTATGTCAAATATGAATTTCTGTACAGCCATAACATGTAAAAAATAAAAAAAACCTTTAAAAAACCTTTTGTGGAACTTTTGGCTATTAATTGGATTCAGAAGGGAAGTCAATAAGTATGTATAGTAAGATAGTGTTTAAGGACTCTAAGGCCAAACAAATATTCAGTAGGTCAAATATGGACTTCTCTACAGCCATAACATGTAAAAAAAAATTAAATAAAAAAAAATATTTTGTGGACCTTTTTTCTACTAATTGGAATCAGAAGGAAAGTCACTCACCTTTTTTGACCTTTGGGCCAAAAATATGATCTGTAGGTCAAATATGGACAACTTTACAGCCATAACGTAAAAAAAAAATTAAAAATTAAAATCTTTTATGGACCTTTTAGCTACTGATTGGAATCAGGAGGGAAGTCAATGAGTGACTTTTTTGACCTTTGGGCCAAAAATATGTTCAGTATGTCAAATATGAATTTCTGTACAGCCATAACTCGTAAAAAATGAAAAAACCTTTAAAAAACCTTTGGTGGAACTTTTGGCTGGTAATTGGACTCAGAAGGGAAGTCACTGAATATGTATAGTAAGTTAGTGTTTAAGGGCTGTTGGGACAAAAATATGTTCAGTAGGTCAAATATGGACTTCTGTATAGCCATAACGTAATAAAAAAAATAAAAATAAAAAACCTCCTGCGGACCTTTTAGATACTAAATGCAATCAGAAGGGTAGT
Source organism: Romanogobio albipinnatus (assembly GCA_023566225.1). Taxonomy (NCBI): domain Eukaryota; kingdom Metazoa; phylum Chordata; class Actinopteri; order Cypriniformes; family Gobionidae; genus Romanogobio; species Romanogobio albipinnatus. The sequence continues at coordinate 55,590,931 of CM042247.1, forward strand.
CAATGAGTGACTTTTTTTTACCGTTGGGCCAAAAATATGTTCAGTAGTTCAAATATGGACTTATGTACAGCCATAACGTAAAAAAAAACAAACAAACATTGAAACCTTCTGTGGATCTTTTAGCTACTGATTGGAATCAGGAGGGAAGTCAATGAGTGACTTTTTTGACCTTTGGGAAAAAAATATATTCAGTAAGTCAAATATGAACTTCTGTACAGCCATAACGAAAGAAAAAAAAATCTTTAAAAACCCTTTGGTGGAACTTTTGGCTGCTAATTGGATTCAGAAGAGAGATCACTGAGCATGTGTAGTAAGTTAGTTTTTAAGGACTCTTGGGACAAAAATATGTTCAGTAGGTCAAAAATGGACTTCTGTACAGTCATAACATGTAAAACATTTTTAAAAATTAAAATATTTTGTGGACCTTTTTTCTACTAATTGGAATCAGAAGGGAAGTCAATGAGTGACTTTTTTGACCTTTGGGCCAAAAATATGTTCAGTAGGTCAAATATGGACTTCTGTACAGCCATATCGTTTAAAAAATTAAAAATTAAAACCTTTTGTGGACCTTTTAGCTACTAATTGGAATCAGAAGGGAAGTCAATGAGTGACTTTTTTGACCTTTGGGCCAAAAATATGTTCAGTATGTCAAATATGAATTTCTGTACAGCCATAACATGTAAAAAATAAAAAAAACCTTTAAAAAACCTTTTGTGGAACTTTTGGCTATTAATTGGATTCAGAAGGGAAGTCAATAAGTATGTATAGTAAGATAGTGTTTAAGGACTCTAAGGCCAAACAAATATTCAGTAGGTCAAATATGGACTTCTCTACAGCCATAACATGTAAAAAAAAATTAAATAAAAAAAATATTTTGTGGACCTTTTTTCTACTAATTGGAATCAGAAGGAAAGTCACTCACCTTTTTTGACCTTTGGGCCAAAAATATGATCTGTAGGTCAAATATGGACAACTTTACAGCCATAACGTAAAAAAAAAATTAAAAATTAAAATCTTTTATGGACCTTTTAGCTACTGATTGGAATCAGGAGGGAAGTCAATGAGTGACTTTTTTGACCTTTGGGCCAAAAATATGTTCAGTATGTCAAATATGAATTTCTGTACAGCCATAACATGTAAAAAATAAAAAAAACCTTTTGTGGAACTTTTGGCTATTAATTGGATTCAGAAGGGAAGTCAATAAGTATGTATAGTAAGTTAGTGTTTAAGGACTGTTGGGACAAAAATATGTTCAGTAGGTCAAATATGGACTTCTGTACAGCCATAACATGTAAAAAAACAACAAAAAAAACCATTAAAAACTTTTATGGACCTTTTAGCTACTGATTGGAATCAGGAGGGAAGTCAATGAGTGACTTTTTTGATCTTTGGGCCAAAAATATGTTCAGTAGGTCCATTATGGACAACTTTACAGCCATAATGTATTTTTTTTTTTTTTTAATTAAAATCTTTTATGGACCTTTTAGCTACTAATTGGAATCAGAAGGGAAGTCAATGAGTGACTTTTTTGACCTTTGGGCCAAAAATATGTTCAGTATGTCAAATATGAATTTCTGTACAGCCATAACATGTAAAAAATAAAAAAAACCTTTAAAAAACCTTTTGTGGAACTTTTGGCTATTAATTGGATTCAGAAGGGAAGTCAATAAGAATGTATAGTAAGATAGTGTTTAAGGACTCTAAGGCCAAACAAATATTCAGTAGGTCAAATATGGACTTCTCTACAGCCATAACATGTAAAAAAAAATTAAATAAAAAAAAAATTTTGTGGACCTTTTTTCTACTAATTGGAATCAGAAGGAAAGTCACTCACCTTTTTTGACCTTTGGGCCAAAAATATGATCTGTAGGTCAAATATGGACTTATGTACAGCCATAACGTAATAAAATAAAAAATAAAAAAAAACCTTCTGTGGACCTTTTAGCTACTAATTGGAATCAGAAGGGAAGTCAATGAGTGACTTTTTTTTTTACCGTTGGGCCAAAAATATGTTCAGTAGGTCAAATATGGACAACTTTACAGCCATAACGTAAAAAAAAAATTAAAAATTAAAATCTTTTATGGACCTTTTAGCTACTGATTGGAATCAGGAGGGAAGTCAATGAGTGACTTTTTTGACCTTTGGGCCAAAAATATGTTCAGTATGTCAAATATGAATTTCTGTACAGCCATAACATGTAAAAAATAAAAAAAAACTTTTGTGGAACTTTTGGCTATTAATTGGATTCAGAAGGGAAGTCAATAAGTATGTATAGTAAGTTAGTGTTTAAGGACTGTTGGGACAAAAATATGTTCAGTAGGTCAAATATGGACTTCTGTACAGCCATAACATGTAAAAAAACAACAAAAAAAACCATTAAAAACTTTTATGGACATTTTAGCTACTGATTGGAATCAGGAGGGAAGTCAATGAGTGACTTTTTTGATCTTTGGGCCAAAAATATGTTCAGTAGGTCAATTATGGACAACTTTACAGCCATAATGTTTTTTTTTTTTTTTTTTTATTAAAATCTTTTATGGACCTTTTAGCTACTGATTGGAATCATGAGGGAAGTCAATGAGTGACTTTTTTAAACCTTTGGGCCAATAATATGTTCAGTAGGTCAAATATGAATTTCTGTACAGCCATAACATGTAAAAAATTAAAAAAAAACTTTAAAAAACCTTTTGTGGAACTTTTGGCTAGTAATTGGATTCAGAAGGGAAGTCAATAAGTATGTATAGTAAGATAGTGTTTAAGGACTCTAAGGCCAAACAAATATTCAGTAGGTCAAATATGGACTTCTGTACAGCCATAACGTACAAAAAAAATAAAATAAAAAAAACCTTTTGTGGACCTTTTAGCTACTAATTGGAATCAGAAGGGAAGTCAATGAATGTCTTTCTTGACCTTTGGGCCAAAAATATGTTCAGTAGGTAAATTATGGACTTCTGTACAGCCATAACATGTAAAACAAATTTTTTAAACCTTTTGTGGATCTTTTGGCTAGTAACGGGAATAAGAAAGGAAGTCAATGAGGAGTCAAAAATATGTTCAGTAAGTCCAATATGGTAAACAAAAAAACTAAAAAAAACTTTAAAAAACCTTTTGTGGAACATTTGGCTAGTAATGGGAATAAGGGGAAGTCAATGATTATGTATAGTAAGTGAGTGTTTAAGGACTCTTGGGCCAAAAATATGTTCAGTAGGTCAAATTTGGACTTCTTGTACAGCCATAACAAGTACAAAAAATAAACAAATAAACAAAAAAAATTAAATCCTTTTGTGGACCTTTTAGAAACTAATTGAAATCAAAAGGGAAGTCAATGAGTGACTTTTTTTTACCTTAGGGCCAAAAATATGTTCAGTAGGTCAATTATGGACTTCTGTACAGCCATGACATGTAAAACCGCTCGGTTACGTATGTAACCCTCGTTCCCTGAAGGAGGGAATGGAGACGTTCGTCGGAACTGACCGACGAATCTGTGATTTGTTTTGAGAGACCAATCTATTTCGAGTGTTTAAAAACGAGCCAATGAAGATTGGCATGCGATTCACGTATTCCACGAACCGCTCCGCAGCGCGGGTATAAATAAGGAAGTGGAATGCCGCATCATTGTTTTCTGCTGAGGAGAACTAGTGACTCTGCCCCCAAGCGGTAGCGCAGCACCTGGCGACGGGACGTACGTCTCCATTTCCTCCTTCAGGGAATGAGGGTTACATACGTAACTGAGACGTTCCCTTTCAGTCAGTCACGTTCGACGTACGTAGGAACTGACCGACAAATTGGGATCCCTACCAAAACGCCAGGTGGCTGGCCCTTCCAGCGTCCTGCTTTAGCGCACTGGCCTGTCTTAGATGGTACGGAAGTCAGGGCTCCAAGCAGGGAGGTCAGTAACTGCTGTTTCTGCAAGACCCACTCAGTGTGACTACTGGATAACGCTGGGAGATGGTACGCTGCGGAGCCACGTCCTTCAGTGTAAGGATTGGTGGCGGAATACACATAAGGACTAACCTGGCAGGGTGCAACATATGGCAGTCTCTGGGGTGGTTCCAGCCTGGTTCCAGGGGGGAAAGAACACGCCCAGAGACGAGGTACCGTGGAAGAAACCGCCTACATATGGAACCCAGCCTACGCACACGTTTCACAAGCATACGGGTGCAGGCCTGGCACCGTGCAGGCCTGGGGTGACAGAGGACAAGGTTAGCCGTTTCCGGGGAAAACAACTGGAGACAATAGACGCACATATCTGGCCCAGAGGGCAGGAATGGGGTTGCAAGCCGATGCTTAAAATGGGCACTTGCGCTACTGGCCCCTGGGGGCGAGAATGCAGGAAGATACCGGCTCTACACGGAGGCTAGCGAATCTAGCGAACGTGTTATCTGTCAGCGTACCTTAAGCCAGAGCCCAGGAGGAAGCAACACTCCTTGTTCAGTGTGCTCACAACCACAAACAGTGGGCTAACCTTTGCTTGGAGACAGCCTTTCCCTTCTGCTGGCCTCCGTAACTGGCGAAGAGCTGCTCTAAGGTACGAAAGCTTGGAGTCCGGTCTACGTACGCGCAAAGAGCGCGGATGGGACATAACAAAGCCAGGGCTGAGTAGTGACCGGCAGAGTATTGACACCAGTCGGGCCCCCCGGTCCTCCTCCGGGGGGTGGGGGAGGGGTGCGAACACCCACTCCATCGGAGCAGCTCCTGTTATCCCTGGGATGCCCGTCTCAAGGCCGCATGCCCTTACGCTTGCTTGTAGACTAGCGAGGCCCTGAGCGGGTTGGGCGTCTCCCTTATGTCCATAACCCTGCTTCCCTGATGGAGGCTGCTGTCTTTGTTTCGCGGAGGCGGACGCAGGGGGGGCGCCCTCGGCAACAAGCTGGCAGAGGCACTGCGAATCAGGATGTTTTTTGTTTTTTTTAAACCGCCTCTGTTTGCTTCTGGGCCATCGAGAACTGCTGGGCAAAGGTCTTGATGGCGTCGCTGAAGAGGCCAGCCTGACAGACAGGGGCGTTGAGGAACCGAACTTAGTCAGACTCACGCATATCTTGCCAGGTGTAGCCCCAGGTTTCTGGACCACTAGAGTGGACATCGCCTGACCCAGGGAGGACTACCCTCATGCATGCAGGACAAAAATGTATACAGATTTTGGCCCTTTTGGTGTTCCATATTTTGACACCAAATAGTTCCATGCTGCTAATTTTTCCAATGCCCATCCGGGAAAAAGGCACGGGGGCAGGCAAGGCGATTTACGCGCTAAGCCTCAGCCATCCGGGAAAGCATGGCTGTCAACTCTGAATCTGATTCAGCAAGAACACAAACTATTATAGTGGGAAACTCAGCATCATCATTTCTACCAGAAAGACTCGGGAGATAGAATGATAAATGAAGCATGCATTTATTGACAGCCCAGCAAGCATAATAAAGTTTTGGCAGATCTGCATATTCCTGCCTGAAGATGAAGGCAGGGGCGTATCCGACCCCCCTTTGAAGGTATGTACCTTCTGGTGGTATCATCCTGGTGGTGGTGGGGATGGTGGAGGCTGTTGTTGCGTTGGCATCTGCGAACTCAAACATGTGTAAGTACGACTTTTATACAGAGAGTATAAGACGTGATTGGATAGAATTGAAGTGAATAAGTGACAAAGTAATTAAGTCTTCCTGGCAGAACTTAAGCTGATGCTTCCCCTAGGTCCCGTTGTTTTCTATAAAGACCAGCAATCCCATCTGTATGGCATGTGAGACACTGAACCAGCAATGGCAGGCATCAGACACTGAACGTGGCCGTCAAACTCGACGGCACACGGCGTGCTGAACGCTCAAGCACTATGAAAAAGTCAAGATGTGAACACCGCATTGACATGGTCAAGTATTCATGAGAGAACATGAACCACCCACAAACACTGTCTCAGGATGCTTGTGATGCGATAGAGGAGTGGGGGCCCACAGAGATGTTACCTGCTGGGGAAGCACCACTGTAATCCTCAGGTCACCAAGGCTTATTAGCCGAAGTAGGCCTTTTCTGGCTTTTTCAAGAAAATAAACTAGATCGGAGGTAAAGGGACTCAACCCCGTTTGAGTTTCATAGTCTCATATCTAAAGCGCAGAGTGATGCCGTGACAACCCCCGCTGTACACTTAAAATATGTGTACATAGTATGTTGCTTATATAATTTATTTTTAATTTGTATATTGGGTCTATGCTATTTTGCACATTGTCTGTATATTTGTATATTGTTATTTTTTTTTTTTTATCTGTGTCTTGTCACTGTCATTCTCTGCACTGTGGAGCTTCTGTCACTACAACAAATTCCTAGTATGTGTAAACATACCTTGCAATAAAGCTCATTCTGATTCTGATTCTGATGTTCAGTGGGTCAAATATGGACTACTGGTACAGCCATATCATGTAAAATAAAAAATTAAAAAATTAAAACCTTTTGTGGAGCTTTTAGCTACTAATTGGAATCAGAAGGGTTGTCAGTGAGTGACTTTTCTGACCTTTGGGACAAAAATATGTTCAGTAGGTCAAATATGGACTTTTGTACAGCCATAACATTTAAACAGAAAAAAAGAAAAACTTTAAAACCTTTAAAAACTTTTTGTAGAGCTTTTACTAGCCAGTAATGGGAATTGCATTGAATTGCACTCGGTGTGCATTGAAGAGATTAGTCCTTTTTTGTTACACTTACATACAATACTCGTTGTGCATTGAAGAGATAAGTATTTTTGCGTTTAAATGCATACAAAACTCATTGTGCATTGAATACATTAGTGCGTTTAGTGGCATTTCATAATGACAAACTTGTTGTGCATTGAAGAGATAAATGCTCGCATTGCATTGCATAATAATAACTTGTGCATTGAAGAGACAATTTATTTTGCAAAATGCATTGCGCATTGAATAGATTACTGCGTTTGCATTGCATAATAATGTATTGTGCATTGAAGAGATTAGTGGTGTTGCGTTGCACTGCATACAAGACTCGAGCATTAAAGAGAAAAGTGCTGTTGCATTGCAATTGCATATAATAATTTTTTGTGCATTGAAGAGACAAGTGATTTTGAAATGCAATGCACACCTAGTTCATTGCATTCCAGAACTAGGTGTGCATTAAGAAGATTAGTGCGTTTGCAAGACATTGCATTAAAAAAACTTGTGCATTGAAGAGATAAATGATTTTGCATTGCATTCATAACTGGGTGGGCATTGAGAGATTAGTGTTTTTGGGTTGCACTGCATACAAGACTCGTGCATTGAAAGAGAAAAGTGATTTTGCATTGCATTCAAGAACTCGGTATGCATTAAAGAGATTAGTGGTTTTGCATTGCAATGCATACAAAACGCAATGTGCATTGAATAGGTTAGTGCTTTTGGAATGCACTGCATATAAGATTCGTTGTGCCTTGAAGAGGCTGTTGCATTGCATTGCATATAAGAACTTGTTGTGTATTGAAGAGACCAAGTATTTTGCAAAATGCATTGCGCATTGAATAGATTAGGGCGTTTGCAGTGCATTGCATTAAAAAACTTGTGTGTGCATTGAAGAGACAAATGATTTAGCAAAATGCATTGCGCATTGGATGGATTAGTGCGTTTTGCATTGCATTGCATTCAAGAACTTGGTGTGCATTGAAGAGATTAGTGCTTTTGCGTTGCACACATACAAGACTCGTTGTGCATAGAAGATATAAGTATTTTTGCAGATTAGCAGACTAGATTAGTGCGTTTGCATTGCACTAAAAAAACTTGTGTAAAGAAGAGACAAATGATTTTGCATTGCATTCAAGAACTGGGTGTACATTGAAGAAATTAGTGGTTTTGCATTGCAATGCGTACAAAACGCAATGTGCATTGAAGAGATTAGTGGTTTTGCATTGCAATGGATACAAGACCCGTTGTGCATTGAAGAGATAAGTACTTTTGCATTTAAATGTATACAAAACTTATTGTGCATTGAATAGGTTAGTGCTTTTGCAATGCACTGCATATAAGATTCGTTGTGTCTTGAAGAGATATGTGCTGTTGCATTGCATTGCAATAAGACTAGGTGTGCATTGAAAAGACAAATGATTTTGCAAAATGCATTGTGCATTGGATGGATTAGTACGTTTTGCATTGCATTGCATTAAAAAACTTGTGCATTGAAGATATAAGTGCTTTTGCATTGCACTGCAATAAGACTAGTTGTGCATTGAAGAGATGTGCTGATGCATTGCATATAAGAACTTGTGCATTGAAGAGATAAGTGATTTTGCATTGCATTGCATTCAAAAACTCGGTGTGCATTGAATAGATTAGGGCGTTTGCCTTGCATTGCATTAAAAAAATGTGTGTGTGCATTGAAGAGACAAATGATTTTGCATTGCATTCCAGAACTAGGTGCGTATTAAGGAGATTAGTGCATTTGCAAAAAACTTGTGCATTGAAGAGATTAGTGGTGTTGCATTACAATGCATACAAATCGCAATGTGCATTGAATAGATTAGTGCGTTTGCATTGCATTAAAAAACGTGTGCATTGAAGAGATGTGCTTTTGCGTTGCACTGCATACAAGACTCGAGCATTAAAGAGAAAAGTGCTGTTGCATTGCATTGCATATAATAATTTTTTGTGCGTTGAGTTTTGCAAAATGCATTGTGCATTGGATGGATTAGTACGTTTTGCATTGCATTGCATTAAACAACTTGGTGTGCATTGAAGAGATTAGTGGTTTTGCATTGCAATGCATTGCATTGCGAGCAAAACGCAATGTGCATTAAAATACTTGTGCATTGAAGAGATAAGTACTTTTGCATTTAAATGCATACAAAACTTATTGTGCATTGAATAGATTAGTGTGTTTGCATTGCATTAAAATACTTGTGCATTGAAGATATAAGTGCTTTTGCAATGCACTGCATATAAGACTAGTTGTGCATTGAAGAGACAAATGATTTTTCAAAATGCATTGTGCATTGGATGGATTAGTACGTTTTGCATTGCATTGCATTAAAAAACGGTGTGCATTGAAGAGATTAGTGGTTTTGCATTGCAATGCATACAAAACGCAATGTGCATTAAAATACTTGTGCATTGAAGAGATAAGTACTTTTGCATTTAAATGCATACAAAACTTATTGTGCATTGAATAGATTAGTGCGTTTGCATTGCATTGCATTAAAATACTTGTGCATTGAAGATATAAGTGCTTTTGCAATCTACTGCATATAAGACTAGTTGTGCATTGAAGAGATGTGCTGTTGCATTGCATATAAGAACTTGTGCATTGAGAGACCAAGGATTTTGCAAAATGCATTGCGCATTGAGGCGTTTGCATTGTAGATAGATTAGTGCGTTTGCAATTAATTGCATATAAGAACTTGTTATGCATTGAAGAGACAAGTGATTTTGCATTGCATTGCATACAAAACACAATGAGCATTGAATAGATTAGTGCAATGCATTGCAATGCATTCAAGATTCATGCATTGAAAAGATAAGTACTTTTGCATTTAAAATGCATACAAAACGCAATGTGCATTGAATATGCATTGCATTAAAAAACTTGTGCGATAAGTGCTTTTGCGTTGCAATGCATACAAAACGCATTGCGTAGGTTAGTGCGTTTGTATTGTATCGCATACTAAAACTTGCTGTTCATTGAAGAGCTTAGTGCTTTTGCATTGCAATGCATAAGAAATTGTTGTGCATTGAAGAGAAAGGTGATTTTGCAAAACGCTTGCGCATTGAATATATTTGTACGTTTGTATTGCATTGCTTTATAAAACTTGTTGTTTGTTCACTAAGTCAAATATGGACTTCTGTACAGCATTATAGTTAAAAAAATAAAAAATTAAAACCTTTTGTGGACCTTTTAGCTACTAATTGGAATCAGAAGGGAAGTCAATGAGTGACTTTTTTTACCGTTGGGCCAAAAATATGTTCAGTAGGTCAAATATGGACTTATGTACAGCCATAACGTAAAAAACAAAAAACATTAAAACCTTTTGTGGACCTTTTAGCTACATATTGGAACCAGAAGGAGAGTCAATGAATGACTTTTATGACCTTTTGCCAAAAATATGTTCAGTAAGTCAAATATGGACTTCTGTATAGCCATAACGTAATAAAATAAATAAATAAAAAAAACCTTCTGTGGACCTTTTAGCTACTAATTGGAATCAGAAAGGAAGTCAATGAGTGACTTTTTTTTTACCGTTGGGCCAAAAATATGTTCGGTAGGTCAAAAATGGACTTCTGTACAGCCACATCGTTTAAAAAATTAAAAATTAAAATCTTTTGTGGACCTTTTTTCTACTAATTGGAATCAGAAGGGAAGTCAATGAGTGACTTTTTTTACCTTTGGGCCAAAAATATGTTCGGTAGGTCAAATATGGACTTATGTACAGCCATAACGTAAAAAACAAAAAACATTAAAACCTTCTGTGGACCTTTTAGCTACTAATTGGAACCAGAAGGAGAGTCAATGAATAACTTTTATGACCTTTTGCCAAAAATATGTTCAGTAAGTCAAATACGGACTTCTGTACAGCCATATCGTTTAAAAAATTAAAAATTAAAACCTTTTGTGGACCTTTTAGCTACTAATTGGAATCACAAGGGAAGTCAATGAGTGACTTTTTTTTTTTTACCGTTGGGCCAAAAATATGTTCAGTAGGTCAATTATGGACTTCTGTACAGCCATAACATGTACACATTTTTTAAAAATTAAAACCTTTTGTGGACCTTTTAGCTACTAATTGGAACCAGAAGGAGAGTCAATGAATGACTTTTATGACCTTTTGCCAAAAATATGTTCAGTAAGTCAAATATGGACTTCTGTGCAGACAACATTTAAGAATAAAAAAAAACTTTAAAAACCCTTCGGTGGAACTTTTGGCTTGTAATTGGACTCAGAAGGGAAGTCACTCTGAGTATGGATAATAAGATAGTGTTTAAGGACTCTTAGGCCAAAAACATATTCAGTAGGTCAAAAATGGACTTCTGTACAGCCATAACATGTAAAAAAAATAAAAAAAATAAAATCTTTTGTGGACCTTTTTTCTACTAATTGGAATCAGAAGGGAAGTCAATGAGTGACTTTTTTGACCTTTGGGCCAAAAATATGTTCAGTAGGTCAAATATGGACTTCTGTACAGCCATATCGTAAAAAAAATTAAAAATTAAAACCTTTTGTGGACCTTTTAGCTACTAATTGTAATCAGAAGGGAAGTCGATGAGTGACTTTTTTTTAACGTTGGGCCAAGAATATGTTAAGTAGGTCAAATATGGACTTATGTACAGCCATAACGTAAAAAACAAAAAACATTAAAACCTTTTGTGGACCTATTTTTAGCTACTAATTGGAACCAGAAGGAGAGTCAATGAATGACTTTTATGACCTTTTGCCAAAAATATGTTCAGTAAGTCAAATATGGACTTCTGTACAGACATATCGTTAAAAAAATTAAAAATTAAAACCTTTTGTGGACCTTTTAGCTACTAATTGGAATCAGAAGGGAAGTCAATGAGTGACTTTTTTTTTACCGTTGGGCCAAAAATATGTTCGGTAGGTCAAATATGGACTTCTGTACAGCCACATCGTTTAAAAAATTAAAAATTAAAATCTTTTGTGGACCTTTTTTCTACTAATTGGAATCAGAAGGGAAGTCAATGAGTGACTTTTTTGACCTTTGGGCCAAAAATATGTTCAGTAGGTCAAATATGGACTTCTGTACAGCCATATCATTAAAAAAAATAAAAATTAAAACCTTTTGTGGACCTTTTAGCTACTAATTGGAATCAGAAGGGGAGTCGATGAGTGACTTTTTTTTACTGTTGGGCCAAAAAAATGTTCAGTAGATCAAAAATGGACTTCTGTACAGCCATATCGTTAAAAAAATTAAAAATTTAAAACTTTTGTGGACCTTTTAGCTACTATTTGGAATCAGAAGGGAAGTCAATGAGTGACTTTTTTTTACCGTTTGGACAAAAATATGTTCAGTAGGTCAAATATGGACTTCTGTACAGCCATAACGTAAAAAACAAAAAACATTAAAACCTTTTGC